>NW_026847993.1:28600934-29098434 GCF_025583915.1 Anolis sagrei ordinatus
GTGGTCTTCCTGTCTGACAGAAGGGTTTGGACTGGATAGCCTTTGGGGGTCCCTTCCAACCCTAGGATCCAGTTGTTGTTATTATTATTAAGCAGAAGCTATATGGTCATCTGTCAGGAGGGATCGGATTTTGGGCTCTTGTCTTGCAGAAGATGGTTTCAATCCGATGGCCCTTGGGGAGACCTTCCAAGTCAACGATTTTCTAATCGTATGATTCTTCTAAGAAAAGCCTTGGTCCCTTCCTGCCCCCAATCCTCTCCATCTTCTCTATCCAGGATAGAGAGAATGGAGGAAGGTTCTTCTTTTGGGGCCACCGATCGTAGTAACCCCACCTGAAGGATTTGGGGAATGACAATGCAAAGGGAAGAAGCCCAGAAGGACTGCTATGGAATCCAGGCTCTGTTTCTGAGGAAGGCACTGGCAGAACCACCTTGCCTAAGAAAACCCTAAAAATGTATGGGATCCAAGGCAACTTCAAAATACAGGTAGGTGAACTATAAATCCCAGCAACTACAACTCCCAAATGTAAAGGCCTATTTTCCCCAAACTCCACCAGTGTTCACATTTGGACATATTGAATACCCATGCCAAGTTTGGTCCAGATCCATCATTGTTTGAGTCCACAGTGCTCTCTAAATGTAGGCGAACTACAACTCCAAAACTCAAGATCATGCCCACCAAATCCTTCCAGTATTTTCACTTGGTCATGGGAGATCTGTGTGCTAAGTTTGGTTCAATTCCATCGTTGGTGGAGTACGGAATGCTCTTCAATTGTAGTTGAGCTATAAATCCCAGCAACTACAACTCCCAAATGTCAAAGCTTATTTTCCCCAAACTCCACCAGTATTCACATCTGGGCATATTGAGGATTCATGCCAAGTTTGGTCCAGATCCATCATTGTTTGAATCCACAGTGCTCTCTGAATGTAGGCGAACTACAACTCCAAAACTCAAGGTCAATGCCCATCAAATCCTTCCAGTATTTTCTCTTGGTCATGGGAATTCTGTGTGCCAAGTTATTGGTGGAGTCCAAAATGTTCTTTGATTGTAAGTGAATTATAAATCCCAGCAACTACAACTCCCAAATTACAAAATCAGTCCCTCCCAACCCCATCAGTATTCAAATTTGGGCGTGTCGGGTATTTGTAACAATTTTGGTCCAGTGAATGAAAATACATCCTGCATATCAGATATTTACATTCCGATTCATAACAGTAGCAAAATTACAGTTATGAAGTAGCAACGAAAATAATGTTATGGTTGGGGGGTCACCACAACATGAAGAACTGCGTTGTTGTAGGTTTTTTCGGGCTATATGGCCATGGTCTAGAGGCATTCTCTCCTGACGTTTCACCTGCATCTATGGCAAGCATCCTCAGAGGTAGTGAGGAACTGTGTTAAGGGGTCGCAGCATTAGGAAGGTTGAGAACCACTGATGCACCCCAGTATGGGACATAAATACATTATGCTATTTTAGGGTCTCCCCATGATGGGTCCCCAAATATCAGAATTTGGACCCATTGGCTCTTTAGCCAAGCATCTCTCGTCTCCTTGAGAGCAGCAACTGGGAGGGTTGGGAATCGAGCAGTGGGTGGGCTCAGAGGTGGGGCTCTGGTACTTATTCCCTTCTCAGGAAACCCGGCCTCATTTGCCCTCTGCCTTCTTCTCTCTCTGTGTGTGTCCACTTCTCTTTGCCTTTCTCTATCTCCCTCTTTTTCTCCTGGCCAGGATGTCCTCCTCTTCTTCCTTGGAGGGTCGGGTGGCTGTGGTCCTGGGTGGTGCCGGCGTCGTGGGGTCCGGCATCGTCAAGGCGCTCCTGGAGAAAGGTAAGCGCCCAGTGTCCTCTTTGCAACAGCTGGGTCCAAAAGGGCCAGTGCCAAAGTGGCCAGGATGGACTCCTGGACTTGCAGTGATTTGGTCCAAGAGCCAAATCCAGCAGTTAAATAAGCAAAAATGTATTGAAATCCGGTGTCCGCACGGCTCTTTGCAATAGCCTGGTTCAAGAACAGATGCTAAAGTTGCCAGGATAAAAACCAGAGCGGGCTATGTCAGGGAGATTTTGTCAGGGAGCAAAATCTAGCAATTACTGTAAACAAAACAAGCAAAACATATATTGAAATCCAGTGTCCGCACAACTCTGCAATAGCCTGGTTCAAGAACAGATGCTAAAGTTGCCAGAGTGAAAAATGGAGAGAGCTAATATCCTTGTTATGGTTGAGTCGAGGGGTGAAATCCAGCAGTTCAATAAAGCAAGCAAAGAAATATTTTGAAATCCAGTGTCCGCATGTCTCTTTGCAATTGCCTGGTTCAAGAACAGATGCTAAAGTTGCCAGAGTGTAAGCTAGAGAGGGATAATATGCCTGTTATGGCTGCATTGAGGAGCAAAATCCAGTAGTTCAATAAAGCAAGCAAATAAATAATTCGAAATCCAGTGTCCGCATGGCTCTTTGCAATAGCCCAGTTCAAGGATGGATGCTAGTGTAAGCTAGAGATGGATAATATACCTGTTACGGCTGCATTGAGGAGCAAAATCCAGCAGTTCAGTAAAGCAAGCAAAGAAATATTTTGAAATCCGGTGTCCGCACGGCTCTTTGCAATAGCCTGGTTCAAGAACAGATGCTAAAGTTGCCAGAGTGTAAGCAAGAGAGGGATAATATCTCCGTTATGGTTGAGTCGAGTGGCGAAATCCAGCAGTTCAATAAAGCAAGCAAAGAAATATTTTGCAATCCGTTGTCTGCACGGATTTTTGCAATAGCCTAGTTCAAGAACAGATGCTAAAGTTGCCAGAGTGAAAGCCAGAGAGGGATAATATACCTGTTATGGCTGCGTAAAAAAGCAAAACTGGCAATTTTTTTCCAAATATTTTCAGATATTTTAAAATCTGGTGTTCCATGAATCGATGCTGAGGTTGCCAGGAAGCAAAATGGAGAGTTTCTGGATCTACAGACTCAAAGAGTGAAATCCACCGGGTTAAATCCTTCCTTCCACACAGCCATTGAAAATACTGTAGAATTTTCCGTTTTTGCTCCGGCAACCTTAAATGTACATGGCCATGCATGGATGTTAAGTGTGATTGCATCGCTCTGAGTGTGAATGAAAATCCTTGTGAGCACTGATGCTTCACAGTCAAGAGTGGACTAACCACAGCGTCCCAAAATTTGATGCGCCCGATTTGGGAGATTCGATTTTCCCCCAAATATTTTGAATCTGATGGTCAGGCGGTTCTTTCCAACAGCCTGGCCCAAGAATCAATGCTATGGTTGTCAGGATGAAAACCAGAGAGGGCCTTCATGCCTGGAATGGTTGTGTCAAAGAGCGAAACCCACCAGCTGAAATCCTTTTTTTCAACGCAGCCATTACAAGTACTGAAGGCATTTTCTGTTTTCGCTCTAGCAACCTTAAATGTGCATTGCATGCATGGGCATCGGGTGCAAATGCATTCCTATAGGTGTTATGCATTAATGTGCATTCATTGGTCTCAAATGGGAATGCATATCAGTATCAAGCCTACAGTCTTAAATGTGCATTGCATTAATGGGCATTGGGTGCAAATGCATTCCCATAGGTGTTACACGTTGATGTGTATTCATTGGTCTGAAGTGGGAATGCACATCAGTATCAAGCCTGCATCGTGAAATGTGCATTGCATGTGGGAAGGGACATCCCTATGTACCTAGTACATGCATGGGCATTGGGTGCAAATGCATTTCCATAGGTGTTATGCGTTCATGTGCATTCATTGGTCTCAAGTGGGAATGCACATCAGTATCAAGCCTACAATCTGAAATGTGCATTTCATGTGGGAAGGGACACCCCTATGTACCTAACACATGCATGGGCATTGTGTGCAAATGCATTCCCATAGGTGTTACACGTTGATGTTCATTCATTGGTCTTAAGTGGGAATGCACATCAGTATCAAACCTACAACCTTAAATGTGCATTGCATGCATGGGCATTGGGTGCAAATGCATTCCCATAGGTGTTACGCATTGATGTGCATTCACTGGTCTCTGGTGGGAATGTACATCAGTATCAAGCCTGCAACCTTAAATGTGCATTGCATGCATGCATGCAAATATCATAACCATGGCTGCGAATCTGTCAGTATAAATGCACTTCCACTGATGCCTTGCAACCAAAAATGTACTAACCTTGTCACAGGATTTGATGCATCAGGCTTGGGAGAACCAACTATTTTTGATTATTTTCAAATACATTGAAATCAGGTGTTTCCTATCACTGTAATGGTTGGATCCAAGAGTGAAATCCAGCATTTAGGTAAAACAGCCGCTGAAATTCCTTCTTCCGACCAACCTTTGGAGGCATTTACAGATTTCGCTCTGGCAAACTTAAATGTGCATTGCATGCATGGGCTTTGAATGCAAATGAACTTAAATCAAGAATGAACCAACTACATTGCTGCAGAATGTGATGCGCCAGACTTCAATTTGAGAAATTAGATTTTTGTTTCCCCCAAATATTTCCAAATATTTTGAAATCTGGTGGCCAGATGGCTCTTTCCTATAGCCTGGTCCAAGAATCAAAGCTGAGGTTGCTAAGATTAAAAGCAGAGAGGGCTCCTGTTCAATTATTATTATTATTATTTGATACACAACAAGAGTCCACAACAAGCACAATCACTCTACTGGCTTTTGTATTTGATCACACATTGGACACTTCCTAAGCGTCTAGGATTGTGTGATGTATCAGGAAATAATGTGTGCAGATTTGAGTAGGAGGGCCTTTTGCAGTTGACAGATGGTAATTTTGTCAGTGCCAATTGTTTTTAAGTCCAGGCTAAGGCCTTGAGGCACTGTACCCAGTGTGCTGATCACAACTGGGACCACCTTGACTGGCTTGTGCCAGAGTCTTTGCTTATTATTATTATTATTATTATTATTATTATTATTATTATTATTATATACATAATAGGTGATGGTTGGGCCAAATTAGGTGATGATTGGGTCAAAAAGTGAAATCCGCTGGCTAACATTTCGTCTTCCACACAACGATTAAAAATCCAGGAGCTTTCTCCATTTTTCACCTAAATGTGCAAATGCACACCCATTGGTGCAAATCTCTAAGTGTGAATGCACATCCTTGGGTGGGACCATTTATGCCTCGCAATGGAGAATGCACTAAACCCCATTGCGGCAAGGTTTGATGCGCTAGACTGTGGATTTTTTCAAGTATTTCCTCCCCGTTTTCGATTGCAGAAGCTAAAAAGATTGTTTGCATGCTAGCCATTAATGGTGGTGAAAGAAGCAACTCTTTGTGCTGTCTTGGTTTATGGCTTTTACCTTTTCATTATTCTAAAATACATAAATATACTTCCAAGTTTTTGTCACAACTGTCACAACCAGTTCATTTCTAGCAAGGTTTCTGCTGAGCCAAGTCTGCTATGGAAACACTTAATCAAAGGCGGCTAGAAGGAGAACAATGTCTTTATGTTTGATGGAAATGCACTTTGTACATGCCCAGGAGTACACTTCTCATATTCATTGTTCAGCTGTATATTCCAGATTCAAACCTTAGTCTTAAAATGAAATACGGCAACCAAATTTCTTATTTGACATACTCCAGCTAACTCAATATTTTTCGGATATGGATCTGTCCATCCGGCTCTGATGCTCCATCTCATTTGCACAGGCTTCCAGGTGGCGGTCATTTCTCGGGATGAGAGCCGGCTGGAGAAACTGAAGCAGTTTTTGTCCCCTTCCGCCTGTGACCGTCTGCACACGTTCGTCGGGGATGTGGGTAAGGTTTTGAATAAAATTCAGAAACCATGTCACTTTGGGCTGCCTTTGGATGGTTTGCATTGCTGTTGGGAAAATGTGCTTGTTTTTTCCAGTCGGGGTGGAGAAGGTGAAACTGTCAAATTTGGACACTACACCCCTAACAGACCAACAAGTGACCATCACTCATATCCCCGCCCAAAAAAACAGCGGAAAAGACTTAAAAACCCCAAAAAGTGAAATGATGATGCAACACTTGTGTGAAAACAACAGCTCCCAGCATCCCCTAGACCAGGCCCTTTAGAGGAGGAGGATGCTCCAAATGCACTACTTCCAAGCTGCAAGCTTGCTTCTCCTTGGATTTCTTTGAGAGCATCCCAGTCTGTAAATATTTCAATTTCCTACTCCTGGACTGCAACTTCCAGCAATCCTCCAGATACATAAGATATTTATTTGTTTGTTTGTTTGTTTGTTTATTTATTTAAGCCATTTATATCCCTTCCTAGATTAGATAGAAATGGATAGTAGGTAGATTGATCAGGAGGACTGCTCGGAGTTGTAGTCCAAGAATAAGTAGAGAAGGAGGAAAGGAGAGAAAGAGGAAGGGAAAGAAAAAGGGAAGGGAAGGAAGGAAAGAGGTAGAGAAGGAAGGAAGGAAGGAAGGAAGGAAGGAAGGAAGGAAGGAAGGAAGGGGAGAAGGATAGAAAAAAGGAGAGGGAGGAAAGAAGGAAGGGGAGAGGGAGGAGAGAAAGAAAGAAGGAAAGAAAGAAGGAGGGAAGGTTGGGCACAGCAACGCATTGCGGGTACAGCTAGTATATATCTCTATCTATCTATCTATCTATCTATCTATCTTGACATTACACCGATATGGCTATCATGTCTCTGCCATATCTTCTGGAAGCTAAACATACCCGGCTCTTTAATCTGCTCCTTGGAGAGATTATTCTTGGTCTCCCAACCTTTGATAATTTTAGCTGCCCTTTTCCAGCTTATTGGATACTGGATACTGATATTGACTCAAATATCTCTTTTGAACTGTGGGGCCCAATACTGGACAAAGGGTTATTATTCCAGATGGAGACACTTGCATGTTTTCTCCTTCCAGGTTCGGAGGAAGGGGCCGAATTGGCCAAGGGGACCCTGCTGAAGTCGGTGGGCCAAGTGACGGACGTGGTCTCCTCCTTGGGCTTCAGCTGGTGGCAAGGCGGACCCCCGCTCTCCCAGACACTCCAGGAGCTCCGCCGGGTGAGTGGCCCCAAACTAAGTCTTGGGAAGGGGTGGGGGTCAGCAGCGGTAGGAATTTGGAAAAACTCCCCATTTTGTTTTCTTAGTACTCTTTCACTGCCATCGCTTGAATATTTTTGCTCCAAAAGGTTTGCTGTTTGCCCTCGAGCTGTTTCCAAAACTAGGGTATTTACAAGGGTTATCCAGAAAGTAAGGTTACAATAATTTTTTAAAATACAAAGAATGAATATATTTTAATAAAACTTATGTGGATTGCAGCATAGGCATTGCATTATTTTCTCACACAATCACCATTCAATTCAATACGTTTTGTCATCTGTGGGACAAGTTTATGTTGCCTCGGTCATTAAAGTCTCCCACTGCCATTTTCAGCCAGTTCGTCACTTCAATTTTTACCTCCTCGTCATTGGAAAAGTTTTTTCCACCCGGGTTTTCCTTTAATTTAGGGAACAGATGATAGTTACTAGGTGCGAGATCCGGGCCGTGAGAGGGGTGGCTTCAAACATCCCAACCTAATGAAGTCAACCACTCTTGTGTTGCATGAGCGGTATGTGGACACGCACTGTCATGAAGGTGCACCGGGACTGTGGCGCAGCTGGCTGTGAGTCAGCTGCATTAAGATCAGTCCTGACCCAAAGGTCATGAGTTTAAAGCCAGCCCAGGTCGGAATGAACTTCTGACCAATTTGTGTAGCTTGCTGTTGACCTTTTCAGCCCGAAAGACAGTTGCATCTGTCAAGTAGGAAATTTAGGTACTGCTTATGCAGGGAGGCTAATTAACGACACCATAAAATCTCCAGCAAGCATGCAAAGAATGAGGAAGTACTTCATCAGTCTCACAAATAATGAAGCAAAAGCTCCCCTGGTGGCCAGAATACCCTCAGCCAAAAATTCACAACTCTTACGAAACAACTATATAAGGACCTGGAAAGAAATAAAGAAAGACCTGGAGAAATGGAAATATTTGAAAATATCACTTCTGGGAAGAATATCCTGTATCAAGATGAATGTTTTACCAAGAATGCTGTTTCTCTTCCAAAATTTGCCAATAATCAGGAACCAAAAAAATATAAAAGAATGGAACAAGGATATTAGGAAATTTATTTGGCTTAACAAAAAACCCAGGATAAATTATAAAAAATTAACGGATGAGAAAGAAAGAGGAGGACTGGCATTGCCAGACTTAGGGCTATATGCGGAAGCCTGCGCTCTGGTTTGGGCGACAGACTGGATAAGATTAAAGAAGGAAAAAATCTTAAACCTAGAAAGCTTTGACCTCCGCAGAGGTTGGCACGCATATATTGGGTACGAGAAACTAAAATTAGAAAAGAACTTTGGGAACCATTATATAAGGGTGGCGATTATCAGAACTTGGAATAAATATAAAAAACTGATGTATAGCAAAACACCGACTTGGATCTCCCCATTAGAATCATGTCAGAGAAAAGAATTAGGTTGGATTAAATGGCCAAACTACAAGGAACTAATAAGAGAAGAAAAAAAGGAAATACCCCTAAGAACACTAACAAAATTAAACTATCCAAATATGACCTGGCTCCAATACAGGCAGATACAGGAATTCTTCGGAAAAGACAAAAAAAATAGGATTCGAAAAAAAGGGAAATACATGGGACAGAATTTGGGAGTCAGAGAGGAAAAAAATATCCAAAATATACAGAAAATTACTCCGTTGGAGTACTGAAGAGGAAGAAGTAAAAGACTGTATGGTGAAATGGGCCAGAAATGTGGGAAGAACAATAGGAACAGAGGAATGGGAAACGATATGGAAAAAAAACCTAAATTATCTAAAAGCATACGATATGAGAGAGAACTGGCTTAAGGTCTTCTTCAGATGGTACATGACGCCCTCCAAAATAAACAAATACTACAAAAAGGCAAATTCAAAGTGTTGGAAGTGTGGATCAGTAGAAGGGACGATGTATCACATGTGGTGGCAATGTAAGAAAACGAGAAGTTACTGGAAGGAAATCCAGGAAACACTACAGAAAATTTTGAAAATTAGAATTCTACAGAAACCGGAAATATTCCTATTAGGCATTACAAACATAAAGACGGATAAAAATACGGATAAATTACTATTTCTGGCTACAACAGCGGCTAGGATTTGCTTTGCAAAACTGTGGAGGAAAAAAGAAATACCAAGGATAGAAGATTGGAAAAGGAAAATAATGGAAGTTAGGAACATGGATAGTTTAAGTTATATTATCCAAAGAAGCAAAGGAATGATGGAATCAGAAACAGATTGGACAAAATTTAAGGAATATCTAAAATTAAACAACTAAAACTAAAAGTAAAACTAAAAGTAAAATACACAAAAATAGAAGAAAATCTAAACAATTAAGAAAAACAGTCAGAAGATATGGACCTATAAGAAGACAGACATAAAATATATACTAGTCGTAAGAGGTAGTGAAAAAAGAATGAAGAGAGAGGAAGAAACGAAAGAAAAGGAAAAGACCTCCCTCGATGAATCCTGGAAGTCAAATGGAGTGAAGAAAGAACTCTCTTGAATCTTTTCTTTTAACTGCCACTTTTCATTTTCACACAATCCTTCTTTCTTTTCTTTCACACGTCCCTCACGCCCTTCCCATTTCTTTTCTCTAAAACTCTCCTAATTCCTCTATCAATTCTTTTTCCATCCAATTTTTATCATTTGTATATTTAAGAAAATTGCAATAAAGATTATTTAAAAAAAATGAAAAAGCTGGAATGTTAAATAGCCTCTGTGTGACTGTCTATATATGTTGTGTATCTATGGCATTGAATGTTTGCCATATATATGTACATTGTATTGTCAAAGGCTTTCATGGCCAGAATCACTGGGTTGTTGTAGGTTTTTTCGGGCTATATGGTCATGGTCTAGAGGCATTCTCTCCTGACGTTTCGCCTGCATCTATGGCAAGCATCCTCAGAGGTATGCTTGCCGCAGATGCAGGCGAAACGTCAGGAGAGAATGACTCTAGACCATGGCCATATCGCCCGAAAAAAACCTACAACAACCCACTATATGTACATTGTAATCCGCCCTGAGTCCCCTGTGGGATGAGAAGGGCAGAATATAAATACTGTAAATAAATCAATAAATCAATAAGGAGAGAGACTCCCGCTGTCAGCATCCCACAATGTTTGTTTTGGATGGCTTTGCAAAGTTTCTTCTTGGTCTCACAATATATTCCATACCCATTTTGTCACATGCGGTCTTGACATTATGTCCTCTCCATAAACTGAACGATTTCACCATGAATCACACAGTTCATGCCCTTAGCATTTAGGTAGTGTATTGCAGCGCAAACTTTGCACTAGGAGGAAAATGAAATGAGGATGCTCATCTCTAACCTTCATCACAACACCAGTTGATGAGCTACTGACGATTGGCATTGCTTGTTTGCTTCCGCTGGCTTCCTGCTTCACGGCAGTGATACCAACTTCCCGAGAACATTCCCCGCGAGAGCTACGTGCCTTGTAACCTTACTTCCCGGATAACCCTTGTATATCATGCTTGTCTCCCAATATAGCACCCAGATCTAGCCATAGAAATAGAGCTTCTTCCTTGGCTGGGTGGGAATGACAGTATGCCAGTCAATTGCTGGCATGCCATAAAGGGAATGCTGGGTCAGAAACAACAGCTCCCTGAGCGTGTCTTGAGTGCAGGGAGACCGAGGGGGGTGAAACGATAGGAAGACTTTTTTTTCCAGTTTTCAAAGCAAGGCTGGATAAGAGAAGAGAGCTTGTAGATGATACTTCTCTGTGTGTTTTGACTTGAGAGGGAAGGTTGTTCTGCTGTGGATGATGGTCCCTCCAATTCCCCTTCTTCCTTCTCTTCTTCTCCTGCAGGTCTTGGACACGCTGCTCCTCAGCACCTTCACAGCCTGGAAGGCCTTCTTTCCTCTCGTCAAGGACAACCCTGAAGGCTCCTACACCTTCATTACAGGTAAGAAGTCTCCAGATAGTAGCAAACGCATGGGCTCCCCAGAGGCCATCTAGCCCAACTCCTGTTGGACCAAGACCACGAGTGAAGGTCTGGGATGTGTGGAATTCTTTACATACATAAAGTGCTTAGATCCCAGTATTTACAAATGTCACAAGAAATATAATGTGCAGATTTGATAAATGTGAAATATGATATATAGTTTGAATGAGACTGAATGAAAGATGAATGAATGAGAGCTAATAATTTTGGAGACACCATTCTAAAAGATTAAGGCCTGCAATGACTGCTTGCTGAACTGTAATTAAAAGCTGCAAGAGAACTGAAAAGTAAACTGCTGACATTGATAAGAACTGTGACAGTGATAAGATAAATGTTTACATCTGTTTACATTTGTCAACATTTGTTGACCAGAAACCAGATGACTCTAAAGGCTGTTTACATTAGTCAAAGACAATGCTCTTTCAAGTCAAACCCAGAACATAATGGTTCGTTACCTGAAGAGTCAACATCTGAACTGAGATGGAAACTGAGATGGAGTCAACATATTCCAGCATGGAATAAATCTATCATTAATGTACAACTCTGGGACTACATCAGCAGGATATTCCTATAAAAGACTCAATCTAAAAATTCTCAAGTGTGACAGACCAGAGGAGTCTGGCTCACCCGCCATGCTCTATGGAAAGAGATGATGTATTTGGAGACTGGCAGATTTGCAATCTGTTCACTTGTCTCTTTTTGCTCAAGGGAAAATAGTGTGTTTTGGAGTCATGTTCTTAGGGAGGTTGGAGTTTTGAAGTTTTGGCGTTATGGAAGTTTTGGAGCTTCCATTTGGAGACCAAATTGCCAATATCTGCCAGATAATGGAGGAAGGCAGGGAGTTTCAGAAAAATATCTATTTCTGTTTTATTTACTATTCTAAAGCCTTTCAGTGTGTAGATCATAATAAATTGTGGCAAGTTCTTGATGGGATGGGGAGACCAGGCCACATTGCTTGTCTCCTGAGAAATCTGTATAAGGACCAAATAGCAACAGTGTGAACTAACCATACTATTAGTTCAGTACTGGTTCAAGACTGGGAAAGGCATACAGCAGGGTTGTATACTCTCACCCAACCTATTCAACTTGTATGCAGAACACATCATGCAATGTGCGGGGCTTGACGAATCCAAGGCTGGGGTGAAAATTGCTGGAAGAAACATGAACAACCTGAGATATGCAGATGACACCACTTTGATGGCTGAAAGCGAGGAGGAGCTGAGGAGCATTCTAATCAAGGTGAAAGAAGAAAGGGCAAAGGCTGGCTTGCAGCCAAACATAAAAAAACCAAGATTATGGCAACAAGACTTATTGATAACTGGCATATAGAGGGAGAAAACGTGGAGGCAGTGACACTTTGTATTTCTAGGTGCAAATATTACTGTAGACACAGACTGCGGCCAGGAAATCAGAAGACGTTTACTTCCTGGGAGGAGAACAATGACCCATCTCGATAGAATAGCAAATAGTAGAGACATCACACTGGCAACGAAGATCAGCATAGTCAAAGCAATGGTATTCCCCATAGTAACCTATGGATGCGAGAGCTGGACCATAAGGAAGGCTGCACGAAGGAGGAGAGGCACTTTTGAACTGTGGTGTTGGAGGAAAATCCTGAGAGTGCCTTGGACCACAAGAAGATCAAACCAATCCATTCTACAGGAAATAAAACCTGACTGCTCACTAGAGGGAAGGAGATTAGAGGCAAAGATGAAGTACTTTGTCCACATAATAAGAAGACAGGAAAGCTTAGAGAAGACAATGATGCTGGAGAATATAGAAGAAGAAAGGAAGAGGGGCCGACCAAGGGCAAGATGGATGGATGGTATCCTTGAAATGACTGGCTTGACTCTGAAGGAGCTGGGGGTGGTGACGGCCTGGCCTGGTCCATGAGGTCAGAAGGGACTGAATGAATTAACAACAAGAAGTGTTGGCAGGCTGCAGGGAAGCAGGGTCTGACCTAGCAGGTATTCTTCTCCAGGGAGGGAGAAAGGATATGGTAATATTGGGAAGTCCCTGAACAGACTCAGAAGTGGAGTGGGCAGAACAAAAGACAACCTGGCAAAATGGCACTACCTAAAAGAATCCCACACCTTATGTGACTGTGGAGCAGAACAGACAATTCACATCTGTATGCTTGTCCAATATGCCCTGCCTCATGTACAGAGGAAGAATTGTTGGAGGCTACAGACAATGCGGTTGCTGTTGCCCGTTTTTGGTCAAAAGATATTTAGCCACCTGCACTCCTTCTATTTTTATTGTTTTCTGCTAGTTTATGCAATGCTTTTTCTATGAAATAAATAAATAAATATTGAGATGCATGAGGATGGATGTTCATATGTGTGTGAATGCTGAGTAAAAATGTAACTACCCTTTGTTTGTTAGACAATGTAACTGTAAGTTGGTCATGAATTCAATGTAGTTACATAGAATCTGTATGTCTAAATGTTGATCTGTAAATGTTCTGATATATGCTCTCACACTGAAAACTGCAATAAAAAGAACCTGGTTTAAAAAATATTCATGACACAAAGAAGAGGGATACAAGGGCCTCAGGCCGTCTCCTGTCTTGCAGGTGGAGCAGGGGAGCGCCTCCTGATGCCTGGCACAGGCTTCTTGACCCTTGGAGCAGCTGGAGCCCTGGCCTTTTCCCTCATGGTGCGGGAGGAGTACCCAGACGTCCCCTGCAAGCTCAATGAGGTCGGTGCCAAGTTGTTATGGGGTAACTGGGGTGAGGAGTGGCCCTTAGTGAGAGATGGTGTCCCATGACCAGCTCTGGGGGTCATTGAGGTTAGCAGTGGCCCATCATCAGATGCCCAGTTTTGGTAACAGAACCTCTGAAGATGTTAGCCACAGATGCAGGCGAAACATCAGGAGAGAATACTGTTGGAACATGGTCATACAGTCCAAAGAACTCACAACAACCTAGTGATTCCGGCCATGGAAGCTTTCAACAATACACCAGTCTTCTTCTCCGCAGGTGAAGATCAACATGGGGGTGACCACTCCGGAGCGGCTGGGCCCTGGCTACGTCAGCCACCTGGAGGTGGGCCAAGCGGTGGCCTCCTTGGTGGAGAAGAGGGCCGTCTCACATAGGGTCCTGAGCGCCGCTTCGCCTGCTGACCTGAAGGCCCTAGCTTCCGAGGGGAAGATCTGAAGATCCCTTGGAAGGCCCTGTCCTCAGCTCTGACCTTCCTTGTGCCGAACCCCTCATTCCGCTGGGTCCTGTAGGCTCCCAAGATGGGCAGGAAAGAGAGCAACGGGTGGCCTTTGCTTCTCAGATCCCTAGCCAAGGACAAACCATTCCAAGCACTGATGGGTCACTGCATTTGCAATGTGGGTCCGATGCTAGAAATCAACCAAGGGTCTAGATCTTGGAGTCACCCCTAATTCGGATGATCTTAAGCCACTTACTTGGTGTTTCCCCAAAGCATGACCTGGGGGAAATTGAGCATATGGTGCAGTGATGCATTTAGATCAGGCATGGGCAAACTTCAGCCTTCCCTCCGGGTGTTTTGGACTTCAACTTCCACCATTCCTAACAGCCTCAGGCCCTTTCCTTTTCCCCCTCAGCCACTTAACGAAATTTGTCCATACCTGATTTAGATCTTGATCTTTGCAAACACTCAGCAAATCCTGGAATTTGCTGAGAAAAGGGAGCATTGCAGGCAAAAGGCAGCAAAGCTGGATGATGGGTTCTCCAACTTGGCCATGCTTGGGTAGAGAATCCAAAGAAAGTAATTTGTCCTCTGCTCTGGTTTTACAACTGAACTACTTCTGGCTTTGTCCTTTGCAGACCATTCTATATGCCATCTTCACACCTGGTTAGACTGCAGTTCCCAGCATTCCTCTCAATTGGGTGGGGCCGATAGGAAGTGTAGTCTCAACTATTTTCCAAGGGTATCTACCCCACCTGCGAGCTAACAGGACCACCTGGCGCCCAGATCCACCTACGTCCTGCTTGCCTTTGGGAATGGCACAGAAAGGAGGACCCTAAGTTGTCCCTTCGCAGCCTTGCATGTCCCTTCCCACTTTGGGGCCACCATCATGTGGCCTCGTGCTGCTTTTAATAAATGTTTTCATATATTTAATAAACCTCAAACGTATGCAGAGTGCTTTTCTGTGCTTCCCAGCCGGGTTTGCTCTTTGATTTGTGTTTGTGGGATTTGTGTTTGTGGGATTTGTGAGCAAGTGAAGTGGGTTATATCCAGAACTATTTGTTCTGGACACCAGAACTATTTGTTCTGGTGTTTAATTCTATACTTACAAGGGGCCTTCATGAAAGATTTCCCCTGACCCCCTTCCTGTGGACTGAGAACAATGAAACTTGGCCTAGTTCTGAGTCCTTCTCTCCATGGGTGCCACCCTTCTCCCATCTTTTGAAGCAACTGTCAACACCTCGCTTGTGGAAGTCAACAGGTTGCTCCAAAAGCCACGTTGTGACTTGGGAAATCAGAGTCTCATCACCGGAGAAACGCTTGTCCTTCAAAAACAACTTCCTTGTTGGAAAGAGATGGAAGTCTGATGGTGCGAGGTCAGGTGAATCAGGGGGATGCAGGAGAATGTCAAAGCCAGAGGAGAGCATGCTTCTTCCATTTGGGCAACAGGTGAGTTGTGGACTCGTGCATTGCCTTGCAGAAGGCGGACACCTTTGGTGAGCATGCCACATTGTCTCTTGGTTTTGATGGCCTCTCGCAATTTCCACAGCAGTGAAGCCTAGTCTGCCCCAGTGATCATGGGACCCTTTGCTAGGAAACCCATCCATCCTACTCATGCTGGTCCCAGAATACTGTGAGCATGACCTTGCCTGCCGAGAGTTGGGCACGTGCCTTCTTTGGAGTCAGGATGCTTCCATTGCATTGACTAGGCTTGAGTCTCAGGATCAGAGTGATGGACCCAGCTTTCACCCGGTGTGATCAGTCTGTTGAAAAAGTCCTCCTAGTTTCCCTGGGACATCATTGTCAACAGAGCCAGAGAGCATTCGACTTGTTCCTGCTTCTGGAAAGGTGTGAACAGCCAAGGGACCCAGTGAGTGGATACCTTATGCAAGTGAAGATGGTCTTGGGTGATTTTTTCCGTGGACCCCACACTCACTTTGACATTTTGGGCTAGGTGGAGAATGGGTATGTGGTGATTTTCCAAAATGGCGCCCTCCACTTGCTGGATGGTGTGTTCAGCAATAGCAGAGTAGGGTCAACCTGGAATTGGAGCTCATTGCATCAAAGTCTGACCACATTGGAATTGAGGATGCCAGTTCTTGACTCCATCATATAATGGGGAAGCATCACAATAAACCTCTTTCATCTCATCAAATGTATCCTTTAGGGTGTGGCCTTTCAAGTCAAGGAACTTGAGGCCTGCTCTGTCTTCCACTTGGTCCATTCTCAAACCTCACACCACTGCAGCACCTTTCACATCAAGACCGTTGTCAGTTCTGAGTTGTACATTGGCACATAAGTTATGGAGACTTATATGGAGACACATGGGCAGTTTCAGCATCCTGTGATCAATAGAAGTGGGTCAGGGGACATCTTTAATGGACACCCCTCATATAACATGAAGCAGGGCTTCAAAACCACAAATCCCTAGAACAACAGGGGCCTTTAAAGAGTCGCTAGGGCTTTCCTGAAAAATTCTCTCAGGTGGAGAAAGCTGGAAATAGCTAGAGAACGAGACATCAAATTTGGTGAGCAGGCCAAAGATAATGGTGTTTATTACCGAAAAGCCCGCAAGAGCGAAGCCAAAAAACAGTCGAGTGGAATCACAAATATTTCACCAGGTCTTGGGGTCCACAGATGACGAGACACAGATCAGGGTGAGGAGAAAGGTAGCATTAAGCGTTAAGTGCAGCTGTTCGTACAATCCAAGTGTTTGTTGCTTTTAACAGCAGCGTAGTGTCGGGCAGAAAAGCCCATCATCCTGGGCTCCGGAGGCATCTCTATTTTCAAAGTGGTGTGGATTAATCTAGCTGCCAACTTTTAGACTCCGCAACGGACCCTAATTGTGCAAATCCGGCCAGACTCCATGGCTCTCTATGGCTCCTGTCTCATTTTTAAAAAAGTTTCCTATATGAAAGAGAAGGTTCTCTCTTTCTCACAAATGCACACTCGCACATACACACCTTTTGTCCCTTCATTTGTAGGTCCCTTCATTCAGTGTTATGACTTCGGGGTTCAACTATTTGCAAATATATGTTTGCAAATGGGTCCTAAAACCTACAGTGAGGTTATTTAGATTAAGTGTGTTATATGGTTTGTTGATGTACTCTGTGCTCTTTGTAAACTGTTTTTTTAATATGTTGTACACCGCCGCGAGTCGCCCTAGGGCTGAGAGCGGCGGTCAACAAATGCATTAAATAAATAAATAAATAATTATTTGGGGTTGGGAGGAGTGCCTAGTTTCCTATATAGATCCAGTGCGGGAGCATGCATGCATGGTGCGCATACATACTACAGATCCCTCCTTGCCCCACGCTATGGCTTCCAGGCCGGATCCGAACCCAAAAACGGGGACGGCGAAAGTAGTGAGACATGCAGAAGAGAGGCAGCAAAAGCAAAGGATTGGGGAATGCCCCCTTACACTTCTCTTTCTCTGGTCAAGGCTCAATAAGGACAAGGCTGCAAAGAAGGGCCAGTCAAACGGTTGAGGGATGAGAGGAGAGGGGACACATCTCCCCCTTTTAAGGAAATAGGGGAAGCGATTGCAGATTCCTTCATAGTGAAATGGGGAAGGAATGACTCCCTCCAAGCAATCCTTGTCCCCATCTGCTTCATGCTCAGTGGTGCGGAATATGGCAACATATGGCAAGGACAGGCTCAAATAAGGCTGTCCTTGAAAGGGAAACTGCATATCCCAACCTGCATTGCCTCACAATACCTCTCTGCAGCCCAAGGACGGACTCATATTAAAGGGCTTCTTGGCTTAACACAAAGGTAGCCGCCAGCCCCAAATATTGCACCAAGGAAGAAAGGAGGGAGGGAGGGAGGGGGAAGGAAGGAAGGATGGAAAGAAAAGAAATAAGGAAAAAAGGAAGGGAAAAGAAGGAAAGGAAGGAAGGGGAGGAAGAAAAGAAGGAATGAAGGAAGGATGGAGAGAAAAGAAATAAGAAAAAAGGACGGAAAAAGAAAGAAAGGAAGGAAGGGGAGGAAGAAAAGGAAGGAAGGAAAGGGGGAATGAAGGATGGAAAGAAGGGGAAGGAATGAAGGAAGGATGGAAGGATGGAAAGAAAAGAAATAAGGAAAAAAGGAAGGAAAGGAAGGAAGGAAGAAAAGGAAGGAAGGAAGGAAAGAAGGAAGGGAAGGGAATGAAGGAAGAATGGAAAGAAAAGGACAGAAGGAAATAGGGAAGGAAGGAAGGAAGGAAGGAAGGAAGGAAGGAAGGAAGGAAGGAAGGAAGGAAGGAAGAGAATGAATGATGGAAAGAAGGAAGGAGGGGAAGAATGGAAAGAAAAGGAAATAGGGAAGGAAGGAGGAAAAGAAAGAAGGAAAGAAAAGGAAGGAAGGGAAAGAAAAAAAGGAAGGCAGGAAGGAAAGGAAGAGGAAAAGAAAGAAAGATGGAAAGAAAAGAAAGAAAAAAGGGTGGAAAGAAGGAAAGAGACGGAAGGAATGAAAGAAGGAAAGGCAGGAAGGAAAGAAGGATGGAAAGAAGGAAGGATAGAGAAGGAAGGAAAGAAGGGAGGGAGAGATGGGCCGAATGGCTTCATCAGCAAGATCTGGCTCCTCCAGGTGAAAGGGGCCAGAGATTTTTGGAGGGATGGCCATGTGTCCCCTATGGCTAACATCTGCTGCTTCTGTTGTGCAAGGGTCAAGGGCAAGGCAGGGCTACTTCTCCAGGACCGGCCGGTGGAGAGACTCCACGTAGGAAAGGGCGCTCTGCAGAGAGGTCAGGCAATAGCCCTCCTCTCCAATCAGGTACCTGCAAGGAAAGGAGAGGGAGAGAGAAGAGAAGGAGACACAGGGTTATTATTCCAGGTGAGAAAGTCTGACCAAAGCAGGAGAGACTGGGACTATGACTTACCTCAATCTAGACCAGGCATGGGCCAAGTTTGGCCCTCCCTCCAGGTGTTTTGGACTTCAAACCCCCCCCCCCCCCCAATTCCCCTTTTTGGGGTAAACTATAACTCCCAAAGTCAAGGTCTATACCCACCAAACCCTTCCAGTATTTTCTGTAGGAGTTCTGTGTGCCAAGTTTGGTTCATTTCCATCGTTGGTGGAGTTAAAAATGTTCTTTGATTGTAGGTGAACTAAACATCCCAGCAACTACAACTCCCAAATGACAAAATCAATCCCACCCAGCCCCATCAGTATTCAAATTTGGGTGTATTGGATATTTGTGCCAAATTTGGTCCAGTGAGTGAAAATACATCCTGCATATCAGATATTTACATGACGATTCATAACAGTAGCAAAATTACAGTGAAAATAATTTTAGGGTTGGGGATCAGCACAACATGAGGAACGGTATTAAGGGGTCACAGCACTAGGAAGGTTGAGAAACACTGATTTATGACTCTCTCATTCCCTGCTTGTAAGGCCACCACTGCCTCTGCCTCCGCATCAAAGATGCCAATCCTCTGCACAGTCGAACTGCCGTCTCGGCACAACTGTCCTCATGGATTACGTCTCGCCTCCATCTTGCGCTGGCTGGGCAGCCAGCAGGCCGTGCATAAGCTGAGCTGACAGGCAAAGACAGCAGCGGCGAAGTAGTGGCCTTGCACCCTGCCGGACGAGGCAGACAGACAGAGCAGAAGGGATGGACGGAGGGAGGGATGGATGGGCGAGAGGCCTCCGACTGAAGGCCATGTGAAACTGGGAAGGGATATAATGGACCCCCCAAAGCCAAAAGGCCAAGAAGTCTGCTTATGGGGACAACCCCCTGACCCTCAATGACAAAGCCTTGAAGGGCTCCTAATTAGTTGAAGGCCACGTTGAGCTGATCTACACTGTTGAATGAGTGCGGTTTGATCCCACGTTGACTGCTATGGGATCTGCTCATCTAGCATCAGGATTCGTGCTTCGTGGTGCATTCTAGACCATCGGATTAATGCAACCTGATGCCACTTGAACTGCCATGGCTCAGTGATGTAGTTTTACAAGGACCTTAACCCTTTCTGTCAAAAGAGGGCTGGTACTTGCCAAACTACAACCCCCAGGATTCCATGCATCAGTCTAGACCAGGGGTCCTCAAACTTTTTAAACAGAGGGCCAGGTCATAGGTCCTCAAACTGTTGGAGGGCCGGATTATAATTTGAAAAAAAAAAAGAATGAATTCCTATGCACATTGCACATATCTTATTTGTAGTGCAAAAGCACTTAAAAACAATACAATAATTAAAATGAAGAACAATTTTAACAGATATAAATTTATTATTATTTCAATGGGAAGTGTGGGCCTGCATTTGGCTGATGAGATAGGGTTGTTGTTGTTGTGTGCTTTCAAGTCATTTCAAACTTAGGTTGACCCTGAGCGAGGGCCGGTTAAATGACCTTAGGGAGGGCCGTATCCAGTCCTTGGGCCTTAGTTTGAGGACCCCTGATCTAGAGCCACGGATATTATTTTAGGTCTCGCGGCCCACAGGTTGTGAACCACTGGGCTACAGAATAGATGGGTCCCTTGGCTTGCTATTTCTGTCCCCCTGTCCATCTGCCTTGGGATTCATCTACACCAGTGGTTCTCAACCTTCCTTAATACCTCACTACCTCTGAGGATGCTTGCCATGGATGCAGGCGAAACATCAGGAGAGAATGCCTCTAGAACATGGCCATATAGCCTGAAAAAACCTACAACAACCCAGTGATTCCGGCCATGAAGGCCTTCGACAATACATTCCTTAATACAGTTCGTCATCTTGTGGTGACCCCAACCATAAATTATATTCATTGCTACTTCATATCTGTAATTTTGCTACTTTTATGAAACATAATGTAAATATCTGATATGCTGGACTTATTTTCGTTCACTGGACACAAATACCCAATACACCCAAATTTGAATACTGGTGGAGTTGGGGGAGGGATTGATTTTGTCATTTGGGAGCTGTAGTTGCAGGGATTTATAGTTCACCTACAATCAAAGAGCATTCTGAACGCCACCAATGATTGAATTGAACCACACTTGGCACACAGAACTCCCCTGACCAACAGAAAATACTGGAAGGGTTTGGTGGGCATTGACCTTGAGTTTTGGAGTTGTAGTTCACCTGCATCCAGAGAGCATTGTGGACTCAAGCAGTGATGGATCTGGACCAAACTTGTCACGGATATTCAATAGGCTGAAATGTGAACACCGGTGGGGTTTGGGGGAAATATACCCTGACATTTGGGAGTTGTAGTTGCTGGGATTTATAATTCACCTACAATCAAAGAGCATTCTGAAACCCACCAATGATAGAATTGGGCCAAACTTCCCACACAGAACCTACATGACCAATAGAAAATAATGTGTTTTCTGATGGTCTTTGGTGACCCCTCTGACACCTCTCGGACCGCCCCCCCCCCCCAAGGGTCCCGGCCCCCAGGTTGAGAAACGCTGATCTACCCTGTAGAATAAATGCCGTTTAACTCCACTTCTAACTGCCATGGCGCAATGCTATGGAATCATGGGAGCTGCGGTTTTACAAGGCCTCAGTCTTCTCTACCAAAGGATCACTGGTGTCTCTCCAAACGACAACTCCCAGGATAGCGCTAACACAAGAAGGAATATGCGTATACAAAAGGGAAGGAACTATCTATGGGAGAACCAACATGTCATAGTGAGTTGCTGTGAGTTTTCCGGGCTGTACAGCCATGTTCCAGAAGCATTCTCTCCTGACGTTTCACTCATATCTATGGAAGGTATCCTCAGAGGTTGCGAGCCCTGTTGGAAACTATACAAGGGAGGTTTACATAGCTGTTGAAGGTCCAGGGTGGGAGAAAGAGCTCTTCTCTGTTGGAGACAAGTGTGAATGTTGAAATTGGTGACCTTTATTAGCACTGAATGGCCTTGCAGCTTCAAAGCCTGACTAATTGTTGCCTTGGGGAATCCTTTGTTGGGAGTTGTTAGCTGGCCCTGATTGATTCTTGTCTGGATTTCACCTGTTTTTGTAGTGTTGCTCTTTATTTACTGTCCTGATTTTAGAGGGTTTTTTTAAATACTGGGAGCCAGATTGTGTTCATTTTCATGCTTTCTTCCTTTCTGTTGAAATTGTCCACACGCTTGTGGATTTCAATGGCTTCTCTGTGTAGTCTGACACAGTGGTTGTTAGAGTGGAAAGGAAGAAATTGATTTCTGCCTCTAGGACCAAATTTTATGTTCAAGGTGCAATGCCCAGGAGGCCTTTGACTTTGTTACCTGGGCCCTACCTGCAGCTGTTCTTTTGGTGCAAGAAAATCCTTGCACTTACCCTTCGTGGATGAACTCCTCCAAAGCCGCGCACTCCGAGACCAGCTGGGGAAGGTTGCTCTTCAGGACCACGAAGGACAGGATCGGGAGCAGATCATCAGCCCCACTACAAAGAAGAGCGAGAGGCGGACAACATCGGCATGAATACACCTTACAAACATCACCTAATTTTAAAAAATTACAACGCCTAAAATCCTTGGATAGCAAGGCCAGTGAAACGGGGAATGTAGCTGAAGTTGCTCAAGTTCCACAGCTCCCCTGATTCCAAGATTCAAGTGGGACCAAACTGGATTCATTCTACAGCAGTGTTTCTCAACCTTCCTAATGCCGCAACCTCTTAATACAGTTCCCTATGTTGTGGTGACCCCCAACCATAACATTATTTTCGTTGCTGCTCCATAACTGTCATTTTGCTACTGTTATAAATCATAATGTAAATATCTGATATGCAGGATGTACTTTCATTCACTAGACCACATTGGGAACAAATACCCAATACACCGGGAAGGTGGCACAGCTGGCTGGGAGTCAGCTGCATTAAGATCACTACTGACCGAAAGGTCATGAGTTCGAAGCCAGCCCAGGTCGGCATGATCTTCTGACCAAAATTGTGTAGCTTGTTGTCGATCTTTGCAGACCGAAAGACAGTTGCATCTGTCAAGTAGGAAATTTAGGTACCACTTCTGTGGGGAGGCTAATTTACGAGGCCATAAAAAATCTCCAGCGAGTATGCAAAGAACGAGGAAGTACTTCATCGGTGTCACAAATGGACGGTGAAGGGATGGCTCCCCTGGTGGCCAGAAGCTGGAATGTTAAATAGCCTCTGAGTGTCTATCTATATATGTTGTGTGTCTATGGCATTGAATGTTTGCCATGTATCTGTACATTGTAATCCGCCCTGAGTCCCCAGCAGGGTGAGAAGGGCGGAATATAAATACTGTAAATAAATAAATAAATACATTCAAATTTGAATACTGATGGGATTGGGAGGGGATTGATTTTTTCATTTGGGAGATGTAGTGGCTGGGATTTATAGTTCACCTACAATCAAAGAGCATTCTGAACTCCACCAATGATGGAATCGAACCAAACTTGGGACACAGAACTCCCATGACCAACAGAAAATACTGGAAGGGTTTGGTGGGCATTGGCCTTGAGTTTTGGAGTTGTAGTTCGCCTACATCCAGAGAGCACTGAGGACTCAAACAATGATGGATCTGGACCAAACTTGACACGAATACTCAATATGCCCAAATTATGAACACTGGTGGAGTTTGGGGAAAATAGACCTTGACATTTGGGAGAATCCATGGAGAGAGGGCCAACTATATATATATTGTTTTACGTAGTGGCCAGTGCTCTTTAGCTTTTACCCAGTCTGGGTCCCGAGATCTTATGGAGTAACAACTCCCATCTCTTTTGATTATCCATCGTGCCCTCTTTATAGGGGAGCTCTGCCTAGGAATCCAAAGCAATGCCGCCTCGCAAGGCATTCCCGTCTTGCCCTCGACCGGTTTAATGCCTTTGATGGCGCCCAGCGGAGCTCTGCCCTTTCCTCCGCTAAGCCTCTGTGACAGGGCCTCGAAGGGTCGGATGCCAAAGCACCGCTGGCGACGAGACGGCGAGGCGGTCCGGCCCGGCAGGAGGTCCTTCGGCTGTCGGATTGGATGTTGTCACAAGGACGGGGGACGGCTCTGTTCATGCGTGCGGGCCCCAAGGCCTCTGGCTCCCGAACGCGCATTTGCGCGTTCGGGAGCTGGAGGCCTTGGGGCCCGCACGCATGAGCCGACGGCTTGGCGTGGGACCTGTAAAGCTCATCTCCTCTCTGCATGAAAGCCACCTCTGTAACGGAAGCTAATGGCTCCCCTGTGTGCATTCAATTAGGCCAAGATTCATAGAGTTGGAAGAGACCTCGTGGGCCATTCAACTCAAGCAGGAAAATCACATTCAAAGCGTATAGGATGGGGGACACTTTGGCTTGTCCAGAGTGAAGAGAGAGGGGGACAGAAGACAGTTCCATCTTGTCTCCTGCCTATGTCATCGGTTGGGAGCCCCCCCTCCCCTTGGTGCCAACTGCTTCTCTGGTCCAGAGTGAAGAGAGAGGGGAGCAGAAGAGAGTTCCATCTTGTCTCCTGTGGTTTACTATTAATGTAATATAATATAATATAATATAATATAATATATTTTAATATATTGTATATACATATAATATTTATAATATTATAATGCAATACAATATAATGTTACTACTAATAAAACAATATTATAATTATATATTTTATATTACATGTAATATTACTAATAATATTACAATATAATGGTATTGTATAATATCTATATATATAAATTTGTTAGGGGCATCCAACGAGGAAACAAAACTCAAAAACCCCCCAACGAAACTTAACCAAAATTCCCATGCCCATAACACAACCCACAAGGTACAAACATATCTACTCAAAATGAAAAACAACACAACAACACACTCACAAAACGGCAAAACAACAAAACTCAAACATCCCCCAACGAAACTTAACCAAAATTCCCATGCCCATAACACAACCCACAAGGTACAAACATATCTACTCAAAATGAAAAACAACACAACAACACACTCACAAAACGGCAAAAGAAAAAAACTCAAAAAAAACCCAACGAAACTTAACCAAAATTCCCACGCTCATAACACAACCCACAAGGTACAAACATATCTACTCAAAATGAAAAACAACACAACAACACACTCAAAACGGCAAAAAAACAAAACTCAAAAAAACCCCCAACGAAACTTAACCAAAATTCCCATGCCCATAACACAACCCACAAGGTACAAACATATCTACTCAAAATGAAAAACAACACAACAACACACTCACAAAACGGCAAAACAACTGAGTATGCGCATTGGCGCCCAGCCGCAAGTTCCCTGGCGCGCGCACATGCCCTTCCGGCCAACGTTCCCTCTGCGGAAACCATGCCCACTCCAAGCCCCGCCGCGCCGCTTCCCGCACACACACACACCCCTGCCGCACATACACACACAACCCCACACTCCATCACTCCCCCCGCCGCCGCACACACACACGCAACCCCACACTCCATCACTTCCCCCGCTGCCACACGCACACACGCAACCCCACTCCCCCCGCCGCCGCACACACACACGCAACCCCACGCTCCATCACTCCCCCCGCCGCCGCACGCACACACGCAACCCCACTCCCCCCGCCGCCGCACACACACACAACCCCACGCTCCATCACTCCCCACCACCGCACACACACACACAACCCCACTCTCCATCACTCCCCCGCTCCAATCTTACCTCCTTTTACTTCACGCCACCTCCAAACCTCACCCTGCCCCTTCCCGCCCTGTCAAAATCTAGGAAAGACGGGAAGGAAGGAAAGAAGAAAGAGAAAGGGAGGTAAAGAAAAAGGGGGAAGGAAGGAAGTTAGAGAAAGGAAGAAGAAAAGGAAAGAAAAGGAAAGATGGAAGGAAAGGAAAGAGAGACAGCAGAAAAAAAAGAAAAAGGGGGAAGGAAGGAAAGAGATAGAGAAAGAAGAGGAGAAGGAAAGATGGGAGGGAAGGAAGGAAGGAAGGAGGGAAAGGAGAAAGAGGGAAGATTGGCCACAGCAACACGTGGCGGGTAAAGGTTGTTATTTCTATTATTATTATTATTATGCTATTCTTCCTATGAGACCCTGGAGGAATGGGAGAGGTGTCAGGTCCCAGAGGCAATGCATTGCATTATTGTTATTGTTATGATGGTGGTAAAATAAAAGGAAATAAAAAGTGAAAGAAGGAAGCAAACAGGGAGGGAAGAAAGGCAAAGGAAGAAAGGGGGAGGAATGAAGGAAAGAGAGAAGGACGAAACCAAGTAGTGAAAGAAAGAAAGAGGTAGAGAAGGAAGAAAGGAGAGAAAGGGGAGGAAAAGGGGGAAGGAATAGGTTGGGACCTCTCTTTCATAACAGTCCAGATATCTACCTCTACTTTGAAAATTCTTACAGGCCACAGCAACGCGTGGCAGGGCACAGCTAGTTTTTTATATATATTGTACTATGCTAAGAATATAATATATTGTACGTATGTATATCTTGCAAGCTGCTCTGAGTCCCCTTTGGGGTGAGAAGGGCGGCATATAAATGTCGTAAATAAATAAATACATGGAAAAAGGGATCTATGAGACTTATTAGACTACAAGAGAAACAGGAACTGACGGCATGATGCGGCAGCAAAAAAAAAAAAAAAAAAAGCCGATGCGATCCTAGACTGCAGCTGTAGCATAGTGTCTGGATCGGAGGAAGTAATAGTCCCAATAAAGTTTAGTTTTAGTCAGAATAATTCTGTGCCTTGGTAGACCACAAGCTCAACATGAGCCAACACTGTGATGCAGCAGTTGAAAAGGCCAATGCGATGCTAGGCTGCACCAATAGGATAGTGTCCAGATCGAGGAAACAAATAGTTTTAGCTCTCTTCTGCTGTGTAAGAGATCTAGGAGTCTTAGGAGACCACAAGCGGAACGCAAGCCAACAGTGTGATGCAGCAGCTGAAAAGGCCAATGCGATTCTAGGCTGCATCAATAGGAAGATAGTGTCCTGATCGAGGGAATAAATACTTTTAGCTCTCTTTTGCTGCATAAGAGATCTAGGGGTCTTAGGAGACCACAACTGGAACATAAGCCAACATTGTGATGCGGCAGATGAAAAGGCCAATGTGATTCTAGGCTTCATCGACAGAAGGATAGTGTCAAGATCGAGCAAAGTCATACTCCCACTCTTTTCTGCTTTGATCAGACCTTCTCACCTAGAATAACCCTGTGTCCACTTCTGGGCAAAGCAATTAAATGACATATAGCTGGAAACCAGTCCATTTGAAAGGGATCTAGCAGTCTTAGCAGACCCCAAGCTGACTGTGAGACTACATTGTGATGCAGCAGATCAAAAAACCAATGAGACTGTAGGTAACACCCATAAGAGTCTAGTGTTCAGATCAAAGGAAGACATAGTATGACCCTCTTCTGCTGAGAAAGGAATCTAGGAGTTTCAGTGGAGCACAAGCTGAACATGAGCCAATGGTGTGATGCAACTGTTTAAAAAGTCAATGCGATTAGTGTCTTCCTGCCTGGCAGAAAAGGGTTGGACTGGATGACCCTTGGGATCTCTTCCAACTTTATGATTTAAAGATCATCTAACTCAGCATCCCCATCATTCCCTGGGCCTTGGGTCACTCTACTCACATGGCGGCTGATGCTGGATGAGGCCTGCCTTCAGAGCTCCCACAGTATTCCTCTGCACATTCACAGATAATTCGCAAGGTCCGCACTGCAGGGTAGGAAAACAATAACAACAACAATTATTATTATTACTAGCCGTTCCCTGCCACGCGTTGCTGTGGCCCACATGGGGGTTCTGGGTGGGAGGTTTGGCCCAATTCTATTGTTGGTGGGGTTCAGAATGCTCTGTCATTGTAGGTGAACTATAAATCCCAGCAACTACAACTCCCAAATGTCAAGATTCTATTTTCCCCAAACTCCACCAGTGTTCACATTTGGGCATATGGAGTATTTGTGTAGAGTTTGGTCCAAATCCACCATTGTTTGAGTCCATGGTGATCATTGGATGTAGGTGAACTACAACTCCAAAAACAAAGGACACTGCCCATTTTCCCTTGGTCATGGGAGAACTGTGTGCCAAGTTTGGTTCAATTCCATCGTTGGTGGGGTTCAGAATGCTCTTTGATTGTAGGTGAACTATAAATCCCAGCAACTACAACTCCGAAATGACAAAATCAATATTTTTGAGTGGAGGACATACATTGGGTTGTTAGGTGTCTTGTGTCCAAATTTGGTGTCAATTTGTCCAGTGGTTTTTGAGTTCTGTTAATCCCACAAACAAACATTACATTTTTTTTTATATAGAAGATTATTCCTAGACCTGCATCTCTTCCTGGGAGATGCCCAACCCACCACCAGCTCCTCACCGATGCACTCCAGCTTCTTTTGGGGACAGGAGCCGAGGGGAAGGAGCATCAGTTCCTGGACGGCCGCACCATACGGACAGGCCCCGGGTCCCCTGGTGTGGCTGCCCTGCGGGAGGAGCTTGGCCGAAATGCCGGCGTCCGATGGGGCCACATTCCGGTGCAGCTCCATGCTCCGAGAGAGAGCTGCCTCCCGGGCCTTGTAGACATTTCTAAAGGAAGAATGGGACAGACACAAAGGCTGGTGAATTTGAAAAACGTGTGTCTTTTACCTAGTGGCTGGTTTCTCCCATTTTAAGGTCGCTATAATCAACCCTCTTCTCAGGTCTGGGCAAACTTTGGCCTTCCTCCAGGTGTTTTGGACATTATTTATTTATTTACTTATTTACAGTATTTATATTCCGCCTGTTGGGGATTCCTCATCTTCGGAAGAGGAAGGGGAGCAGGGAAGTGCTCAGGAATTGGAGGGAGAAGAAGAATCAGACGATGAGTGTTTGCAAGTGCCCACATTTCTAGAGAGACGGAAAGAGACAGAGCACAGGTGGCATTCAGCTGCTAAAAACGCTGAGCTAATTGGGAGACGCCCTAGCACCTCCTGCATGGGGAATTCAGGGCTATAAATCAGAGGTAGGAGCAGTCAGCTTTCGTTGGTAACAACGACCCTGATACTGATGGTTTCACTCCAATGGAATCTGCTATGTGTCTGCTGCTAAGGACTTAGTTCATTGCCCGTTGTCTGAAGGAAGACTAGTATTTCTTTTGGGACTTTGTAAGAAACTTTAATTTGTGTCTGGATTAAGACGTCCTTGTTTTCCTTTGCACTTTTCAATTGCATTTGCTTATCCTTTGTGTTTGCTGAAGGAAAGCATTTTTCTTTTACATTCAACATTGTCTAATGGCTGTTTTTGAAGGGCAACTCAGGCCACTGCCCTTCTCAGCCCGCAGGGGACTCAGGGCGGATCACCATGCACATATACATGGCAAACAGCCATAATGCCATAGACACACAACATATATATACAGACACACAGAGGCTATTTAATTTTCCATGCTTTGAATTCTGGCCACCGGGGAGCTGTTGCTTCACTGTCCACTTGTGACACCAATAAGAGTACTTCCTCATTCTTTTACACGCTGCTGGAGAGTTTTATGGCATCATAAATTAGTTAAATTAGCCTCCCCGCATAAGTGGTACCTAAATTTCCTACTTAACAGATGCAACTGTCTTTCGGGCTGCAAAGGTCGACAGCAAGCTAAACAAATGGTCGGAAGCTTACTTCGACCCGGGCTGGCTTCAAACTCATGACCTTTTGGTCAGTAGTGATTTTAATGCAGCTGACTCTCAACCACAACCTGGTGTTGTGGTTCAGCAACAGCATGATGGGTCTGAGAGTGCAAGTGAGCATGATGGGAATGGGAATACAGATGCAGGGGGATGTCAGATTTCTCAGCCACAGTCTGTAGCTAGAGAGAAACGCTTGTTCTCACAGCCAAAGAATGTGGCTGATAAGACGCTCGGTGAAGGTCGGAGCAAGCTCCAGGTGTTAAGAAGAAGCGGGAGGATTGCGGCCAAATCTTGAGGCCATCTGCTGGTGGGAAAATTGCTTGTTAGTAGATTGTTTTAGTTTCATGTTTTGATGTTTTACCTATAAGTATGCTGCTGGAAAGCTGGTTCAGTGTCTGTTCAACTTTGCTAGAATGGATCACTGTACCTTCGGCCCAGGGCTTGGGCCTGGGGGATTGCCTGCTTCCTGTAACTTCATGCTAATGCCTGGATTGTATCCTGCTCCTTTGCCTCAAGTTCCTGCTTTGATTTAAGAAATCCTATTGAACCTATACTTTGTACTATTGAACTTTTTACTGCTTTTACCTGGATTTGTTTGAAACCTCAATAAACTATTTTCTTCTCAAGCTTGGCTGGTTTGTCAGAGAGCAAGGTGAAGCTAATCTGAGACGCAACACCTGGTCCACAATTTCAGAGTTGTTAGGAATTGTGGGAGTTGAAATCCAAAACACCTGGAGGGGGGCCGAAGTTTGCCCATGCCTGCTCTTCTCAACAATAAGCCCGCCTTCCTTGCAATTCAGGAGTGGGTCACCCAACTTCACTGATTGAAGAGAAATCTTGGAAGATCCAGACTCATGATTTTTTTTACAACAGCGAAGGGTGTGCAATCTCAATTGTTGGATTTATGAATTAGAGGAATGTTATGAAAAGCAAAAGTGCAGTTCTAAAGTAAAGGCAGTAGGACACTACGGGGTAAAACTCAACAGAAACGAGCGGGAGGTTCGGAGAATCATTTCTGTAGTTATGCCACATTGATGTAGTTATGTGTTTGGTTAGTGTCCTTGCTTGATGCAGTTTTGTAGCCTGTTGTAATGGCTACTTAGGCAGCTGGATAGTTTTAGCAATATATAGGATTAAAATCCCACTTTTTATTGTATCTGCTCTTTTGAATACATTTTAAAAAAAATCTTCTATATATTTAGAAGCAAAAGTATGTATGTTTGTCTGTTTTTACCACAAAGGCTGTTGCTAGGTGAAGTGGCCCTTTGTGAAAGTGACATGGGTATATGGGGAAGGGAGGAAGGAAGTGTTAGATATATTATATATTAACTAGATATTTTTATTACAAAATGTGTGTCAAGCACTGAAAGGGTTAAATGGATGCAATTACTCAGCAAAAGCTGTGTTTCAATATAAGCAGGTGTGCCTGTAGCTTAGTAGTCCTCAGTTTGAGGGAGCCCTCAGTGTTAGCAAACCTCAGTCTGTGAGAGGTCTCTGTGGGAGAAGGACCTCAGTGTGTGAGTAGGCCTCAGTGTTAGTTCAACTCAGTGTTAGTTCGCCTCAGTGTATGAGAGGTGTCAGTGTGTGAGCCCTCAGTGTGAGAAAGGCCTCAGTGTGAGGTAGGCCTCAGTGTTAGCAGGCCTCCGTATGTGAAAGCCTGGTGTAAGAAGCTTTTGTGAGAGAAGTCCGAAGTTGGCCATCATGTGTGAAGGCTGCTGTGTGTAAAAAGCTACTGTGTGAAGCTCCTGTATAACTTGTGTGAGAGGAGGCTCTATGACAGCAAAGCTGTTTATCTGCATGAGAAAGAAGCCCAGGATGGCAGCAAAGAAGGAAGTGTAAAGAACTTTGTTCGTGTTATGCAAACCTTGTTCTTGTAAATAGTGCAACCATATTATTTTGCTATAAAGAAAAGCCTCCTATGGAAGACATAACGTTGGTCTTTGTGTTTTTGTTGTTTATATCACTTTGGGCTACTGGTGCTGGGTCACGCTGCTGCTAATAAGTTACTCCACTATACATTTATGAGGAGGGTCTTTTGTTAATAAGCCCACTCACCCAACAGGAAGGGAGGGAGGGAGGGAGGGAGCAGGCTTGGTGAGCTTCACCCCCCCCCCCCAAATTCCCATGGTGGTCCGCGAGAAGGCCTTACTGGTACATTATTTAAACTGTTATGTTTATTCATATCATGATCTGATCAGTATACTCAATATATTTATTTATTTTATTTATTTCACTTACTTATACCCCGCCCTTCTCACCCCGGGGGGGACTCAGGGCGGCTTACAGAGGAGGCACAATTAGATGCCCAAATCAATTGACAAGCAATACAAAATACAAAACAATTCAACAGTTAAATTAAAACCTCAATACATAATAAAATATAATAAAATATAATAAAATATAATAATATATATATATATATCCCATATGCATGGGGGTATTGGGGTAACAATACAAAAGGTTTGCTAGGCTAGACCCTCTTTCACTCAGACTCAGCCCCCCGAATCAAACTCAGCTCCCCCCGAAACAAAATCCTGGCTACGGGCCTGGGAGGGAGGGAGGGAGGGAGGGAAGAAAGAAGGAAGGAAAGAAGGAAAGAAGGAGGGAAGGGGGAAAAGAATGGAAAGGAAGACAAGAGGGATGGAAGTGAGAGAGGGGGGAAATAAAAAAAGAAGTAAGGAAGGAAATGAAAAAGAATGGAAAGAAAGACAAGAGGGATGGAAGGAAGTGAGAGAGGGAGAAAGAATGAAAAAAGAAAGGAAGGAAGGAAGGGAAAAAGAACAGAAAGGAAGACAAGAGAGGTTGAAGGAAGTGAGAGGGGGAAAGAATGAAAAAAGAAGGAAGGATGGGAAAAAGAATGGAAAGGAAGACAAGAGGGGTGGAAGGAAGTGAGAGAAGGTGAAAGAATGAAAAAAGAAAGGAAGAAAGGAAGGAATGAAAGGAAAAAGAACAGAGAGGAAGACAAGAGGGATTGAGAAAGTGAGAGGGGGAAGAATGAAAAAAAGAAAGGAAGATGGAAGGAAAGGAAAAAGAATGGAAAGGAGGACAAGAGGGGTTGAAGGTAGTGAGATTGGGGAAAGAATGAAAAAAGAAGGAAGGATGGGAAAAAGAATGGAAAGGGAGACAAGAGGGGTGGAAGGAAGTGTAAGAGGGGGAAAGAATGAAAAAAGGAAGGAAGGAAGGAAGGAAGGAAGGAAGGAAGGAAGGAAGGAAGGAAGGAAGGAAGGAAGGGAAATAGAACGGAAAGGAAGACAAGAGGAATTGTGAGAGGGGAAAAAAATGAAAAAAAGAAGGAAGGATGGGAAAAAGAATGGAAAGGAAGACAAGAGGGATGGAAGGAAGTGAGAGAGGGAGAAAGAATAAAAAAAGAAAGAAAGGAAGGAAGGAAGGGAAAAAGAATAGAAAGGAAGACAAGAGGGATTGAAGGAAGTGAGAGGGGGAAAGAATGAAAAAAGAAAGAAGGAAGGGAGGGAGGGAGAACGGAAAGGAAGGCAAGAGGGATGGAAGTAAGTGAGGGGAAAATAGGAAGGAAGGAAGGAAGGAAGGAAGGAAGGAAGGAAGGAAGGAAGGAAGGGGAAAAATGGAAAGGAAGACAAGAGGGATGGAAGGAAGTGAGTGAGTGAGGGGAAAGAATGAAAAAAGAACGAAGGAAGGAAGGAAGGAAGGAAGGCAGCTGTCTCAACAAAAACCAGACAACGCTGAGTATATACGCTAGTTTCTAAATGAAAAATAGTTTAAAAATTGGCCAAGTCTAACATAACTGATGTAGACATACACTCTACACAAGGCATGCCTCTCACCCTGAGATTCCTTCCCTTTTGCCCCAAGGAACAGAGAGAAGGATACAGAGAACAGAGTTGTGTTTTTCTCAAAGTAAGTGTCCCTTGTAACCAGCAAAGCCCCTCTAAGGGCCTGACGAGAGGCAATGGAGCCTTTGGCTAACCAGGTGAACGGCCTTTACCTGTAGACGGCCAAGAGCGGGGCCCAGAGTGGGGCGAAGAAGGCCTCCTCCAGCCGCGCCACGCACTGGTCCTTGGCAGCCGCCGTATTGAGGCCCTCGAAAGCCAGCAGCGTTAAGGAGAGCAGCCTGTCTGGGAGAGAAGGGACGTGAGGCTCGGCGGAGGCACCCAGAGCAAAGACACCTTCCCAAACACACCTTCCCTCCAGGTGTTTTGGACTTCAACTCACACAATTCCCACAATTGTGGGAGTTGAAGTCCAAAACACCTGGAGGGCTGAAGCTGACTCATGCCTCCTCTTTTCTGAATCGGGGACTAAATGAAAGATGTCAATTGGAGTTTGGGTTCTGGAAGACTTCTAATAATTCACAAGGAGACTTTTGGGAGAAAGTAAAAAGAGAGAGAAACCGATTAAGTATGTGATTTTTGTGGATCATCAGAAAAAATGCAGAAAGCAAGCTTGCCCTCTGCTGTCCAGAAACAGGACTTTGTGTACAGGTTTGGAGATATCAACTGTTAGGATATTCATTTCACAATGTAAACACAAACAGAGGTAAATAGATTGCTGGATAGAAAGTGGGAGAAGAAATGTTAATGTATAGAGCAACTCACAAAAGGGTAGCAGGAAATCCTTTTTTGAAACTAATTTATATGTGTGTTTTCTGCATTTTAGAGTAGAGATGTATGGAGTTATGTACCGTATATACTTGAGTACAAGCCGACCTGAATATAAGCCGAGGCACCTAATTTTACCACAAAAAACTGGGAAAATGTATTGACTCGAGTATAAGCCAAGGGTGGGAAATGCAGCAGCTATGGGTAAATTTTAAAATGAAAATAGATACCAATAAAACTACATTAATGGAGGCATCAGTAGGTTAAATGTTTTCAAATGTTTACATAAAACTGTAATTTAAGATAAGACTGTCCAACTCAGATTAAACCATTATTCTAACCTTCTGTAATGTAAATGTGCTTACGTATCCTTCCAATAATAATAATAATAATAATAATAATAACGATACAATAAATGTAATAATAATAGAGTCTAATAATATAATGTAATACTAAAAATAGAGTATCCTTCCAATAATAATAATAATAATAATGAGAGTAAAATAATAAATGTAATGATAATAATAATAATAGAGCATAATAATGGAAATGTAATAATAATAATAAATAGAATAAAATAATAAAAGTAATAATAATAAAAATAGAGTAAAATAATAAATATTATAATAAATTGAGAAAAATAATAACTGTAATAATAGAGTCAATAATAATAACAGCAACAACAGCAACAGCAACAACAACAGAGAAAAATAATACATAACCTTGATTCAAGTATAAGTCGAGGAGGGCTTTTTTAGCCTAATAAAGGGCTGAAAAACTCAGCCTATACTCGAGTATTCACAGTAATTGTTGTTCAAATGTTTATGTGTATGTGTGTATATTGCTGTTTTCTTTATTTGTGTTTATTAAAAACTGAAGTGAAAGTCTATTTTTAATGGCATTTTGATTGCATTTTATTGCCAACAATATTTAATTCTTTTTTATTTTTCTATTCATATGCATATGTATTTTCCATGCTTTTAAGGACTATGGTACTGTGTCATTGTGAGTCACCTTGAGTCCCTATGGGGAGAAAGACAGGATAAAAATGTTGAAAACAACAACAACAAAAATAATAATAAACATTCTTAAAAAGTGTGTTGTGCCCCTTGACCCTCATCAATTGAGTTATATTTATGCATATTTGTATTTTAGAGTGAAATGTACAGTATGTCAATATGAAAAATGTGTACTTAGTAATGTAATTGTTGCTCAGATATATTTATACATATGTCTATATAACTACTGTATAGTTTAGCAGGTTTTTAAATGGTTTTATTGGTTTTAATGACGTATTTTTAATACATCCTCCGTTTAATTCTACTTTAATGTTTGTATGTTTTGGGCTTTAATATAAATATTGTATAGTTTTTAGTGTTATCTGCTTCGAGTCGCCTTTGGGGGAGAAGAAGTGGGATATAAATATAAATATTATTATTATTGTTGGGGGTTTTTGATGTGTTTTTTCCTCTGTTAAGAACTGAATAAAAATGGAAAATAAACTTCAAAAGTTTCCTGTGTCCCTAGACCTTGTGTGACCAATTGTGATGCATCCATTTGTCCCCACTGTGCCAAGACCAGGCATCTAATCAGATCAGGCATGGGCAAACTACTGGCTGTTAGGAATTATGGAAGTCCAAAACACCTGGAGGGCCAAAGTTTGCCTATGCCTGAATTAGACCCACCATTTTTTAAATATTTCTAAATGGTAACCCTGCCCCTGGTGGTGCAGCGGGTTAAACTTGCTGACCAAAAGATTGGCGGCTCAAATCTGGGGAGCGAGGTGAGCACCTGCTGTCAGCCCCAGCTTCTGTCAACCTAGCAGTTCAAAAACATGCAAATGTGAGTAGATCAAAAGGTACCGTTCCAGTGGGAAGGTAACGGCACTTCATGCAGTCATGCTCGTCACATGACCTTGGAGGTGTCTATAGACAACGCCGGCTTTTGGCTTAGAAATGGAGATGAGCACCACTCCCTAGAGTCGGACACGACTAGACTTAATGTCAAGGGGAAACCTTTACTTTTACTTAAATAGTGCTCCCTGACCCCATGCGACCCTCACCGATGGCATTGTGGATGTCCTTCACGGTGGCTTTCAGCTGCTCCTGCTGGGAGGCCTTCCTGCCAGTCGGTGTCCGCACTGGCCACCGCTCTGAAGCAGAGAGGAACTGTTCCAAGTCCTCGAAGGAGCTCTCCCGCTCGGCTGGGGCTGAGGGCAGCTCTTCCAGGAGGGGCCCGGATCCCGCAGCGGGGACTCCAACACCCTGGTCCTCAATGAAGGGAGTGCCAGAGAGGCTGTGGCGCAGGTTGAGCTTGTTGTTCTCCTGAACAGAAAACATGGAGTGGAGGCTCTGGGAGGAGCGCAGACGTCTGCCTTCGGGGGCTGGGGAGAGGAACGCCTCGGCTGCATCCAGTGAGGAGGACAGGGACAGGCCCCGGGAGACCTTGCTGGAGCCACGCAGGTCGGAGGAGGCAGCGCTGCAGCTGACCAGAGGGTAGACGCGGCTGTAGACCGAGCATTGGAGCTTCTTCAGCAGCTGGCAGATGGGGTGGTCTGCAAAGCTGGAGGGAGGCAGAAAACACAGGTCAGGTGGAGTTTCCTTCCTTGGAGTTTTGAAGCAGAGGTTTGATGGCCATCTGTCGGGAGGACTTTAATGGTGTCTTCCTGCATGATATAATGGGAATGGACTGGATGGTCTTTGGAGTCCCTTCCTCTCCATGATCCTGCCTGAGCCTTACCTGAGAAGGTGGGAGATGAGTTTGGATACCAAGGAGAGGTCATTGGGATTCTTCTTCAGCTGGATCTTCCAAGACCTAGGCCAGTCCTTGGGGGAGAAGAGGAAAAGGACAGCATCATAATGTGCCATTGGTGCAATGTGTATGTATATATAAATATAGCTGTTTACTTTATTTGCATTTTTCTCTATTAAAAACTGAATTAAACAAATCTAATTTTAAAATGTCATTTTAATTGATTTTATTGCCTTTTAACTTTTACCATAATGCCACCAATATCTATTTTTTAATTTTTCTATTCATATTGTTACACTCGAAGGTTGGGAACCACCTCTGTGCTTAACACACACTTCCAGTCCAAGGTAAAATAGCACCCCGTGCGACCCTCATCAATGGAGTTGTATATATCCATGTTTGTATTTTAGAGTGACATGTAACTAGAGATGTATGTTGATAAGCAGCAGCTTAAAAATCCAATGAGATTTAGGGCTGCATCCAAAGGAATCTAGTGTCTAGACTAGGGGTCCTCAAACTAAGGCCCGGGGGCTGAATACGGCCCTCCAAAGTAAGTCTGAAATGGCTTGAAAGAACACAACAACAATCCTATCTCATCAACCAAAAGCAGGCCCACACTTCCCACTGGCATACTAATAAGTTTATATTTGTTAAAATTGTTTTAAATTAATGTATTGTTTTTAAGTGGGGTTTTTTTTCACTAAAAATAAGATACGTGCAGTGTGCATAGGAATTCATTCGTGTTTTTTTTCAACACACACACACATTTATACATATGCATAAATATATACACACACAAAGCACATATACACAGACTGGGCCACAGCAACGCGTGCAAAGGCCACATTTGGTAACAAAAGATCCCAGTTTTTATAACCTAAAAGAACATGTATCATGGAATCTATAGGTCCTCAATCACAAGCCTTTGGTCAATTTCTGTGGGGAAACATACCATAAGAAGTGTGCTTTAAGTCCTAGCTGTTCCCTCTATGGATCTCTAGATCCTCCAGCACAATATTGTCTAACTCATGATAGAATGAAGAGGGAAAGGCTCTCTGTTTACAGGTAAAGACATACACATTATGATTGGAGTACCTTCATGCCCCAAAGCTTCCACTTACATGATCTTGCTCATACTCCAAGATGGCGGCATAAATGGCGCGCTGCTCCTGTTCCTCTGGGGTCAGCACGGCGTTGCTGGAGAACCTCCTGCATGACAGAAAAGCACACAGAAATTAGGGAAAGTGCACTTGCAGGGTTTAGTCTGGAATTTAAAAGCACTTTTCAAGGTGTTTGAAATTAAATCACAGGTGAGCAATGTATGAAATATAATATAGCCCCCTTTAAAGTTCAGACTAAAACCCAAAGCGGATTCACTGCCTTCCAACATCCCATAGTGGCTTCTCTAAATGTTGATAGTTTTCCTGATTCTTCTGCTTTGGTGTCTGTGCAAATCTGCTCTGGATTATAGCTTGAGGGACTGAATAGCCAAGAGATTGAATAATAATAATAATTATTATTATTATAATAGGTAATAATAACAATAATTTTAAATTTTATTATCCATCTTTCCTTTCGGTTCAAAGAAGGGCACAACATGGTCAAATACATCTATAATGTAAAGGTAAAGGTTTCCCCTTGACATTTAGTCTAGTCGTGTCCGACTCTGGGGGTTGGTGCTCATCACCATTTCTATGACACCTCCAATGTCATGTGGCCAGCATGACTGCATGGAGCGCCGCTGCCTTCCCACAGAAGTGGTACCTATTGATCTACTCACATTTTGCATGTTTTTGAACTGCTAGGTTGGCAGAAGCTAGGGCTAACAGAGGGAGCTCACACCGCTCCACAGATTCAAACCTGTGACCTTTCAGTCAGCAAGTTCAGTAGCTCAGTGGTTTAACCCACTGTTCCACAGGGACTTCAACTCTAGGATTCTATAATAATAATAATAATAATAATAATAATAATAATAATAATTATTATTATTATTATTATTATTATTATTATTTATTGCTATATTAGATTATAAAAATTTCCTTCCTTTTAGGAGGAAAATCAAGACCTGGCTTTGGACCAAGTGTTCAATTAGTGAGCAGCAAGTGAAAGAAGATTTTAACATTTATGGCAATGATTTGACCCGGACTGGATTTTAGATTCCCATTTTAATAGGCATGTGTTAATCAATTGTTTTAACTACTGTTTTAATATTTTTAATAGTTGAATGTATTGTTGATTGTTTTTATTATGATGACACCGTATGGTGTTTTTGTGAGGCCACCCTGAGTCCCCCCTCGGAGGTGCGAATGGCAGGGTATAAATATAGATAATAATAATAATAATAATAATAATAATAATAATAATAATAATAATATAATAATATAATAATAACAACAACAGTCTGCTAGGTTGGCAAAAGCTGGGGCTAACAACGGAAGCTCGCCCCGCTCCCCGGATCTGAACCGCCAACCTTTCAATCAGCAAGTTCAGCAGCTCGGCGGTTTAACTCGCTGCACCACCAAGGTCTATTGATCTAGGTAATTTCATACATCTATAAAATTGTGTATTAAAACATAGTCAAAATGCAACTATAAAAGCATATATTAAGAGTAGATCTATTCAAGTACCTGAGAGTTAAAACACAACCAACATAGAATCTGATTTAAAAGTCATAATTAAAACTGACGGGATAGGTCTTCACTTGTGTCGAATCTCTGAAGACTGCTATTAAAATTAAAGCTGGATCAAAGTTCGGATTAAAACCCGGAACGCAATCCCTCACATCGACACAGACACAGAAGCCTGGCCTTTACCCCTTCCCTGACCTATGGGGCTACAACAGGACTCAATGCTATGGGATCCTGGGAGTTGTAGTTTTGCCATCTCAGTCAAAGAGTTGAAACTTGAACTCCCGGGATTCCACACCCATGAGCTCTGGGAGTTCAAGTGGCGGCATTCTACAGTGTGAATAAGGGTGCAAAGAAATCCCATTCTGCAAGCATCCCTCCCAACAATCAAGTCTTACTTGCCTGTTGGCAGCTTCTTGCAGCCGCAGACGGCGCTCTTCCATCTTCCGCTGAAGCTAAAGTGCAGCAGAGTTAAGGCTTCAATGACCACTGAGCTCCCGTTGCCGCCCATCTCTGTAGCACAGCACCTTGGGACGCCAGAGCCAGGTAACAAACAGCCAGGCATCCGGGGCAAACTCCACCAGGACCAGTCAGCCGGAGGTAGGAGGGGCCACCCAAGTTTGTATGTTCAGGGCTGAGGAGGCAGTGAGGAGCAGAGGTCCAGCCCGTTCTCTGGCCAACACCTGACCTCACGGAAACCCAGGCAGATTGAATCATAAAAGGTCTTGGGGGTAAACAATACGAGGACAGGACACGTGAACTGCATTACAAGCTGTCACAGAATCCTAGAGATGGAATATACTGTCTTGGAGTCAAGTGAAGTCTCCCTCCTTCCCTGGAAGATTTTACGCAAAGGCTAGATAGGCATTTGTCGGGAGGGATTGGATTGTGTCTTCCTGCCTGGTTGAATGGGGTTGGACTGGATGTTGCTTGGGGTCCCCTCTATGAATGTAAGAGACCTTTAGTAGGACCATCCAGTCCAAATCCTTTCTGCCACCATCGAATCCCCCCTGACAGACGGCCATCCAGTCTTTGCTTAAAAACTTCTAGAGAAGGGGACTCCATAGAGAGAGGGGGCCAGGGGACAGTTCCACCTTGTCTCCTGTGCTATGCTAATAATATAATACAATACAATACAATATAATATAATATAGGTAAAGGTAAAGGTTGTCCCCTGACATTAAGTCCAATCATGTCTGACTCCGAGGTGTGGTGCTCATCTCCATTTCTAAGCCAAAGAGCCAGCGTTGTCCATAGACACCTCCAAGGTCATGTGGCCGGCATGACTGCATGGAGCGCCGTTACCTTCCCGCCGGATCGGTACCTATTGATCTACTCACATTTGCATGTTTTCGAACTGCAAGGTTGGTAGAAGCTAGGGCTGACAGCGGAAGCTCACGCCACTCCCTGGAATCGAACCTGCAACCTCTCAACAAGCTCAGCAGCTCAGTGCTTTAACCTACTGCGCCACTGGGGGCTCCCATAATATATATACGTATAATATTTATAATATTATAATGTCATGCAATATAATACTTCTACTACTAATATGATAGTATAATTATATATTTATATTACATGTAATATTACTAATAATATTACAATATAATGGTATAGTATAACATAGTAATATTTAATACTGATATTGCACTATGCTAATAACGTATTGTATGTATATATATATCTTGTAAACCACTCTGAGTCCCCTTTGGGGTGAGAAGGGCGGCGTATAAATGTTGTAAATAAATAAATAAATAAATAAGACTTCCAAGCAGAAGCAAATATTGTATTGTTGAAGACTTTCACGGCTGGAATCACTGGGTTGCTGTGAGTTTTCCGAGCTATCTGGCCATGTTCCAGAAGCATTCTCTCCTGATGTTTTGCCCACATCTATGGCAGGTATCCTCAGAGGTGAAGTTTGTTGGAAACTAGGCAACTAGGCCACCTTGATTAGCACTGAAAAGCCTCGCAGCTTCAAGGCTTGGCTGCTTCCTGCCTGGGGGAATCCTTTGTTGGGAGATGATTAGCTGGACCTGATTGTTTCTTGTCTGGAATTAAATGGCTTCTCTGTGTAGTCTTACATGGTAGTTGTTAGAGTGGTCCAGCATTTCTGTGTTCTCAAATAATACATCAGTGTCCAGAGTACTTGATGAACCAACCTGGACACAGCATAATAATAATAATAATAATAATAATAATAATAATAATAATAATAATATAATAATCTTTATTTATACCCTGCCACCATCCGGAGCAGCTTACATGAGGCCAAGCCCAGCGATACATTACAGCAACATAAAATATAAACAACAAAATATTATTGGAGAGCACAGAAATGCTGGACCACTCTCACAACTACCATGTCAGACTACACAGAGAAGCCATTCAAATCCAAAAGAAGCATGTGGACAATTTCAACAGAAAGGAGAAAACCAAAGGAACAAAATCTAGCTACCAGTATTAAAAACCTCTTAAATCAGAACAGTAAAGAAAAAACAACACTCAAAAACAGGGGAAATCCAGACAAGAAACAATCGGGGCCAGCTAACACCTCTCAACAAAGGATTCCCCCAGGCAGGAAGCAGTCAAGCCTTAAAACTGCAAGGCTTTTCAATGCTAACCAAGGTGCCCAATTGTAGCATTCACACTTGCCTCAAAGAGACTAGAGTTCTTTCTCCCACCCTGGACATTATTCCACAGATATATAACACCCACTTGTGTTGTTTCCAACACACCTCACAACTTCTGAGGATGCCTGTCATAGATGTGGGTGAAACGTCAGGAGAGAATGCTTCTAGAACATGGCCAGACAGCTCTGAAAACTCACAACAACCCAGAAGCATATCTTATTCCACCATTGAACACCTCTGTCCATCACAAAGTTCTCCCTAGTTGGTCCCACTCCTCTTCAATGGGACCTCTTTCCCAGTATTCAAATCAGCCTTCTCTCCTTCTCCAAAGTAAACATCCCCAGGTCCCTCATCTGCTCCTCATAGGGATTCATGGCTTCCAGACCTTTGATGATCATTTTGGTTGCTCTTATCTGGACACATCCCAGAAGGTCAACCTTGCCTGGGGTCTCTTCCAACTATACGGTTCTAGAATCCCTCTTCTCTGCTGCAAGAACCCGAAAAAGGATACTGTCTCTTCCCTTGCTTTGGCGATCACCAAGTTCTCCATCATCTGCCGCTGCAGGGAAAGCGTCTGCGAGGGAAAGAACAACCAATGAAGGGACACGAGGAGAAAGCGAAGGATGCCAAATCCCTCTCCAAAGCCTTCCAGGAAAACCAAAGACCCTAAGCTCTTGGAGCATCCAGAAACCGGGGTCCACAAGTCACAGGTGGCCCCTCCAGGCTGTTAGGAATTGTGGGAGTTGAAGTCCAAAACACTTGGAGGGCCAAAGTTGGCCCATTGGTCTTGTCCATAGGACAGGAGCCGAACCATGGCACTCTTTGAACCAAGGAAAAGCCCGGAGGTTCCCACTCAGAGCTTGAAAATGTTACCGTATATACTCGAGTATAAGCCGACCCGAATATAAGTTGAGGCACCTAATTTTACCACAAAAAACTGGGGAAATGGATTGACTCGAATATAAGCCGAGGGTGGAAAATGCAGCAGCTACTGATAAATGTCAAAATAAAAATAGATATCCAATAAAATTACATTAATTCAGGCATCAGTTGGTTAAACGTTTTTGAATATTTACATAAAACTGTAATTCAAGATAAGACTCTTGAATTACAGTTTTATGTAAATATTCAAAAACGTTTAACCAACTGATGCCTGAATTAATGTAATTTTATTGGATATCTATTTTTATTTTTATTTTATGTTGATTTTGTCCAATTCTGATTCGACCATTATTCTAACCTTCTTCAATGTAAATATGCTTACGTATCCTTCCAATAATAATAAATAGAGTAAAATAATAATAATAGTAATAACAATCATAGGGTAAAGTAATAAATGTAATAACAACAATAATAAAATAAAACAAACAACAACAACAACAACAACAAAGTAAAATAATAAATAACCTTGACTCAAGTATAAGCTGGGGAAGACTTTTTCAACCTAAAAAAAGGGCTAGGCTTATACTTGAGTATATACAGTACTTTTCCCAGACTACAAGTCCCAGAATCCCCACCTCCCAAATACCCCACTTGCCAGAGAGGTCTTCTGCATGGCTTGGCTGGGGTTCAGCCTCGCTAGACGGGCCTCGTAGGTGGCCCTCAGCTTCTGGTTCTGCAGCGAAGCCTCTTCCAATGGTGTCAGCTCCCTGTGCAAGAAGGAGAAGACATTTATTTATATGGGGGTTTCATCCCCAATTTTCACCCCAACCCACCCTACCCTCCATTATCACGGTCAGAAGCAATGGCAGCCAGGAAATTCCAGGGATCCAGCCTGAGTTTTAGTCCAAATGTAAATAAGCCGAGATTCAATATCTTGGATAGCTCATTTGGGGCGAGCAACTGGCCAGTGGACAATATTCATCCAGCGTAATTTTACCCCTGATCTTCCCAAAATGGGAAAGGAAAGGCGTGCCACCTCCCACCGATGTGTCAAAAAGGTCCCCATCAAAAAATCAAAGTATATTTTAAAGATGATAAGATGCAATGTTTCTCCATCTTCCTGATGCCTTGGCCCCTTAATACAGTTCCTCGTGTTGTGGTGACCCCTAACCATAACATTATTTTCATTGCTGCTTCATAACTGTAATTTTGCTACTGTTATGAATCGTAATATCTGATAGGCAGGATATATTTTCATTCACTGGGCCAAATTTGGCACAAATACCAGATACTGGTGGGGTTAGGGGGGGACTGGTTTTGTCATTAGGAAGTTTTAGTTGCTGGGATTATTTATAGTTCAACTACAATTTTGGCACAAATACCCGATACGCCCAAATTTGAATACAGGTGTGGTTGGGGGATTGATTTTGTCATTTGGGAGTTGTAATTGATGGGATTTGTAGTTCACTTACATTCAAAGGGCATTCCAAACCAAACTTGGCACACAGAATTCCCATGGCCAACAGAAAATACTGGAAGGGTTTGATGGGCATTAACCTTGAGTTTTGGAGTTTTGGAGTTGTAGTCCACCTACATCCAGAGAGCACTGTGGACTCAAACAATGATGGGTCTGGACCAAACTTGGTATGAATTCTCAATAGGCCCAAATGTGAACAGTGGTGGAGTTTGAGGAAAATAAACCTTGACATTTGGGAGTTGTAGTTGCTGGGATTTATAGTTCACCTACAATCAAAGAGCATTCTAAACCCCACCAACAATGGAATTGAACCAAACTTGGCACACTGTTCTCCCATGACCAACAGACAATACTGGAAGGGTTTGGTGGGCATTAACCTTTGGTTTTGGAGTTGGAGTTCACCTACATCCAGAGAGTACTGTGGACTCACCCAATGATGGATCTGGACCAAACTTGGCACAGATACTCAATATGCCCAGATGTGAACACTAGCTGAGTTTGGGGATAATAGACCTTGACATTTGGGAGTTGTAGTTGCTGGGATTTATAGTTCACCTCCAATCAAAGAGCATTCCGAACCCTACTAATGATAAAATTGGGCCAAACTTGCCACACAAAACATCCATTCCTTGAAGGGACTCGCTGGTGCGAGCCTCCTTCCAGCCTTGTACGCTCACACTTGCCCGCACATGCGCACCATGCTGCCATGTGCCGCGCATACCTGCTCTCCCCTCCCCCGCTTGGAGTCTCAGAAACAGCCCTCCCCTTGGCTGAGAGGCCAGCCAATCAGTGAAGGAGGGCTTTAGGTGAGAGGATGCACCCTCTGTTTCCAAAAAGGAAGAGAAAGATAGGCAGATCTTCAGCCTAAGGCCATCAGAAATGTGTGTTGTCAGATGGCCTATGGCGACCCCTTTGAAACCCCCTCGCGACCCCCCCCCAGGTATCCCAACCGCTAGGTTGAGAAACACTGGATTAGTGAGAATACTAATAATCAGCTTTATTTCCACGCTATCTTTCTCCCTATTGACAGTAGGCTAGATGAGTAGGATAATGAAATAAGACTAGTGGGATTACAATAACACTTTCTCACTTCTTGCCGCTCTGGACTTCGGTGATTTGCAGCTTTTGGAACATTTCAGGAGGCAAGAAAGGCGAGAGCTTGCCCCCTTCGTCCGAATAGACCCTCCGGTGCCGGGAAGTGGGGGCCGGCCCCAAAATCCGCTCCGCCGCCAGCTTCGCTTTTCCTTTTCCTGCAAAGCAAAGGAGGAGAGGACCATCCAGTGGGGGAATCCACACACCACAATTATATCACTTTAGTAGCACTGCCACAGCTTCAACTGAAAGAGTTGCTGTTTGCACATATCTTGGAGATGGAGATCCAAGTCTAAACATGAAATTTTCATGGATTTATATACCTATGGACCTTGTTTTGCCTTGAAGCTCATGGACTAACCTTTGTTTTGGAATTTGTTTTGTCTTGATGATTTTACTACTTTGCTTACTTATATCCTTCAATACACTGCTTGCTGATTTACTATTGGTGTGGTGTTTAAGGCCAGAGGTGTCCCTGCTCTGGTGTACGACACATCCAAAGCACTATTTCAGCAATCCATATGGACAATTTTTGGATTATTCTAGATTTCTAGATAAGAGATATTCAACTTGTATATTATGCTGTTTGAGTCTAAAATGCAGCTTGGGTCTGCCTCTTGGACTTGTCCCTAAATGTGTTTGCAGGGCTAGTCGACCTCACTTCCTTCCCTTCCTAAGAAAGAGCAGGGTCAAGGAAGGAAGGAAGGAAGGAAGGAAGGAAGGAAGGAAGGAAGGAAGGAAGGAAGGAAGGAAGGAAGGAAGGAAGGAAGAAACCAGCCTGCTCCCTTCCAACACAATATTTGCCCAGGGTCAAAGAGTAACAGGTCAGCTGACCCTATCTGATGGTCAACTGAATGGCCTGAATCCAAGGGACTCAGATACAGATGCAAATGTAGCCTGGAACAACTCCACACAACAATACAACAAAGTGGCGTGTTGTTTTTACCACTGATCACTGCTTAAGAGGAAAAGAGCTAAATAATAATAATAATAATAATAACAACAACAACAACAACAACAACAACAACAGCACAACTCATTCTGCAGATGGAAAGAAAATTGTGCCCAATCTACACAGAGAGAATGGGGACTACATTCATGCATCCCTCCAGATGTGGCTGGTGTGCAGCACCCAGCAGCCACTGTCGTCAAGAATAATGGGAGATGCAGTCCAACCACAGTGGAGGACAACTCTGTGGATACTCCCGGGCTGCAACTCCCAGCATTCTTCATCATTGGTTATCCCGAACGGCTGGGACATGCAGCTTCAGCAAAGCTTAAAGGGCAATTCCAGATTTCAAGCCAGAAATGAACTGCATTCTCCCAGGACAAAAGAAAAACAAATGGTAAACAAGCAAGGCTCACCGATTTTGGTGACACTGCTCTTGGCTCTTTCCAGGCATTGCTCTGCTACTTTTAGCATCTTGGGAGTATCAGGAGTCACATCACTTCCATCAGCTACGAGGGAGAAAGACAAGGACAACATGATAATAAGATTATTATTATTATTATTATTATTATTGAGACAGTATTGAGACGGAGGGCCTGATTCTTGCAGCCCATGAACAAACAATTAGAACCTATGTCATCAAAGCCAGAATTGAAAAGTTGACCACAGAAATGTAGACTCTGCAAGGAAGCAGATGAAATGATGGATCACAAACTCAGCTGCTGCAAGAAGATGGTACACACATACTATAAACAGAGGCATAACACCAATACATCAGATGACCCATTGGAACTTGTGCCACAAATACCATCTTCCTGCGACAAAGGACTGGTGAGATCACAAGCATGAAAAAGTTGCGGAAACTGAACACGTCAAACTACTCTGAGACTTCTGAATACAGATGGACAGAGTTTTGGAGCGCAAGACTCCTGACCTCACAACTGTGGGAAAAAAGTCAAGTATGGATTGTTAATAATAATAATAATAATAATAATAATAATAATAATAATAATAATGTTGCAATCTCAGGTGACAGCAGAATGGATGAGAAGCAACTGGAAAAGCTTACATGATAGAAATACTTAACAATCGAACTGCAAAGACTCTGTCACAAGCCACTCAAGGGGGTCCCAATAGTGATCAGCACACTGGGTGCAATGCCTAAAGACCTTGGCCTGCACTTAAAACAATCGGAGCTGACAAAATTGCATCTGTCAGCTGCCAAAGGCCACCCTACTTAGAACTGCACACATTATTCACCAATACATCACACAGTCCTAGACACTTGGGAAGTGTCCGACGTGTGATCCAATACAACAGCCTGCAGAGTGATCTTGTCTGCTGTGGACATCTTGTAGTGTTTCTAATAATAATAATAATAATAATAATAATAATAATATATTGGTCCAAGTGCAAACTAAAGCCAAACTTACTGGTCTCTTTCCAAATTTTGCATTTATTTTTATTCTGGGTTGTTGTAGGTTTTTTCTGGCTATATAGCCATGGTCTAGAGGCATTCTCTCCTGACGTTTCGCCTGCATCTATGGCAAGCATCCTCAGAGGTAGTGAGACTATTTTGATTCTGCCTTTGATTTTGATTCTGCTTTTGCAGGAAAAGCGAGGTATGAAAGAAAAGGGCTGATTACACTATGTAACAAAATGTGAAAGGTTTTCTGTTCTTGGTTTGAAAGTACTATTTGCTGTTTAGTTGTGCTGACCCTACTTTGAAAGTACTTGTTATACTCTAGAAACTTTATTTCTGTGGCTGCCACAAACTATGTTGAATTGTTTGAGACTCTATGAGATATTCATTGAAAAACTATAGCAAAATGTGCTGAGGGATGTCCCGCAAAAACGAAGTTTTTTCAGTTTAATGAAATTTCCCATGTTTGTATGATAGAACCAATTAGGAAATGACATTTATAACCCAGGAACAAAAATCTTGTTATGGCTACTGTTGAACTAGAAAATTGAGGAGACATGTTAGGACTTCAATATTCCAAGAAGAAGCTCAAACAGTTAGCACATAATGGAACTGCCATCACACAGGTCAACAAACCAAATGATAGCAATCCCCTGCTATTGTTACAGTTTCACATTCAAAACAAATTCCAAAAATATTTGTATTCAAAGAGTCACATTTTGCTAGCGCTAAACCCTGAAAGCTGGGATTGCCTTCTTGTGATGCCATGGCAAGGTGGCTGTGGCAATGTCTTACATATTGATCACAGAGGGTGTAACAAAAGAGGAAAACATAAGGAAAGGGGTAAACGTAATGTTTGGACTTCCCCTTCCAGAATTTCACCATAACCAGGTAATGTTTCCAAGCTCTGGGACAGCCCAAAGCAAACTGTTCCCTGTCCAAAATCCCTTTCTCAAATGCCAGGTCTATTCAACAGAGCTGCTCTGAAATCTCTACGCTGGCAACGCCTTCTGGGTGATTTATCAGCAACCTAACAATGGCCCTCCTCAGAAATTACTTCCACATTCCAGAAACTTGATGTCAGAGGAACTCTGGCTATAATGGAGCGCGAAATCCTGGCAGTTTTATCCAAGCCGGACACTTTCCGACAAGAGAAAAAATAAATGATTACGTTATTACACAATTTAACATGATTTTTGTTCCTGGGATATAAAAGTCATTTCCTAATTGATTCATAAAAATATGGGAAACGTTTATTAAACTGCATTTGCGAGACATCCTGCAGCACCTTTTGCTCTACTTTTTCAATTGATATCTCATTGAGTCTCAACCAATTCAACATAGTTTGTGGCAACCACAAAAATGAAGTTTCTGGAGTAGAACAACTACTTTCAAAGTAAGTATTGCACAATTAAACAGGAAATAACACTTTCAAATTTTGTTATATATCGTTATTATTGCTGGGACAGAATATGCCATGGGATCATATAATCACAGAGTTGAAAAGACTCCCAAGGACCATCCAATCCAACCCCATGCTGCTACAGACACCATCCAAGCCCTCCCGACAGATGGCCTTCCAGCTTCTGCTTAAGAGCCCTAGATAAGGAAAGTCCACTGGACTCCAGGGCAGTGTATGCAATTGTTTAATAGATCTAACCACCAGGAAGTTCTTCATAAAGTTTGTGGAATCTATTTTCCTGCAATTTGAATCTATGGCTCCACTGCAAAATAAATAATAATTGTGTCCCAGTCTCTGGAGCAGCAGAAAGCAAGTTTTCGCCCTCCTCAATGAGATATATTTTCAAGAATCTATAAACATGGCTCTCATATTCCTTCTTAGCCTCCTCTTCTCCAAGCTAAACACCAACAGCACCCTAAAGTGATCCTCAGAGGGATTCATGATTTCAACACCTTTTTACCATTTTAATCCTTCTTCTCTGGACATCTTCCAGCTTGGCCACCTCCTTCTTGAATTGCTTTGCCCAGAGATGGACATATTATTATTCCAGATGAGGCTTGACCAAAGCGGAATTGATTGGGATCTTTGACTTCCCTTGATCTGGACACTATCTTCCTATTGATGTGGCCTAGAATCACCTTAGCTTCTTTAGCTGCTGCAACACACTGTTGACTCATGCTTGGCTTGTGGTCCGCCTTTCCCATGGACTGTGATAGGGGAAGTGCAACTCACCTTTGGCCGCTGTGGCCTCTTCCAGCAAGGCCTGGGAGATGTAGTGGATGCTCTTGAGGTACTCCACGTAGGCTTCCTGCCAAGAAAAAAAGAGACTCGTTCTAAGCCAGGGAAGCCCAATGGTGAGTTAGACTTGAAAGCATGCATTTGCAGAGGAGCACACAAGGCAAAGGTGTGACTGAGATCCCTTTTTCTCAAGCCAAAGCAAAGGTCCCAAATATGGAAAAGATGGAAAGAGATCCCTTCACCATGGAAGGAAGAGAGGGGTTTGGGAGGTGGTAAGAAGGAGTTTTCCTTCCAAAATAATCAAGAGGAGGAGGAGGACAGGCTTAGAAAAGAAAAAAAGGCTATCCCAATCCCTCCTTCAAAGTCCCAAAAGTGTATATTGGGTGATCTCTTCTGCTGGAAATGGGGAGGTACAAATTAAGACATTACACAGGAGATGCATTCACACACTACTCTTGGAGAACTCAGGCATGCCAGAGAAAACAAAGGAGGGAGATTCATACATTATTTTTTGATAACACTAACATATTATTATTATTATTAGTAGTAGTAGTAGTAGTAGTAGTAGTTACCTAACTCCTCGTATCTCAAGGCAGGGTATAACACAGCTAAACACTCAGATAAATAATAATCACAATAATAATAAACACCCAAAACAATAATAATAATACTAAATGTTCTTTATTGCTGCCTCTCCTCATACCTCAAGACAGGATACAACACAGTTAAACACCCAGATTAATAATCATCATCATCATCATCAACCTGTATAATAATAATAACAATAATAATACCCATATCAATAACAACAACAACAAGCAACCTGATAATAATAGTAAAGTAAAGGTTTTCCCCTGACATTAAGTCCAGTTGTGTCCAACTTTGGGTTTGGTGCTCATCTCCATTTCTAAGCCAAAGAGCAGGCATTGTCCGTAGACACATCCAAGATCATGTGGCCTGCATGACTGCATGGAGCACTGTTACCTTCCCAAAGGAGTAGTATCTATTGATCTACTCACATGTATAATAACAACAACAACAACAATAATACATGTTCCTTGTTGCCTCCCTCTCCTTGCAGCTCAAGGCAGGATACAACACAGTTAAACACCCAGATAAATAATAATAATCATCATCATCATCACACAGTCCTAGATGCTTGGGAAATGTTCGACTTTTGTGATATGAAATCCAGCATATAGATCTTGTTTGCTGTGACATACTGTGTTTTTGTGTCAGTAAAATAATAATAAAAAACCTGTATAATAATAATAACAACAACAATATTAATACATGTTCTTTGTTGCCTGCTTCTCCTTGTAGCTCAAGGCAGGGTACAACACAGTTAAACACCCAGATAAATAATAGTAACAATAATAATAATAAACATCCAGATAAATAATAAAAATAATAACAGTAATAAACTGTTACTATAAATAATAGCAATAATATTAAACATCAGATTAATAATAATAATAATAATAATAATAATAATAATAATACATGTTCTTTGTTGACTGCCTCTCCTCACAACTCAAGGCAGGATACAACACAGCTAAACACCCAGATAAATAATAAAAGTAATAATAAACACCCAGATAAACAACAACAATAATAGTAATAAACACCCAGATACATAACATTAGTAATAATAATAAACACCCAAGTCAATAATAATAATAATAATAATAATAATAATAATAATAATAATACATGTTCTTTGCTGCCTGCCTCTCCTCAAAGGTCAAGGCAGGGTGCAACTCAGCTAAACATCTAGATAAATAATAATAATAATAATAATAATAATAATAATAGCAGTAATAGCAATAAACACCCAGATAAATAATTATAATAAACTCCCAGATTAATAATAATAATAATGGCAATAAATGTTCTTTATTATTAATAATAGTAATAAACACCCAGATAAATAATAAAAACAATAATCATAGAATCAAAGAGTTGGAAGAGACCTCATGGGCCATCCAGTCCAACCCCCTGCCTAGAAGCAGGAATATTGCATTCAAATCACCCCTGACAGATGGCCATCCAGCCTCTGTTTAAAAGCTTCCAAAGAAGGAGCCTCCACCACACTCCGAGGCAGAGAGTTCCACTGCTGAACGGCTCTCACAGTTGGGAAGTTCTTCCTCATGTTCAGATGGAATCTCCTCTCTTGTAGTTTGTAATAAACACTGTAATAAACACTAATAGTAATAAACACTGAGACAAATCATAGTGATAATATTAAACATCAGATAAATAATAATAATAATAATAATAATAATAATAATAATACATGTTCTTTGTCGCCCGCCTCTCCTCACAGCTCAAGGCAGAATACAACACAGTGAAACATCCAGTTGAAACTCATTGCCATACATTATTTATATTGAAATGCATCCAGATGAAGACTGAACACGGATGACGCAGTCCTATGGGATCATGACACGCATCCTAACACGGGAGGGGGCTCATTCACACGTGCTTAATTCCACCCTCCCTCTATTTCCTTACCCGGGGCTTATCCCCGGCGTCCAGCTCCAGGGCCCCTTTGGCTAGTTTCATGGCCCCCTGGAGCGGCTTCACTGCGGGCTCCGCCGAGGCGGCCATGGCTCAGGCCGGAACCTTTCTCACTGGGGAGCGGCGCCCGACCGGACCGAAGGTAGAAACGGGACAAAGCGCGGACCAATGGTAGAGGAGGAGGCCGGGCGCGCGGAGCCAATGACAGACGGCGCTTCTACCCGGAAGAGGAGCTCGAGGCTGTGATTGGCCGGCGGCACTCCGGAAGGGGCGGGGCTTAGCTGGGTTGGGCAAAGGATAGCAGAGATCCTTCAGTTTGACACTTTAACGCAGGCCTGAGCCAACGCTTAAGCGGCTGAGGGGGAAAAGGAAAGGGCCTGAGGCTGTTAGGAATGATGGGAGTTGGAGTCCAAAACCCCTGGAGGGCCCAAGTTGGCTCAGGCCTGCTTTAATGCAACAATATGAGGTCCTGGGAAGTGTAGTTTGGTCAGTCCCCAGCCCTCTTGTCCAGAGCAGGCTGAAGGCCTTTGAAAACTACAACTCTCCAGGGATCCCACAGCATTGTGCCATGGCAGTCAAATTGCTTTTATTCTACAGCAGTGGTTCTCAACCTGGGGTCCCCAGATGTTTTTGGCATACAACTCCCAGAAATCCCAGCCAGTATACCAGCTGTTAGGATTTCTGGGAGTTGAAGGCCAAAAACATCTGGGGACCCCAGGTTGAGAACCACTGTTCTACAGTGTAGATGCAGTCCTTAGTGGAGCTACAAGTCCCATAATGATTGAGGCAAGGGGTTATCGAACACCACAACTCCCCCCCCCCCAATATAATTTATAGTTATGGAACTTATAGTTTTGCTAAGGACATCAGGCTGTTGTGGTATAAAAGGGTTAAGCCGTAGTCACCCTATAACGACACTAGCATCAACAAGACTATCTTGGCAACCACCTCTCCACTGAGAAAACCAAAGTGTTGTTCCAGCAGTTACCAGCCAACCCCTCTCCAATGCCAGAGATACAGCTTAATGGTGTAACATTAGAAAATGTTGACCATTTCCGCTACCTTGGCAGCCACCTCTCCACAAAAGTCAACATTGACACTGAAATACAACACCGCCTGAGCTCTGCGAGTGCAGCTTTTTTTCCGAATGAAGCAGAGAGTGTTTGAGGACCGGGACATCCGTATGGATACTAAGGTGCTTGTTTATAAAGCTATTGCGCTCCCAACCCTGCTATACGCCTGCGAGACAAGGACTGTCTACAGACGTCACATGCAACTCCTGGAACGATTCCATCAGCGCTGCCTCTGGAAAATTCTGCAAATCTCTTGGAAAGACAAGCGGACAAATGTCAGCATACTGGAAGGAGCACAGACCACCAGCACTGAAGCGATGGTCCTCCGCCATCAACTCTGCTGGACCAGCCACGTTGTCCCGATGCCCGACCACCGCCTCCCAAAGCAGTTGCTCTACTCCGAATTCGAGAACAGAAAATGGAATGTTGGTGGGCAGGAAAAGAGATTGAGAGATAGGCACAAAGCCAACCTTAAAAACTTTGGCATAGACACTGAGAACTGGGAAGCCCTGGCCCTCGAGCGCTCCAGCTGGAGGTCAGCTGTGACCAGCAGTGCTGTACAATTTGAAGAGGTATGAATGGAGGGCAAAAGAGAGAAACGTACCAAGCCAACCCCGACCGGGACCGCCTTCCACCTGGAAACCGATGTCCTCACTGCGGGAGAAGATGCAGATCAAGAATAGTGCTCCACAGTCACCTACGGACCCACCGCCAGTACACCAATCTTGGAAGACTATCCTTCTTGGACAACTAGGGATCGCCTAAGTAAGTAAGTACTAGCAGCAACATGGACTCCTCTCTGGATATATCTCTACACCCTTTGTCTGGCTTATAAGTGGACAGGTAACAATATTATAAGACCCAAGTGGTACAACCATGTCATGAGAAGAGAAGAGAATGAGAAGAGAATGAGAAGAGAACTAGCATCAGTAGGACAAAGAGCACTGCATTTGGAGATTGCCGGATGGCAACCATGTGGACAAAGGCCAAAGACAAGATGGATGGACACCATCAACAGAGATATGCATGCTGCTCACCTGAGACCTTAGGAGGCCCAAAACAACGCCCACTGGAAACAACAGTCACAATGCTCACCCCTCCATTGGCAAGATAGCTTAGAAAGGAGAAGATGGATGGATGGATTGATAGAAGTATGGATAGATAGATGGATGGATAGCTAGATGGACGGATAGATGAACACATGGATAGATAGATAAATGGATAGATGAATGGATGGATAGATAGATGGAAAGATGAACAGATGGAGAGATGGATGGATGGATAGATGAACAATTGGATAGATAGATGAATGGATAGATGGAGAGATGAACAGATGGATGGATGGATAGATAGATGAATGATTGGATAGATAGATATATGGACAGATGGATGGCTAGATGGATGGCTAGATGAATGGATGGAGGGATAGATGGAGAGATAGATGGAGAGATGATCAGATGGAGAGATGGATGGATGGATGGATAGATGAACGATTGGATAGATAGATGAATTGATAGATGGATGGACAGATGGAGAGATGAACAGATGGAGAGATGGATGGATGGATGGGTAGATGAATGATTGGATAGATAGATATATGGCTAGATGGATGGCTAGATGAATGGATGGAGGGATAGATGGATAGATAGATGAACAGATGGAGAGGGATGGATGGATGGATAGATGAATGATTGGATAGATGATCAGATGGAGAGATGGATGGATGGATAGATGAATGGATGGATAGATGAACAGATGAACAGATGGATGGATGGATAGATGAATGATTGGATAGATAGATAGATAGATAGATAGATAGATAGATAGATAGATGAATGGATAGATGGATGGATAGCTAGATGGATGTCTAGATGAATGGATGGAGAGATAGATGGAGAGATGATCAGATGGAGAGATGGATGGATGGATAGATGAACGATTAGATAGATGAATGGATAGATGGATGGATGGATGGAGATAGATGGAGAGATGAACAGATGGAGAGATGGATGGATGGCTAGATGAATGATTGGATAGATAGATGTATGGATAGATGGATAGCTGGAGAGATAAATGGAGAGATGATCAGATGGAGAGATGGATGGATAGCTAGATGGATGGAGAGGTGAATGCATGGAGAGATAAATGGAGAAATGAACAGATGAACAGATGGAGAGATGGATAGATGAATGATTGGATAGATAGATGAATGGATAGCTAGATGAATGGATGGAGAGATAGATGGAGAGATGATCAGATGGATGGATTGATGGACAATTGGATAGATAGATGGTTAGATGGCTGGAGGGACAGATGAATGGATGAATAGATGGATGGATGGATGGATCATGTATCATCAAAGTCTTTTGTGGCCAGAATCACTGGGTTGCTGTGAGTTTTCCGAAGCTGTATGGCCATACAGCCCGGAAAACTCACAGCAACCCAATGGATGGATGGATAGATGAATGGATGGATAGAGAGATGGATGAATACATGGATGGCTAGATGGATACATGAATGGATAGATGACTTGGTGGATGGATGGATAGTACCACAGTGCTGCGCTTGGAGATTGCAGGACGACAACTGCGTGGGAAAAGGCCAAAGAAAAGATGGATGGACTCCATCAAGGAAGACATGCGTGGTGCCCACCTGAGACCTGAGGAGGCCCAAAACAAAGCCTAGCAGTGGAAGCGAGAGCCACCCCATCCATTGGGGAAATGGCTCAGAAAGAGACGTCTAGACAGACAGAGAGGCCTGCAGTGGCCTTCCTCCGCCCACCAGGTGGCGCTGCAAGAGGGAGCGGGCGCACGGCTCCGGAGGCATCGGCGGCGCAGCGCAGTGCGGACGCGGCCATGAAGCGCGATCGTCGCGGGCGTTTCCTGCCTTCGGCCAAGGCAGCCTCTTCCTCTCCTTCTCCCTCTTCTTTAACCAGCCCTCGATCCCGAAGGAGGAAGATCCAGGAGGAGGAGGAAGAAGAGAAGGAGAAGGAGGAAGAGAAGCAGGCCCAGGGAGCAGCGCCGGGTGCGGGGGGGGGGGAGGGGGGGGGGGGGAAGGCGTCTGCATGACATCCTTAGCGCGCGATCGCCCCGATTTGGCAACCACATCAGCCAGTCCTCGGCTCCTTGGTCCTCTCCAGGGGCTTTCGGACTCCAGCTCCCAGCAGGCCCAGCCATTGGCCTTCCTGGGTGGGGGATTCTGGGAGTTGTAGTCTGTTTGAAGTTTGGGAGGCACTGCTCTGTATGTCCTAGATCAGGCCTGGGCCAACGCCAGCCCTTCCTCCACGTGTTTTGGACTCCAGCTCCCACCATTGGGGTCCAAAACACCTGGAGGGAGGGCTGAAATTGGCCCAGGCCTGCACTATGTGATCCACCCCATATAATAAAAATAATATAGAATAATAATAATAATAATCATCATCATCATCATCATCTACCTGAAGTTAGGAAGGCATTACTTTAGGACTTTGATGTCCTCCATATAATAATAATAATAATAATAATAATAATATAATAGTCTACCTGAAGTTTGGGAGGCACTACTCTAGGACTATGATGTTCTCTTTATAATAATAATAATAATAATAATAATAATAATAATAATAATAATAGTCTACCTGAAGTTTGGGAGGCACTACTCTAGGACTGTGATGTTCTCTTAATAATAATAATAATAATAATAATAATCTACCTGAAGTTTGGGAGGCACTACTCTAGGACTGTGATGTTCTCTTAATAATAATAATAATAATAATAATAATAATAATAATAATAATAGTCTACCTGAAGTTTGGGAGGCACTACTCTAGGACTGTGATATCCTCCATATAATAATAATAATAATAATAATAATAATAATAATAATAATATAGTCTACCTGAAGTTTGGGAGGCACTACTCTAGGACTATGATGTTCTCTTTATTATAATAATAATAATAATAATAATAATAATAATAATAATAATAGTCTACCTGAAGTTTGGGAGGCACTACTCTAGGACTGTGATATCCTCCATATAATAACAATAATAGAGTAAAATAATAATAATAATAATAGTCTACCTGAAGTTTGGGAGGCACTACTCTAGGACTGTGATGTTCTCTTAATAATAATAATAATAATAATAATAATAATAATAATAATAATATAGTCTACCTGAAGTTTGGGAGGCACTACTCTAGGACTGTGATATCCTCCATATAATAACAATAATAGAGTAAAATAATAATAATAATAATAATAATAATAGTCTACCTGAAGTTTGGGAGGCACTACTCTAGGACTATGATGTTCTCTTTATAATAATAATAATAATAATAATAATAATAATAATAATAATAATAGTCTACCTGAAGTTTGGGAGGCACTACTCTAGGACTGTGATATCCTCCATATAATAACAATAATAGAGTAAAATAATAATAATAATAATAATAATAATAATAATAATAATAATAGTCTACCTGAAGTTTGGGAGGCACTACTCTAGGACTATGATGTTCTCTTTATAATAATAATAATAATAATAATAATAATAATAATAATAATAGTCTACCTGAAGTTTGGGAGGCACTACTCTAGGACTGTGATGTTCTCTTAATAATAATAATAATAATAATAATAATCTACCTGAAGTTTGGGAGGCACTACTCTAGGACTGTGATGTTCTCTTAATAATAATAATAATAATAATAATAATAATAATAATAATAATAGTCTACCTGAAGTTTGGGAGGCACTACTCTAGGACTGTGATGTTCTCTTAATAATAATAATAATAATAATAATAATAATATAGTCTACCTGAAGTTTGGGAGGCACTACTCTAGGACTATGATGTACTCTATATAATAACAATAATAGAGTAAAATAATGATAATAATAATATAATAGTCTACCCGAAGTTTGGGAGGCACTACTCTAGGACTATGATGTCCTCCATATAACAATAATATAGTAAATAATAATAATAATAATGATAATATAATAGTCTACCTGAAGTTTGGGAAGCACTATTCTAGGACTATGATGTCCTCCATATAACAACAATAATATAGTAAAATAATAATAATATATAATAGTCTACCTGAAGATTGGGAGGCACTATTCTAGGACTATGTGATCCTCCATTTAATAACAATAACATATTATAGTATAATACTAATATGATATACAACTGTCTGTTTTATATATATATATATCTCTCTCTCTTATATATATAAGTTTGGGAGGCACTGCTGTAGGACTATATGGCCTGCCTGCTTCCTACCAAAGGGGATCCTTTGTTGTCATGCTAGAAAAGCACTGATTAGCCTAATAACTGCAATGCTTGGCTGCTACATACAAAGGGGAAACCTTTGTGGGCCAGCTTGAAAAGAATTGCATAGCTTTGCAGGAACAAAGTCTGGCTGCTTCTTATCAATGTGGATCCACCATTGGTCAGCTTGAATACCACGGAAAAGCATTACAGCTTCAAAGCATGTCTGCTTCCTACCTACGGGGACGTTTGTAGGATGCAGTAAACAAAAATAGTTTCATGTCTGGAATTCCTCTGCTTTCTGAGGGCCACAGCATTGCGTGGCCGGGGTACAGCTAGTATAATATATGATATAATATACAATAACACTATAATATATAATAATAATAATATTTATTTATTTATTGTCGTGTCAGGAGCGACTTGAGAAACTGCAAGTCGTTTCTGGCGTGAGAGAATTGGCCATATGCAAGGACGTTGCCCAGGGGACAACTGGATGTTTTTAATGTTTTACCATCTTGTCCCTGCGTGAGGAGCTGGTGCTGATAGAGGGAGCTCATCCGCGCTCTCCCTGGATTCGAACCCATCACTCTGCAGCAAACTGGGCCTTGCAGTCCATTTCCCCCCAAGCTTTCCCAAGCTCTGAATGAAGCCAACCACTGGATCCAGGAGTGCTTCTCCACTGTAGACTCACTCTAGTTTGAAAACACTTTAACTTGGGAGCTGTAGTTTGCTGATGTACTGACACTTTGAAGGCTTTACAAAACTACAACTCCTAGAGTCCCATTGCACTGAGTCATGGCAGTTTAAAGTGGAGTCAAACTGTATTCAGGTTACAGTGTAAAACAACAACTCTTGTAGAACTACAACTCCCGGTCTTGTAGAACTAAAAATCCCGGTCTTGGAAAACTACAACTCCTCGTCTTGGAAAAGTACAGCTCCTGGTCTTGCAGAACTACAACTCCCAGTCTTGGAAAACTACAAATCCTGGTCCTGTAAAACTACAACAAATAGAATATTGCAATGAATCTGTTTTGAGGAACGACATATCTGTATTAGATGTATTTGACTATTTCTAGATGTTTCTTCTTTTTGTATTTTGTATCCCATTAGTTTCACTCAAAATAAAAAAATAAAAAAGGAGTTTTATTTCTTGGTCCCCAACTGACTTTCCTTTCCTTGCCTCCCTTGCAGGCGCCACTCGAGGCTTGAGCACGGGCCACTGCCGGCTTTGCCACGGGAAGTTCTCCGCACGGAGCCTTCGCAATGCCTTCGGGAAGCCCCCCGCGATGGATGTGGGCTCCCAGAAGCAGCAGCACCGGCGCCTGGACCGCATCTTCTTTGCCGACTTCCAGCACCTTCTTGGGGTGGCCGCCCGCCCGGACCCAGCCCTGCCCCAGTCGGTCTGCAAGAAGTGCCACGCTCAGTTCTACAAGTGCCGCAGCGTCCTCAAGGCCTTCATCCAGAAGGTCAACCTCTCACCCGTGGGGGCCCTCAAGCCCCGACCAAGGTGAGTTCCTCCACATCATAGGGCAGTGGTTCCCAACCTGTGGGTTCTCAGGTGTTTGGGCCTACAACTCCCAGAAATCCCAGTTTACCAGCTGTTAGGATTTCTGGGAGTTGAAGGCCAAATCATCTGGGGACCCATAGGTTGAGAACCACTGCCATAGGAGTTGCCGGGTGGCCACAAACACACCTGCGGCAAGCAAGAAGATCCAGTTGAGCTGAGCTCATGCTGGAAGTGGAGGAGCATCAACATAGGCAGTTCCCAAGTTGCGAACGAGATTGGTTCTGTAGGTTTGTTCTCAAGTTGAATCCATATGTAAGTCAGTACAGGGACATTTTGAAGTGTAACTCCAGTTAAATTTATATACCCTTATTTCCTCAAGTCTAATGTACCATCAAATCTAATGCCTCAATTTTGAAAACCCTGAAACCAAAAAAAAAGTATTTGCAGGCACATGTAATGCACAGCGGCAAAGGTGCACTCTTTGCAATATGGCCATTATAGTTGTTGTTTGCTTGGAATTCCTTAAAAACAAAAGCGTTAGAGCACCAAAGCTTCCTTGGGATGTATCTGTGCTGTAGAACAATGGTTTTCAACCTTCCTAATGCCCCGACCACTTAATACAGTTCCTCATGTTGTGGTGACCCCCAACCATAACATTATTTTCGTTGCTACTTCATAAATGTCATTTTGCTCCTGTTTTGAATTGTAATGTAAATATCTAATACACAGGATGTATTTTCATTCACTGGACCAAATTGGGCACAAATACCCAATACACCCAAATTTGAATACTGGTGGGGTTGGGGGTTGATTTTTTTATGTCAGGGTTGTAGTTGCTGGGATTTATAGTTCACCTACAACCAGAGAGCATTCTGAACTCCACCAACAAAGGAATTGAACCAAACTTGGCACACAGAATTCCCATGACCAAGAGAAAATACTGGAAGGGTTGGTGGGCATTGACCTTGAATATTGGAGTTGTAGTTCACCTACATCCAGAGAGTACTGTGGAACCAAACAATGATGGATCTGGACCAAACTTGACACAAATCTTCAGTATGCCCCCAATGTGGAGTTTGGGGGAAATAGACCTTGCCATTTGGGAACTGCAGTTGTTGGGATTGATAGTTCACCTACAATTAAAGGTCATTCTGAACCCCACCGATGATAGAATTGAGCCAAACGTCCCATACAGAACCCCCACGACTAGCAGAAAATACTGCATTTTCTGAAGTATTTGGTGACCCCTCTGACACCTCCTCTCGCGACCCACCCAGGGGTCCTGACCCCCAGATTGAGAAACACTGTCATAGTATCTCAACCAATTCACAGCCACAAAAATGAAATTTCTGAAGTAGAATAAGGTCTTTGGTGACACCTCTGACACCTCCTCTCGTGACCCCCCCAGTGGTCCTGACCCCTAGGTTGAGAAACGCTGCACTAAGGTCTACTAACTCTGAGGCCTACTTTACACTGAGACCTACTAACACTGAGGTTTACCTCACACTGAGGCCTCTCTCAGACAGAGAGCAACTAAGAGTGAGGCGTACTAAGCTACAGGACACTTACTAATATTGAACTGCAGCATTTGCTGAGTCATTGCATCAATGTAATCCTTTCAGTGCTTGACTCACATTTTTGTAATTACAAATACCTAGGTAAAGGTTGTCCCCTGACATTAAGTCCAGTCATGTCTGACTCTGGGGCGTAGTGCTCATCTCCATTTCTAAGCCGAAGAGCCAGCGTTGTCCATAGACACCTCCAAGGTCATGTGGCCGGCATGACTGCATGGAGCGCCTTTACCTTCCCACCGGAGCGGTACCTATTGATCTCACATTTTGCATGTTTTCGAACTGCTAGGTTGGAAGAAGCTAGGGCTGACAGCGGAAGCTCACGCCACTCCCTGGAATCAGATCTACAGTAGCAGAGGTTATGCTCCACCCCACTCTGCCATGGATCCCAAATATTCCTGCAATCGTTGCAATCCCAAAGCAGCTGTTGTTTTCTAGATTATGGAAGGAACACCAATGGGAACACCAATGGTTTCCACTAGAATCCAAGGCCTCTATGGCTTCCTGTGGTCAAAAAGCCCAAGGAAAGCTTCTTGGCTTTGAATGAAGAGCCTCCTGTGATGTCCGTCCACCCAGCGTCTCATCCATGTTTCTTTCTATTCCATGTGCAGGAGCAATGCTGCCCCATCTCCTCTTCCTGCAGCTGAAGGAAATGCCTCTTCTCTGGGTAAGTTTAGCTGTTTTGCTGCTCCTTGGGTTTTCAGCCGCCATGTTGCTTGTGCCTTGCCTTTCCAAAAAGCATTTTTGGAAAGCTTTAGGGTACCTGAGAGCCATATTTCAATATTTGAAAAGAGATCCTATTGAGGAGGAAAGGAGATTCTGCTAAACATGAGGAAGAACTTCCCAATGATCAGTTGTTCAATGGTGGTATATGCTTCTTCTTTGGAGTCCATTGGAGCCTCCTCTGGAGGTTTTCAAGCAGAGGGTGGATGTCTGAGTCAGGCTTTGATGGTTTCTTCCTGCATAGCAGGGAATTGGACTGGATGGCCCTATAATATTTTTATTATTATGATTATTGATATTAATTATGGTGGTGGAGTCATCTTCTCTAGATGTTTTCAAGCAGAGACTGGCGGGCCATCTGTTGAGAGTGGTTTGTCTCTTCTCGTCTGGTAGAAGGGGTTTGACTGGATGGCCTTTGGGGGTCCCTTCTAACTCTAGGATTCTATAATAACAACAACAACAACAACCACAGCAACCACCACCACCTTTGATTATGATGATGATGAAGGAATCTCCTTCTCTGGAGGTTTTGAAGTAGAGATAAATGGCCATCTGTCAGGATGCCTTTGATGGTTTCTTCCTGCTTAGCAGGGACTTGGAATGGATGACTCCTGGGGGTCCCTTCCAACTCTAGAATTCAATATTAATAATAATAGCCATTGATAATCACATTGATGATGATGAGTCTCCTTCTCTGGAGGTTATCAAGCAGACTGACGGGCCATCTGTTGGGAGTGGTTTGTCTCTTCTTGTCTGGCAGAAGGGATTTGACTGGATGGCCTCTGGGGATCCCTTCAAACTAGGATTCTATAATAATAATAATAATAATAATAATAATAATAATAATAATAATAATAATAATAATAATCGACTTGGACTGGAAGGCTCCTGAGGGTCTCTTCCAACTCTAGAATTCAATAATAATAATAATAATAATAATAATAATAATAATAATAATAGCCATTAATAATCATAATGATTATGATGATGGAGTCTTCTCTGGAAGTTTTAAAGCAGAAACTGGCGGGTCATCTGTTGGGAGGGGTAGAAGGGGTTTTGACTGGATGGTCTTTGGGGGCCCTTCTAACTCTAGGATTGTATAATAACTACAACTACTACAATAACAACAACTACTACCATAGAGTCTCGCTTATCTAACCTCCACTCATCCAATGTTCTGTATTATCCAACGCAGTCCAGAGTGGGAGAAAGAAAGAACCCTTGTCTGTTTTGGTGCTAAATTCGTAAATACAGTAATTACTATATAACGTTACCATGTATTGAACTGCTTTTTCTGTTGATTTGTTGTGAAACATGGTGTTTTGGTGCTTAATTTGTAAAATCGTAATCACAGCATAATTTGACGTTTAATAGGTCGGCTGAACATTGGATAAGCTTTTCCCGAGTCCCTCCTTATTATCCAACATTTTTTCTTATCCAATGTTCAGCCGGCCCATTTATGTTGGATAAGCGAGACTCAACTGTACCACCACCACCACCGTTGTTGATGATGACGATTAAAAAGCACAGTATTTCCAGCATATAGGTCTCGTTTGCTGTGACATACTGTGCTTTTGTGTCAGTAAAATAATAGCCATTGATAATCACAATGATAATGATGAGTCTCCTTCTCTGGAGGTTTTCATGCAGAGCTGGGTGGCCATCTGTTGGGAGTGCTTTCATTGTGTCTTCCTTGGGGATCTGTTCTAGATTCTATCCCCTTGTTTTCTCTCCCTACGAGCAGGAGGCCGGATCACGTCCAGCCCGCAGTGCCTTCACAATCTGGTGCTGTGGGCCCACAATCACGCCGAGAGCTGCCAGGTTGCGCCGAGCCTGCGGAGCGTGCTGTCCTCTGGATATTGCGGGGTCGTCGTCCAGGCTGTCTGGGGCTGCAGGGAAGGCCACGACTACATCCTGAGCACCGATGTGGAGGAGGAGGAGGAGGGCAGTGGCCCCAAGCAGGACCACAGCAAGGGCACCTCTGAGCACGTGGCCGGCAATGGGGTGGACGCCGAGGGTGCCAGAGTGCCCTGCGTTCCGTCCCATCATGGCCCAGACAGGACTGCTGCTGCAAACAGTGAGACTACTACACCCGAACCGGGCACAGAAAACCAGCTCCCCGAGAGTCCGGATGCGGCCTCATTGCAAGAAGCAGCCAGGAGCCCTTTGCAGGAGGGCAACCTGCCCCAGTCAGACTGTCCGGTCAATGGGAGTCCCGGTAAGAGGCCACGAGGAGCACATCCTGGGCTGCTATATCTGTGGAATGACCAGGGTGGGACAAAGGACTTTTGTCTGCTGGAGCTAGGTGTGAATGTTTCAACAGACTACCTTGATTAGCATTTGATGGCCTGGCAGTGCCTGGGGCAATCTTTTGTTGAGAGGTGATTAGATGTGACTGAATGTTTCCTCTCTGTTGTTTTGCTGTGGTCAGTTGAAACATCCACACCTAGCTCCAACAGACAAGAGTTCTTTGTCCCACCCTGGTCATTTCACAGATATATAAACCCATTTTCCTAGTTCCAACAGACCTCACTACCTCTGAGGATTTTTGCCATAGATGCAGGCGAAACGTCAGGAGAGAATGCCGCTAGAACATGGCCATATAGCCTGAAAAAACCTACAACAACCCATTGATTCCATGAAAGCCTTCGACAAAGTATTATTATTATTATTATTATTATTATTATTATTATTATTATTATATTGGGTTCTTGTAAGTTTTTTGGGCATGTTCCAGAACCATTCCCTCCTGACCTCACAACCTTTGAGGATGCCTGCCATAGATGCAGGCAAAACTTCAGAAGAGAATGCTTCTGGAACATGGCCGTGCAGCCTGGAAAACTTGCAACAACCCAGTGATTTCGGCCACGAAAGGCTTTGACAATACAGAAATGCATTGCTTTTAGCAAGCTTCCTTCCCCTTCTTTGCAAGGAATGCTTTCAATCTAAGGGACATCTGCCTCTTCTCAGGTGGATTGACCAGGCTTCCCCTTGCCTGGCAATGCTTAGGCCCAGGTTTTCTGGAACAGGAACTGCTATGTAGGGTTGTGTCCATCTTTTGCTTGTAATTCCTGTTGCTTTTTTTCTGTAGGGCCTCTGAGCGAAAATCCGGTTCCACCTGCAGCCCTGGATGAGCGGGTAAAAGACGAGTTCAGTGACCTTTCAGAGGGGTGAGAGAAGAGTGGGTTTGCAAATGTCCTCTTTGTTAAGCATGAACACCCTTGTGCTACTAGGAAACCTTTGCAAAAGCTCTAAGATGATGTCCAAATGCTTGTGGGTTAGGAAGATTGAAGTGCAATATCAACAGAGCATGGAATATATTAATGATAAGAAGCTGGTGGAATACTTTCCTCCTCAGTCTTTAAGGTGGGAGGTGGGAAGTTCATTATATTTTTCAAATTTGTACTATTAAACATATAAATGCCATAAATAAATAAATAAATAAATAAATAAATAGATACTTGGCATTATACTAAATGTCCTTTGACCAGAAACTGGCCACTTCAAGTGCCTCTGGTGTGGCTGTAAGAAGGTCCTCTATTGTGCATGTGGTGGGGCTCAGACCGCATTGTAGTCAGTAATCTGTGGTTTGCTCCCTTCTGCACTCGCATGCCATGGACTTCATTTTGTGGCCCCATTTCTTAAAGTTAGCTCTGCATCTTATGGTGCCAGAGCCGTTTGTTCAGCGCCTTCCAAGTCGCCCAGTCTTCTGTGTGCCCAGGAGGGAGTTTCTCACCCAGTGTCAGCCACTGACTGAGGCTCTGGGTTTTAGCCTGCCACTTTTGGACTCTTGCTTGCTGAGGTGTTCCTGCGAGTATTTCTGTAGATCTTTGAAGCTGTTTCTTGATTTAAGTCATTGGCATGCTGGCTGATATGCGAACAGAGGATGGGCCAGAGATGTCAATGCCTTGATCTTTTCATTATTGGCTGCTACTTCCCAGCGGATGTCAGGTTGTGTAATACCAGCTAAACAGTGTAATTTCTCCAACTGTTTTGGGCGTAGACATCCTGTAATAATGCGGCATGTCTCATTAAGAGCCACATCCACTGTTTTAACATGGTGAGATGTATTCGACACTGGGCATGCGTACTCAGCAGGAGAGTAGCAAAGCACAAGAGCAGATGTCTTCACTGTGTCTGGTTGTGATCCCTAGGTTGTGCCAGTCAGGTATTGTACAATATTATTTCTAATACCCACTTTTTGCTTGATATTTAAGTAATGGTTCTTATAAGTCAGAGCACAGTCCAGGGTCACTCCCAGTTATTTGGGTGTGTTGCAATGCTCCAGTGGAATTCCTTCCCAGGAAATCCTCAGAGCTCGAGATGCTTGTCCATTCTTAAGGTGAAAAGCACGTTTGTTTTTAAGATGGATTAGGAATCATCTGGTTTTCCCTGTAACAGGCAGTAAGAGCACCTAAAGCTTCAGAGAACTTCTGTTCAACCATTTCAAAGTACCCTGCTTAAGCGGTGATGACGCAATCATGAGCATAGATGAAACTCTCAATCCCTTCTGGCAGCAGCTAAATGTTAAACATGGATGGAGCTAGCACACTCCCCTGAGGCTGGCAGTTCTTCTGTTTTCACCTTCTGCTTCTCTGGCCCTGGAACTTATTATACATTATTATTATTAGACATTATTATTATGCTTAATAAACATTATTACTGTTATTTGTATACATGTCGAGGCCTTGGTCGCTCTCTGGAATGGGGAGATGACCAGGGCAATTGACATGATCGCTCCGGAGCGTCCCCTCTCAAGTAGCCGAGCTAAACCAGCCCCTTGGTTTACTGAGGAGCTGGCAGTGATGAAGCGAAGGAAGAGGGAACTAGAGAGCGTGTGGCGTTCGGATCCAAGCGAGTCAAACCGAGCACGGTTTGTGTCCTTTCTTAGGGCATATGCCGCGGCAATAAAGGCCGCAAAGAAAGTTTTCTTTGCGGCCACTATTGCGTCTGCAAAGAACCGTCCGGCGGAGTTGTTTCGGATTGTTAGAGGTCTTTTAACTCCCGCCACTCTGGCGGGAGCCCTGACAATTCGGTCACGCGCTGTGAAGCATTTGCTCGGTTCTTCGCAGACAAAGTCGCCTTGATCCGTTCTGGGCTGGACGCCGCGTTAAATGCAGTCTCAGGATGTGACACGAGCACCTGCTTGTCCTATTTTGATGGATTCTTTTCAGTTTGTGAAGCCCGAGGATGTGGACAAGATACTTGGAGGAATGAGGCCCACCACGTCCATCCTAGACCCCTGCCCATCCTGGCTTCTGAAGGAGGCCAGAGGGGGATTGGCTGAGTGGGTAACGGTGGTGGTTAATGCCTCCCTTCGGGAAGGCACAGATTCCAGCGAGCCTAAAACAGGCTATTATAAAGCCGCTGTTGAAGAAACCATCACTGGACCCCACTAAATTTGACAACTTTCGGCCTGTTTCCAATCTTCCCTTCTTGGGCAAAGTCATGGAAAGCGTGGTGGCCTCACAACTCCAGGTATTCTTGAAAGACACGGATTATCTGGACTCGGCACAGTCTGGCTTTAGGCCGGGGACATGGTACTGAGACAGCCTTGGTCGCCTTAGTGCATGATCTACGCCAGGAGCTAGACAGGGGGAGTGTGTCCCTGTTGGTTCTGCTGGACCTCTCAGCGGCCTTCGATACTGTCGACCACAGTATCCTTCTGGGGCGCCTTGCGGAAATGGGCCTTGGGGGCACTGCTCTGCAGTGGCTCCACTCATTCCTGGAGGGACGCACCCAGAAGGTGTTATTGGGGGACTCCTGTTCTGCCCCACAACCTTTGACTTGTGGGGTTCCACAGGGTTCCATACTGTCCCCCATGCTGTTTAATATCTACATGAAGCCGCTGGGTAAGATCATCCGGAGTTTCGGGGTGCGGTGTCATCTGTACGCAGATGATGTCCAACTCTGTCACTCCTTTCCACCTGCTACTAAGGAGGCTGTCGAGGTCCTGAACCGGTGCCTGGCCGCTGTGACGGTCTGGATGAGGGCTAACAAACTGAAACTAAATCCAGACAAGACAGAGGTACTCCTGGTCAGTCGCAAGGCCGAACAGGGCATAGGGTTACAGCCTGTGTTGGATGGGGTCGCACTCCCCTTGAAGGCACAGGTTCGCAGCTTGGGTGTGACCCTGGATTCATCGTTGAGCCTGGATCCCCAGGTTTCAGCGGTGACCAGGGGAGCATTTGCACAGCTTCGGCTCGTGCGCCAGCTGCGCCCGTATCTCGGGAAGTCTGACTTGGCCACGGTGGTACACGCTCTGGTCACATCCCGGCTTGACTACTGCAACGCTCTCTACGTGGGGCTGCCCTTGAAAACGGCCCGGAAGCTTCAGCTGGTTCAGCGTGCGGCAGCCATGTTACTAACTGGAGCGGGATACAGGGAGCACACAACACCCTTGTTGTCCCAGCTCCACTGGCTGCCGATTTGCTACCGGGCCCAATTTAAGGTGCTGTGTGTTGGCCTACAAAGCCCTAAACGGTTCCGGCCCAAAATACCTTTCGGACCGCATCTCGGCCTATGAGCCCACGAGGACCTTGAGATCGTCTGGGGAGGCCCTTCTCTCGATCCCGCCTGCCTCACAGGCACGTCTGGCGGGGACGAGAGAAAGGGCCTTCTCGGTGGTGGCCCCCCGGCTGTGGAACACCCTCCCTGTTGACATCAGACAGGCGCCCTCCCTTATGGCTTTCCGTAAGAAAAGCCTCAAGACGTGGCTGTTCGAGAGGGCATTTAATTAAGTGCTATAGTAATGTGGTAAAGACGACTGGAATGGTACAAGGAATACGAGATTGGTCACGATTCTATTACGAGACGAAGCGGATTAGTTAGTGTAATTTTAACTGTTGTATTGTTGTATGGTTAATATGCTGTTGTACTTGTCTTTGTGTGAATTGCCTTTTGTACTGTACACCGCCGTGAGTCGCCCGAGTGGGCTGAGAATGGCGGTTAATAAATGCTCCAAATAAATAAATAAATAAATAATTAGATATTACTATTATTAGACATTATTATTATTTACACCTTACTTCCGCTTTCTACAAAAGTGACTCAAAGCAGCTTACAGTAAAACCAAATGCAATACAATTTAAAACTATAAAATATATAAATATTAAAATACAATTAAATATTAATGATATTGAAATTAAACCATTACGTTATTATTATACTTTATTATTGTTATACATTTTATTATTATCCCACTTTCTTTTATTATAAATTTATTATTATTTATATCCCACTTTGTTATTATACATTTTTGTTGTTGTTGTTGTTGTTGTTATTATTATCCCACTCTTAAAAAAAGAAACTCAAAGCAGCTCAAAATAAAACCAATCCAAAACTTAAAACCTAATAATATTCAAACATGAAATTGGAATTAAACACGAATTGTATTAAAATAAAATTGTATTATTTTATTATTGTTAGTCTTATTAGAGGTATTGGTGACATAAATGTGGTATTCTTAATCGAAGCTCCGAAAAGTGAATATAGGACTCTCAGGATCTCTCCCAGCCAGAATGACCCATCACCTGGGGATTCTGGGATGTATAGTAAAAACAAAGTCTCTTTTATGAAACCATACCACCATCCTATAGTGCAAGGATCCTCAAACTAAGGCTCGGAGGCCGGATACAGTCCTCCTAAGTTCTTTTACCCGGTCCTCACTCAGGGTCAACCTAAGTCTGAAATGACGTGAAAGGACACAACAACAACAACAATCCTATCTCATCAGCCAAAAGCAGGTCCACACTTCCCATTGAAATACTAATAAGTTTATATTTGTTAAAAGTGTTCTTCATTTTAATTATTGTATTGATTTTTGCACTACAAATAAGATGTTCAGTTTGCGTAGGAATTCATTTTTCTTCTTTTTTTCAAATTATAATCCGGCCCTCCAACAGTTTGAGGGACTGTGACCTGGCCCTCAGTTTTAAAAGTTTGAGGACCCCTGCTATAGTGCTTCTCCTTGGAGGCTTAATAGTATTAATTAACCTGACTTCTAATAGTTGCCGAGTGAATACAACTTGGAAAAATCCCCCTTTTCATCTTCGGGAGACTCCTTTTTATTTCTCAAAACCTGCAAGAATTGGTGCTGTTGCTTTGGCAAACCTATGTTCCTGTTTTGAAAACCCAACTCCTTGCCTCCATTTATTTGGCCAGGAAGGCAAGTTCTTGGGAATCCCCTTCCGCCACCAGAAGGTGCTTTCTTGGCTTTGTCTGAGTCTTTCAGAGAAGCAGTGTTGGTCACATCTTGAACTCGAGACCAAAGGAAGGCAGGGTCCCATTGGTCTTGGTTGTGAAATGGCATATCATCCATGTGAAGCTTTTTGGCTCTACTTCTGCTCTAGAAATGACTCTGTTTTTGTCCTCAGGGACTCTTCCTCAAGCGACGAAGAGGAGGACAGCCAGAGAGAGGGTGGTTCCGATGACTTCTTTCAGCCTTTTGAAAGCAAGAGGTGAGTGAGGGCTCTTCTATTGCACACACATCAAAACAAGAGTGATAGTTTCTCTCATACATCCTTCTGCACTCTTTTCCCCATGACATATGAGTTGAAAGAGACCTCTAAAAGCCATCTAGTCTCTAAAAGCTATATAGTCCAGCCCCTGGCTGCTGGAGGAGTCCACCAGAAAGGCATGTTGGGCAATACCCTCCTCATAAATGTACAGCGACATGACCCAGCACCAGTAACTCAAAATCATAAAAAGAATAAAAACACACGGACTATTGTTCTCTCTTCCATACGAGGCTTTTCTTTACAGCAAAATATTATGTTTGCATTATTTACAAAATCAAAGTCTCCATGACACAAATAAAGTTCTTTATACTTCCTTCTTTACTTCCATGCTGGGCTTCTTTCTCGTGCAGATAAACAGCTTCACTCTCACAGTCTCCTGTCATCCATCAGAGCAGGAACACCTCAGACCTTAAACACCACACTTGGTAAAATCAGCAAGCAGTTTATTGAAGAATATATGTAGGCAAAGCAGTAAAAATAGTAAAAACAGTAAAGGTCCAATATATAAAATAGTCCATAAGCTTCAAGAGAAAACAAGATTAATAAGTACATTAAAATCCATGAAACTGGGCACTTGAATCCATGAAACAAGACAGCAGGAAAAATCTCATAAACAAATCTTAAGCTTGGCAAAGACTTGGTACATGAAACTAAGAGCACTTGAAAGCAAGGCTGTTATCAAATTCCAACACTGACCCAACTGAGGCAACTCTTTCCCTTGAATCATTATAAAGCTTTTCAGATCCCAAAATTGAAAGGAAAGCATTTCCCATGACATAAAGATTTGTTATCTCTCTTCTGCTGTAGCCGAACTGATCGTCTTAGTCTTTGAATACTTTGTCTCTGTTTACTAAAACTTGGCTTTCTGTCCAAGCTTTCATTATCCCCTTTCTCATTGACTTCTACACCTGACAAATCATCTTCAGACAGTTTTCTGAGAAAATCTGTAAAGGGCCTCTCTCAAGAATGTGACCTTGTGGATCTTCCTGAGACAGTTCAGGCCTCTTGTCTGAGCTTATCTTGGGGCCAAGCGAACCTTCATCCCCAAAGCCAAGAGACCCCGGCTGACCATCAGGAACATCATCCCCATTCCCATCCTGAACATCAGGAACATCAAACACAATCATAGACTGAACAGGCTGACATACAACACCTTCTCTCACACCGAAGTTACACAGCTGCTTCACACAGTAGCTTTTTACACACAGCAGCCTTCAGACTGGAGCTTCCTCTCACACAAGCTTCTCATACTGAGGCCTACTAACACTGAGGCCTTTCTCCCACTGAGCTCTCTCTCGGACTGAGCTTGCTCTCGGACTGAGGGCTACTACAAGCTACAGGCACGCTTGCTTATATTGAACTGCAGCTTTTGCTGAGTCATTGTATCCATGTAACCCTTTCAGGGCTTGACTCACATTTTTGTAATTAAAAATACCTAGTTAATTTTTTTAATATTTCTGACAAAGCAGACAGCCATCGTAGATCCCTGCCTTTTTCCTTATTCTGTTATGGCTCAAGCAGAAGATTCCTGTGTTCCTCACATGCACTGTCACAATTAATAATAATAATAATAATAATAATGATAATGATAATTTATGATAGTATAATAATTATACTATGATATTATTACTATTATTACAGTATTAATGAAAAATAATTATAAGTGTGTTATATTATGTATTATTATTTTTATGTATTATTATTATTATGTATTATATATTATTATTATTATCCAGGTCTCTAACCTGTCTCTAACCCAGGCATAGGCTAACCTGCACTCCAGCTGTTCTGGACTTCAATTCCCACAATTCCTAACAGTCTACCGGCTGTATTGTCAAAGGCTTTCATGGCTAGAATCACTGGGTTGTTGTAGATTTTTCGGGCTATATGGTCATGTTCTAGAAGCATTCTCTCCTGACGTTTCACCTGCATCTATGGCAAGCAATCTCAGAGGTTGTGAGGTCTCATAACCTCTGGAGATGTTTGCCATAGATGTAGGCCAAACATCAGGAGAGAATGCTTCTAGAACATGGCCATAAAGCCCGAAAAACCTACAACAGCCCAGTCTACCAGCTTCTTTGGAACTATGGTGGGAGTCCAAAATACCTGAAGGAGGGATGAAGTTTGCCCATGCCTGCTCTGAGAACTACATGACATGACAACGTCTCCCTGCTTTCTCTCCCTTTCCCCGCTCAGGATGCCCAACAACAGGAAATCCAAAACCAAAGGCACTAAGCTGGAAGGGCCCAAGATTCGCAAGAAGCCAGGGCCCAAGCCGGGCTGGAAGAAGAAGATCAAGTGTGAAAGGTAGTATCGTTAGAGTTGGAAGAGACTCCAGAGGCCATCCAATCTAACCCTCTTCTGCCATCACACAGGAAAAGCATAATCAAAGCACTCCATCCTTGATGGCCATCTGTCAGGGGTTCTTTGGTTGTGCTTTTCCCGCATTAGCGGGTTCAATGGAGGAATAGAGAGAATCGAAGACTCCATGAGTGGGAAGGTACTCCCAAGGGCAATCTAGTCCAACACAATCAAAGCACTCCATCCTCAATGGCCATCTGTCAGGGGTTCTTTGGTTGTGCTTTTCTTGCATTAGTGGGTTCAGTGGAGAAATAGGGAGAATCAAAGACTCCAAGAGTGGGAAGGGACCCCCAAGGGCAATCTAGCCCAACTCCATGATGCCATGCAGGAAAATCACAATCAAAACACCCCCGACAGATGGCCATTCAGCCTCTGTTTAAAAGCTACCAGGGAAAATCTTGGAAATCTCCCTCCTGCTGACCGCCCCTTCCTCTCCATTTCTCTCCAGAGAAGAGCTGCCCACCATTTACAAGTGTCCTTACCAGGGCTGCACCGCCGTCTATCGAGGGGCGGATGGCATGAAGGTAAGTACAGAACGGCCAGGTGCTTGTCCAAGCTTCTCATTTTCTAGGGCATGTGAATCCCATTATTGTTAGGCATTAGGGTTTCCCCCTTTCCAGTAAGGGTTGGTGGCATTCCTTGAACATGGGAATGAGAGAATCAAAAGATGGTTGCCTACTCAATATGTTAACTGGTTTGGGGAAAGAAGGGGTTAAATTAAATACTAAAGTTCCCTCTTTTCTCTGGCCTAGAAGCACATCAAGGAGCACCACGAGGAGGTCAGGGCAAGACCCTGTCCGCACCCGGGATGCAACAAGGTCTTCATGATCGACCGGTATCTGCAGCGCCATGTGAAGCTCATTCACACAGGTGGGTTGCCCTAGGCAGCAGTCACACTCTCTGAGCCTCAAAGGAAGTCAAAGGAGAGCTCTCTCTAAACCAGTGTTTCTCAACCTTCCCAATGCCGTGACCCCTTCATACAGTTCCTCATGTTGTGGTGACCCCCAACCATAACATGATTTTCGTTGCTACTTCATTTTGCTACTGTTATGAATCACAAAATAAATATCTGATATGCAGGATGTATTTTCATTCAATGGACCAAATTTGGCACAGACACCTCATACACCCAAATTTGAATAGTGGTGGGGTTAGGTAGAGATTGATTTTGTCATTTGGGAGTTGTAGTTGCTGGGATTTATAGTTCACCTACAATCAAAGAGCATTCTGAACCCCACCGATAGAATTGGGACAAACTGCCCACGCAGAACCCCACGACCAACAGAAAATAATGTGTTTTCTGATGGTCTTTGGTGACCCCACCCCCCTGCAACCCCCCAGGTTGAGAAACTGCTCTAAACAGAGTATGCCAAGAAAGTCACAGGAAAGAGTCACCGTAATTCAACAGCAGCATCAAATATGGCAGCCTTTCTTCTCCCTATCTTCTTTTCTGTAAACATACAGTAACTACCTGCCACAACTGTTCGTTTATAGCAAGCCTGGGCCAACTTCAGCCCTCCCTCCAGGTGTTTTGGACTTCAACTCCCACAATTCCTAACAGCCTACCCACTCTTAGGCGTTTTTGTGGGAGTTGCAGTCCAAAACATCTGCAGGGCGGAAGTTGGCCCGTGTATGACTGATACATTCTATTTCATGCTACACTTTCGCTCTTTCTCTGGTTGCAGAGGTACGGAACTACATCTGCGACGAATGTGGACAGACCTTCAAGCAGCGGAAACACCTCTCTGTGCACCAGATGCGCCACTCTGGAGCAAAGCCTCTCCAGTAAGCGGGCTGCAAGATTACCTGTGTCAATTATATGTAAATGTATATATGTGCATTTACAAGGGGTTTGAAGTGTACTTTGAGTAATGATTTGAATATTATTATTACATTTATTATTTTACTTTATTATTACATTTATTATTTTACTCTATTATTATATTTATTGTCTTACTCTATTATTATTACATTTTATCTATTCTTATTACATTTATTGTTTTACTCTATGATTATTACATTTATTTTTTACTCTATTATTATTACATTTATTATTTTACTCTATTATTATTATTGTTACACTTCCATTAATTTACCCCATTATCATTATTACGTATATTGTCTTACTCTATTATTATTACATTTACTATTTTACTCTATTATTATTATTTTTATTATTATCATACTTCCATTAATTTACCCTATTATTATTACATTTATTATTTTACTATATTATTATTATTATTATTATTACACTTCCATTAATTTACCCTATTATTATTATTACATTTATTATTTTACTCTATTATTATTATTATTATTACATTTATTATTCTCTTTATTATTATTGGAAGCATCTGTAAGCACATTTACATTGAAGTAGGTTAGAAGAATGGTTTAATCAGAGTTGGTCAGTCTTATCTTAAATTACAGTTTTATGTAAATATTCAAAACATGTAACCTACTGATACCTCAATTAATGTAATTTTATTGGTATCTAATTTAATTTTGAAATGTACCAGTAGCTGCTGCATTTCCTACCCTCGGCTTATACTCAAGTCAACACATTTTCCAGTTTTTTGTGTGGTAAAATTAGGTGCATCAGCTTATATTCAGGTCGGCTTATACTCGAATATATATGGTAATTAAAAAAAATGAAGTCTCATACCTTTTCAGATGTTGAGCAGGAACTTTTGTGATTTTTCTCCCGCTGAGTCAAAAGGCCACCTCCTGACCAGGTTTTTCTCCATCCACCCCAGGTGTGAGATCTGCGGTTTCCAGTGCCGCCAGCGGGCCTCCCTGAAGTACCACATGACCAAACACAAAGCGGAGGCGGAGCTGGAGTTCGCCTGCGACTTGTGCGGGAAGCGCTTTGAGAAGGCCCACAACCTGAACGTCCACATGTCCATGGTGCACCCGCTGATCCAGACGCACGACAAAGCCAAGGCCAAGGCCAAGGAGACTGACCTTGTTGCGGAGACGCCGGCGGAATTACAACCGGACACAGAGATGGCCGACAGCCAGTCGGTCAAGCTGGAACTCAGGGCTTCGCAGCCACAGCAGGAACCAACTTGAGAGCTGCTGCTGATCTTCAAGTTTTTAAAATGTATGTTTTTAACACACACACAAAAGGGATTTTAAATGGGGGAAGGAATCGATGACGCCTGCTTGCCGCCATTGCTGTGATGATTGTGTTCCTCTCCGCTGCGGTGCTGTTCAGAGCGTCTATCTTGTTGAAAGGGAACAGACTTCTTTTTGCCTGCTTTCTGACAAGAAAGACCAGGAAAGCATCTTGTACCTGTTGAACAGGTACACAGTCCCTAGACCTTCCAAGTGATTCTGTTAAAAGAGGATGGAATACCCTTGCTTTTAAACCAGTGTTTCTCAACCTTCCTAATGCCGCAACCCCTTAACACAGTTCCTCATGTTTTGGTGAACCCCAACCATAAAATTATTTTCCTTGCTACTTCCTAACTGTAATTTTGCTACTGTTTTGAATCATAATGTAAATATCTGATATGCAGGATGGATTTATATTCACTGGACCAAATTTGGCACAAATACCTGATACACCCAAATTTGAAGATTGGAGGGGTTGCGGATTATTGATTTTGTTATTTGGGAGTTGTAGTTGCTGGGATTTATAGTTCACCTACACTCAAAGAGCATTCTGAACTCCACCAATGATGGAATTGAACCAAAGTCTGCACACGGAACCCCCATGACCAACAAGGCATTGACCTTGAGCTTTGGAGTTGTAGTTCACCTACATCCGGAGTGCACTCTGCACTCAGACAATGATAGATTTGGACCAAACTTAACACAAATATTCAATATACCCAAATGTGAACACTGGTGGAGTTTGGGAAAATAGACCTTGAGATTTGGAATTTTTAGTTGCTGGGATTTATAGTTCAACTGTACCAGGGGTCCTCAAACTAAGGCCTGGGGGCCGAATACAGCCCTCCAAGGGCATTTACCCAGCCCTCGCTCAGGGTCAACCTAAGTCTGAAACGCCTTAAAAGTACACAACAACAACAATCCTATCTCACCAGCCAAAAGCAGGTCCACACTTCCCGTTGAAATACTAATAAGTTTATATTTGTTAAAATTGTTCTTCATTTTAATTATTGTATTGTTTTAAATTCTTTTTTGCACTAAAAATAAGAAATGTGCAGTGTGCATAGGAATTCATTCATGTTTTTTTCAAATTATAATCCAACCCTCCAAAAGTTTGAGGGACTGTGACCTGGCCCTCTGTTTAAAAAGTTTGAGGACCCCTGATCTACACTCAGAGAGCATCTGGACCCCACCAATGATAGAAATGGGCCGAACTTCCCACACAGAACCTCCATGCCTTGAAGGGAATCGCTGGCGTGAGCCTCCCTCCACCTCACCTGCATATGTGCACCACGCTGCCATGCACCGAGCATGCCTGCTCTCCCCTCCTGCTTGGAATCTCAGAAGCAGCCCTCCCCTTGGCTGAAAGGACGGCCAATCATAGCAGAGGAGGTCTTTTGGTTGGAGGATTCGCCCTCTGTTTCCAAAAAGGAGGAGAAAGACAGGCGGAGAGATCTTCAGCATTCTTTGCTAAAGGGGTTCCCAAGACCATCAGAAATATGTGTTTTCTGATGGTCTTTGGCGACCCCTCTGAAGCCCCCTCGTGACCCCCCCCAAGGGACCTTGACTCCCAGGTTGAGAAACGCTGTTTTAAACAAATTCCCAAATCTGCAAACAACACAAAAACAAATCATAAACCAGAAGCATTTGTAAACCTGAAATGTTTGTTTTTAACACATACTCACAAAAGTGGGGAATGGCATCAAGACCAGCTTGCCACCTTCGCTGTGACGACTCCGTTCCTTCTCTCTGCTTGTGTCCTACAGTGCAGGAGCGGTGTCCGTTTTGCCAAAGGAAGTTGACTCCTTTTGGCCTGATTTCTGATAAGAAGAGTCAGGAAAGGATCTTGTGTACCTGTTGAACAGGTGCACTCGTCCAAGATTGTGTTATGATGATGAGATGTCCCTGCTTTTAAACTAAATCCCAGACCTACAAACAAACCATAAACCAGATCATTTTGTGAACCTGGTTTTTATTGTGACAAAGCCATGCTTGTAATAAATTATTCACAGGGAAGCTTTGGACAGGTGAGGTGCAGCCCATTTTGCTATTTGTTTTCCAACGAAAGCCATCAGAAGAGGAGTGGTTCTTCATCCAGGAGACCCCCCAAATCCACAAGGGCCGCCTTGAGCTCTGGGTCCAGGAGTCCACAGAGATCCAGCAACTAAGGAAGGGGAAAAGGATTGGCTATTTACTTGCCTGGAGCAAAACCGACTCTGGGGTTGTAAACAAGCAGAATAAAAGTCCCTTTCTTTGAGTGTCTCTTCTGGGAGATGGAATGAACACAATCAGGACCAGTTCAAAATCAGCTACTTTTCCCAAACTATTTTATGTTTTCTTACTCTAGAAAGAGCTGAATGTTTAGATTTCATCCCAACACAAACCAAATAATTGCTGGATTTGACTTTTATGCAGGTGGTCTCCCCCAGTTTGCTCTCTGCATGAACAGGAAGTAGTATTTATTTATTTATTTACTTCATTTATATACCGCTTTTATCAGCCCTCAGGTGACTCAAGGCTGTTAACAACAGCAAAATTCAATGCAAAAACATCACAAAACGAATATGGGACAGTTAAAAACAGTAGCATCATCAACGATTAAGCATCAATATAACAATAATTAGTGTCTCATCAGTAAAATCAGAATCCAATCTCATCATCCATTATTCCATATTCCTATATTCAATTACACTGCTTAATCGAATGCTTGTTCGAACAGCCAGGTCTTCACTTTCCTCCGAAACGCCAACAGGGAGGGGGCCGATCTGGTATCTGTAGGAAGGGCGTTCCACAGCCGAGTACATCTACACCATGGAATACAATGCCGTTTGATACCAATTTTAACTGCCACGGCTCAATGCAATGGCATCCTGGGGTGTGTAGTTTTCCAAGGTCCGTAGCCTTCTCTGGATGGCCCAGTGTTTCCCAATCTTTGGGCCTCCAGGTGTTTTGGACTTCAACTCCCAATAATAATAATAATAATAATAATAATAATAATAATAATAATAATAATAATATCAGCACACTGGGTGCAGTGCCTAAAGACCTTGGCCTGCACTTAAACACAAAATTACAAAGTTTCTGGCAAAAAATGAGAGCCAAGTTGACAAAAGAAAAAACATGGCTGTGGCTCACAAATGGGACTCTGAAAAAGGAGACAAAGGAGGGCCTGATTCTGGCAGCCCAAGAACAAGCCATTTGAACTAATGCCATCAAAGCCAGAATTTAAAAGTCAACCACACATCCCAAGTGTAGACTCTGCAAGGAAGCATATGAAACAATAGATCACGTCCTCAGCTGCTGCAAGAAGATCGTGCAGACAGACTACAAGCAGAGGCATAACACCGTTGCTCAGATGATCCATTGGAACTTGTGCCACAAATACCATCTGTCTGCGACAAAAAAACTGGTGGGATCACAAGTCGGAAAAAATTACAGAGAATGTACACGTCAAGCTACTCTGAGACTTCTGGATTCAGACAAACAGAGTTCTGGAGCATAATACTCCTGACCTCACATTCGTGTTAAAAAAACAAAGTATGGATCGTTGATGTCGCAATCCCAGGTGACAGCAGGATTGCAGAGAAACAACTGGAAAAGCTGACACGATATGAGGATTTAAAAATCGAACTTCAAAGTCTTTGACACAAACCAGTAAAGGTGGTCCCAGTGATGATCAGCACAGTGGGTGCAGTGCCTAAAGACCTTGGCCTGCACTTAAACACAGTCAGTGCTGACAAGAGTACCATCTGCCAGCTACAAAAGGCCACCTTACTGAGATCTGCACGCATTATTTATTGATACATCACACAGTCCTAGACACTTAGGAAGTGTCTGACATGTGATCCAATTCAACAGCCAGCAGAGTGTCTGCTGTGTACTCATCTTGTTGTGTTTCTAATAATAATAATAATAATACCAGCACACTGGGTGCAGTGCCAAAAGACCTTGGCCTGCACTTAAACACAATCGGCGCTGACAAAATTACCATCTGCCAGTTGCAAAAGGCCACCTTACTGAGATCTGCACGCATTATTCGCCGCTACATCACACTTGGGAAGTGTCCGACGTGTGATCCAATAAAACAGCCAGCAGAGTGTCTGCTGTGGACAGATCTTGTGGTATTTCAAATAATTATAATAAACTTTATTTATACCCCGCCACCATCTCCCCAAAGGGGACTCGGAGCAGTTTACATGAGGCCAGGCCAAGCGATAGATTACAGCAACATAAAATATAAACAACAAAATAATGTCACAATAAAATTAATAAGTAAAATAAACAGTACAAAATAACATAATGGAAAATAGAACACAGTGGGTGGGCCAAATACACAACATAAAATGATAAAACACTGGATGAGATAGCAATGAAAAGGTACATTTGTGGGGGAGGAGCTCATAGGAGACTGAACAGTGGAATTAGACTTTCAATAAGGTGGGGGAAAGTGCAGTATGAGGGAAACAGTGTAGGTGAAACAACAGGACTGGAATATATGGTCACTCTCCTAACTGCTGGTAAGATGGCTGAGATTTCTGGGAGTTGAAGTCCAAAACACCTGGAGGCCCAAAGGTTGGGAACCACTGAAGGCAGTTTGAGACCACTTTTAGCTGCCATGGCTCAATGTGACGGGATCATGGAAGTTGTAGTTTTCCAAGGTCTATAGCCTTCTCTGACTTTGAATTAATGCAGTATGATACCACTTTTAATTTCCACAGCTCTATGCGATGGCATCCTGGGAGTTGTAGCTTGGCAAGCTACAAGAACATAAGGCTAAGGACCTTGAGGAACTACAACTCCGAGGATTCCCTAGCACTGAGCCATAGTAGCTACAGTGTGGATGCACTCGGTTGTGGGGGACAGAGTCTGCAGAGGAAATGTCGAAAAAGTGATGAGGGGGCCACTTGTTGTATGTCCTGCAGTATTTACATTCAGTAGGACAAAAGGCTTATAACTAGGCCGCCTCCATGTTTTGGAGTTTAAAACTGGCAAAAAAGAAAAAAAAATCGTCAAACTCACCCATTGTGGTTTGAAGTGTTTAGTTGAGAAAATGCAGGATATATATACATATAATAATATTGATAGCAATCATAATAATACCTGTTGAAGGTTGGCAAAGCTTCCTTGCGGGCACCGGGGGATGAGATGGAGCAGGAACTGGCGTGCCATTCTGATCAGCGCCAATGGCTCCTCCTGGGAAAACAAGGCTCGGTTCAAGCCCTAATTCAAGGCCTTCCCTAATTCTTCCAATATTTGATAGATTTAGTATACTCAGGAACTGAAGTTTTGTCTCTTTTGTAGTAAGTCTGTACTTTTTTGTGCATTCTCTTATTTCTCTGAATCTTCCAATCCCGCATGACCTAAGTGCAGCTTTCCAGATTTTGCTCCCAGCCCTAAAAAGGCGTGGAATGATAGGAGTTGCAGTCCAAATCCTAAACTCCAAACATGAGAAATGCAATAAAAGGTAGGCCTCAGTATGTAGTGACACAGTTAATGAGTGGAATTGCCTGTAGTGCGACACCCTCCAGACAACAATTCACGAAGCATTATTTTAATAATAATAATAATAATAATAATAATAATAATAATGTATGCATCATCACTGTTGCAATCCCAGGTCACAGCAGGATTGAAGAGAAACAACTGAAAAAGCTGATACGATGTGAGGATTTAAAGATCGAACTTCCGAAGACAGTAAAGGTGGTCCCAGTGGTGATCTGCACACTGAGTGCAGTGCCTAAAGACCTTGGCCTGCACTTAAACACAATCGGCGCGGACAAAATTATCATCGGCCAGCTGCAGAAGGCCACTGGGATCTGCACGCATTATTCGCCAATACATGACAGTCCTAGACATTTGGGAAGTGTGATCCAATACACGTGTGACCTTGTCTGCTGTGGACTCTAAAGGTTGTCCCCTGACATTAAGTCCAGTCGTGTCCAACTCTAGATGTTGGTGCTCATCAGCCAGCGTTGTCCATAGACACCTCCAAGGTCATGTGGCCAGCATGACTGCATAATAATAAAAAACTTTATTTATACCCTGCCACCATCTCCTCGAAGGGATTTGGGCCGGCTAACATGACGCCACGCCCCAAAATTACAATAAGGCGAAATAAATACATATAACGGACAATAACATCAAATAAAATGCATAACATCAAATAAAATGCTAAACCATAACAAAATGATACAATAAAATAAACACAAAATATAAAGTGAAGTCTGACTTGGCCACGGTGGTCCACACTCTTGCTACATCCCGATTGGACTACTGCAATGTGCTCTACATGGGGCTGCCTTTGAATACTGCCCGGAAGCTTCAATTAGTCCAACGGTCGGCAGCCAGGTTACTCACTGGAGTGGTGTACAGGGAGCATACAACTCCTCTGTTATGCCAGCTCCACTGGTTGCCTAATTGCTACCGAGCACAATTCAAAGTGCTGGTTTTAACCTTCAAAGCCCTAAACGGTTCTGGCCCAGACTACATGTCCGAACGTATCTCCTACTATGAATCATCACAAAGTTTAAGATCATCTAGAGAGGCCCTGCTCTCGATCCCACCATCAAATGCAACTGGTGGAGACGAGAGACAGGGCCTTCTCAACAGTGGCTCCCTGTCTGTGGAATTACCTCCCTAAAGACATCAGACTGGCCACCTCCATCCTGTCCTCAAAACTTGGCTGTGGGACCTCGCATTTGACCATTGGACAGCGACTTGTATGAAGAAGGCATAAGCAATTTCGAACTGACAATGAATTGACCCAGACTTCAATTGGCGTGTTTTATTTAATGTTTTGTTTTAATGAATTTATTGATTGTTCTTATCATTATGATGGCACAGAATGGTGTTTGCTGTGAGGCCGCCCTGAGTCCGCCTCTGGGGGTGAGAAGGGCCGGGTATAAGTATATGAGATAAATAAATAACAGCTAAATTAAAAATGTCATGTCTCAAAGAGGAGCTGCAAGTGCAGCTCCTGAAGCAGCTTCCCCCTTTGCTTTGGCTCAGCACTAAGATGATCGTATTTTTGCAAATTGAATGTGCACCCTACTTCTGGCGAGATTTATTTAGTCATTTAGCCCAAAAAGGTGAGCATTAGACTCAAGTGAATAGGGTAGATGAGAGTGGCTCACTCACAGGCTCCATGGCGCACAGGCTTGGCTCTCTCAGACTTGGTGCCATTTCTGTTGTCCCCTCCATAAAGAGCTGCACCAACTGGGTGTACTGGTCAACAGCCACATACAGGAAGTTGGGATCTGTGGTCAGTTGGCTTGAGTCGAAGGCGGAGAGGAGGCTGGAGAGAAGGAGAGAGGAAGTGGCCAATGAGTCTCTTAAAAAGCCAATGTGATTCTAGGCTGCGTCAATAGTATACTGCTGTCGCACCTCAGAGTAGGTTCACCTTGCTGAAAACACCAAACTGCACACAGCCAAAAGACTTTATGGTTTATTAAAAAGTAAAAGATAAAAAGTTCTTAAAAGCAAAAGGAATGTTCCGAAAGTTCAATATAAAATAACACTATGAAGCAGAATCCAAAAAGACACCAGCAAAGCAAAATCCCATGAGAACATGACTGAGTCTTGAAACCATGAACACAAGAACTGCAAGGCAATCCAAACAAGCAAAATGCAAGCTTCTTGGTTAAAAGAAAAGTTGCTCTGACAAAGGTTTGGTCCCAAACACACAGCTTAATACCCTTTGCAAAACATGAAGGCGTTTCTTTGGCCTCTGACCTCCTTCTTGTTAGCTATTCTCACACTCCTTCGAACTCTGAATTCCAAACGGTCAGCTTGATCTAAGGTTCCCGTTTCGTCAAAGTCAGTCTGTTTGTTAGTGTTATCCAGTTTGCCTTCCTGCTCATTATCAGGCTGAGAACTGCCCTCCTTTTCTGAGTCAATTTGCACTGCACCTGGATAGTTTCAGTATCAACAAACTCATTTCTTGCGGTGGGAAACTGAACTTCCACACCCTGTTCCTCATTGACTATAACAGGGACATTTTGAACCAGATTGTGATCCTGAATCCCATCATCCTCATCAGAGGCACTCTGTGGTTCCAGCTGAGTCACAACAACTGCTTAGATGAGTGTTTTGCAACCTTCCTAATGCCACGACCCCTTAATACAGTTCCTCATCCTGTGTTGTCCCCCAACCCTAAAATTATTTTTGTTGCTACTTCATAACTGTAATTTTGCTACTGTTATGAATTGTCATGTAAATATCTGATATGCAGGATGTATTTTCATTCACTGGACAAAATTTAGCACAAATACATGATACTCCCATATTTGGTGAGGTGGGGGGGTTGATTTTGTCATTTGGGAGGTGTCATTGCTGGGATTTATAGTTTACTTACAATCAAAGAGCATTCTGAACTCCACCAACAATGGAATTGAACCAAACTTGCCACACAAAACTCCCATGACCAACAGAAAATACTGGAAGGGTTTGGTGGTCATTGACCTTGAGTTTTGGAGTTGTAGTTCTCTGAAACCCCCTTCACGACCCCCCCCCCCCGGGATCCCGACCCCCAGGTTGAGAAACACTTTCCTAAAAAGATGCCTGCAAGGAAACTGGGAATGGAAAAAACAGCATCTCTTTTAAAAGGAAAGGGACCAGTTCAGCAAAGCTGGGCTGCTTCAACACTGGTGTCGCAAATTCCTTGGACAAGTTCCCAATGCTTGGGATTTAGCTCTATAATCATCTGAAGTTTACCTGTAAAACGCAATGGGCATTAGCTTCAAATGTTGATCCGACGCAGCACTGTGAAGGATCTGTTCAGGGCCCTGAGCTGTAATACCAAAAAAGACAAGAAAGACCACAAAGCACATATTTTAATGCTGCCACTGGTGGCACATAGAGATATGCCATAAGATGGAGAGGCATTTGCACCTGGCCATGTTGAAGTGAAGATTGACAGCCAGTGTATGTTTTGTTTGTTCAAATGCTGAAACACCGCCAGGCTCCAGTCGGTGGCCTTTTGAGAATCCACTCCTTCCTGCAAAGCAATAAAACCAAATTTGGCACAAATACTAGATACGCACAAATTTGAATACTGGTGGGTTTGGGAGGATTGATTTTCTCATTTGGGAGTTGTAGTTGCTGGGATTTATAGTTTAGCTACAATCAAAGAGGATTCTGAACTTCACCAATGATGGAATTGAACCAAAATTGGCACACAGAACTCCCATGACTAACAGAAAATACTAGATGGATTTGGTCGGCATTGACCTTGAGTTATGGAGCTATAGTTCATCTATATCCAGAGAGCACTGTGGACCAAACTTGGCACGGATACTCAATATGGCCAAATGTGAACACTGGTGGAGTTTGGAGAAAATGCACCTTGACATTTGGGGGTTGTCGTTGCTGGGATTTATAGTTCACTTACAATCAAAGAGCATCCTGATCCCCACCAATGATCGAATTGGGCCAAACTTCCCACACAGAACCTCCACGACCAACAGAAAATACTCTGCTGTCTGATGGTATTTGGCCCCTCAGGAGTCGCCAAAGGTTGAGAATCGCTGTGTTAGGACAATGGGAGCTGTAGTCCACCCACATCCAAACACTGATGTGTATCCTTTACCCAGAGAGTCATATGCACTATTGGGACCATTCAAAAAACCCAAAACCAAAGAATAACTATTTCTAGTAATTATACGTAACTACAGAATCCCTAACCTGGGCACCGTTAGTTACATATAAAAGCAGCCTTGTCAGGATATGTATTGCCAAACTGAGGACAATGAGGCTTCCCTTATTTCTGTAATACAACCAGCTTGAAAATGGCACTCACTTGCGGGGCTATTCTCGCTGAGATGATATCCATCATAGAGAAGAAGAGGAGGGACACCAGGAGCTGTGCAGAGACACACACCACAAAAGCTATTACAGTTAGAAATTCAACGTCCAATTGATTAGATTAGTCTAGATTAGACCAGCAGATGCAAATTTCCCTCTATATTGGAGACACACACAACTCTTCCTTATGGCTGCATGTGACTCAGGCTCCAAATGGCTGCCCTGTTGAGAGGGAATAAATAATAATAATCGGCATGCATTATTTGCCAATACATCACACAGTCCTAGACACTTGGGAAATGTCCAACGTGTGATCCAATACAACAGCCAGCAGAGTGATCTTGTTTGCTGTGTACTAATCTTGTTGTGTTTCTAATAATAATAATAATAATAATAATAATAATAATCCCCCCCCCCCCGATGGGTGCCACCTTGTCATGGTGGGGAGCTTAACTGCTCCAAGGATGCTGAGAGCTGTGATGTTGACCGGCTCTATCTGCCTAGAAAGTCTGGTGGCAGAGGACTTTTACAAGTAAAACAAGCAGTCGAAGAAGGAAAACACGCCCTGGCTGAATATGTCAAGGAAAGCCGAGAACCTGCTTTAATTGAAGTCAATAATCGGAAACTTCTCAAAGCACAGCAGACAAAGAGTCAATACAAGAAAACTGCACTCCAAACCAGAGCTGACAGCTGGCACAACAAAGCATTGCATAGGCAGTTCCTTGACAAAATTGATGGAGAAGTTAACAAGGAGAAGACCTGGTTATGGCTCACAAATGGAACCCTGAAGAAGGAGACAGAAGGCCTGATTCTTGCAGCCCAGTTGCAAGCCATCAGAACCAATGCAATTAAGGCCAGGATTGAAAAATCAGCGGATGACCCAAAATGCAGACTGTGCAAGGAAGCTGATGAAACCATGGACCATATCCTCAGCTGTTGCAAGAAAATCGCATAGATGGACAAACGAAGACACAACTCTTTGGCCCAGATGATTCACTGGAACTTATGTCACAAGTACCACCTGCCAGCAGCAAAGAATTGGTGGGATCATAAACCCGCAAAGGTTGTGGAAAATGAACATGCAAAAATACTGCGGGACTTTCGAATCCAGACTGACAAAGTTGTGGAACACAATACACCAGACATCACGATTGTGGAAAAGAAAAAAGTCTGGATTATTGATGTCGCCATGCCAGGTGACAGTCGCATTGAGGAAAAACAACAGGAAAAACTCAGCCGTTATCAAGACCTCAAAATCGAACTGCAAAGGCTCTGGCATAAACCAGTACAGGTGGTCTCAGTGGTCATTGGTGCACTGGGTGCCGTGCCAAAAGATCTCAGCTGGCATTTGGAAACAATAAACATCGACAAAATCACGATCTGTCAACTGCAAAAGACCACCTTACTTGGATCTGCGCGCATCATTCGAAAATACATCACACAGTCCTAGACGCTTGGGAAGTGTTCGACTTGTGATTTTGTGATACGAAATCCAGCATATAGATCTCGTTTGCTGTGACATACTCTGCTTTTTTGTCAGTAATAATGATGATGATAACAACAAGAAATGGCTGCCCTGTTGAAAGGGAATAATATTAACAACAACAACAACAATCTGACCCAATATGGCCTCTTACTTGTTCTGCTCCATGTCCCAGTCTTTCCAGCATCTTTCCCATCCTTTCAGGCATTGTTTGCTGCTGCTGAAGAGTGAAATGCAGGAAGGCAGCAGAAAGCCAGGGAATGTCAGCCATCAGGAAAGCTGCTTCTGAGGAGAGGAAGCTAGGAGGAAAGGCAACACAGTGTGCCATCTTAAGTGTGTTTTCTTGTGGCTTGGGTTTCTTATGGGACAAGGCCGTGGTTCAGTGGTGGCTTTGCAAACAGAGTCTTAGGTTCACTGTGGTCTTGTAAAGACCAAGAATTGTTGAAGACAGATACACAGGATGCTACAGATTCTTTTAATAGTATGCCTGGCCTTACCTGCTGACAGAAGCCTGCAGGGCCCTAAGGTTTTGCAATCCTTTTGCCAAGGAAGCATCGATGAGCCTCTTCCATTCTGAGCAAAGCACCGACTCCAGCCTCGACCACCACCGCTTTGCAGAAAGAGGAAAGAGAGCACACCAGTCAGCCTTGTGTCAAAAAGGGGGCTCATTTGTATCAAAGGTGGGCCAAATGTACCTGTAAGCTGCTTCTCGACCCCACTTCTGTGGGTTCTGAAGCCTCTCATCAGTCCACCCAAACTTACAGCTGCAGAACAAAGGATGATGGGACACCTGGTTTGGCACAGAGTGAGCAAAGCTGTCACTTCTTGAGCCGGTTTGTCACACTCCAAACTGGCACTCAGAAGGCCCTGGAAGGACAGCAAGAGAAAGGGTTTGTGCTCCATTTGGGACTCATTGGCACCAATGGACCTGTACCCCAAAGTCATGCCAAAGGCTTACAGTCCAAAATACATTTATTTATTTATTTATGAATTATTTACGGCATTTATATGTCGCCCTTCTCACCCCGAAGGGGACTCAGAATGGCTTGCAAGATATATTTTCATACAATATATTATATTATTAGCATAGTACAATATCAGTATTATATATTATTATACTGCACTATACCATAATATTGTAATATTATTAGTAAGACTACATGTAATGTAAATATATAATTATAATTATAATATTGTATTATTATTACTAGTATTATATTGTATTACATTATAATATTATAAATACTATAATTATAATATTATAAATACTATATTATATTATTAGTAAAGACAAGATGGAACTGTCTTCTGCTACATCCCTACTTTCATCCCTTCTTTTGTCTTTCCTCCTCTCATACCTTTCCTCTTTCTTTTCTCTCCATTCCTTCCCTTTTTCTTTCTTCCTTCCTTCCTTCCCCACCAACTTTCTCCCTTCACTAGGTCTGAGAAGGCCCACCACACAATGTCTCCATGGCAACATGGCTCTTCCCTTCCTTCCTTCCTTCCTTCCTTCCTTCCTTCCTTCCTTCCTTCCTTCCTCCCTTCTCCTCAAAGACAGGCCACCTCTCTTTCCTAGTGACATCACAGAGGGGCCACTTGCCCCTAGCAACAGCCAATATAATAGTGTAGGTCCGCTTCAACTAGCAAGAGCCTTTGTGGTACAAACATACATACATACATACTTGGACTTTTGTCTATATAGATTACCCTGAAGAAATGTGCAGTGATGTCGAAAGATAGCGTACAGCCTCTGGAGCAGACATTCCTCTGTGAAAACACCCAAAAAAAGAAAGGAAAGCCTATTAGTATGGAACTGGGATGGGGAGAAGAGGAAATGTATTCCTGAGAAATCCAGGTAATAAACTCCCAAGGCAGGACTTAAAGCAGGAGGAGGAAGAGGAGGAGGAGGAGAAGGAAGAGGAGGAGGCGAAGGACGAGAAGGACGAAGAGAAGGAGGCGAAGGAGGAGAAGGAGGAAGAGAAGGAGGCAAAGGAGGAGAAGGAGAAGGAAGAGGAGGAAGAGAAGGAGGCGAAGGAGGAGAAGTATAAGGAGGAGGGGGAGGAGGAGGAGGGGGAGGAGGAGGGGGAGGAGGGGGAGGAGGGGGGAGGAGGAACAACAGGAGGAGGAACAGGAGGAGGAGGAGGAGGAGAAGAAGAAGAAGGACTTTATTTTTGTACCCCGCCTCCATCTCCCTGAAGGCACTTGGGGCAGCTTACATGGTGCCATGCCCAAGGCAACATACAATTAAAAACAAAACAATAAAATATTAAAACAACATAAGAATAACATCATAAACAATAAAACAAGCATCATAAGCAACAACATAGATACTTCCAGTCTGGGATATTTCCACTAAAGACTAAGGCTATTTATTTGGTCAAACTATTCTTCATACTATTGCTATTTGTTAATAAAATTAAATCAAATTAAATAGGTGTCCCTTGTCCCCTTCTAAGACTTGGGTCTCTCTCAACAGAGGGATTTAACTGCCATGGGCTCATCCAATGAAACCCTGGGCTTTGTAGTTGGGGACATTAGAAGTGGCCTCGCATTGAGATGCAACTGAGGCTGTTCCCCAAGCTTCACCTGACTTCGAGGAAAGGCTGCTTACCAGTTCTGTGTTGACAAAACCGAAGAAGTCTTCACAGTCCAGAGCCACTTCCTTGCCTTTCTGCCGCATTGCAATGAGAACAGATGGAGGGAGACCCAAAAGAATCCTGAACAACAAGAATGACATTAATTTTTTAAAGCCAATCAATAATTCTCAGAACAAAACTATACTCGGTATAACTTAATGGAACGATGTTTAGCTCCCTGCAGACTTTATTTGGTTTCTCCAGCTTTCAGCAGCAAGCTAAATAAACAGGCAGAAATAGGGCCATGTTTAGCTACTTGATTATCCCCATATTTAAGAAGGCTATCAATATGCTGAAGGACGTCCAACATGGTGGAAGGTCTTGAAACCAAATGTTGTGTCAAGCTTGTACAGAAGCCGCTGAGAAGTGATATGAAGTAGCCAGCACTACAGTTTTGGGTTTGATGACCAAGATGATACAAAAGCAGATTCCTAATAGCTGTGAAAGTAGTTAGACAGTAGAACGGATCCTTGAGGCCGCAGTGAGCTCTCCTTCTGTTGGAGGTCTTGGGTAGCCATTTGTCAGTGATACTTGAGAATTCCTACGTGGTAGAAAGGGGATGGACTAGATGGCCTTTGAGGTACTTTTCTATTCCGTGATCGGATTCTAACCTGATCAGATCCTCTCCTCCTCCCCTTCTGTTGCCATCCTATAGCCTCCATGAGCCTTTAGCCCTACTTCTAAGGATGGATCTACACCAGTGTTTCTCAACTGTCCTAATGCCGCCACCCCTGAATACAGTTCCTCATGTTGTGGTGACCCCCAACCATAACATTATTTTCGTTGCTACTTCATAAATGCCATTTAGCTCCTGTTATGAAATGTAATGTAAATATCTGATATGCAGGATGTATTTTCATTCACTGGACCAACAATGTGACGCGGCGGCAAAATAAGCCAATGGGATTTTGGCCTGCATCAATAGGAGTCTAGTGTCTAGATCCAGGGAAGTCATGCTACCCATGCTCTATTCTGCCTTGGTAAGACCACACCTGGAATATTGTGTCCAATTCTGGGCACCACAATTGAAGGGAGATATTGACAAGCTGGAATGTGTCCAGAGGAGGGCGACCAAAACGATCAAGGGTCTGGAGAACAAGCCCTATGAGGAGCGGCTTAAAGAGCTGGGAATATTTAACCTGAAGAGACGTCTGAGAGGAGACATGATAGCCATATATAAATATGTGAGAGGAAGCCACAGGGAGGAAGGAGTGGACTTGTTTTCTGCTTCCCTGGAGACTAGGACGCAATGGAACAATGGCTTCAAGCTACAAGGAGATTCCACCTGAACATTTCATCCTAGGGATCTGCAGTCCAGGACATACATTTTTATATAATCCAGTTTCTGAATCCAGACTATATGCTTTGAAATGGATTATATTAGTCTACACTGCCACATAATTCAGTTCAACCAGATAATCTAGACTCAGAAACTGGATTACACAGCAGTGTAAAGTGTCCCTTGCAGCTAGTGTGTCTTCACCTGGTTTGAAGGAACAGTTCTTGCTGCCGGTGCATCTTTTCCCCGACTGCTATCCCACTCTTCAGGCCTTTGAGCCTCTTCTGGAAAACCCGGAACAAGAGGGGTTCCTCTTTGCCGCTGGACGCAGGCCAGGCTCTCCTGCGCTCCAGCTCCAGCTGCAACAACATCTCCTGCAAGCAAGGCAATGGAGGATGGGTTATTCTGCACTGACACGAGCCACCTCTGTCTCCATGCAGCAAGAAACCCAAGATCAAGACTGGGGCAATGAGCAAAACAGGAGGAGACCTGGGGTGCTGTAAGTTTTCCGGGTGTCTGACCATGTTCCAGAAGCATTCTCTCCTGATGTTTCAACTGCATCTATGGCAGGCATCCTCGGAGGTTGTGAGGTATATTGGAAACTAAGCAAGGGAAGTTTATATATCTGTAGAATAATGTCCAGGGTGAAAGAACTCTTGTCTGCTTGAGGCAGGTAAGAATGTTGCAATTGGCCACCTTGATTAGCATTTAATGGTTTTGCAGTTTCAAGGTTTGGCTGCTTAATGCCTGGGAGAATCCTTTGTTGGGAGATGTTAGGTGGCCCTGACTGTTTCTCCTGTTTTTAAGTGTTGTTCTTTATTTACTGTCCTGATTATAGTTATTTAATACTGGGAGCCCTGCACTCACAGAGAATGCAAAAGTCAGAGAACCTGACAGAGATGGATGGTCACTGTGCGCTGGTCACCTTAAGGTTGGGACTTCTGCAATGCAATGCTGTGCACTGGGCAACACCTGGACCAAGTTTGGAAGCTTCAATGACAAGCAGTCTCCAAGTTACAGAATCCGACTTACATAAGATTCACAGTTACAAACAGGAAGTGAGGGGAAATCTAATCCTCGGAAGGAAGGGAAATCCACTTCCCTCGGGGGAAAGGGGTCTCCAATGAAGCTTTCTCACCAATCCTAGTTTCCACAACAAGCCATTTTTTCAAAATCCAATTCTCACAGGGATAGAAAGTGAGGTGAAATCTTCCAGACAGGGCAGCAAAGGAAACACCATTCCCAATGCTATCCAAAACTTATATATATAAGAGACATGAGACTCGAGTCAATATGGGTATCATCATCATCATCATCATCATCATCCAAAATCATAGCTATGCCTCAACACCATCAATTTATCTGATTTTTGTCCCAGCAAACTAGAGTTGTGCTGAAAGTCCTAGAAGGGTATCTGCTCCATCCTCCAGTGTGAACCTGGTCACTTCTGGGAGAAGCCAACCACAGAATCAATTTGGAGGACCAAGCAAACTCCTCAAGAGACCATTTTACTGCAATGTCTCCCTGCTCCTGGTAAGTTTGCATACTCATTATTACATTTCATTTCCAACCCTTGGCCCTTAAAAGACAGCCTTGTATGGAGGATTGGAAATTAAGTGTGTCACAGTGGTCTGCACTCGGAGACATGGCTTCACGGATGGCACCAAATGGCACAATACAAGTCCCGGGAGAGTACTGCATGCAGATCTAAGTCACCTGCAATCTGGCGTAGATATCATGGTTCCCTCTCCTCTGGAATGTGGAACATTTGGGGTTATGTGGATGGTTACACTTTCCAAACTCAGACCTAGAATTTGAAAAAAAGGCAGGAGGATAGGTCTATGGTGGCATCAAACAGGAATGCATTGGGAACATCTCAGAAAATAGGCTGCAGCTGCCCTAATGTCTATTGTATTCCACTAAATGATTACATATAACCGATAACATCAATCTTTTCGTAAAATGGTTTTTAGGGGTAGAATGGGAAGAAGGAGGACTTCTGTTGCACTCCAGGTCCAGAAGAAGCTCTCTGACTTAAAACACACCACACAAAGAGTGAAGAATCAAATCTTCTTTTATTAAAGCTTAGTAAATAGCCAGAAGAAATAAATGCTTGTAAGAAAATCAGAAGGTTCAAAAAAGTATTAGTCCATAAATAATAGTAACCCAAAGCAATGTCCACACAAGAAATACAGGCAATCCAAGGCTGCATTAATCCAGACAGGAATCAAGAAGGATGCAAAGACAATTCAAAAGGCTAAAAAAACTCCACAGAAACAAGATCCCTTGAACAAGGCTTCCATGGCACAAGAACTTGGTTTCCAAACGATGCCTGATCTGACAAGATTTTCTACAGGCAAACCTTAAATCCCAAAAACTGGTTTCGTTTTCCCACAGTTTTTGACTTTAATTGATGAATTCTTTCGGATCTACGTAAACATTAGGCCTCTTGTTAATTCTGGCTAATCTCCAGCCACCGACTCTGCTTACCTGACTCCTCATTAACTTTAGCAGGTGCCAGACTGTTTTCCAAACTAGAATCTGGAGAGCTCACAAATGGAGGGAGTAACCCTTCCTCCCAAGGCCTGACAGAAACATTCTCATGAGAATCTGCCCTTTGCACCGAAACCTCTCTGACAGTGTCTGCATGAAACTCATTGACCAAAGTGTCTCCATCTTGCACCTCAAAGTCACTCACAGCATCCCCCACATCAGAAGCAACAGGGGACTGGTTTCTCTCCTCATTACCCACATTAGACACAGAAACATCAGAAGACTGAAACAAATTCACAGGTTCAAGCACAGGCTCAGGTTCAATCACAGGCTGAGTCCCAACAACTTCATATTTTACATGGAAATATAACACTCCAAAACACTTGAAGGGCCAAAGTTTGTCCATGCCTACACCAGATTGCTTGCTTTGCTTTGCTCTCAAAGACATTTGCATAAGCAACTCAGACCTTGATGTATGTATTGCTGAGCCTCTCTGGCCAAAATCCAAGATGGCGTCAAGGAGAACGGCGCAGGCCTCTCTCAGGTCTCCCTCGCAACCTCCATTGGCGGCAGGCAGAGGAAGGAAGTGCTGGTACAGAGCCCAGTAATGGAACTCCTGCCTGCAAACAGAAGCAGAGAAAACCCCACTTCTGGGTCACTGGCCCGAAAAGTCACACTGTCTCAGATTCAGAGGGAGTCAAAGGCAAGCCCTCACCTCTCAGCAGCAGAAAGAACGTCTTCATCAGAAGGGACTGCCAATTCCACCAGGAGCCATTCTTGGAACGTCAGCTGGAAGGAGGAAGGAAGGAAGGGAGATTCAGAGACAGGGCCTTCTTGATGGAGTCTCCCAGGTTCCATCAAGAAGGCCTTTGATGGAGCCTTCTTGACACAGAGGCTCAACCAGGGATCTCTCTGCTATCCTTCTGGAAGCAAGCAGACCATTCTGGAGGAAAGACTTTTTGATGACAGATTAAAAAGTGGAAACTAGTACCTGGACCAAGTCACACGCTCAGTATTTACCTGGAAGGCTTTCTCCTGCAACAGTTCTTTGAAAAGGGGATGCTTCCATAAGCATAAGGCAGCTTTCGAGTAGCAGAGGTTGGGCAGGGATAAGATTTTCCACAGAAGGTCATCATCCATGCTCCCTTCCCAGCTTGTATTTCGGGCTTCTGAACAAAGAAGGGGCACAACGTACTGAAGCTGCAAAAGAAGAGGAGCAAGAGGCCTTTGAAGGCTACTTAGCACACAGATCTAAAGATCAACGGTCCAAAACGCTCAAGAAAGGAGGAAGTATATACAGTTTTGACACCAACTATATTCCATTCCAGCCCTGCATTTGAGGTAACAATCCTGGCTATCTTTTTAAAAATATCTTCCATCCCTTCTCTTTTATCCAAGCTGAAGAAGAACAACAACAACAAATATAAGAAAAAATAAATAAATAAATAAATAAGAGGAAATAACAAATAAGAGGAAATAATAATAATCAACAATATATGAGGAAATAATAATAAATATTAAGAAGAAATAGTAAGAAATAAATAATAATAATAAGAAATAATAATAAAAATAATAAAGAAGAAATAAAACAAAAAGAATTATTATTATTATTTCTTCTAGCCAAACTTAGAAATAAAATATTTTATTATAAGAGGAAAATAATAAATAAGAAGAAATAAAACAATAATAAGAATTATTATTATTATTATTATTATTATTATTATTATTATTATATTTCTTACTCGCCTCTCCTCGCAGCTTGAGGATGGGCACAGCATTGTTTAAAAGATCTTATCCTAAAAATTATGCAAAATACATAGATTAAACCATATTTCTATGAAGCACCTCTGTCAATAACTGCCTGGTGGTGGGCACTTAAATACTGGCTCAAGATCAGAGTTTTCAGTTTAGGATCTGGTTCATTACTGGAGGAAAAGGGGGGTGTCGGATAAGACAGAACGTTGCATAAGAGGAGGTCGGATAAGCGAGACTCTACTCTACCTATGTTTTTAGCCAACAAGTATTTAAAGGAGTTTTCAACTGTTGTAAATTTTATCCATTTGTGTGTTTAATCAACCGGAGTTTCTAAATCTCATTACTTGCATACCTTGTACACCTATGGTGCAATAAGGGTCTTTGGACCATAATAAAATGTTGTTGTTGCTGCTATGAACTACATATATTAAAATACAGGAAACAAAGATTAAAACACAATAAGCACAGGACGTGAGTTTTAAATTCATATGTATTGTCGAAGGCTTTCATGGCCGGAATCACTGGGTTGTTGTAGGTTTTTTCGGGCTATATGGCCATGTTCTAGAGGCATTCTCTCCTGACGTTTCGCCTGCATCTATGGCAAGCATCCTCAGAGGTAGTGAGGTCTGTTGGAACTAGGAAAAGGGTTTATATATCTGTGGAATGACCAGAGTGAGACAAAGGACTCTTGTCTGCTGGAGCTAGGTGTGAATGTTTCAACTGACCACCTTGATTAGCATTTGATGCTAATTTGATGGCCTGGCAGTACCTGGAGCAATGTTTTGTTGGGAGGTGATTAGATGACACTGATTGTTTTCCCTCTGCTGTTTTGCTGTTGTAATTTTAGAGTTTTTCAATACTGGTAGCCAAATTTTGTTCATTTTCATGGTTTCCTCCTTTCTGTTGAAATTGTCCACATGCTTGTGGATTTCAATGGCTTCCCTGTGTAGTCTGACATGGTGATTGTGAGAGTGGTCCAGCATTTCTGTGTTCTCAAATAATATGCTGCATGCAGGTTGGTTCATCAGGTGCTCTGCTATGGCTGACTCCTCTGGTCATAGTTTAAATTCATAGTTGAAATGGACTGAGCATAAATCCATAAATCGTTGTTGTTAGCATTTACTTCTCTCTTAAACAACAACGACGTGTTTAAGTGCCATAACATTAAAAAGAACACACATCCTGAAACCTGGAACAAAAGTTTCAAAGTGGATTGATCAAGCCTCAAGCACACAAAAAGACACTTGCGTCACAAGATGCAAGAAAACTGTGGTTCGTTCAAAGAGAAACAAAAAAGTTACCTTTTTCACAAAACCAGGATGAAGCAAGGAGCATAAGGTGTCATGGGGAAGGGAGCCAAACTTGCAGAGGAAGTAAGACAATGCCACAACACAAAACCTATAGATAAAGAAGGGAAAAGTGTTACTTCTCTGAAGTTGCATCAGGCCCCTTGCAAATATTTCATTTAAGCCCAAGGCAAGGGGTTTTCATTTTCTAAAGGACGGGGATATAATCCAGAGAATAAGAAGTTTACTTCATGCAGAAGGTGACAGACTCTCCTGCCTGGCAATCCAAAAAGTAATCCCAGAGTTGAGTTACAGAAAGGCCTCTCATGGAAGCGCAGGAAGGGGCCAGAGAAGAGCAGAGGTCAATGGCAGGGATGGACGCTTTGGCTTCGTTTAAGTGAACCACGAAGACAGCCAAGCCAATGATGTGAGAGTCCCTGAGAGAAGAACCCTGCAAATTAGAGACAAACGCAATATGGCTTTCTTAGGACTGAAAGGCATTCTCCTTTGAGGATATCAGTCACGAGCAATGTCTAGACCAGGAATGGGCAAACTTTGGCCCTCCAGGTGTTTTGGACTTCAACTCCCACAATTCCTAACAGCCTATCGGCTGTTAGGAATTGTGGGAGTTGAAGTCCAAAACACCTGGAGGGCCAAAGTTTGCCCATGCCTGGTTTAGATGGAAAAATCATAGTCCCAGTCTCTTCTACTTTGGTCAGATCTTACTTGGAATAATAACCCTGTGTCCAGTTCTAGGCAAAACAATTCAAGAAAGAGATGGACAAGATGGAAGGAGTCAAGAGAAGGGCCACCAAATGGTCTGAAAGCCAAGTCTTATGAGAAGTGGTTTAGGTAGCTAGATATGTTTAAAAATTTGGAAAGATGCCATATTGAGGAGAGAACAACCTTATTTCCTGTCTGAATGCATCTCCCCTTATGAACCTTCCAGGACTTCAAGATCGTCTGGGGAGGCCCTGCTCTCGATCCCGCCTTTGTCACAAGTATGTCTGGCAGGGACGAGAGACAGGGCCTTCTCAGTGGTGGCCCCTCGGCTACAGAACGCCCTCCCTAGGAATATCAGATCAGCCCCTTCCTTTTTTAACATTCCAAAAAAATACTCAAGACTTGGCTTTTTGAGCAAGCATTTGCAGATAATAATAATAATAATAATAATAATAATAATAATAATACTTTATTTGTACCCCGCTACCATCTCCCCAAGGGACTCGGTGCGGCTTACATGAGGCCGAGCCCAAACACAACAATACAAGCAATAATCACAACAATACAAGCAATTAAAAATAAAACACAGATGATAACATATAATACTATCAATAAGACAACCTACAATTAAAACTGTGGGAAGGCCAAATGTAAAAATTAAAATTGGAAATAGTGCTGAGGCATGGACGAAAAGGTGATAGTAGCGTTTGTGGAAGACATACGAGCAGACCTAATAAAAATATAAAGTGCTTTGGGGGGACAAAGTGCTATGGGATCATTATTCCGGGAAGGCACACTGGAACAACCACGTCTTCAAGTTCCACGTCTTCAAGATGCAATGTAGCAGACATAGGAAGACGGAACGACTGGATGACGTGACTGGAAAATGTTTTTAACAAGGAGACTCTAATGATATACATTTTTATTGATATTGTTTTTACTTGTTTTATATTTATATTAATGTTTTAATTGTATTTTTTGGTCTTGGTGCTGGCTGTAAACCGCCATGAGTCACCTGCGAAAGTAAAGCTGTTTATCTGCATGAGAAAGAAGCTCATCATGGAAGCAAAGAAGGAAGTATAAAGAACTTTCTTTGTGTTATGGACACTTAGTTTTTGTAAATAGTGCAACCATATTATTTTGCTATAAAGAAAACCCTCCTATGGAAGAGATAACATTGGTCTGTGTGTTTTTGCTCTTTTTGTCACTTTGGACTACTGGAGCTGAATCACGCTTCTACTGCCGTGCATTTATGAGGAGGGTCTTTTGTTAATAAGCCTACTCACCCAACGCCTTCCAACTCTAGGATTCTAGAAAATGGCCACAAAACATGAATATGGTGTCTCCATCCATCTTTGTAGGTCTTTAATCTGAGATTGGATGGCCATCTGTCAGGAGAGCTCTAATGGTGTCCTCCTTTATGGCAGAGGTTGGACTGGATGGCCCTTGGGATCTCTTCCAACTATAGGCTTCTATGATTCTATCATATGTGTTTTTAAACAGAGACTGCATAGCCATCTGTAAAGAGAGCTTTGATTGTGTTCTGCTTTATGGAAGAAAGAGGTTGGACTGGATGGGGTCCCTCCCAATGCTATGATCCTAAGATTCTATGTGAGGCTGGATGGCCATCTGTCAGGAAGGTTTTGATTGTGTCTTCCTTCTCAGCAGAAGGGACCTGAACCTGGTGGCCATTCTTTTGACACAGATGCCAAAGTAAAACAAGAGAGCCCCATTAAACCCACCTGATGGTGAATAAGTTGACAAAGGCGGCTCAGCAAGGAGGGCAGGGCCTGGCGGTGCCCGCAAACCATTCTGGCAAAGAGTGAAGCCCAGGTCCCCTGCCTGCAAGGAAACACAAAGGAACAAACAAACGATGAATGCATGGGGGGATTTTGACATGTTTCCCCAACCACATGTGCACATAAGGAGTGATTTTACCTCTCTGGTGGGAGGAAATACGATGCAGACATGACGTTCTTGCAAAACGCTGTCAGCAGAAGATCCACAGCCTAAAACAGAGAAAGAGAATGAATTAATACAAGCGAGAGAGACAGAAAGAAAGAAAGAAAGAAAGCCTCTCACTTCTAGGCCAAAGAGGTAAGACAAACTGGCAAATCAACACATGAAATACAGGTGAGCAAACATATACATTAACAAATAAATAAATAGTGAAAGGCTTGGGAGGTTACTATTTCCAAATAATAATAATAATAATAATAATAATAATAATAATAATAATAATAATGTAATAATCCACCTCTTGATGCTGCTGCGGGACTTCAGGAACAGAAAGATCCAAACGGATCCTGAAGTCCACGGAAGCTATTTCCTCCTGGTCATTGGTGGGCCCGAAGACACCCACCAGTGCCTCTGAGACGCGAGCCATCTGAGCCGGAAGTTCTGCAACAAAGAATCATGGAGTTGGAAGGGACCCCCAAAGGCCATCCAGTCCAACCCCCTTCTGCCATAATGCTGGACACAATCAAAGTCCTCCCCCCGACAGATTGTCATCCAGTTTTAAAGGCCTCAGAGAAGAAGCCTCCATTGAGGCCTAGTCTCCAAAGCAGTAAATTGTATTGTTAGGGTCTAGAAAGGGCCTATTAAGACTTTGCAAGAGTAAAGACACTATCCTAAGAACTTTCCACTTTCTGAAATGAGCACTTTCCTTGTGCTCCTGTCAGAATGTATTGCACTCATTTAGTCTTACCTCAGCCAAGTTCTTTTCACAGCCAAATTGTTTTTATGCTGTTCACAATTGTTGTTTGTATTTTATTTTTATCTGATATTTTTAATTGTTTAAAGTGGAGCCCCCGGTGGCGCAGTGGGTTAAAGCCCTGTGCTGGCAGGATTGAAGACCGACAGGTCGCAGGTTCAAATCCGGGGACAGGCGGATGAGCTCCCTCTGTCAGCTCCAGCTCCTCATGCGGGGACATGAGAGAAGCCTCCCACAACGATGATAAAAACATCAAATCATCCGGGCGTCCCCTGGGCAACGTCCTTGCAGACGGCCAATTCTCTCACAACAGGAGCAACTCCTGACACGACAAAAAAATATGGTTAAAATGTTTTTTGGTGTGTTTTACTTGTAATCTTGGGTTTGTCCCTTGATTTTAATGTCGTAATGTTTTGATTTTATATTGTTGTGTCGTTTATATACATTGGTTTTGTATTTTAGGTTATTTTATTTTTTTAATTTTCTGTTGTGTTTTTATGTTATATTGTGTATATTGTATTGATGGGCTTGGCCTCATGTAAGCCGCCCTGAGTCCCCTTGGGGAAGATGGTTGGCGGGGTATAAAAATAAAGTTGTTATTATTATTATTATTATTATTATTATGGAGGCCTAAAATGGCATTATGGAGAAACAAAGGAGTAAAACGAAAAGTGCTGATGGAGGAAACAACTGCTGACATAACTGATCTGGGAACTCTTGGTGTCAACAACATGTTTACATGCTCAGAGATCAGTTCAGGAAGTCAAACATAAGGGTTCTTTACATTAAGAAGGAAAATCAACATCTGTTAAGGAGGGGGGGAAACAACATCTGTCCAGGATTGGTGGAAGTTTCAGCAAGTTTCAGCTTTTTTTTTCATGTCAGGAGCAACTTGAGGAACTGCAACTCGCTTCTAGTGTGAGGGAATTGGCCATCTGCAATGACGTTGCCCAGGAGATGTCTGGGTGTTTTACCATCCTTTGGGTGGCTTCTCTCATGTTCCCTCATGGGAAGCTGGAGCTGACAGATGGGAGCTCACCCCACTCCCCAGATCCTGCTGGCACAAGGGTTTAACCCATTGTGCCATTGGGGGCTCCATGAATAACAAGTCAATCAATCAATCAAACCACCACCACCACCAACAACAGGAAAATTTGCTACATAAAGAGACACTTTTCTTTTGGAAAAATGTGGCAGATGTGCAAGGGAATGCAGTCTGGACACTCGCTGCCTTATTACTGCAAGATGGGCTGAATGCATAAGGTACTGAGCATAGATGAAAGAATGCATAAATCAGTGGTTCTCAACCTTCCTAATGCTGCGACCCCTTAATGCAGTTCCTCATTACATTATTTTTGTTGCAACTTCATAACTGTAATTTTGCTAATGTTATGAATCATAATGTAAATATATAATATGTAGAATGTATTTTCATTCACTGGACCAAATTTGGCACAAATACTCAATACGCCTAAATTTGAATACTGGTGGGGGAGGGGGGAGTTGTAGTTGCTGGGATTTATGGTTCATTTAAATTAAAAGAGCATTCTGAACTCCACCAACAATGCAATTGAACCAAATTTTGCACACAGAACTCCCATGACCAACAGAAAATACTGGAAGGGTTTGGTGGGCATTGGCCTTGAGTTATGGAGCTATAGTTCACCTACATCCAAAGAGCACTGTGAACTCAAACAATGATGTATCTGGACCAAACTTGGCACAAATAATCAATATGCCCAAATGTAAACACTGGTGGAGTTTGGGGGAAATAGACCTTGACATTTGGGAGTTGTAGTTGTTCGAATTTACACTTCACCTCCAATCAAAGAGCATTCTGAAGCCCACCAATGATACAATTCGGCCAAACTTCCCAGACAGAACCCCCATTACCAACTGAATATACTGTGTTTTTTGATGGCCTTTGGCAACCCCTCTGACACCCCCTTGCGATCCCCCCAGGGATCGTGACCCCCAGGTTGAGAAACGCTGGAGTAAATAAAGAACGGTGAGTCTGGATGAAAAAATGCATGTGGAGTGAATGCTGAGTGAATGTTCCACTTCATCTGTGTCATCAACATAACTATTATAAAACCAGTACTGGAATCTGTGAGGCTCTGAAAGTGCCTAATGCAACCTGTCCCACTGAAAACGGATTAAAGAACATTTTAAGGTTCAAAAAGTATTCATGACAGATCCGTCTGTCCTTCAATAGCAGGAGACCAAACAGTCCCTGCAATCCGCATACCCTCCTGCTTATCTTGATCCACAATCAACTCTCGGAGCGCCTCAAGCTCAGCTGTGAGCAGTTCCAAAGGCTCTTTCAAATCGCTTGTCTCCATTTCGACCGATCCATCTGCGGGAAAAAAGAGAGACATTATTGGAATACAACTCCCAGAATCCCTTGCTACTGGCTTCTGGGAAAGTATGATAACTGAAGGGATGGGGCACATTGACAAAGGAGTCAATTTAAAGACCAAGAATGGATAGATAATCATCAAGGATCAGAAGGAAATTTTAGAAAACTCCCAACCATCAACAGATCTCGGTTGACAGGAGTGAGACATTCTCTATGGCTGTACGTCACTTCTGGTCACCTTTTTGAAGATTTATAGTCATGAATGCACCCCAAGGGTTATCTATCTATATAGTAAAAGTGAAAACACACATGGAAAGATGGATTGATCTATCTATCCTTGTATTTTCCAGGATGGCTCCGAAATCTGAAGAGCCGTGTGAATCCTTCTAATGATGGATCTGGACCAAACCTGGCACACAGACCCAACATGGACAACTTTAAGTACTGGCAGGGTTTAAGGATGGAGGGAGGGATGTTGGGCGAGTGGGCTTATTAATAAAACAACAACAACAACAATCTTTATTTATACCCCACCACCATCTCCCCAATAGGGACTCGGAGCGGCTTACACGAGGCCAAGCCCGAACAACATATTACAACAAGATAAAACCAGAGCATAAACAATAAACAGCATCATCAAATTACATAAAGGAAAAAAAATATAAACACAGTCATAAAATAACAGACCTTTCCAATGAATAAGTTACGGCAGAGTAACTTACTAGCAGCAGCGTGACCCAGCACCAGTAGCCCAAAGTGATAAAAAGAACAAAAACACACAGACCAATGTTATCTCTCCCATAGGAGGCTTTTCTTTGTAGTAAAATAATATGACTGCACTATTTACAACAACAAGGTTTCCATAACACAACTTCTTTATACTTCCTTCTTTGCTTCAATGCTGGGCTTCTTTCTCATGCAGATAAACAGCTTCTAGCTTCACATTCACTGAACTTTCTCTCGCATCAAACTTACACAGGAGCTTCACACAGTAGCTTTACACACAGCAGTCTTTTACACTGGAGCTTCACACATGAGGCCTTCAACCTGGGGCTTCTATCACACTGAGGTATTATCTCACACTGAGGCCTTCTCATACTGAGGCCTTCTAACACTGAGGTCTTTCTCCCACTGAGGGCTCTCTCAGACTGACACCTCTCTCATACTGAGGTGAACAAACACTGAGGCCTTCTCATACTGAGGCCTACTAACATACTGAGGCCCTTCTTCCACAGAAACCTCTCAGAGACAGAGGGCTACTAAGCTACCGGCAGACCCGCTTATATAGAACGACAGCTTTTGCTGACTCATTGTATCCATTTAACCCTTTAAATACTTAACTCACATTTTTGTAATTAAAAATACCTAGTTAATTTTTAATATTTCTGACAAGCAATGTTAGAGGATGATGGGTGTTATAGTTCACCCCTCATCCAGAAAGCACTGTGACTCCCGCCAACAATGGATCTGTACAAAACGTGGCACACAGACTCATCATGCCCAATTTTAACTACTGGTGCAGTTTGGGGGCTATGTCAGATATGGTGGGAGTTGTAGTTTGCCCACATCTTTGTACATTTTGTAATGGGACCATTCACAAAATCCAAAAACAAAGAATGTCCATTTCTAACAAGGAGTGTTACACAATCCCTAGCCCAGGTATAGCCACATACCTAAGCTAGTTTATATATAAATATAGAGGGAAGCTGATGATCCAAAGCTCACACACACACAGCACCTTCCCAAGTTTCCAGGCCAATTTAGCTACCAAATATGATTAGTTTTGTTACTCCTGATTCGCAGCTGCAATTGCTGAGGCAACATGGAACAGAGAGCAATCATACAGCCCCATCAATATCAAACAAGAACTAAAGGAAACCAGAGCATTGTATTTTGTATCAGAAATATTAAAAATTAACTAGGTATTTTAGAGACAGTGGGCTAAAGCTAGTGTCGTCCTGAGGAGTGTGAGGTAAACCTCAGTATGAGAGAAGCCTCGTGTGAGAAAACTCTAGTGTGAAGGCTGCTGTGTGTAAAGCTACTGTGCATTTGTTTATTTGTGTTATGGAATCCTAGCTCTTGTAAACAGTGCAACCATATTATTTTACTACAAAGAAAACCCTCTTAAGGAAGAGATAACATTTGTCTGTGTGTTTTTTGTTCTTTTTATCACTTTGGGCTACTGGTGCTGGGTCACACTGCTGCTAATAAGTTACTCTGCTGTATATTTATGAGTAGAGCCCTTCAACCTGGGGCTTCTCTCACCAAAGACTCTCACACCAGGCCTTCTCAAACTTGGCCTTCCAATAGACTAAGGTCTACCTCACACTGAGGCCTACCTCGCAGACTAAGGCCTACTTCACACTGTGGGGCCTACCTTACACTGTCAGGCCTCCTCACAGACTGAGACCTTTCTCCCACTGTGATTTACCTCAGACTGACAGCTACTAAGCTACAGGCACACCGCCTTATATAGAATGCAGCTTTTGCTGAGTCATTGCACCCAGCGCAGTGGGTTAAACCCCTGTGCCGGCAGGATAGAAGACCGACAGGTCGCAGGTTCGAATCCGGGGAGAGGCGGATGAGCTCCCTCTATCAACTCCAGCTCCTCATGTGGGGACATGAGAGAAGCCTCCCACAAGGATGATAAAAACATCAAAACATCCAGGCGTTCCCTGGGCAACGTCCTTGCAGACAGTCAATTCTCTCACACTGTCTGCGACTTGCTGTTTCTCAAGTAACTCCTGACATGACAAAAAAATTGCACCCATTTAACCCTTTCAGTGCTTGAATCACATTTTGTAATTAAAAATACCTAGCTAATTTTTTAAATATTTCTGACAGTTTGAAAACCTTGTTGTTGTAAATAGTGCAACCATATTATTTTACTACAAAGAAAAGCCTCTTAAGGAAGAGATAATATTGGTCTCTATGGGTTTTTTTTTCTTATTATCACTTTGGGCTACTGGTTCTGGGTCACGCTGCTGCTAATAAGTTATTCTGCTGCATATTTATGAGGAGGGTCTTTTGTTTATTAATAAGCCCACTCGCCCAACGTTTTGTTCTATAGACAATTTGATAATGACCACTGCAGCCACTAGGTGTCAGTATCTTCCACATTTCTTCATCCAGAGAGCATTCATTTCAGTCAGACCTGGGCCAACTTGGGCCTTCCTTCCTGGTGTTTTGGACTTCAACTCCCACAAGTCCTAACAGCCTCAGGCCTGCTTATGTGGCTGAGGGGGGAAAGGATGGGGCCTGAGGCTGTTAGGATTTGTGGGAGTTGAAGTCCAAAACACCTGGAGGGCCAAAGTTTACCCATGCCTGATTCAAGTCATACTTCTCACTCCAGAAAAGGATGCTTCTCACCTTGTAAGAGCTTCTCTTTTGCAACTTGGCATTCTTCAACATATGCTTTGTATGTGTTTGGAGGAATTTTTTCAGCCCTGTTTGAGAAAGATTGAGGCCATAATAAGATCATGAGGTTGCACTATCGAGTCATCGAGATCGTGACAACCTCGAATAAGGACGAGAGAGAGTGAACAAAACCCTCCTCCTTACCTTCTGAGGGAGTCTATCAAAGCCATGCGGGGATCCGGCCTTTCCGGAAGCTGCAATGTTTAAATAAATGTGTTTAAATATCAGTTTAGACATACAAATTATTAACAGAGTGTTTGTATCTGTGCCAGTAGTTTTAAGTGTTTATGTGTGCGTATATATATACACACACACACACACACACATATACATACATACACACACACACATACATAGAGAGAGAGCACAAATGGAATAAATACATATATGACAAAGATAAAGTGCTGTGTGATGTGGCTGTAAAGAATTCAGAGCTTAGAAGGCAAACATGCAGAGTCCAATCTTTAAAAAAATCACAAAAGGTTTATTTACAATAATAAGAAATAACTTTATTTCTTAATAATCAAGAACTGGGTCTGTGTTACTCTAACACCCATCTCTTCTAAGGTTTCAAGAGAGGGAAAAACTCTATCACTACGTCTCTCCTGACACACAAGCAGAGAGAGATCTCAAACACACAGCACATATTTTCCATACTAAAGTCTAAGAAGGCAGAAGGCAGATTCAAAAAGGCTTGCAGTAGAAAAGGATCCATTTTAAACAATCAATATAATAAACTAAGTAACTAACTGCTCCTCATTGAGGACTTGAGATTTGCACAGTGTGGGGTTCAATTTCAACAAAATACACATATTAAAACATATTTCTATGAAATGCATATATGCAGGTTTACAATTCACCTAATTCTAAAACAGAAACATGCAGACACACATCAGTTTTAAAAGAGGACATTTCTCACTTGAAATTAAAGAATCCATAATAAGGATACTAACCGGACGTGGCACCAGCAAAGCAGGGAGAAAGCGTGTTGCATAGTAGGACTGCCTGAAAATACTGAAACAAGAAAGAGGATGGAAATAAATGGGGCAAAGTGGATAAAAGCACCAGCCAAGCAACCGATTTTGCACAGAACCTTTTCTTAAGAAATCTTGCTCTAAGACAGGTATGGGCAAACTTTGGCCCTCCCTCTAGGTGTTTTGGACTTCAACTCCCTCAATTCCTAACAGCCTACCGGCTGTTAGGAATTGTGAGAGTTGGAGTCCAAAACAACTGGAGAGAGGGCCAAAGTTTGCCCATGCCTGCTCTAAGAAAAGAGTTATCACATAATGAAGTGCGACACCACTGAAAAGCGAGTCCCTACCTGGCTTCCATAACACTTGCTGGGATCCTTCCCGTGTTTTCAAATATCTTCACAGCCTTTTCAACGTCCTGAAGGGCCTGACATTGAGGCTGATCCACAAAGAGAACAGAAAAGAGAGCATGTATTCGACTGTCAAAAAAAGCAGCTTCCCTTGCCCCAATTAATTAAAAACAGCTCATCCTAAAGGACCAATCTCAGTTTGGGAAAGGTCTCTCTCTCCCAGGTATTTCTTTGGCCTGGGTGGCTCTGAGATACCTGAACAGCTTCCTTTGGGGAAGATAAATCCTCATAGAGGCCCATGTCTTCTATGGAAACCTGGGAAAGAGAAGCACAGCTTGAGGATGGACCCAGAGGGCAAGCTGACCACTGAACAAAAGTGAGCTTCCATCAGTTTGGGAGAAGGTTCCTTTTATGGACTACAGAAACTGCAGAATCTATTGACCACATTAGACGGGGATTCTGGGGACTGTAGTCCAGGATCTAGAACAAGGATCATAAATGTTGAGCCACTGGGCTTATTAACGTAAGACCCTCCCCATGAATGTACAATAGAGTAACTTAGCAGCTGCAGCGTGACTCAGCACCAGTAGCCCAAAGTGATTTAAAGAATAAAAACACACAGACTAATGATATCTCTGTTGCACTCCAGAACAGGAAAAGCCCTCTGACTTCAAACACCACACCGTTGAGTGGGAAAAACAATCCTTTTATTGAAGATAATTAAAAAGCAGGAAAGTAAAAAAGCTCTTTAAAGAAATAGGTAAATCCAATTAGGTAAGAAGATATGCAGGAACAAAGTAGTCCAGAGTAATAGACCAGCAAAGTCCATGAAAGCAAAACTTCTCTAATAAAATCCAAGAAACTAGGGAACATGAATCCAAGACACGAATATAAAATCATAGAATCCAAGAATCAAAACAATGAAACAAAAGGCACTTAAATATGAATATTCCAAACAAAGCTTCCATGAAACAAGGATGAGATCTTGACTTGATTCCAAACGATGCTTCATCTGACTACATATCCTGTACTTGGGACTTTTATCTCCTTGTTAGCTAAGTCTCTAGTGATCAGAAATTGGTTTCGCTTTAGCTGAAAATCTCTTATCTTTTTCTCTCGGAGCCTGGCAGAACATCGAAGCCACTGTTCGGCTTTTCTGTTTTGATTGATCTCCTCCTGTCTATTTGCTCATTAATTTCTGCAGCTCGGCCAGATGCCAAGCTGTTGTCATGTTCCCAATCATGGGAACTTTCTGGTAGCAATTCAAGGAGCACACCATCATCCCCACACACCTCAGGGACATTCTCATGGGAAACTACACTTTGAACAGGGATCTCCTGGTCATTCTCTGCATCAGTATCATTCAATGATACTGATGGCAATCAAACCATTGCCATCTTGAAACTCATTGACATCACTCCCCACATCCAAAGCCCCAGATCCTGAAACACAATCACAGGCTGAGTTCCAACAATCTCTTCCATAGGAGGCTTTTCTTCATAACAAAATAATATGGTTGCACTATTTACAAGAACAAGGTTTCTATAACACAAAGAAAGTTCTTTCTACTTTCTTCTTTGCTTCCACACTGGGCTTCTTTCTCACGCAGAAAAAAGCTTCACTCTCACAGAGCCTCCTCTCACACTGAAGTTACACAGAAGCTTCACACAGTAGCTTTTTACACACAGCAGCCTTCACACATGATGGCCTTCAACCTGGGATTTCCTCTCACCAAAGCTTCTCAAAGACCAGGCCTACTCACACCAAGACCTACTAACACTGAGGTCTATCTCACACTGAGGCCTTTTTCCCATTGTGGCCTTCTCATACTGAGGGCTCTCTCTGACTGATGTCTCTCTCACACTGAGACGAACAAACACTGAGGCCTTTCTTCCACAAAGACCTCTCACAGACTGAGGCCCACTAAGCTACAGGCACGCCTGCTTATATTGAACTGCAGCTTTTCCTGAGTCATTGCATCCATTTTTGACTTTCAGTGCTTGACTCACATTTTTGTAATTAAAAATACCTAATTAATTTTTAATATTTCTGACAATAAATACCAGGTTGGCAGCCAATGCCTTCTCTTTGTGCAAGCCAGACACTCAAAAGGATCGAACTATGTGTGCTCACCTTGAAGTCAGCCAGACGGGTTTTGGCTAAAGCGATGTATTCCAGAAGTAACGGGCGGTATTTGCCCGGAACAAACGGTGGGAGCATGATGTGCACCTGGGGAGAGATGAAGCGCAAGGTAAGCCCTGAGGCACGGAGGGCTCCATGGACGGCAACCACAGGTTGAGCCTTTTCTGCTACTCGCCTTCAAGTGCTGCGCGGTTTCAAAAGGCACCAGCTCCGAGAGGAACTTGAAGAGGAAGACCGAGGCCTTCTTACTGCTGCTGTGGAAGCCACTGGAGCTCCCAAAGGCAATCTAGAAAGAGAGGAAATGGCATATCTGGAAATTCTATTGTCATTCAGGTAATTCTTTGGTATAGTCCTCCCAGAGGTTACCACAGAGTTTATCATAATGACAAGAGGAAGAGGAAGAAGAAATGTGTTATGCGCTTCTCCTTGTGACATGAGGCGGGGTACAACAGGTTTAAAACAGAGTGATGAAACATAAAGCTATAAAAATACATATAAGCAAAAACCACTAGCATAAAGCGATGATTCTCAGCCAGCAACTTTGCTGGACCGAATGATACGTTTATTGGGCAAGTGGGCTTATTAACAAAAGTCCTTCCTCATAAATGCACAGCAGAATAACTTATCAGTAGCAGTGTGACCCAGCACCAGTAGCCCAAAGTGATAAAAAGTACAAAAACACACATACCAATGTTCTCTTCCATATAGCAAAATAATATGGTTCTAGTATTTACAAGAACAAAGTTTCCATGACACAAAGTTCTTTACACTTTCTTCTTTACTTCCATGTTGGGCTTCTTTCTCATGCAGATAAACAGCTTCGCTCTCACAGAGCCTCCTTTCACACCAAACTTACACAAAAGCTTCACACAGCAGCTTTTTACACAACAGCCTTCACAATGTGTTGTGACTCAGCTTAACTCTGAGTATGAAGCTGAGCTATTTGGGCCTTCTGAACCTGACTTTGGCCTTTCTGAGCCTGACTTCCTGCAGGATGATGAGGAGGCTGATGTGTTACAGATTCCTGTACATGTTTCAGACAGGGCTGATAGTGTGGCTGCTGAAGGAGAAACAGTAAGTCAGTTCTCAGGGGAAAGGAATGTTCCTACAGTTAGAGAGACTGGTAGCGAGAGTGAAATCCCACACGGCCAGGTGGAGGATCCGTCCCAGCTAGATTCAGATAAGGGGTTGCATAGCCTTGCAGATAATGAATTAATGAGCAGACAAGATCGTTTGCAATTAAGGCTTTGGAGAAGTACTCGCTTGGCCAGCAAGCGAGAAGCCAAACAAGGTCAACACAATGCTTTCATGTTCGCAAAGGGTAGTCTTGTAGCTGACACAGAGTTGTTGTCAGTCCAACATTGCTCTTTCCATGTTAACTTCTAGGATTTGTCTTGGCTTTTTGCAGCACGCTTTTGGCTTTCTGAGCTTGGGATTTGAGTCTTGTTTTCAACTGTTTTACCATGGACTTTTATTTGACCATTGCTAAAGGATTATGCTTCATGTTTTTGTCTTTGGATCTTGGGAACTTTGCTTTTACATTTAAGTCTCTGTTTTGCTTATGGAACTATTGCATTTCTATTTCTTTGTTTTGATTTTGATTTTCTCAATAAACTACAAAAAACCTACGGCCTTAGTGTGGTGGTGTCTGAAGCAACTACCCTGAGTTGCAACACAATGGCCTTCGACCTGGGGCTTCTCTCACAGCAGCTTCTCAAATCAGGCCTTCTCATACCGAGGCCTACTAACACTGAGGCCTATCTGCACACTGAGGCCTTACTCCCACTGAGGCCTTTTCACACTGAAGGCTCTCTCAGACTGACACCTCTCATATACTGAGGCGAACTAATATTGAGGCGATCTAATATTGAGGCCTACTCATGCTGAGGTCTACTAACATGCTGAGGCCCTTCTCCCACAGAGACCTCTCACAGGCTGAGAGCTACTAAGCTACAGACACACCTGCTTATATAGAACTGAAACTTTTGCTGAGTCATTGCATTCATTTAACCCTTTCAGTGTTTGACTCACATTTTTGTAAGTAAAAATACCTAGTTAATTTTTAATATTTTTGACAATGTTGTCCAAAGGTCCAATCACCGTCTCGCAGCAAGAATGAAAAATGGAATTAAGGTGGACAGCAAAAGAGATTTAAAAATTGGCTTAGAGCTATCCTTAAAAAATGTGGAATGAACATGGAGAGAGAACTGGGAAGCCCTGGCCCTTGAGCATTGGAATTGGATGTCAGCTGTTACCAACAGTGCTGTGGATTTTGCAGAGGCACTAATGGAGGGCAAAAGGGAGAAACATGCCAAAAGAAAGAAGGCGCCTTAAGCAAAACCTTATTGGGATCACCTTCCATCTGGAAATGTATGTCTTCACTTCAAAAGACTACGCAGATATGGAATAGGCCTCTAGAGTCATTTGCAGACCTACCACCAAGACTCGGAAGACAATCATTCTCAGCCATGAGTGATAGATGATGTTGATGTTGATGATATAACGCATAATACACAGAAGATCACATTAATAAAACACAGGTTAAAACTCACAAGTCAAAATTCACTGGGTCGTTGTGGCACAGGACATAGCATATTCCTGAGATGCCTCTTTAGGTCCTCCAATGCAACTCTGTGCTGTGTTGGGACCAGAAATGATGTAATTTAATGGACTGACACCAGTTGGAACTCACACTCTAATTTAGGCTCTTACCTTAAACCATTCTGAGTAAGGCATGAACACAGCAGGGCCCTCCAGGCCAGCCTGGCGCGCGATCAGGAAGGCCGTCATCATGCTTTCCAAGTCATAGTCCTCAAACCCTTTCTTCAGCAGATGGCCCAGAAAGTCTAGGAAAAAGGCCCCATGACACACACATTGGTGGAGCGATTTCTTATGGGCTCACCTTCATGTCATGTACAGGTTTGCATCCTGCCCTTCTCCCAATATGGGACCCAAAGTGAAAACAAAACATTTTGTGGTGCAAACTTTCAAAAAGCACTAAACAATCATTAAAAACACACACTGAATAACAATCTAAAACATTTTGTTGATACAGCCATCAAGTTCGCTTGACTCATGCCAATCCTATGAAAGAGGCCTACAAGGCACACAGGCTTTAACTGCTTTCCACCGGTCCTACAGATTTGGGATGTATTACACAAAAATATGTCAAGTATTAAATGTAATATCATATTATAACCAGAATTTCATTTTGGACCAACAGGGAATAACTGGTGTCAGTGTCGTACACCAGAGCAGAAACACCTCTGACCTTAAATATCACAACAGCTTGGTAAAATCAGCAAACAGTTTATTGTGGAATATATATAGGCAAAGCAATAAAAATAGCAAAATAATAAATAGTCCATAAGCTTCAAATGGAAACAAGATCCAGGAGTACATAGAGATCCATGAAACAAAACAGCAGGAAAATCCCATAGGCAAAACTTAAGCTTGGCAAAAACTTGGTACATGAAACTCAGAGCACTTGAAAGCAAGACCGTGATAAAAAAAAACAACGTTGACTCAACTGAGGCAACTGTCTCCCATGAATCAATATAGACCTTTTCCAGATTCCAAAATTGAAAGGAAAGCATTTTTCTTGACCTTCCCACCAGATAATGATTTGTTATCTCTTTTACTGCAGTTGAACTAATCGCCTCAGTCTCTGAAACTCTACCTTTGTTTACTAAAACTTCACTTTCTGTCCAAGGTTTCACCTATACCCTCCCTCATTAACTCCTGCACCTGATAAATCAATCTCAGCATTGTTTTCAGACAGTTTATTTATTTATTTACCTTACTTATATACCGCTGTTCTCAGCCCGAAGGCGATTCACAGCGGTTCACAACAAATACGAACAGCAAAAATTCAGTGCTACAGTATAGAAACAGTTAACAACCTAACACATTACACAATTAATAAACAGTTACTACAATACCCATTCACTGTCGTCTCGTCATCAAAAACATGTTCCAGATTCGTCATCCATTGTTCCATTCCAGTGTTCATTAACCAATCATTGCACTAATTATTCGAACGCCTGCTCAAACAGCCAGGTCTTCACTTTTTTGCGGAATACCATTAGAGATGGTGCTAGTCTAATGTCCGTAGGAAGGGCGTTCCACAGCCGAGGAGCCACCACCGAGAAGGCCCTATCTCTCGTCCCCGCCAGCCGAGCTTGAGAAGCAGGCGGGATCGAGAGCAGGGTCTCCCTGGAAGATCTCAAAGTCCTGGTGGGTTCATAGGCAGAGATGCGGTCGGATAGGTAGCTTGGGCCGGAACCGTTTAGGGCTTTAAAGGCCAACGCCAGCACTTTGAATTCAGCCCGGTAGCAGATCGGTAGCCAGTGGAGTTGGCGCAACAGGGGGGTTGTATGCTCCCTGCGCTCCGCTCCTGTTAAAATCATGACTGCCGAGCGTTGGACTAGTTGGAGCTTCCGAGCTGTCTTCAAAGGCAACCCCACGTAGAGAGCGTTGCAGTAGTCTAAACGGGATGTAACCAGAGCGTGGACTGCCGTGGCCAAGTCAGACTTCCCAAGGTACGGGCACAGCTGGCGCACAAGCTTTAGCTGTGCAAATGCTCCCCTGGTCACCGCCGAAACCTGGGGTTCCAGGCTCAGCGATGAGTCCAGGATCACACCCAAAGCTGCGAACCTGCGTCTTCAGGGGGAGTGCGACCCCATCCAACACAGGCTGTAACCCTATGCCCTGTTCGGCCTTACGACTGACCAGGAGTACCTCTGTCTTGTCTGGATTCAATTTCAATTTGTTCGCCCTCACCCAGACCGTCACAGCGGCCAGCACCGGTTCAGGACCTGGACAGCCTCCTTAGTAGCAGGTGGAAAGGAGTGACAGAGTTTGACATCATCTGCGTACAGATGACACCGTACGCCGAAACTCCAGATGATCTCCCCCAGCGGCTTCATGTAGATGTTAAACAACATGGGAGACAGTATTGAGCCCTGAGGAACCCAACAAGACAAAGGTTGTGGTTGAACAGTTGTTCTGAGAAAACCAATGAAAGGCCTCTCTCAGGAATTGGCCTTGTGAATCTTCCTGAGACAGCTCAGGTCTCTCTGAGCTGATCTTAGCTCAGGCCTAAGCAACCCCTCATCCCCAATGCTAACAGACCCAGGCCCAGCAACCAGAACATCATCCCTATTCCCATCAAGAACATTCCCATCATGAACATCAACATGAACATAATTCCCATCATGACCATCAGCATGAACATCAGACACAATCACAGGCTGAATAGGCTGACATACAACAGCCAGTTGCCTCCTGGGTTACAGGACCTGGTCTCTTTATTTTCCACATCAGTTCCTTTGGTTCTTTCAGACAGCAAGGGCCTAAAATGTCAAAATCCAGTCCAACTAAAGGACTCAGTATCTACCTTTAATCAACGGTACTGCTCCTGATTGGCAGACCAGCAGTGTGGAAACGCAGGAGAGGATGTGATGCCAGTTGACTTCGCTTGTCTCCAGGACGTGCTGCAAATGGCGGACCAGCTCCTCTGGCTTGAAGGGCACAAACAACTACAAGGGGAGACAAAGGCGGAAATACCTTTCATAATCCAAGAAAACTGGAAAACCATCCAAGAGTCAGCAGATGGTTTGCTCCTGAGTGAGAAGTGTTATTATGTTTGGTCGGAGACCATGATGGAACGGCTGAAGAAGAACAATAAAAAATATTTGCAGAACCCATACACAGTATAGTTATCAAAATCAGTATAAATGCTTCAAGGGAAGCTAGGAATTGTTTGGCCCTCCTGAAGTTGTTGGACTGCAACTCCCAGCATTCCTAGCCATTATGTTGACTCAAACTGTGAGGAGTTGCCATTCCGTAGGATTCCTAACTTTGATGACCTAACAAGACTTTTGAACAGTAATCCAAATTGTTTTCTTTCCTTGCTTTAAAAAGGCAGGCTTTTAAAGAAGGAAGCTTTAAAGGTCAAGTCAGAGGGTACCGTAGTTTTAACTAGATGAAAAAATCTATTGTTATTAGTAATCTGCATTTCAACAGTGGATTTTAACTTCAATTTTAACTCTGTATCTTTTTGTATGTGTTTTAATAGCATTTCGCCTCTTGTTTTAATGATGTTGTACCCTGCCTTGAGTTGCAAGGAGAGGATAGTATATTATTATTATTATTATTATTATTATTATTATTATTATTATTATTATTATTATTTGATACACAACAAGACTGGTATACAGCAAACAGGATCACTATGCTGGTTTTTGTGTTTGATCACATGTCGGACACTTTCCAAGTGTCTAGGACTATGTGATGTATCAATGAATAATGTGTGTAGATCTGAGTCAAGTAGCCTTTTGCAGCTGACAGATGGCAATTTGGTCAGCATCAACTGTTTTTAAGTGCAGGCCAAGGTCTTTAGGCACTGCATCCAGTGTGCCGATCCCCAGCTGGGACCCCCTTGACTGGCTTGTGTCAGAGTCTTTGCCGTTCGATCTTTAAATCCTTAATTCTGCTGCTGCCTGGGATTGCAACACCAACGATCTACACTTGTTTAATCCCATAATCTTGGGGTCAGGAGTCTTGTGCTCCAAAACTCTGTCAATATGAATTCAGAAGTCCCAGAGTAGTTTGACCTATTGATTTTCTATAACTTTTTCAGACTTGTGATCCCACCAGTTCTTTGTCACAGGTAGATGGCATTCGTAGCACAAGTTCCAATGGATCATCTACCTCTGCTTATAGTCTGTGTGATCTTCTTGCAGCAGCTGAGTATGTGATTCATTGTTTTGTCTGCTTCCTTGCAGAGTCTTCACTTGGAATCTGTCGTCGACTTTTCAATTCTGGCTTTCATGGCCTTTGTTCTAATTGCCTGTTCTTAGGCTGCAATAATCAGGCCCTCCGTCTCCTTTTTCAATGTTCCATTCGCGAGCCACATCCATGTTCTGTCCTTGTCAATTTTTATCTCAATTTTTCCCAGGAACTGTCCATGGAGAGCCTTTTTTCCAAGTTTTCTCTTCAGCTCTGCATTGTATTTTTACAGTATTTATTTATTTATTTATTTACTTACCATATTTGTATCTCTGCCATAGAGATTCTCTGCCATAGGCGACTCAAGGCAGTTCACAGTCAGCAGCGATTCGATGCCATAACAAATATCAGAATACAGTTAAACAATTAAAAAAACAATTCAATATTTAAAATGTAATATAAAAGAAACAATATCTACAAAAAACAAGAACCTCAGCGTCTCCTTACTGTATTCACTCTTTGTTTTTTGCACTTATTATTGTATTGCAATTATTATTATTATTATTATTATTATTATTTAATTGATTTTAAGAATTTTATCTGTTTATTTTTAATGCTGCTCATGTTTAATTCTATTTTAATGTTTCTATCTGTTTAGGTTTTACATTGTATTGTATGGGTTTTATGGGGAGTCACTTTTTGAGTTTCTTTTTTAGAGAGATAAAAGCAGGATACAAATAATAATAGTAGCTTTTAATTAAAAACAAAATAAAAATAACAGTTACTTTACTGACTTTTCTTTTGCTTCCACCTCTAACCTTTTGCCCCATTTTGCAAGCTTTCAGAGTGGAGTAAAACCTTCCTGACAACATTGTGGGGCTTCCTTCTCCCCATTTATTCTGTGTTTAGGTTTCAGCATCAATCTGCTCAATCTAAACCCTTATTTTATGGGGAGTGGGATGGGAAAATGAAAAGGTGCAGTTGCAGGAATTAAGTGCTTTTAAACAATTTGGCCTGTTTTTAAAAAGAGCAGGATGATTGTGAAATGCTCGCAATCAAACCCCATTTAAGGAAGACTTACTTTTCGGTACAGCAAGGTGAGCACTGCATTGGTCCGCGCAAAGGTCCATTCTTTCTGCAGAGGAATGGCATCAGAAACTGATAGAAAGAAAAAAAATCATTTCACACAATGTAAGGCCGGGGCTGCCGTTAAATAAAAATAAGCAACAATTAGCTTGCTTTTACCTGATGGAATAAGGCTGTCAATGATTTCTAAAAGAGTCCCCTGACGGTAACCTCAAGACCTTATATGCACAGTCCATTCAATGTAGGAGATGTCAAGACTGTGTCACCGGCTCCTTAACAGCTAGCATCCCATTTATGAAATTTGTGTTGTTTCCCCCACAAAATTGGAACTCAAAGAGGTTCACAATTTAAGAAAGACCAATATACTTCAAAACATACAAAAGTAAGTTATGAAAACAGAATCAAGAAATTTTGGTCAAAAAAATAAACTTCCAAAAAGCTGGGTTGACTTCTCCAGGGATTAACGGTACTCTCCCTTCTGCATACAAGAATAGCTCTCTCTCTCTCTCTCTATATATATATATATATCTCTTTATTGAAGAAAAATTTTAATTACCGGTATACATAAAAGGGGAAAGAGGAAAATGAAGGGAGGGTTGGATTAGGAAGGGAAAGAAAAAAAGAAAGAGTAAAAGTGCCGCGTGTTGGCGGGGAAGGGAATAATGCAAAAATAGGGGAATAGATGAAGGGTAAAAGTGAGGTTGTGGGGGAGAGTTATAGGGTAAAAACAGGGAAGGGTATGTTGTTGGCTTCCTGTCTTCTCATTCTGGATCCAATCATTTTGATTCAACAAAGCTGATAGCTCTTATCTTCTTAATACTTATGTCCATATTTCCATCATCTCTTTCTCCATGAACTTTGTTAGCAAACTCCAATTTGCTTTTGTTTTTGATTGTTTATTTCTTAATTGATGGGTCAGGTTGCCTATATTTCTAATTTCCAACAATTTAATTATCAATTCTTTAGTATTTGGTATTTCTTTCCCTCTCAGTAACAGGCGTATACTAAAGAGTAGCTCTTGACTACAAAATTAACTGATAACATGAGTATATATGGCAACCTTTAGGTGCTTTAGATGCTCTTACTGCCTATTACAGGAAAAACCAGATGATTCCTAATCCATCTAAAATGCAAACATGTGCTTTTCACCTTAAGAACAGACAAGCATCTTGAGCTCTGAGGATGACCTGGGAAGGAATCCCACTGGAGTATTGCAGCACACCCAAAGACCTGGGAGACACTCTGGGCTGTGCTCTGACTCACAAGAAGCACTGCTTGAATATCAAGCAAAAAGTGGCGCTAGAAATAATATCATACGAAAGCTGATGGGCATAACCTGGGGATCACAACCAGACACAGTGACAACATCTGCCCTTGTGCTTTGCTACTCTGCTGCTAAATACGCATGTCCAGTGTGGAATACATCTCACCACATCAAAATAGTGGATGTGACTCTTAATGAGACATGCCGCATTATCACAGGGTTTCTACACCCCACACCACTGGAGAAATTACACCGTTTAGCTGGTATTGCACCATTTGACATTCACCGGGAAGTAGCAGCCAGCAATTAAAGGACCAAGGCAGTGACATAATAATAATAATAATAATAATAATAATAATAATAATAATATAATAACAAACCTTTATTTATACCCCGCTACCATCTCCTGCAGGACTCGGTGCGGCTTACAAGAGGCCAAGCCAAATACATCATAAAAACATAACAACAACAATACAACAATAAATAACTCATAACAAAGCAAAACAATACAATACTATATCACGACACATTTAAGTAATATCACGACATCTCCGGCCCATCCTCTGTTCAGATATTAGCCAGCACGCTAACGCCTTAAATCAAGAAACAGCTTCCCAAGATCTACAGAGAAACTCGCAGGAACACCTCAGCAAGCGAGAGTCCAAAAGCGGCAGGCTAAAACTGGAACCTCAGTCAGTGGTTAAGACTAGATGAGAAACTCCCTCCTGGGCACACAGAAATCTGGGCAACCCGGAAGGCACTGACCAGGCTGAGCTCTGGCACAATGAGATGCAGACCAATCTTTAAAAATGTGGCTGCAAAGTGGAGTCCACAAAATGCGAGTGCGGAGAAGAGCAAACTACAGACCACCTATTACAATGTAGTCTGAGTCCTGCAACATGCACAATGGAGGACATTCTCGCAGTGACACCAGAGGCACTCCAAATGGCCAGCTTCTGGTCAAAGGACATTTAGCATAATGCTAAGTTTTAAACTTTGTTTGTGTTTTTAAATACATTGTAACTATTTTGTGTTTTAACTACATTATAACAATTCACTTCTGACATAATAAATAAATAATATGGCAACCTGTTTACAGTGTTACAAAAATTCACCCAACAGTAAAATAATAAAATGCAATTTATATTAAAAACAGCTCAATTTAAACAGAATGCCAGAGTCATTGGAAGGGCCTGGATAAGTGTGTAGGTACTGAAGCCCTACCTTTGAGCTGGGGATTGTAGGTCAGAACCTGGGTCAAAGTTTGGCTGAAGAAGTCCTGCAGGGCCTCAGGCAGGACCAGGCCTTGGTAGGCACTCACAGTGAACACATGGAGCCTATATACATGGGAAATAGGGAAAGAAAAGTCCTCAGTGCTCAAGAAGAACGGCTCCCCAAACACGGATTAGTCTAATGGCTCCGATTTTCTCAGTGAGCTGCCATTCAGTGGGAAGGCTGTCAAAACATATGAAGATGTTTATTTTAACAGTCTTCAAGTACAAAAAATTAATGCACATAATGTTTGTATTGAATAGAAATATGTGGCATATTAAGGAGGAAAGAGGACATAAAATAATAATGATAATAATAATAAGAAGAGATAAAAGGGAGGAGGAGAAAAAGAAGAAAAAGAATGAGAAGAAAAAGAAAAAAAGAGAGAAAAGATGAAGAAAGAGAAGAAAAAGAGAAAGAAAAGAAAAAGGAGGAGGAGAAGGAAGAGAAGAAGAAATAAGGAGAAGGAAAAGAAAAAGGAGGAGGAGGAGGAGGAGAAAGGGAAGAAAAAGAAAAAGGAGGAAGAGAAGAAAAAGAAATAAGGAGAAAGAAAAGAAAAAAGAGAAGGAGGAGAAGGATAAGAAGGAAAAGAAGAAGATGAAGAAGAAGAAGAAGAAGAAATAAGGAGAAGGAAAAGAAAAAGGGGGAGGAGAAGGGGGAGGAGAAAAAAAGAGAAGGAAAAGAAAAAGAAGGACAAGAAGGAGGAAGAAGAAATAAGGAGAAGGAAAAAAAGAGGAGGAGAAAGAGAAGGAAAAGAAAAGGAGACGAAGTAGTAGAAGAAATAAGGAGAAGGAGAAGAAAAAGCAGGAGGAGGAGAAAAAGAGAAGTAAAAGAAAAGGAGAAGGAGAAGAAGAGTAGGAAGAAATACGGAGAAGAAAGAGAAGGAAAAAAGGAGAAGAAAGAAAGAGAAAAATAAGGTAATAAGAAAAAGAAAGGAGGAGGAGAAAGAGAAAGAAAAGAAAAAGGAGAAGAAGTAGAAGAAATAAGGAGAAGGAAAAGAAAAAGCAGCAGGAGGAGAAAAGAGAGAAGTAAAAGAAGAGGAGGAGAGGAGGAGGAGGAAGAAATAAGGAGAAGCAAAAGAAAAAAGAGGAGGGGAAAGAGAAGGAAAACAAAAGGAGAAGAAAGAGAAGAATAAGAAGAAATAAGAAAAAGAAAAAGGAGGAGAAAGAGAAAGAGAAAGAGAAGGAAAAGAAAAAGGAGAAGAAGAAATAGGAAAAGAAAAAGAAAAAAGAGGAGGAGGAGAAAGAGAAGGAAAAGAAAAAGGAGAAGTAGGAGGAGGAGAAGAAATAAGGAGAAGGAAAAGAAAAAGGAGGAGAGAGCAAATGAATGATGCAGTTCAGAAGGGAAAGGGATAATTGGGGAAAGATTGAAACGCATTAATTTACAGGGTCTGGCCCTCTTTAAAAATGGCATCAAATAACAAAAATAGGAAGCATATTCATATTCAAATTAAACTTGACATAAAGGCCCTTCCACACAACCATATAACCCAGAATATCAAGGCAGAAAATCCCACAATATCTGCTTTGTACTGAGTTATCTGAGTCCACACTGCCATATATTCCAGTTCAAAGCAGAAAATGTGGGATTTTATTCAGCTGTGTGGAAGGGGCCTCAGTTTCCATTGAGGGGAAGCTTTGGAAGCTCTAGGCCACTTGCTTTCAAAATTCAGAATCCCATTTGAAGCATTCAATGTGCACTATATTAAGGCTGCAAACTATACAAATAAGTCACTATTCATGTTCATTCCATTATGATCCATGAACTATAATACTACATCCAAACATTATTTTTAAATAAATGCTCTGATAAGCAGCTATTTTCACGACATTCAACTCTTAATGATTTCCAATGTTTGCAGAATATAAAGACTGAAGGGAGTTCTAGGCAACAGACAAATACAATTCAGTTTCGACGGGAAACACTCTTCCCACATTAAAGAGACATCTTTTCAAAACTGGCCTTTCAAAACCATCCCATTGTTCATTGATTAAAATAAATAATGGCTTTCACATTAAATCCTTGAGCCTTTTCTTTTGTTAAGGGAAATTAGGATAAACCTATTCCTGTTTATCTTCTGCCCAATCTCTGAAATTGCTGAAGGGTCAACAATGAAAGGCTTGGCATAAACTAACAATACAAACAACTGCGTTGCTCTGAGTGTTCCAGGCTGTCTGGCGATGTTCCAGAAGTATTCTCTCCTGACATTTTCCCCACATCTATGGCAGGCATCCTCAGAAGATGAGAGGTCTGTTGGAAACTAGGAAAATGGGGTGGGAATGTTCCGGGTGGGAGAAAAAACTCTTGTCTGTTTGACAAGGCAGCTGTGAAAGTTTCAATTGGCCATCTTGATTAGCATTGATTAGCCTTTCAGTTTCAAGGTCTGGCAGTTTACTGCCTGGGGAAATCCTTTGTTGGGAGGTGTTAGCTGGCCCTCATTGATTCGTGTCTCGAATTCCCCTGTTTTCTGAGTGTTGTCTTTATTTACTGCACCGATTTAGAGCTTTTTTTTAATACTGGTAAGCCAGATTTGGTTCATTTTCACAGTTTCCTCCTTTCTGTTGAAATTGTCCAAATGCTTGAGCACTTGAGCAGAGAACCTGGTGAACTAACCTGGACACAGCATATTATTGAAGAACAAAGAAATGCTACTTCTTCTCCTTTTTCTTTTCCTTCTCTTTCTCCTCCTCCTCTTTTTTCTTTTTCTTCTCCTTTTTTCTTCCTCTTTCTCCTCCTTCTCCTTTTTCTTTTCTTTCTCCTTTTCTTTTTCTTCTCTTTTTTCTATTCCTCCTCCTCCTTCTTCTTTTCCTTCTCCTTATTTCTTCTTCTTCTCTTTCTCCTGTAGCCGGGAGAAGGCAGGCTTGGCCTGGGGAGGAGGCTGGTGGTGCGGGCCAAAAGTCGCTTTACCAGCCCCTTCCTCCGCCTTCTCCTGGCTCTTTGATTGTAGGTGAACTAGAAATCCCAGCAACTACAACTCCCAAATGCCAAGGACTATTTTCCCCAAACTCCACCTGTGTTCATATTTGGGTATGTTGAGTATCAATGTCAAGTTTGGTCTGCATCCATCACTGTTTGAGTCCACAGTGCTCTCTGGATGTAGGGGAACTACAACTCCAAAACTCAAGGTCAATGCCCACCAAATCCTTGCAGTATTTTATGTTGGACATGGGAGTTCTGTGTGTCAAGTTTAGTTCAATTCCATCATTAGTGGAGTTCAGAATGCTCTTTGATTGTAGATGAACTATAAATCCCATTTCCTAAATGACAAAATCAACCCTCCTCCAACCCCACCATCATTCAAATGTTGGCGTATCAGATATTTGTGCCAAATTTGGTCCAGTGAATGAAATACATTCTGTATTGAATATATTTAAATTACAATTCATAACAGGAGCAGAATTACAGTTCTGAAGTAGCAACAAAAATAATTTTATAGCTGGGGGTCATCACAACATGACTAACTGTATTAAGGGGTCGCGGCATTAGGAAGGTTGAGAACCACTGATCTATGGCAAGCATCCTCAGAGGTTGTTAGGTGACAACAATCCTATCTCTTCAGCCAAAAGCGCGCCCACACTTCCCATTGAAATACTAATAAGCTTATATCTGTTAAAATTGTTCCTTATTTATTGTATTGTTTTAAAATGTTTTTTTTTGCACTACAAATAAGATATGTGCAGTGTGCATAGGAATTCATTCATGGTTTTTTTTTCCACATTATAATCCGGCCCTCCAACAGTTTGAGGGACCATGATCTGGCCCTCTGTTTAAAAAGTTTGAGGACCCCTGCTTTATGGTATTGTTTGGCACAATGCTTTGATACAGGGATCCTAGGATGCACTCTTCTCATTATCTCATCACCTTTGCAAAACACCTCCAGGAAAAGGAGAGATACTCACCAGTTCTTTGCAGCCTTCAGGGAAGAAGGGCCTTCCTGCTTCTCTTTGGCCACAGAATCAAGCAGCCCTAAACACAAAACAAACACCCCCTAAAATCATTAAGAGGCGAAAGAATGCCAGGAAGAATAAGGTTAAACAATCCAATGGGGAAATACGCATTCAATTGCAAAATGATGCTCATCCTTTTTAAAAAGCTGACCTCATTAAGAGAAGGAGGGAAAAGGGAGAGTTAGTTCATTAACCACTGGAACCATTTATGAGCATTTTCTTCCAAGGCAGAGGCAGGGAAGCCATTAACTCTGACCTTGAACCACTTTGCAGAGGTTGGGATGCGCCACTTTAGCAATACTGAAAGGATGCCCTAATATTGATGCTGCAGATGTAACTGGGCCACAACTGCCAAGGAAGGCTTAAACATGAGAGGGCAGCTACAGCAAATGCTGGCGGCGCATGAGAAAAACTATGGCTGGCAGTAGATTCCAACTGGCAGCAGTTTTAACTTTTGTATCGGGTATTTTAAAATGTTTTGATATATTTTAATACCTATATAAATAAAATTGTAATGTTCATTTGTGGGATTAACATAACTCAAAAACCATTGGATGAATTGACACCAAATTTCGACACAATACACGTATGAGGCCAACGAGTGACCATCACTCATAAAAACAGTGAAAAACACAGCAGAAGGGACTTAAAAAGTAAAAAAAAATAAAAATTACACTACAACGCATGTGCAAAACCATATATATATATATATATATATATATATATATATATATGCAAACACACATATATACACATATACACAACTATATACACACACATATACACACATGCACAAAACACATATACACAGACTGGGCCACAGCAACGTATGGCAGGGGGTGGCTAGTGTTTAATATATTTATAGGAGTCCCCAGTGGTGTAGTGAGTTAAACCGCTGAGCTGCTGAACTTGCTGACTGAAAGGTCAGCAGTTCGAATCCGGGGAGTGGGGTGAGCTCCTGCTGTTACCCTAGCTTCTGCCAACCTAGCAGTTCGAAAACATGCAAATGTGAGTAGATCAATAGGTTCCGCTCCGGCGGGAAGATAATGGCTTCATGCTGGCCTCATGACCTTGGAGGTGTCTACGGACAACACCGGCTCTTCGGCTTAGAAATGGAGATGAGCACCACTGCCCAGAGCCAGACACAACTAGACTTATTTATTTATTTATTTATTTATTATTTACAACATTTATATGCTTCCCTTCTCACCCCGAAGGGGACTCAGAGCGGCTTACAAGGTATATATACCTACAATATATTATATTATTAGCATAGTACAATATCAGTATTAAATATTACTATATTGTACAATACCATTATATTGTAATATTATTAGTAATATTGCATGTAATATAAATATATAATTATAATATCGTATTATTATTAGTATTATATTGCATTACATTATAATATTATATGTATAAACAATACATTACATTACATTACATTATATTATTAGAATAGCACAGGAGACAAGATGGAACTGTCCCCTGGCCCCCTCTCTCTTCACTCTGGCCCAGGGAAACCTTTACCTTTACTAATATATTTTAGTATGTTTTAATATGCAATTTTATAGATTTACTTGTGTCCTGCCTGGGGCCAAAAGGAGTGACAGGTAATACATCATGATGATGGTGTACTGTCGTCGTAATCCAAAACAGCATTTCTCTGCTCTACTCCCAATTTGTGTTACAGCTCCGTCTCCTAATTTCTACCCTACAGACATAGTGCCAATTGAAAAACTAATTATATACACAGCACAACAATTATATACACAGTCAGCAAACTCCACTATAATTTAGATCCCAATGCAATTGCTTTCCATGTTGAAGAACTTACATGCCAGCATTCTCTCAAGGACGGTGCAGTAAATCTGTGAAGATAAAAGGCAGCCATTAACTTTGAAGCTGTTTCGAGTGAATGACATGCCACATTGCTTAGCAGATCAACAGATCCGCCAGTTGATTAAAGTGCAGATAGATACATTAAGTGAAGGAGAACTAGGTACACATGGCTTCTCAGACCTCATTTGAGAAGGTCAGTCAAGAGTTTGGATGATGGACTTGTTGCCTTGACTTGACGGCTGTCTGAGCCTTTTTGGGAGATTCAAAGATTGAATATTCCACTGAACGCATAGGGAAGCTGATAAAGAAACACAACATACAAACTATCTTACAGACTCACCAAGAAAATCCAACAAATGCTACATTCAGCAAAGGACAACAGGGATCCTCTCACCTCTGCAGGAGTCTACCAGATACCATGTAGCTGTGGACAAGTCTACAGAGGGACCTCCAAAACAGTATTGCCCAAACATGAGGCAAGGAACATGAAAAACACTTCAGACTATTTCAACCATCTCCATTTCTAAACCAAAAAGCCAGCATTGTCCGCAGACACCTCCAAGGTCATGTGGCCAGCATGACTATATAGAGCCTTCCCACTGAAACAGTACCTATTGCTCTACTCACACTTGCATGTTTTCCCACTGAAACAGTACCTATTGCTCTACTCACACTTGCATGTTTTCGAACTGCTAGGTTGACAGAAGCCGGGCTAACAGCGAGAGCTCATGCCGCTCCCTGGATTCGAACCTGAGACCTTTCAATCAGCAAGTTCAGCAGCTCAGCGGTTTAACCCACTGTGCCACCAGGGGCTCCGGTAAGATAGGGCAATATATATATAAAAATTATTATTATAATATTATTATTATTATACATTATAATAACAACAACAATAACAACAACAAATTTATTGCCCACCTCTCTCTTCAGTTCGAGGTTGGGTACAACATCATTAAAACAAGAGATAAAACACTATCAAAACACATACAACAAGAGTTAAAATGCAAGTTAAAATCCGCTAATGAAATGCAGATTAAAATTCACAGATTAATTCAAAGACAGAACCCCAAACTTGCTTCACAGGCCCATTCTATTCATATTCATTGCTACAGTGGTAGAAAAGCATGTTCTATGAGCCCTTACTTTGGACAGCTTTGGTGACAACGACTGCTTTCCTGGCTCAGATGTCTTCTGAAATCCGTGACGAAGGAAAACAGATGCCAAGCCTAAAGACAAAGATACCATCAAAGGTTCAAAATGGTGGGAAAAGAGAATGGAAGGGAGGGGAAGAGTACAGGGAACCATGAGGCTGAGAATTTTATATACCGAACACAGTGAATTCCGAGTCTAGAGCAAAGATGGGCAAAGTGTGGCCCTGAACTCCGCCAAAATCCACTTAGATGCATTATATGGTCAGTGTAGGCCAGGCATGGGCCACGGCTGTTAGGAATGGTGGGAGGTCCAAAACATCTGGAGGACCAAAGTTTGCCCATGCTTTGTTTAGACTCATATTCCTCCCCAATGCTAGGTCTCCCAAGGGCCAGGATTGCTTTCAACTGCTGATCTTACCTGTCAGGAGGCTCCCCTGGTGCTCTGCGTCTAGGGAAGAGCCTTCTGTCTCACTGCACAGAAGGCAAAGGTCGCAGCATAACCAGTCCACTGATGCGGACGCATCTAGATTACTAAGAAGACACACAACACTGAAGTTGGCCTCACCTGCTCTCATTTTGTATGTCATGTACTCAACCACATGTCCCAGTATCCCCGAAACAGTGATGTTGGTATCTTAAAAGGTATTCCATAATCCCAAGAAGGCAATATATTGGCTGAGCTTAAGGTTTCCATAACACAAACAAACAAACAAACACATAGCAGCTTTACACGCAGCAGCCTTCATACTGGAACTTTCCCAAAGAAGGCTTCTCTCACACTGAGGTTTACCTCATACTCCTCAGGATGACACTAGCTTTGGTCCACTGACTCGAACATTCGCTGAGCTTAAGGTTTCCATAACACAAACAAACAAACACATAGTAGCTTTACACGCAGCAGCCTTCATACTGGAGCTTTCCCAAAGAAGGCTTCTCTCACACTGAGGTTTACCTCATACTCCTCAGGATGACGCTAGCTTTGGTCCACTGATCAACAGGCTTTCAGTGTTTGACTCACATTTTTGTTATTAAAAATACCTAGTTTTTTTTAATATTCCTGAAACTATAATCAAGTTTGGTTTTCTTTTAAAGTTCTTGGGGGATTGACCCTTAAAATACCTTGGCTTTGGAACTGTCAAAGGGAATTAAATGGCGCCTACAATGATCAAAGTTTTGGAAACCATGAATCCCTCTGAGAAGCAGCTTAGGCAGCTGGCTAGGTTTAGTTTGGAGAAGGCTGTGAGAAGAGGACAGGAGAGCTATGTTTCAATATCAGAAAGGAGGTTCCATTGATGAAGGAGGCAGCTTGTTATCTGCTGCTCCAGGGGCTAGGATGCAAACTGTCAGAAATATTAAAAATTAGCTAGGTATTTTTAATTACAAAATGTGAGCCAAGCACTGAAAGGGTTAAATGGGTGCAATGACTCAGCAAAAGCAGCAATTCAATATAAACAGGTGTGCCTGTAGCTTAGTAGGTGTCAATCTGAGGTAAATCTCAGTGGGAGAAAGGTTTCAGTCTGTGAGAAGGCCTGACAGTGTAAGGTAGACCGCATAGACCGCATCTCGGCCTATGAGCCCACGAGGACTTTGAGATCGTCCGGGGAGGCCCTGCTCTCGATCCCGCCTGCCTCACGGGCACGCCTGGTGGGGACGAGAGACAGGGCCTTCTCGGTGGTGGCTCCTCGGCTGTGGAACACCCTTCCTGTGGACATCAGATTGGCACCCTCCCTTATGATATTCCGCAAGAAACTAAAGACGTGGCTGTTCGAGAAGGCGTTCGAACAAGAAGTGCAATAAATGGCAATGATGATAGGAATGGTATAACGGAAAACAATATTGGATTGTGGCTTAACAATGAGACGATGCGAATGACTTTTTGTATTTTTGTATTTTTGTAATATTGATATTGAGATTGTTGTTGTTGATGATGATGTTTTTTTATATTGCTAGGTTGTTGTTAGATTATGTCTTGTAATTTGCACCTTATTCTCTCCATGTTGTACACCACTGTGAGTCGCCCCTGGGCTGAGAACAGCGGTCTATAAGCACAGTAAATAAATAGGCCCCACAGTGTGAAGTAGGCCTTAGTCTGCAAGGTAGGCCTCAGTGTGAGGTAGGCCTTAGTCTATGGGAAGGCCAAGTGTGAGGAGGCCTGGCGTGAGAGACTTCTGTGAGAGAAGCCCCAGGCTGAAAGACTCATAGGTTAAGCTCCAGTTTGAAGGCCGCTATGTGTGAGGCTACAGTGTGAAGCTCCTGTGTAAGTTCAGTGAGAGAGGAAGCTCTGTGAGGGCAAAGCTGATTATCTGCATGAGAAAGAAGCTCAGCGTGGAAGCAACGAAGGAAGTATAAAGAACTTTATTTCTGTTAAGGAAACCTTGTTCTTGTAAATAGTGTAACCATATAATTTTGCTATAATGAAAAGACTCCTAAGGAAGAGATAACATTGGTCTGTGTGTTTTTTTTTTTATCACTTTGTACTACTGGTGCTGGGTCACGCTGCTGTTAATAAGTTACTCTGTTATACGTTTACGAGGGGGTTCTTTTGCTAATAAGCCCACTCGCCCAACACAAACTACAAGAAAAAGGAGTCCACCTAAACATTAAAAAGAACTTCCAGACAGTCAGAGCTGTTTGACAGTAGAATTTCTGTGATGGAGTCTCCATTTCTGGAGGTTTTTAAGCAAAGGCTGGGTAGCCATCTGTCAGGAGGGCTTTGATGGTGTCTGTCTTCCTGGCAGAAGGGAGTTGGAATGGAAAGCCCTTGGGGGTCCCTCCCAACTCAGTGGAATCTGGGCTACCTCAGAGTCAGATGGAGCTTCCTTCTCTGAAGTTATTTAGGAAGGGTTGGATGGCCATCTGTCAGGACAGCTTTGATTGTCTCCCAGCCTGGCAGAAGGGGTTTGGACTGGATGACCCTTGCGGGTCTCTTCCAACTTTATGATTCTGTCTTTGTCTCCCAAACTCAAACGGTTGCAGGCAAAAGCCTGGCAAACTGTATGTCAACATGAAAAGATACACAATGTGCTAAGTCCTGACTTACTTTTCCAGCAGCTCATCCAGGGTCAAGAGGCCTTCTCTGTGGAGTTGCCATGCAATGTCCAGGGTGAGTGGGCTCTGAGGAGGAAGCCAGGCTGCAGTAAGAGCATGAATCTTGCAAAGATTGGTGTTGCTATTATTATTATTATTATTATTACTACTACTACTATTATTATTATTATCCAGATTTCTTCCCAGCCTTTAACCAAGGCAGCTTACAATGGCCACAGCTGAATGTTCACATAATACAAGAGTTTAGTGAAAATATCTGTAGATTTTTATTTAAAAAATAAAAGCATACCCTTTAAAAATATGGGGGAAGCAATGGGGATAAAGAGTGCTTATCATTATGAAAGGCTTCTTCCCCCATCAGCCCCTGATCAAAGAAACTCTTTGACTATTTATTTACTACATTTCTTGTTTGACTATTTATTTACTACATTTCTAATGTACGTGTGTGTATATGTGCCTTAAGTTTTCCTGTCACCTTATGGCATGTCTATGCATTTTGTAGAGTTTTCTTAGGCAACGAACGCACAGAAGTGGTTTTTCTCAGATAATTCTATTCTGTGGAATGTAGATCTAAGTACTGTATATACTCAAGTATAAGCTGACCCGAATATAAGTTGAGGCACCTAACTTTAACACAAAAAAACTGCGGAAACGTATTGATTCGAGTGTAAGCCGAGAGTGGGAAATGCAGCAGCTACTGGTACATTTCAAAATAGAAATGGATATCAAGAAAATTACATTAATTGAGGCATCAGGGGGTGAAATGGTTTTGAATATTTACATAAAACGGTAATTTAAGATAAGACTGTCCACCTTCAATGTAAATGTGCTTACGCATCCTTCCAATAATAATGAGTAAAATAATAAATGTAATAAAATAATAATAGAGTAAAATAATGGAAATGTAATAACAGTAATAATTGAGTAAAATAATAAATGTAATAAAAATAGAGTAAAATAATAAATGTCATAATAACAATAAAGTAAAATAATAAATGTAATAATAATAGTAATAATACGTAAAAGGTAAAGATTTCCCCTGACATTAAGTCCATTCGTGTCTGACTCTGGGTGGTGGTGCTTATCTCAATTTCTAAGCTGAAGAGCTGGCGTAGTCCATAGACACCTCCAAGGTCATGTGGCCAGCATGACTGCATTGAGCACCACTGCATTCCCGCCAGAGTGGTACCTATTGATCTCACATTTGCATGTTTTCAAACTGCTAGGTTGGCAGAAGCTGGGGCTAACAGTGGGGGTTCATGCCACTTCCTGGATTCCAACCTGCAACCTTTTGATCAGTAAGTTCAACAGCTCAGCGGTTTAGCCCACTGTGCCACTGGGGGCTCCAATAATAATAAGTGCTTTTTGAGGGTCTCATGTCATGCTCCTCATAACACAAGGAGAAGGTTTCTTTCTTTCTTTAAGGCCCGACCTGCATTTTCCACATTTCTTGAGCAAACAGCGAAGGACTGAAAGCATTCTGGGAGGCCAGATCCTTCAAAGTGGACAGCAGGCAAGACAACTTTTCCTGTAGATGACAAAGAGAATAGTGCGGTGAAGGATTATCAACAGAAACATTATTTTGTCAGTTAACTCATTGAAAGAAAGATGTTTTGTCAATTAATGGTCTGCCTTGTTATGCCATATAGATATGTGGATAATAAGATAAAAGGTAAAGGTTTCCCCTGACATTTTGATCAGCAAGTTCAGTGGCTCAGCAGTTTAACCTGCCATGTCACTGGGGGCTCCGCCTTTTTCAATGCTTTCCCCTTTTTAAAAGTTACCCAACAGACTACATTACCGCCCCTTACTCTTGGCTCTCCTTTCAGCAGCGTGGCTTGGCCAGACTCCGCAGAGATCTTCTCCACATTCCTTGCAGCCATTCTGGCCGAGAGGATCCCCACCGGCAAACCCAAGGCAGCGGCCTGATCCTGCAAAGCAGAGACTGGGATGCAAAGGGAAAGGTGCTAGTCAGGACAAAGGCCAAAAAAGCAAGCCATCTGCTCTACACTGAAATATAATGCAGTTTCATAATGGACTTTAACTGCATTGAGCTGGATTAAATGACTCTACACTGCTATATCAGAAATGTTACAAATTAACTAGGTATTTCTATTTACAAAAATGTGAGACAAGTACTTGAAAGCATTAAACGTCTGCAATAACGCAGCAAAAGCTGAAGTTCTATATAGCTATGTAGCTACTATGTAGCTTAGTAGCAGTCAGTCTGCGGTAAACCTCAGTGGGAGAAAGGTCTCAGTCTGTGAGAAGGCCTCAGTGTGAGGTAGGTCTTAGTCTATAAGAGAAGCCTCTCTGTGAGGTAGGCATTAGTCTGTGAGAGAAGCCTTGTGAGGTAGGCCTTAGTTTGTGAGAGAAGCCTCTGTGTGAGGTAGGCCTTAGTCTGTAAGATAAGCCTCAGTGTGAGGTAGGCCTTAGTCTGTGAGAGAAGCCTCAGTGTGAGGTAGGCCCTAAGTCTGTAAGAGAAGCCTCAGTGTGAGGTAGGCCTTAGTCTGTGAGAGAAGCCTGTGTGTGAGATAGGCCTTAGTCTGTGAGAGAAGCCTGTGTGTGAGGTAGGTCTTAGTCTGTGAGAGAAGCCTCAGTGTGAGGTAGGCCTTAGTCTGTGAGAGAAGCCTGTGTGTGGGATAGGCCTTAGTCTGTGAGAAAGGCCTGTGTGTGAGGTAGGCCTTAGTCTGTGAGAGAAGCCTCTGTGTGAGGTAGACCTTAGTCTGTAAGAGAAGCCTCAGTGTGAGGTAGGTCTTAGTCTGTGAGAAGCTTCGGTATGAGAAGCTCCAGGTTGAAGGCCTCGTGTGTAAAGCTGTGTGAAGCTCCTGTGTAAGTTTGGTGTGAGAGGGGGCTCTGTGAGAATGAAGCTGTTTATCTGCAAGAGAAAGAAGCCCAGCATGGAAGCAAAGAAGGAAGTATAAAGAACTTTGTGTTCTTGTAATTAGTGCAACCATATTATTTTACTACAAGGAAAAGCCTCCTATGGAAGAGATAACATTGGTCTGTGTGTTCTGTTCTTTTTATCACTTTGGCCTACTGGTGCTGGGTCACGCTGCTGCTGCTAAGTGAGGTAGGCCTTAGTCTGTGAGAGAAGCCTGTGTGTGAGATAGGCATTTGTTTGTGAGAGAAGCCTCTGTATGAGGTAGGCCTTAGTCTATAAGAGAAGATTGTGTGTGAGGTAGGGCTTAGTCTGTAAGAGAAGCCTCAGTGTGAGGTAGGCCTTAGTCTGTGAGAAGCTTCGGTGTGAGAAGCTCCAGGTTGAAGGCCTCGTGTGTAAAGCTGTGTGAAGCTCCTATGTAAATTTGGTGTGAGAGGGGGCTCTATGAGCGTGAAGCTGTTTATCTGCAAGAGAAAGAAGCCAAACATGGAAGCAAAGAAGGAAATATAAAGAACGTTATTTGTGTTGTTGTAAATAGTGCAACCGTATTATTTTACTACAAAGAAAAGCCTCCTATGGAAGAGATAACATTGGTCTGTGTTTTTTGTTCTTTTTATCACTTTGGTCTACTGGTGCTGGGTCATGCTGCTGCTGTGAAGTTACTCTGCTGTATATTTATGAGGGTCTTTTGTTAATAAGCCCACTTGCACATTTGTTTGTCAACTGCTAGGTTCCTATGGAGAGAAAGGTGGGATAGAAATAAAGATGAAGATGATAATAATGATAGAACTTTGCAGGATTGGCGTTTAGATTCCAGTGCCAGGCATTTCCCTTCTCTTTGCTTGCTGGCATCTTGAAACCAAAAGCCTCAGCCTCATACATTCTATACATCCATAGGGAAGGTCTTTTGTTAATAAGACCACTCACTTAACATAATGCAGTTCAATTACATTATGAAACTGAAGTGTGGATGGAGCAAAAGTCTACTGGACTTAAGCAGCTGAGGGGGAAAAGGAAAGGGCCTGAGGCTGTCAGGAATTGTGGGAGTTGAAGTACAAGACACCTGGAGGGCCGAAGTTGGCCCATGCCTGCTGTAGGGCTAAGACGGGCCCTAGCCCCAAGTCCTCAGGGGCTGATGTCATTATTTCATGTTGACAACACTGGACTCATTCAGCTGAATATTCTTATCTGACTGAACAGATTGACTTGGATTTGTTTCAGCTATTTTATCTTGCCAAACAGGCTCTCTTTCACTCACCCAGAAGCAGTTCTGAGGATTCTCTGCCTGAGTTATCAGAAATAAATGCCTCTTTACATAGTGAACTTCCCACCTGGCAAAGATAAAAAAGAGAAGCAGAAGAGTGATCAGACTGATTCCTAAGCAGCAGAAAAAACAAATACTCCGTTCCAAATGAAGCCCATTGACTATCTTAAAACATCTGGACATTATTTATTTATTTATCATGTCAGAAGTGAGTTGAAGGTACAGTTAAGATGCATTTAAAAGCACAAAGTTTTTAAAAAAGAACTTGGCATTATGCTAAATGTCCTTTGAGCAGAAGCTGGCCACTTGGAGTGCCTCTGGTGTCACTGTGAGAAGGTCCTCCATTGTGCATGTGGCAGGGCACACTTTGCATTGTAGTAGGTGGTCTGTGGTTTGCTCTTTTCCGCACTCGCATGCCGTAGACGCCGCTTTGTGGCCCCATTTTTTAAGATTCTCATGGTGCCAGAGCACAGTCTGTTCAGCGCCTTCCAAGTCGCCCAGTCTTCTGTGTGCCCAGGAGGAGTTTCTCATCAGTTATCAGCCACTGATTGAGGTCCTGGGTTTTAGCCTGCCGCTTTTGGACTCTCGCTTGCTGAGGTGTTCCTGCTAGTATCTCTGTAGATCTTAGGAAGCTATTTTTGATTTAAGGTATTGGCTTTAAGATCGTCTGGGAAGGCCCTGCTCTTGGTCCCGCCGTCGTCACAAGTACGTCTGGTGGGGACGAAAGATAGGGCCTTCTCAGTGGTGGCCCCTTGGCTATGGAACACCCTCCCTAGGGAGATTAGATCGGCTCCCTCCCTCTTAACATTTCGGAGGCAAGTTAAAACATGGTTGTTTGAGCAAGCGTTTACAAATGCAGAGTAGCTAATATAGGAAATCGAATGACTTGACAATGGAACGGGGCAGTGCTTGATAATAAGGAGACGCTAATGATGCTGTTTTTATTGCTCTTGTTGTGTTTTATACTGTTTAATGTTTTAATCTGTATTATGTTTTTATGAATACTGATTTGTTGGAAACCGCCTTGAGTCGCCGATTGGCTGAGAAAGGCAGATTACAAATACAGTAAATAAATAAATGCCTTGGTGCAATATCGGCTAGACAGTATAATTTCTCCAGTGGTGTGGGGTGAAGACATCCTGTGATAATGCGGCATGTCTCATTAAGAGCCACATCCACTGTTTTGACATGGTGAAATGTTTCCAACACTGGGCATGTGTTCTCAGCAACAGAGTAGCAAAGTGCAAGGGCACATGTCTTCACTGTGTCTGGTTGTTATCCCCAGGTTGTGCCAGTCATCTTTCGTACAATATTATTTCTAACAGCCACTTTTTGCTTGATATTCAGGCAGTGCTTCTTGTAAGTCAGAGAATGGTCCAGGGTCACTCCCAGGTATCTGGGTGTGCTGCAATGCTCCAGTGGGATTCCTTCCCAGGTAATCCTCAAAGCTCAAGATGCTTGTCTCTTCTAAAGGTAAAAAGCACACATCTGTGTTTTAGATGGATTAGGAATCAGCTGGTTTTCCTTATAATAGGCAGTAAGAGTACCTAAAGCTTCGGAGAGCTTCTGTTCAACCATTTCAAAATTCCCTGCTTGGGTAGTGATGGCACAATCGTTAGCATAGATGAAACTCTCTGTACATCGCTATGAGTTTCTGAGACAGGAGGCTGGGTATAAAGATGCTACATAAACAATAGGATAAAGAAAACACATCCAAAGCAGGAGCAATTAAAGCCTGTGGAAACAAAACAGGAAGGAGGGATGCTGTTGCTTTTGGCATCTTTTTTTTTCTCACCTCGCGGAAAAGTTCATCCAGGTTCTGATGGCAACTCAAAACACGCAATGCTTTTTCCTGCAATTGCTGTCCATTTCGACGCCCGTGTCTCTGCTTCTTCGATCTTCCCGCTGAGTGTCAAAAGGGAGAAAAGAGGCAAATGCATTAGGTTAAGGAAACGGATATTACAAAACGAGTATCAATCAAGACTAGAAAACAATTTTATTGAGCCAGTGTTGAACTATTATTTTTTAAATCAATATCATTTTTAATTTTTAAAACATTATAAGCATTATTGTACAATTCATAAAGACAATAATTTCCCTCTATATGACTTGTATCACTATATACATCAATTTAAACTAATTTCCCTCTACCCACCCCATTTAAAAATATTAATCAAAGCAATAATAAAAGATGACAATGGGCTTCCCACTTCCCACACTCTGCCAGCCTCAGAGGAAGGTTTGGAAAAACATCTTTTTAACAAATATATTATTATTAGTAGTATTATATTTATTTATATCCCACTTTCTTCTCTTAAACAAGGCTTAACGCCACTTACAACACTAAAAAATACAAAATAAAGTTTAAAACCTTCAAACTATAAATATTAAAATATAATTAAACGTAATTACTAAAACAATATTGTCAACAAAACCTCATGATAAGGTCAGCATAAATTGGAAACAACTTGGAGACACAAAGCAACAGGAAACTTTTGACTCTATGGAGTCTATGGTTCCATTATCCCCACTGGAAAAATACTGCCTCCCTCTGAGCATAGGCAAAGTGCATTTCCGTTCAGAGAATCCCTCTGAGCATGGACAGATTATTGGAAAATGTTATATTCTTCACAAAGGGTGCCTCTGAGCATAGCCTGTGTACCCTTTTAAGGGGACTGCCACGCAAAGAGGGCCTCTGAGCATATATAGAGAGCAAATCCCTTTCTAAGAGGGACTCTGATCATACACAGAGTGCAAATCCCTTTCTGAGAGGGCGTCTGAGCATACAGAGTGGAAATACCTTTCAAAGAGGGTATCTGAGCATTGTTGTTGTTCATTCGTTCAGTCGTCTCCGACTCTTCGTGACCTCATGGACCAGCCCACGCCAGAGCTCCCTGTCGGCCGTCACCACCCCCAGCTCCTTCAAGGTCAGTCCAGTCACTTCAAGGATGTCATCCATCCATCTTGCCCTTGGTCGGCCCCTCTTCCTTTTGCCTTCCACTTTCCCCAGCATAATTGTCTTCTCTAGGCTTTCCTGTCTCCTCATGATGTGGCCAAAGTACTTCAACTTTGTCTCTAGTATCTTCCCTCCAGTGAGCAGTCGGGCTTTATTTCCTGGAGGATGGACTGATTGGATCTTCTCACAGTCCAAGGCACTCTCAGAACTTTCCTCCAACACCACAGTTCAAAAGCATCTATCTTCCTTCGCTCAGCCTTCCTTATGGTCCAGTTCTCACATCCGTAGGTTACGTCTGCGGGGAATACCATTGCTTTGCGGATCTTTGTTGCCAATCTGATGTCTCTACTCTTTACTATTTTATCGAGATTGGACATTGCTCTCCTCCCAAGAAGTAAGCGTCTTCTGATTTCCTGGCCACAGTCTGCATCTGCAGTAATCTTTGCACCTAGAAATACAAAGTCTGTCAAGGCCTCCACGGTTTCTCCCTCTATTTTCCAGTTGTCAATCATTCTTGTTGCCATAATCTTGGTTTTTTTGACGTTTAGCTGCAACCCGGCTTTTGCGCTTTCTTCTTTCACCTTGATTAGAAGGCTCCTCAGCTCCTCCTCGCTTTCGGCCATCAGAGTGGTGTCATCTGCATATCTGAGGTTGTTAATATTTCTTCCAGCAATTTTCACCCCAGCTTTGCATTCATCAAGCCCCGCACATCGCATGATGTGTTCTGCATACAAGTTAAAAAGGTTGGGTGAGAGTATACAGCCTTGCCGCACGCCTTTCCCAATCTTGAACCAGTCTGTTGTTCCGTGGTCAGTTCTTACTGTTGCTACTTGGTCCTTGTACAGATTCCTCAGGAGAGAGACAAGGTGGCTTGGATGCCCATCCCACTAAGAACTTGCCACAATTTATTATGATCCACACAGTCAAAGGCTTTAGAATAGTCAATGAAGCAGAAGTAGATGTTTTTCTGAAACTCCCTGCTTTCTCCATTATCCAGCGGATATTGGCAATTTGGTCTCTCGTTCCTCTGCCTTTTCTAAACCCAGCCTGAACATACAAGATGCAAATACCTTTCAAAGAAGGTCTCTGAGCATGCACAGAGTACAAATACATTTCAAAGAAGGCCTCTTAGCATGCAGTGCAAATACCTATTCTATAAGGCGTCTGAGCATGCACAGAGTGCAAATAACTGAGCATGCATCAAATACAAATAGCTATCAGAGAAGGCCTCTGAGCATGTGTGTACAAATATCTCTGAGCATGCACAGAGTGCAAATAACTGAGCATGCATTGAGTGCAAATAGCTATCAGAGGTCACTGAGTATGTGTAGAGTGCAAATACCTCTGAGCATGCACAGAGTGCAAATACCTATCGAGAAGGCCTCTGAGCACATATGGAGTGCAAATACCTCTAAGCATGCACAGAGTGCAAATACCTATCGAGAAGGCGACTGAGCACATATGGAGTGCAAATACCTCTGAGCATGCACAGAGTGCAAATACCTATTGAGAAGGCCTATGTGCATGCACAGAGTGCAAATACCTTTTGGAGAAGGTCTCTGAGCATGCACAAATACCTCTGAACATGCACAAAAAGCTTTCAAAGAGGGCATCTGAGCATGCAGGGTGCAAATATCTTTCAAATGGACTCCTGAGCATGCACAGACTGCAAATACCTCTGAACATGCACAAATACCTTTCAAAGAGGGCCTCTGAGTGCAAATATTTTTCGGGGAAGGCCTCTGAGCATACACAGTGTACAAAAACATCTGAATATGCACAAATATCCTTCAAAGAGGGCCCTGGTCATGCACAGAGTGCAAATACCTTTCAAGAGAGCCTCTGAGCATGCACAGAGTGCCTCTCTTCAATAGCCACCTACCCAGGAGGACAGAGAGGGTCATTGTGGCCCCTCTTCGCCCCTCTTTTTCTTCTCTCTCCAACATTGCCGACCCTTCCTTTGCTGAGGCCTGAGCCACCCTCCTTCTCACTCAGTTCTTCCTCCTTCAAAACAACCCAGAAGCAATCAGCGCGCGCTGCCATCTCATTGGCTGCCTCCTGAGCATCCTAGCCAATGGGAAGCAAATATGTAGGCGGGGTTTATTTCTCTGACAGATCCCGCCCCTCAAGAAGGAGCTGAGGCCATTATAGTAGTGGCGGCGGAACTTAGCGGCCATCTTTGTAAGGGAAGTAGAAAGGGGGCGGGGTTTTCCCTGCCATTGCAGAGGGAACCAGACACTTTTTAACGCATGCGCATTAGACCCATAGCCGCTTATATTTCTGGATTTCTTTGGTATTTGTTTCCAAGTAGGTATACACCCTTAACAGCTCAATATGCAGGTGGCAAATGTAAAAAGATTTCAATTTCAATAATATAATATAATGTAATGTAATATATTGTATATACAGATAATATTTATAATATAATGTAATGCCATATAATACTAATAATAATATGATATTATAATTATATATATATATATTACATGTAATATTACTAATAATATTACAATATAATGGTATAGTACAATATAGTAATATTTAATACTGATATTATACTATGCTAGTAATATATATGTATGTGTGTGTATGTATTTTATATATATATAGACATACACATACACATACACATACACATACACATACACATATACATATATATATATATATATATATATATATATATATATATATATATATATATCGTAAGCTGCCCTGAGTCCCCTTCGGGGTGAGAAGGGTGACATATAAATGTAAATAAATAAATAAATAAATTCTGGATACATATATAAATATGTGTGTTGTGTGTATGTGTGAATGTGTGTGTGAACTATCCCTCCGGAGTTCTGGTTTTGGAGGAAAATGTCAGGATATAAATAAAAAATTATGATAATCTGGACTCAATGTGAAGGAATCCTGGGAGATGTAGCATTACAAGGACTTCAGCCTTTTTGGCCTTGTAAAACTACAACTCCAAATGATTCCATAGCATGGAGCGATGAGAGTTGAAAGTGTAGTCCACCTGCTTCTTGACCTTGTAAAACTACAACTCCCATGATTACATAGCATGGAGCCATGAGAGTTGAAAGTGGAGTCCACCCGCTTCTTGGTCCTGTAAAACTACAACTCCCATGATTCCATAGCATGGAGCCATTGATAGAGGTCAAGTGGGGTCAAACCTCCTTAATTTCACATTGAAGACGGGCATGGGCAAACTTGGGCCCTCCAGGTGTTTTGGACTTCAACTCCCACAATTCCAATTGTGGGAGTTGAAGTCTAAAACACCTGGAGGGCCCAAGTTTGCCCATGCCTGGTGTAGATGCACTTAGGGAGTGCCTTGGGATCCCTGGCATTGACTCACAGAAGGGACAAAATGTGTCATAAAGTTTGCCAAAGGTGAGAAAGAGAGAGTTTATTTCTGGTAAACATTGAGCCTTGGCAAATAATGACGGAGGCAGAAAGGAATGTTCTCCAATGGGCCAAAGAAGGAGCATATGACATAAAGGAAGATGCCAAGAGCAAGGAAGGCAAGTTGGACTAAACCAGGATCAGGACCTTTTGTGCTTAAGGTGTGTCTATGAATGCAGTTTAACTCCACTTTAACCACCATAACTTTTTTTATTGTTGTGTCAGGAGTAACTTGTGAAACTACAAGTCACTTCTGGTGTGAGAGAATTGGCCGTCTGCAAGGACATTGCCCAGGGGGCGCCCGGATGTTTTGATGTTTTATCATCCTTGTGGGAGGCTTCTCTCATGTCCCTGCATTGGAGCTGGAGCTGATAGAGGGAGCTCATCCGTGCTCTCCCCAGATTCGAACCTGCAACCTGTCGGTCTTTAGTCCTGCCGGTGCAGGGATTTAACCCACTGTACCACCGGGGGCTCCTATGGCTGAGTACTATGAAATCCAGGGAACTCTAGTTGCATATGGCTTCTCTGCCCAAGAGTGCCAAACTACAACTCGCACGATTTCATAGCACTGTGGCCCTTAACGTGGAATCTCTTGCGCCTTGTTGGATCCATGAGCACAAAGGCACTGTCCGTTCCTTGCATCTAGGTTTCCATCCACGTTAACTGCTGTGTGATTGTGGGATTTGTAGTTTTACACAGGTCCTGAGTGACGGTGCCTTCCTAAACTACTACTCCCAGGATGCCAAAGTATTATTTAGTTAAAGTGGTGCCAAACTGCATTGATTCTGGAATATGGCAGCAAAGGTGAAATACCTTAGAAACTACAAATCCTAGGACTTTAGTATCTCAGTGAATCCCAGCAGTGAAAGTGATGCTAAACTGCATTCAATCCACAGTGTAGATGCACTCTTTGGCAGAGGAAGGCAAAGATATTGTAAAAGAAATATATACAAAAAATGCAATAATTCCATCGCATTGAGCCATGGCAGTTAAACTGGGGCCAAACTGCCCCCCTCGTCCAGTGCTCAAACCACTATAACACATTGCTATTGGTTTTACCTTACTTTTTCCAATCTCGTACCACTTCCACCATTTTGCATGGAATACGGTGTTCCTTTAAAATATATTCCCCACTTTTCCCTCCCTACCTGTTTCCCAGGTGAGCCAGGTTTGCTCACCTGACCCACCTCACCTGAAAGGCTGTGGATGCATTTGCCCAGCAGCCTTTTTTGGTGCATCGTTGCAGAGGAAGATTTTAATGGACGGCTTCCTAGGTAGGCTTGCCTCAAAGGGGCCCTTTTTCCGTCCTTAAGAATAGCCCCTTCTTTGATTGCAAAGAATAGCCCCCCACGATCCTCTGGATATTCACATAATTGATTTGCCTGTTGTAGACGCATCCCTTGACATACTATCCCCCACCTTCAAACACAAGGGCTGCTCTGCATCTGAGCACACACAAAGGGGCTTCAAAGCAACCAAAGGAGCTACAATGCCCCTGAGTGTGTGCAGAGTGGTTTTGAAAGAACAGACTTAGGCGATCCCTTGTTGTCCGAGTAGGATAGTCTTCCAAGATCAGTGTACTGGTGGTGGGTCTGTAGGTGACTGTGGAGCCCTATTCTTGATCTCCATCTTTTCCTGCAGTGAGGGCATTGGATTCCAGGTGGAAGGCGGTCCCGGTCAGGGTTGGCTTGACGTCCTATCCTCTTGGCACATTTCTCTCTTTCGCCCTCCATTCATGCCACTTCAAATTCTACAGGACTGCTGGTCACAGCTGACCTCCAGCTGGAGCGTTCAAGGGCCAGGGCTTCCCAGTTCTCGGTGTCTATGCCAGAGTTTTTAAGGTTCACTTTGAGCCCATCTTTCTTGCCCACCAACACTCCATTTTCCATTCTTGAGTTCGGAGTAGAGCAACTGCTTTGGGAGACAGTGGTTGGGCATTCGGACAACGTGGCCAATCCAGCGGAGATGATTGTGGAGGACCATCATTTCAATGCTGGTGGTCTTTGCTTCTTCCAGCACGCTGACATTTGCCCGCTTGTCTACCCAAGAGATTTACAGGATTTTCCTGAGGCAGCGCTGATGAAATCGTTCCAGGAGTTGCATGTGACGTCTGTAGACAGTCCACGTTTCATAGGCATATAACAGGGTTGGGAGGACAATAGCTTTATAAACAGGCACCTTGGTATCCCTATGGATGTCCCGGTCCTCAAACACTCTCTGCTTCATTCGGAAAAAAGCTGCACTTGCAGAGCTCAGGCGGTGTTCTATTTCAGTGTCAATGTTGACTTTGGTGGAGAGGTGGCTGCCAAGGTAGCGGAAATGGTCAACATTTTCTAATGTTACACCATTAAGCTGTATTTCTGACATTGGAGAGGGATTGGCTGATGACTGCTGGAACAGCTCTTTGGTTTTCTTGATGTTCAATGACAGTCTGAGCTTCTCGTATGCTTCTGCAAAAGTGATTAGAGTGGCTTGTAGGTCTTCTTCTGAATGCGCACAGATGACGTTGTCATCAGCATATTGGAGTTCTGTAACAGATGCTGTTGTAACCTTGGTTTTGGCTTTCAATCTGATGAGGTTAAATAGCTTGCCATCTTCCGATAAATGATTTCCACTCTGGTGGGAAGCTTCCCATCAACAAGGTGAAGTATCATAGCGATGAAGATGGAAAATAAGGTTGGGGCAATAACACATCCCTGTTTGACACCTGATTCCACCTTAAATGGGTCACTTTGGGAACCATTGCTGTCCAAGACTGTTATCATCATGTCATCGTAGAGGAGCCACGGGATGTTCACAAATTTGTTTGGGCACCCGATTTTTTGGGGGATGGTCCAGAGAGCGCTGCGATTCACTGTGTCTAATGCCTTTGCAAGGTCAATGAATGCCATGTACAGAGGCTGATTTTGTTCCCTGCATTTTTCTTGGAGCTGACGTGCAGTGAAGATCATGTCCACTGTTCCTCTGGAGGGGCGGAAGCCGTTCTGGGATTCTGTAGGATGTCTTCTGAGAGGGGCAGAAGGCGGTTTGCAAGGATTCTAGCAGAGTGGTTTCGAAGGAGTGCAGTGAATGCAAAGGAACAACAGGCAAGGGATGCCTTGCCTCCAAGCACATGGAGCAACAAAAGGAGCTACAATGAGCGTATGCAGAGGTGTTTCCATGCTACATTGGAAATGCCCTGTCTCTGAGCATGTGCAGAGGAGCTTCAAAAGGATAAAAGACAATAGACAAGGACTGGTTTGCATCTGAGCACGTGCAGGGAGGCTTCAAAGTAACAAAAGGAGCTATGGTGCCTCTGAGCATGTACAGAATAGCTTCCAAGTAGGAAAAGGCCACAGACAAGGACATTCACATGCAGAGGAGCTTCAGCTCGACAGATGGAACTCCAATGCCACGGAGTGTATGCAGAGAAGGTTCAAAAGAATGAAAGGCAATAGAACTGAACTACCTTGCCTATGAGCACACGCAGAAGGGCTTAAATGGATCAGATGGAACTATAATGCCTCTGAGTGCATGCAAATTGACTTCCAGAAAGGAAAAGGCCAAAGACAAGGACATGCACATGGGCTTCAGCACAACAGATGGAACTTCAATGCCTCTGAGCATGTGCAAAGTGGCTTCCAAGAAGGAAAAGGCAAAAGACAAGGACATGCACTTGGGCTTCAGCACAACATATGGAACTCCAATGCCTCTGAGTGCGTGCAAAGTGACTTCCAAGAAAGAAAACGCCAAAGACAAGGACATGCACATGGGCTTCAGCACAACAGATGGAACTCCAATGCCTCTGAGCGTGTGCAAAGTGGCTTCCAAGGAGGAAAGGGCCAAAGACAAGGACATGCACATGCAGAGGGGTTTCAGAATAACAGATGGAACTACAATGCCTCTGAGTGCATGCAAAGTGGCTTCAAAGAAGGAAAAGGCCAAAGACAAGGACATGCGCATGGGCTTCAGCACAACAGATGGACCTCCAATGCCTCTGAGTGTGTGCAAAGTGGCTTCCAAATAGGAAAGCCCAAAGACAAGGACATGCACATGCAGAGGGGCTTCAGAATAACAGATGGAACTACAATGCCTCTGAGTGCGTGCAAAATGACTTCCAAGAAGGAAAAGGCCAAAGACAAGGACATGCACATTGGCTTCAGCACAACAGATTGAACTCCAATGCCTCTGAGTGCGTGCAAAATGGTTTCGAAGGAGCAAAAGGGGTTTCAGTGCATGCACAGTAACAACAAAGAGATGCCCTGCCTTTGAACACATTAAGAGGGGCAACAAAGCAAGAAAACAAGTCATAGTGTCTCTGAGCATGAGCAGATTGGCTTCAGTGCAACAGAAGGAATGCCTTACCTGTGAGCATTCACTTTTTGGGAATCCCTTTGTTTAGCGCATAACGCTCTGGCTGTTCTTGACACCAGGATCACATTACTTTTAATGTTTTGCGGAATCAGTTTCATGGATGTAGCCTTTTCGGCCTCAAAGCTATTCAAAACCCTATCTGAATTGTGAATTTCAACAATACAGCACTATTCCCAACCAGAAGGTGGAAGATAATATGTCAAGGGATGAGTCTAAACCAGGCATGGCAAACTGGGGCCCTCTGGGTGTTTTGGACTTCAAGTCCCACAATTCCTAACAGCATACCGGCTATTAGGAATTGTGGGACTTGAAGTCCAAAACACCCAGAGGGCCCCAGTTTGTCCATGCCTCGTCTACACTGTGGAATTAATGTAGTTTTATACTGCTTTAACTGCCTTAGCTCACTGCTATGGGATTATGGGAGTTGTAGTTCTGCAAGGCTTTTGCCTACAAACCTCAGGATCCCATAGCATTGAGCCATGGCAGTTAAAGCAGTATCAAACTGCATCAGTTCCACAGTGTAGATTTGCTCCTAAAAGGCTTTAAAAACTATACTACTTTATTGATGGTACACTATATTATCTGTATTTAAATAGGTAAATCAGCATTCTTTCCATTCCTTGCTTCTTGTATGTAGATTTGCATTCCTATTCTAGACCTGGAGGGAAGGTTATGACATCACAAGGGTGTGTTTGTGTGTATTTATACACACACACATCACTGTTTGCTGCTGTTATCACTGGTAACAAAAGCGTTGCATACAAAAGTATGTGAACCCTTAAATAAATATGCAAATAGCCTTTTCCCTACTAAAGTGGCAGTTGAAGGGGAGCTCCAGCGGTCATCTAGTCCAACCCCATCCATGTAATAATGCAGATTTGAATCAATGTGGCAGTAACAAATTGTTGTGTGTGTCTTGCAAATGCTGCTCTTCTCATTTCTCCCTTGTCTCCTACAACCCACATCATGAGTTCCCTTCCTGGAAGATGTTTTGTCGGTTCCTGGCAGAAAAAGGGCCATTTATAGCCAGAGAGCTTTCTTCTTAGAGGGATTAAAGACAGAGGTGGCAGGATTAGAGGGCTCTGCTTGCTGTCCTTGGTCCACTTGCCTTGATCTGAAACTACTCTGCATGCACTAATAGGCACCACAGTCCCTGTGGTTGCTTTGGAGGCCCTCTGCACATGCTCAGAAGCAGTGAATTTCCTTCTGTAGCACTGAAGCCACTCTGCACATGCTCAGAGACACTATGTCTCCATTTCTTGCTTTGTAGCCCCTCTTCATGTGCTCAGAGGCAGGGCATCCCATGCCTATTGTTACGATGCATACGCTGCAACCCCTTTTATGAGCTTTCAAAAGCACTCTGTACATGTTCAGAGGCACCATACCCCCTGTGGTTACTTCGGAGCCCCTTGCTCTTCTTCCCCTGGTTGGGTGGGCTTGGCAAGGTGGGCTTGGCATGCCCTGCAACCCCTTCTGAGCTTCCGAAAGCATTCTGTAGATGTTCAGAGGCAGCGTAGCCCCTTTGGTTGCTTTGGAGCCCCTTTGCACGTGCAGAGAGGCCCTCTGCCCTTCTTCCCATGGGTGAGTGAGCTTGACATACCCTGCAACCCCTTTCTGAGCCTTCGAAAGCACTCTGTACATGTTCAGAGGCACTGCAGCCCCTTTGGTTGCTTTGGCACCCCTTTGCTGAGAGGCCCTCTGCCCTTCTTCCTTGGGTGGGTGGACTTGGCATACCCTGCAACCCCTTTCTGAGCCTCCAAAAGCACTCTGTATGTGCTCAGAGGCACAGCAGCCCCTTTGGTTGCTTTGGAGTCCCTTTGCACGTGCTGAGAGGCCCTCTGCTCTTCTTCCCCTGGGTGGGTGGGCTTCGTAAGGTGGGCTTGGCATGCCCTGCAACCTCTTTCTGAGCTTCTGAAAGCACTCTGTACATGTTCAGAAGTACTGCAGCCCCTTTGGTTACTTTGCAGCCCTTTTTGCATGTGCTGAGAGGCCCTCTGCCCTTCTTCCCTTGGGTGGATGGCCTTGGCAAGGTGGTCTTCACATGCCTTTGCAACCCCTTTCTGAGCCTTCGAAAGCATTCTATACATGCTCAGAGGCACAGCAGCCCCTTTGGTTGCTTTGGAGTCCCTTTGCACGTGCTGAGAGGCCCTCTGCCCTTCTTTCCCTGGGTGGGTGGGCTTCGTAAGGTGGGCTTGGCATGCCCTGCAACCCCATTCTGGGCCTTCAAAACCACTCTGTACATGCTCAGAGGCACTGCAGCCCTTTTGGTTGCTTTGGATCCCCTTTGCACGTGCTGAGAGGCTCTCTGCCCTTCTTCCCTTGGGTGGGTGGGCTTGGCATACCCTGCAACCCCTTTCTGAGCCTTCAAAAGCACTCTGTACATGCTCAGAGGCACTGCAGCCCCTTTGGTTGCTTTGGAGCCCCTTTGCACGTGCTGAGAGGCCCTCTGCCCTTCTTCCCTTGGGTGGGTGGGCTTGGCAAGGCGGGCTCCTCCTTCCTTCCATCCATCCTTCTTTCTTTCCTTCCTTCCCTGGCAGCCCCTCCTTTGGCTCCAGAGACAGCAGCCCTCCTCCTCCCTTCTTCAGGGGGATCTCCTCTCTGTGTGCCTGCCTGTCTGTCTTGGCTGCGCCTTCGGGGCGCGTGGGCCCGCTCCCTGGCCTGGCGGGGCCCTTCCCTGGGCAGCTGCGGCTGCTGCTTGGCAGGGCCTTCCTCCTCTTCCTCCTCCTCCTCCTTTTTTTCCTCCTGGCTGTGGAGGCGGAGGGATGCCCGCCTGGTCCTCCCGCCCTGCCCTTCCTCCTCCTCTCCTCCTCCCTCCTCCTCCTCCTCCTCCTCCCTCCCTCTCCTCCCTCTCGCTCTTCCTCCTGCGGCAGGTGTCCCCTCCGAGGATGGAGCAGGGCCCGCCATGGCCCGCCGGGCGGCCCCGCAAGAGGAGCTGCCCTCCTCTGGAGCAGGACCCCCGGAGCTGTCCCTGGAGGAGGTGCTGAAGGCCTACGAGCAGCCCCTCAACGAGGAGCAGGCCTGGGCCGTCTGCTTCCAGTGCTGCCGCGGGATCCAGGAGGGCGGCGAAGGGGGGCCCGCCTGGGGACCCCAGGGGCGCCTCTCCGGACCCGCAGACCTCCTCCTCCGCAGGGACGGAGCCGTCGACGCCAAGGGAGAGCACGGAGTGGCCGGTGAGTCCAGGCAGAGGGCCCCACGGGACTCCCAGGCATTGGGAAAGGGCAGCGGCTCCTTTAAGAGCCACCCAGGAGCCCCCTATTACAGGCCAAAGGGCTGTTGAGGAAGGGGTCCTTTCCAAAGAAAGAGAGGGGATTGGGGTCTTCCTATAAAAGGGGAGCGGCTCCTTTAAGAAGGACCCAGGAGCCCAAAGGGGATTGGGGTCTTTCTTTAAAAGGGGGAGCGGTTCCTTTAAGAACCACCCAGGAGCCCCCTATTACAGGCCAAAGGGCTTTTGGGGAAGGGGTTCTTTCCAAAGAATAGAGGGGATTGAGGCCTTCCAATAAAAGGGGGAGCGGCTCCTTTAAGAAGGACCCAGGAGCCCAAAGGGGATAGGGGTCTCTCTTTTGAAAGGGTGAGCGGCTCCTTTAAGAACCACCAAGGAGCCCTATTACAGGCCAGAGGGCTTTTGGGGAAGGGATGCTCTTCAAAGAAGAGGGGATTGGGGCTCTTCCTTTAAAAGGGGGAGCGGCTCCTTTAAGAAGGACCTTATTATAAGCCAAAGGGCTTTTGGGAAAGGGGTGCTTTCCAAAGAAGTGGGGACTGGGTCTTCCTTTAAGAAGGACCCAGGAGCCCAAAGGGGATTGGAGTCTCTCTTTTAAAAGGGGAGTGGCTCCTTTAAGAAGGACCTTATTATAAGCCAAATGACTTTTGGGGAAAGGGTGCTTTCCAAAGAAGAGACTTCTCTACAAAAGGGGATTGGGGTCTCTCTTGTAAAAGGAGCAGCGGCTCCTTTAAGAACCACCAAGGAGCCCTATTACAGGCCAAAGGGCATTTGAGGAAGGGGTGCTTTCCAAAGAAGAGAATTCTCTGCAAAAGGGGTTTGGGGTCTTCCTTTAAAAGGGGGTGGCTCCTTTAAGAAGGACCCAGGAGCCCAAATACAGCCCAAAGGGATTTTGAGGAAGGGATGCTTTCCAAAGAAGAGACTTTGCTCATGAGGACTGGGCTCTGCAAAAGGGGTTTGGGGACTTCCTTCAAAAGGGGGATTGTCTCCTTTAACAACCACCCAGGAGCCCTACTACAGTTCATGGGTGGGGACCCCTTTAAGGGAGAGGCTTTCATAGCTGGAATCACTGGATTGTTGTGAGATTTCCAGGCTGCCTGGCCATGTTCCAGAAGCATTCTCTCCTGACGTTTCACCAACATCTATGGCAGACATCTTCAGAGGTTGTGAGGTCTGTTGGAAACTAGGCAAGTGGGGTTTCTATATCTGTGGAACAATGTCCTGATTCTAGAGTTTTTTTTAAATACTGGTAGCCAAATTTTGTTCATTTTCATGGTTTTCTCCTTTCTGTTGAAATTGTCCACATGCTTGTGGATTTCAATGGCTTCTCCCAACAAAGGATTCCACCAGGTAGGAAGCAGCTTTGAAGCTACCAGTATTGAAAAAACTCTAAAATCAGGACAGTAAATAAAGAGGAACACTCAAACAACAGGGGAATTCCTGGCATGAAGCAATCAGGGCCAGCTAGCAGCTCCCAAAAAAGGATTCTCCCAGGCAGAAAGCAGCCAGGCTTTGAAGCTGCCAGGCTATTCAATGATAATCAAAGTGGCCAATTGCAACGTTCATACTTGGCTCCAACAGACAAGAGTTTTTTCTCCCACTCTGGACATCGTTCCTCAGATATAGAAACCTCACTTGTCTAGTTTCCAACAGACCTCATAACCTCTGAGGATGCCTGCCATAGATGTGGGTGAAACATCAGGAGAAAATGCTTCTAGAAATATGGTCACACAACCCCGAAAACTCACAGCAACCCAATGAGTATGGCTGTTTAGCCATATTCCAGAAACATTCTCTTCTGACGTATTAGGACCCAGACGTATTTCAAAGTCAGGATAATGCTTTGATTTCATTCTGGAAAGAAAGCAAGCTTGGGGAACTATATTTGCCTGTTAAGTTTCAAAATGCCACAAGCAGGTGGACAATTTCAATAGAAAGGAGGAAACCATGAAAAGGAACCCTCCTCCTTATTGTTGAACTCCTGATTTTGATACAGGTTGTTGTTGTTGTTGTTGTTGTTGTTTATTTATACCATGCTTTCCCCCCTAACAAGGAAACTCAAAGCAGGCTTACGTTAAAAGCCATTGAGTACAGTTTAAAATCTGCAAAATATACAAACATTAATGAGGTGCCCCACATCAAAAATAAAGGTGCACTTAGGGGATTCATTTTAGCCTATTCTTATTTGGCGAAAAGGACCTGGAGGAACTGCATCTCAATCCTTCACTAAGCTGCAAAAATTAAAGCAGCATCAGCAATTTCACCCTGTTTCCTTGCCAATTGTAAATTGTATTATTATTATTATTATTATTATTATTATTATTATTATTATTATTAGGTTTCTTATCTTGGGACAGTTCATAGAGCAGTTGTTCTTTGGCAGCTGACATGCCTTCAATGTTGATTGAGATTATTGTCATGGTTGGTCCTGAAAAGGTCCGTTGGTCGTTTTGCTTGCTTGTTTGCATGCTGCACGTAGCTTCTGGTCGCTTTTGGAGTGAGAGAATCAGCCGTCTACGAAGACGTTGCCCAGGGTACGCCTGGATGTCTTGCAATCCTGTGAGGAGGCTTCTCTCATGTCCCCCATTGTTTGTTTGTTTGTTTGTTAAAAATGCAATACAACTCTTTGGTTTACTCCTGACACAATAAATAAATATTATTATTAGATACACAACCAGATGAGTCCACAGCAGACAAGATCACTCTTCTGGCTGTTATATTGAATCACACGTCAGACACTTCCTAAGTGTCTAGGACTGTGTGATGTATCGGCAAATAATGCATACAGATCTGAGTAGGGTGGCCTTCTGCAGACAGTATTTTTGTTAGTGCAGATTGTTTTTAAGTCCAGGCCAAGGTCTTTAGGCACTGCACCCAGTGTGCCAATCACTACTGAGACCCCCTTGACTGGCTTGTGCCAGAATTATTATTATTATTATTATTATTATTATTATGATACATAACAAGATTGGTACACAGCAAACAAGATCACTTTTGTATTGAATCACACGTCGGACACTTCCCATGTGTCTAAGACTGTGTGATGTATTGGATGATAATTTTGTAAATGCCAATTGTTTTTAAGTCCAGGCCAAGGTCTTTAGGCAGTGCACCCAGGTGCCAATCACCAATGGGACCACTTTGACTGGCTTGTGCCATAATAATAATAATAATAATAATAATAATAATAATTATTATTATTATTATTATTATTATTATTATTTGATACTTAACAAGATAACTAGACAGCAAACAAGATCACTATGCTGGCTTTTGTATTGGATCACATATTGGACACTTCCCAAGTGTCTAGAACTGTGTGATGTATTGGATGGAAATGTTGTAAAGGCCGATTGTTTTTAAGTCCAGGCCAAGGTCTTTAGGCACTGCACCCAAGTGCCAATCACCAATGGGACCACCTTGACTGGCTTGTGCCAGAGTCTTTGCAGTTCAAGTCTTTAAATCTTCATATCACGTAAGCTTTTCCAGTTGCTTCTTCTCAGTCCTGCTGTCGTGTGGGATTGCAGAATCACTGTCATTAGTATTAGTAGTAGTATTGCTTGTTCCCATTGCAATTACTCTCAGTATTGCTGTGCTTGCTGTCTGTTATTGCCATTGTTTCCCTGCAATGATCCAGTGACTCTTCTCTGCAATGGTCCAGTGACTCTCTGCTGTGCATTTTTGGCTAAAATCCTGGCGCAGACTCCAGGATAACATCAAGAACTTTTACTTTTGCACTTTAAGCATCTCATGTGGTTGGAATTATAGAGAGAGGCGGGGGAGTAGGCATGTACAAACTTGGGCCCTGCAGGTGCTTTGGACTTCAACTCCCACCATTCCTAACAGCCTCAGGCCCCTTCCTTTCCCCCCTCAGCTGCTTAAGCATTATTATTATTATTATTATTATTATTATTATTATTATTATTATTTGATACTTAACAAGATAACTAGACAGCAAACAAGATCACTATGCTGGCTTTTGTATTGGATCACATATTGGACACTGCTTAAGCTGCTTAAGCAGCTGAGGGGGGAAAGGAAGGGGCCTGAGGCTGTTAGGAATGGTGGGAGTTGAAGTCCAAAGCACCTGCAGGGCCCAAGTTTGCACATGCCTGATACAGAGGAACTTCCCAGCCTTATGTCGTTGATGCACCATTATGCTGTCAAATGCAGCAAATTCCTAAATGCAATCGAACTTTTCAAAACATTCCTTTTTTTTTTTTTTTTTTTTGCAAAATATTGTCCTCTGAATGGTTTGCACTTTTCCCCCATTTGCATTTGGGCGATTGCTGGTTGGACTATTTTAATCTGTCCAAAGATTCATAAAATGTGGTTGTTTCACTGAACTTCAGAAAGAAAAAACCGGAGATGGGCCTTTTTGCAAGGCTCAAATGCCAGGTTAATGCACTCTGTTTTTTGGCCGAGGTGAATATGCATGAATAATAGAGCGTATTTTTCTGCTTAGCAGGAGGAGGAGATGGCAGGAAGTCCATAAATCAAATGCAATGGTCTCTGAGGACATATTGTTTTGCAGGAGCCGGGTTTGGGCTTTGTGGGGTATCGGTTTCTCCTTTTCCTTGCATTGCTCCTTTCTCTATTCTCGAAATAGACATTCTCTGCACATTCAAGTTTGGAAATGTATAGGAGACCGGTTCCAGTTCAGTTGGGCAAAACAAAGGGAGGGAAGTTTGTTTAAAATGCAAATGGGTACATCGTGTTTTTAAATGAACAAACGCTCCTTTATGGAGGACAGCAACTTGTAAGAACTGGGAAGAAGGACCATTATTGTAGTACTAGTAGTAATAATATTTATATCCTGGCTAACATTAAAAAAGCATAATGTTTTGGATCAATTTCCATCTCAATCAAGAGATAAAATCAGGATATAAATAATAATAATAATAATATATTATTATTAATAATAATAATAATTAGTAATAGTATAATAATAATAATAATTAATAATAGTGAAAGGCCATCAAATACCAATATTGATGGAAATCAATTGTAGAAAACTGCTTCAAGTACAAAAGACAAAAAGAGAATACTGTAAAAATACGATGGAGAGAGCAGAAGAGAAAACTGGCCAAAGAAGGATAGTTCTGAGAAACATTGAGAGCAAAATGGACAAAGAAAAAACATGGATGTGGCTCACAAATGGAACTTTGAAAAAGGAGACGGAGGGCCTGATTCTTAAAGCCCAAGAACAAGCCATTAGAACCAATGGCATCAAAGCCAGAAATGAAAAGTCGACGACAGATCCCGAGTGTAGATTCTGCAAGGAAGCAGATGAAACAACAAATCGCATTCTCAGCTGCTGCAAGAAGATTGCACAGACAGACTACAAGCAGAGGCACAACACCATTGCTCAGATGATCCATTGGAACTTGTGCCACAAATATCATCTGCTTATGACAAAGAACTGGTGGGATTACAAGCCTGAAAAATTATGGGAAATGAACACGTCAAACTACTCTGGGACTTTTGATTTCGGACTAACAGAGTTTAGGAGCACAAGACTCCTGACTTCATAATCGTGTTAAAAAACCAAGTATGGATCATTGATGTTGCAATCCCAGGCGATAGCAGGAGTCATAGTATCATAGAATCAAAGAGTTGGAAGAGACCTCATGGGCCATCCAGTCGAACCCCCTGCCAAGAAGCAGGAATATTGCATTCAAATCACCCCCGACAGATGGCCATCCAGCTTCTGTTTAAAAGCTTCCAAAGAAGGAGCCTCCACCACACTCCGGGGCAGAGAGTTCCACTGCTGAATGCCTCTCACAATCAGGAAGTTCTTCTTCATGTTCAGATGGAATCTCCTCTCTTGTAGTTTGAAGCCATTGTTCCGCGTCCTAGTCTCCAGGGAAGCAGAAAACAAGCTTGCTCCCTCCTCCCTGTGGCTTCCTCTCACATATTTATACATTGCTATCATATCTCCTCTCAGCCTTCTCTTCTTCAGGCTAAACATGCCCAGCTCCTTAAGCCGCTCCTCATAGGGCTTGTTCTCCAGACCCTTGATCATTTTAGTCGTGCTCCTCTGGACACATTCCAGCTTGTCAATATCTCTCTTGAATTGTGGTGCCCAGAATTGGACACAATATTCCAGGTGTGGTCTAACCAAAGCAGAATAGAGGGGTAGCAGTACTTCCCTAGATCTAGACACTAGGCTCCTATTGATGCAGGCCAAAATCCCATTGGCTTTTTTTGCCGCCACATCACATTGTTGGCTCATGTTTAACTTGTTGTCCACGAGGACTCCAAGATCTTTTTCACATGTACTGCTCTCGAGCCAGGCATCCCCCATTCTGTATCTTTGCATTTTGTTTTTCCTGCCAAAGTGGAGTATCTTGCATTTGTCACTGTTGAACTTCATTTTGTTAGTTTTGGCCATCTCTCTAATCTGTCAAGATCGTTTTGACTCCTGCTCCTGTCCTCTGGAGTATTGGCTATCCCTCCCAATTTGGTGTCGTCTGCAAACTTGATGATCCTGCCTTCTAGCCCTTCTTCTAAGTAATTAATAAAGATAAGCTGGCACAATGTGAGGATTTAAAGATTGAACTGCAAAGGCTCTGGCACAAGCCAGTCAAGGTGGTCCCAGTGGTGATCGGCACACTGGGTGCAGTGCCTCAAGACCTTGGCCTGCACTTAAAAACAATAGGCACTGACAAAATCACCACTTGTCAGCTGCAAAAGGATCTGCATGTATTATTTGCCAATACATCACACAATCCTAGGCACTTGGGAAGTGTTCAACAAATGATCAAATACAAAAGCCAGCATAGTGATCTTGTTTGCTGTGTACTGATCTTGTTATGTATCTATAATAATAATAATAATAATAATAATAATAATAATAATAATAATAATACATCACACAGTCCTAAACGCTTGGGAAGTGTTTGACTTGTGATTTTGTGATACGAAAGCCAACATATATATCTCGTTTGCTGTGTCATACTGTGTTTTTGTGTCAGTAAAATAATAATAATAATGATGATAATGATAATAATAATTACTTTCAGGATCATTTGCCCATTTGGAGCTATAATCCCCAAATATCCTTCTTCCCAATTATTCTGTGGCTGTTAAGCAATGAAGTTTAGCACCATTTTAACTGCCATGGCTCAGAGCAATGGAATACTGGGAGTTGTAGTTTTAGAAGGTCCTTAGTCTTCTCTGCCCCAGAGTGCAAACTACAAATCCCATGATTCCCTAACTTTGAGCCATGGCTGTCAAAATGGTGCCAAATTTCATCAATCTGACACTGCAGGTGCACCTTCTGTTGCTCCCATGGTAGATTGAATTAGCATTCTTCCCTGGCTCGATGCTATGGAGTGCTGGGAGTTGTAGTTTGGAGATGCAGCATCACCTCTTAGCATACAAGACCTTTTCAAACGACAACTCCCAGCATTCCACAGCATTGTGCCATGACATGGCAGTTAAAGTGGTGCCCTATTGCCCTGTGCCCCACTGAACTGGGTGAGAGTTTGGGGCGGATTATTGCAGGAGGTCAGAGATCAAAGTATCTTGCAAGGACGCACTTTCCTCCACTCCGGAAGGCTTCTGATGAGAGTAATTACATTTAATGACACGGTGCAATGGAAGGGCTCATGTGCCGCCCTGGAAAGACCAGAAAGGCGGTGCCAGGATTCCTTTGCATTGAGCTATGACAGTTAAAGCTGCCAAACTGCATTAAACCTTCAATAGAGCGCCTCGTGATTCTGAACTCCTCAATGTGGTTTAGCACCTTGGATAGTTCTACTTCAGAGGGAAGACTTCATCCCTCTGTTTCTATTTATCCAACATGTTGTCTGGGCTGCTTTATATTAGAAAGCATTCAAATGCTGCAATAGAAAACACCAATGAGGGGCCTTAGTTGGCTTCGGGTGATTCTGCACTGTGGAATGAATGTAGTTTGCTGTCTTGGGCCCATCCTATGGAATGGTGGGAGTTGTAGTTTCGCTAGGTCTTTAGCCTTCTCTGTGCTGTCGCTCCCATAATCCCATGGCCATTAAAGTGGCACTAGACTGCATTCATTTTGCAATCTATTATTATCATTATATTTCCAATCTGCGTTTCTCTCTTGATTGAGGCCCAAAGTGGCTAATAATAATAATAATAATAATAATGTTTCTAGAATATAGAAAGGGGATTATGTTGTCGAAGGCTTTTGTGGCCGGAATCACTGGGTTGCTGTAAGTTTTCCAGGCTGTCTGGCCATGTTCCAGAAGCATTCTTTCCTGACATTTCACCTGCATCTATGGCAGGCATCCTCAGAGGTTGTGAGGTCTGTTGGAAACGAGGCAAGTGAGGTTTATATATCTGTGGAATGATTTCCAGAGTAGGAGAAAAAACTCTTTTCTGCTTGAGGTAAGTGTGAATGTTGCAATTAGCCACCTTGATTAGCACTGAATGGCCTTGCAGCTTCAATGTCTGGCTTCTTACTGCCTGGAGGAATCCTTTGTTGGGAGGTGATTAGCTGGCCTGATTGTTTCTTGTCTGGAATTCCCATTCCACTGCCATCACAAAGGCCTACTTCACCACCTAGCAACCGCCATTGTGGTACATATACATACTTTGACACACACACATACATACACACGCACACAAATACCATGAAAGTGTGTGTGTCGAGAGAGAGAGAATGAGAGAGGGTGGGAGAAAGATCTCTTGTCTGTTTGAGGCAGGTGAGAATGTTGCCATTGGCTACCATGATTAGTATTGAATGGCCTTGCAGCTTCAAGGTCTGGGTGCTTGCTCTGGGGGAATCCTTTGTTGGGAGGTGATTAGCTGGCCCTAATTTTTTTTTCTTGTCTGGAATTCCCATATTTTGAGTGTTGTTCAATAAAAAACAGTAAATAAAGAACAACACTTTGGGGAATTCCAGAAAATAATCAATCAGGGCCAGCTAACACTTCCCCAGGCAGTAAGCACCCAGGTCTTGAAGCTGCAAGGCCATTACATGTTAATCAGGGTGGCCAATTGCAACATTCACATCTGCCTCAAGCAGACAAGAGTTCTTTCTCCCACCCTCTCTCATTCTCTCTCCCTCTATACACGCACACACTCATGGTGTGTGTGTGTGTCAAAATATGTATATGTACCACAAAGGCGGTTGCTAGGTGGTGAAGTAGACCTTTGAGATGGTCGTGGAATGGGAATTCCAGACAAGAAACAATTAGGTCAGCTAATTACCTCCCAACAAAGGATTCCTCCAGGCAGTAAGAAGCCAGACCTTGAAGCTGCAAGGCCATTCAATGCTAATCTAGGTGGCCAGTTGCAACATTCACACCTACCTCAAGCAGATAAGAGTTCTTTCTCCCACCTTGGACATCATCATTCCACAGATATATAAACCCCACTTGCCTATTTTCCAACAGACGTCACAACCTTTGAGGATGCTTGCTATAGATGCAGGTGAAACGTCAGGAGAGAATGCTTCTTGAACAAGGCCAGACAGCTCGGAAAACTCACAGCAACCCAGAAAGGGTATTTTTCTGTGAGTCCCTGAAACTCCAGCAAATTTGCAACCAGAAGGCATCAGGGCGAAGACCGCCATGCAAAGCTCTCTCTCTGATTTGGGTTCGCTCCTAAGGGCTTATCTCTCCTTTTCCGGAGTGTTTGCACTCTCTGCTCAGTTCAAATACAACCAGAGGCTCCTGGAATAAGAAAAAAAAAACATTTACCTGGTGTCAGGCTTGTTGTCACACCCAAAGTGGGAGGCCAAGGCAAACATTAAGCTCTTTGAGTCGGCTGCTTCTCTGCAAAGGCCTTTTTGTTTGCACTGTAGGATGAATGCAGTTTCGTACCAATTTAACTGCTGTGGCTCAATGAAGTGGAATCAGTGGAGTTGCCAAAGAGTGCAGACTGCAGACTACAAGATTCCATAGCATTGAGCCATGGCAGTTCAAAGTGGTGCCAAACTGCATTAATTTTGCAGTGTGAATCAGGCATGGGCAAACTTTGGCCCTCCGGGTGTTTTGGACTCCAACTCCCACCATTCTTAACAGCCTCAGGCCCTTTCCTTTTCCCCCTCAGCCGCTTAAGCAGCTGAGGGGGAAAAGGAAGGGTCCTGAGGCTGTTAGGAATGGTGGGAGTTGAAGTCCAAAACACACAGAGGGCCAAAGTTGGCCTAAGCCTGCTGTAGAGGAAACTTCCTTGCACTCCACTGAGTCTAACATTGGTTATGGGCCCAGCACACAGCTTAAGCGACTGAGCAGGGGAAAGGAAGGGGCCTGAGGCTGTTAGGAATGGTGGGAGTTGAAGTGCAAACACTCCGGAAAAGGAAAGATAAGCCCTTAGGAGCGAACCGAAATCAGAGAGAGAGCTTTGCATGGCGGCCTTCGCCCTGATGCCTTCCACTTGCAAATTTGCTGGAGTTTCAGGGACTCACAGAAAAATCCCCTTTCTGGGTTGCTGTGAGTTTTCCGGGCTGTCTGGCCATGTTTCAGAAGCATTCTCTCCTGACGTTTCACCTGCATCTGTGGCAAGCACCCTCAGAGGTTGTGACGTCTGTTGGAAACTAGGCAAGTGGGGTTTATATATCTGTGGAATGATGATGTCCAAGGTGGGAGAAAGAACTCTTGTCTCTTTGAGGCAGATGTGAATGCTGCAACTGGCCACCTTGATTACCATTGAATGGCCTTGCAGCTTCAAGGTCTGGCTTCTTACTGCCTGGAGGAATCCTTTGTTGGGAGGTAATTAGCTGACTTGATTGTTTCTTGTCTGGAATTCCCATTCCACTACCATCACAAAGGCCTACTTCACCGCCTAGCAACACAAGAGGCACTCAAAGTGGCCAGCCACTGGTCAAAGGACATTTAATCAACTACCATGCTTGCAAACTTTGTGTTTTGTTTGTTTGTTTTGTTAAAAATGTAATACAACTGTCTGGTTGCTCCTGACACGATAAATAAAATAACCGCCTACCAACTGCCATTGTGGTACATATACATATTTTGACACACACACACCATGAGTGTGTCAAAATATGTATATGTACCACAAATACGTATGTATATGTACCACGTATGTATATGTACCACAAAATATGTATATGTGTGTGGAGGGAAAGAGAATGAGAGAGGGTTCCAAGATTGTTGCACCCAAACGTTTCCAAGAAAAGGCTTTTCCAGATGGCGGTTTGCACTGATAATATTTGCTCAGAAGCACCGCAAGAAGAAGGTGTTTTAGGAGAACATAAAAACCCGTTTGCCCAGTTCTTTAATGGTTATGATCGCCGGGGGCTCTCCCTCCTTGACCTCCATCCAGCCCTGCAAAAGCAAGGTGACTCTCCTGGTGCATTTTGACGATGCTTCCAGCCCTGCAAGGCGGCACTCGCTCTGGGCCAAAGCGTTGCGTCACTCCCACCGTCCCTGAAGGAAACAACTAATGGGAACAGAGGCAAGAGAGAGCAAAAGTATCTTTGCTGCATTGCCTTTCTTTCATTCATAGTGTTTGCAGCTCCTTGCTTGGTTCCCTCCTGTAGCCGCGGAGCTGCAAGGCATGCAAGACCAGTGATGCTCCTTGCATGGATGTTGTTGTTTGTATTATTATCTCTCTCCCTCTCTCCCTCTCTCTCTATATATATATACACATACACCATATGTGTGTATGTATGCACACCATATGCGTGTGTATATATGTGTGTGTATGTCTATATGCATGTATGTATGTGTGTGTGTGTGTGTGTGTGTGTGTGTGTGTTGAAGTATGTATATGTACCACAATGGCTGTTACTAGGTGGTCTACACACCAACACACACACACACTTATACCATATGTGTGTATATATGTGTGTGTGTATGTTTCAGAGTAGGTATATGTACCACAATGGCTGTTACTAGGTGGTCTATGCACACATATACACACACATACCATATGTGTGTATATGTGTATGTGTGTGTCTGTATATATTTGTATGTATACATGTATATATGTGTGTGTGTGTCAAAGTATGTATATGTACCACAGTGTCTTTTACTAGGTGGTCTATATACACACAAACCATATGTGTGTGTGTGTGTGTGTGTGTGTGTTGAAGTATGTATATGTACCACAATGGCTATTACTAGGTGGTCTACACACCCACCCACCCACACACTTATACCATATGTGTATATATATGTGTGTGTGTATGTATGTGTTAAAGTAGGTATATGTACCACAATGGCTGTTACTAGGTGGTCTATACACACACACACATATACACACACATACCATATGTGTGTGTGTATATATATGTATGTGTGTTTCTGTATATTTATGTATGCATGTATACATATGTATATGTGTGTGTGTGTTTCAAAGTATTTATATGTACCACAATGGCTGTTACTAGGTGATCTATACACACACACACACACACACACACACCATATGTGTGTGTGTATATATATGTGTGTGTCGCGGGGCTGCAAGACATGCAAGACCAGTGATGCTTCTTGCATGGATGTTGTTGTTTGTATTATTATCTCTCTCCCTCTCTCTCTATATATATATATACACATACACCATATGTGTGTATACACACCATATGTGTGTATATATGTGTGTGTATATGTCTATATGCATGTATGTATATATATGTGTGTGTGTGTGTCAAAGTATTTATATGTACCACAATGGCTGTTACTAGGTGATCTATACACACACACACACACACACACACACACACACCATATGTGTGTGTGCATATATATATGTGTGTGTGTTGCGGGGCTGCAAGACATGCAAGACCAGTGATGCTTCTTGCATGGATGTTGTTGTTTGTATTATTATCTCTCTCCCTCTCTCTCTCTCTCTCTCTATACACACATACACCATATGTGTGTATACACACCATATGTGTGTGTGTGTGTGTGTATATGTGTGTGTCTCAAAGTATGTATATGTACCAGAACAACTAGTTAGTCTATATATGTGTGTGTATGTGTATATATATATATATATACAGTATACACTAGCTTGGGTATCTGATGGTGCCCGGATTATTTGAAAAAAACATTGTTTGTTTTGGGGTGTTAGGTAATATCGTTTAGTTAATCAGTAACACTATTTATTACAGAAAGCTAGTCTTTGATTTCATTTTTTATGAATGCTCCCATTAGAAAATACATAACAATGTGGGTGAACTACAATTTCCAGAACCGTGGGCCAGTCCTCCCCAAACCAGGCACAGTTGGCCATGTTGGGTGTGTGTGCCAAGTTTGGTCCAGATCTGTTGTCAGCTGGGTTCAGTGCTCTCTGGATAAGGGTGAACTACAACTCCCATCTGCCAAGGCCAGACACTTTGACTCCACTTTTAATTATCTTGGCCCAATGTTATGGATTTGTGTGAGTTGTAGCTTCACAAGGTCTTGGAACTTCCCTGGCAAAGAGTGCCGGTGAGTCACCAAACTACAACTCCCAGGATTCCATACCATTGAGCCATGCTGGTTCAAGTGGTGTCAAAACTAGATAAAGTGTGCAGTGCAGATGGTCCCTTCCTTTGTCCGTGTCCAGCATGTCTTCTTCCACCTCCAAAGTGGCCACTGCTGGCCATCTGGTCCATCCAGCCACTTAACTCCATTCCCTTCCATCTGGCACTTCCATCTGCCTTGGCCTGGAGACGATCCCCAAAGGGAGGAAAAGCCACCTGCCTCCCTCCATTTGTTGCTATGGATTGGGTGACCTTTTCCCTTTTAGTTGGACTAGGTCAGTGGCAGGAAATAGGGCTTTGGGGCATTTGGCCAAGCGAAGGGACAGAGGTGAAGATGGGGTCCATGGATACACATTTGTAATTGCCTTGCAATCCACACTATTGACAATACTGTTTCTTCTCCTAGTGGTTATGCTTTCCGTTGGCTTCAGTTGCATTTCTACTTGAGTTAATATATCAAAATGTTTGTCAGTGTTTAGCTATGTTTGTTTTAACTGTTGTAAGATGCTTTGAATCCCGGAAAGAGGGAAAAGCAGCATGGTAATAACAATAGAAATAATAACAATAACTACAACAAAGGTCGCACATGCCTTTTTCGACTACCAAAATCTTGCATTTGGTGGCTAAAATAGGAAAACCTTTGCTTTCTGATGGTTCATTGCACACAAATGTTGTTTCCTGCACAAGATTATTGAAAATATTGTGTCTGAAACAACCTTCAGGTGCAGAGGAGACATAAATAAATGTCATGTTTAGGCTTGGGTTCCATTTCCGAGATATCTCTTGACACAGATGCAAATATTTTCTTCAAGGGGAAATTCTGAAAATCTGAAATTCTGGTCTGAGGCATTTTGAACAAGGGAGACTCAGAATTTGGAGTAATAATAATAACTACAATGACAACTCTTCATCCAGTTCCAAGGGACAGAGATATTAATACTGTATTTTTCCTTTTGTAGAACTCCCATTGACTTTGACGCCTTCTGCAGAAGCCCAGGTGAGTTCAAGATACTTATAATATTGTATTATTATTATTATTATTATTATTATTATTATTATTATTATTATTAGATACACAACAAGATTAGTCCACAGCAAACAAGATCCCCATGCTGGCTTTTATATTTGATCACACGTTGGACACTTCCCAAGTTTCTAGGAGTGTGTGATGTATCAGCAAATAATGCGTGCAGATCCCAGAAGGGTGGCCTGTTGCAGCACACAGATGGGAATTTTGTCAGCGCCGATTGTGTTTAAGTGCAGGCCAAAGTCTTGAGGCATTGCACCCGGTGTGCTGATCACCACTGGGACCACCTTTACTGGCTTGTGCCAGAGTCTTTGCAATATTATTATTGTAATATTCCATAATAATATACAATAATATTATATACAATATTATTATTGTTGAGGCAGAACAAAATTAGTCCACAGCAAACAAGAACCCTATGCTAGTTTTTGTATTTGATCACACGTCGGAACTTTCCCAAGTGTCTAGGACTGTGTGATGTATTGGCGAATAATGTGGGCAGATCCGAGTAGCGTGGCCTTTTGCAGCTGACAGATGGCAATTTTGTCAGCGCCGATTCTGTTTAAGTGCAGGCCAAGGTCTTTAGGCACTGCACCAAGTGTGCTGATCCCTACTGGGAGCCCTTTGACTGGCTTGTGCCAGAGTCTTCGCAGTTTGATATTTAAATCATTGTATCGTGTCAACTTTTCCATTTGCTTCTTGTCAATCCTGCTGTCACCTGGGATTGCAACATCGACGAGCCATATTTTGTTTTTTAACACAATTGTGAGGTCAGGAGTATTGTGCTCCAAAACTCCTTCAGTCTGAATTCGGAAGTCCCAGAGTAGTTTGACGTGTTCATTTTCTGTAACTTTTTCAGGCTTGTGATCCCACCAGTTCTTTGTTGCAGGCAGATGGGATTTGTGGCACAAGTTCCACAAATACTGGAACTTGTGCCACAAATAATAATAATAATAATCATCATCATCATCATCATCATCATCATCATCATCATCAAGATCGTGTTAAAAAACAAAGTATGGATTGTCGATGTTGCAATCCCAGGTGACAGCAGGATTGAAGAGAAACAACTGGAAAAGATGATACGATATGAGGATTTAAAGATCGAATTGCAAAGATTCTGGCACAAACCAGTAAAGGTGGTCCCAGTGGTGATTGGCACACTGGGTGCAGTGCCTAAATACCTTGGCCTGCACTTAAACACAATTGGCGCTGACAAGATTACCATCTGCCAACTGCAAAAGGCCACCTTACTGGGATTGGCACTCATTATTCACCGATACATTACACAGTCCTAGACACTTGGGAAGAGTCCGACATGTGATCCAATACAACAGCCAGCAGAGTGTCTGCTGTGGACTCAACTTGTGGTGTTCCAATAATAATAATCTGGGGAGAGGCGGATGAGCTCCCTCTATCAACTCCAGCTCCTCATGCGGGGACATGAGAGAAGCCTCCCACAAGGATGTTAAAACATCAAATCATCCGGGCATCCCCTGGGCAACGTCCTTGCAGACGGCCAATTCTCTCACACCAGAAGTGACTTGCAGTTTCTCAGGTCGCTTCTGACACGACTAATAATAATAATAATATGGTTGCATCTTATGGTAAAAATTCTATTCTTTTTATGCTAGTCTAATGGCTTTGATAAATGATTGAAGGTGAATAGATTATTGAACAAGGTTGGGTCTTTGCCTTCCTCTGAGGCTGAGAGAGCATGACTTGCCCAAGGTTTCTATGGCTGAGTGGGATTCAAACCTGGGTCTTCAGAGTTAAACAATAAATAAATCAAATCAAAAATACATACATCAAATAAATCAAGGGCACCTGGAGGCTTCTATGAGTCTTGATAACTTCTGTTGTACACCAGAGCAGGAGCACCTCTGACTCTAAACACCACACCAGATTAGTAAAATCAGCAAGCAGTTTATTGAAGAATACATGTAGGCAAAGCAGTAAAAATAGCAAAACAGTAAAGGTCCGATATATAAAATAGTCCATAAGCTTCAAGGGAAAACTAGATCCAAAGGTACATAAAAATCCATGAAACTAGGCATTTGAATCCATGAAACTAGAAAGCAGGAAAACCTCATACATGAAATTGGAACTTGGCAAAGGCTTGGTACATAAAACTAAGAGCACTTGGAAGCAAGACCGTGATAAAATTCCAACCTTGACCTGACTGAGGCAACTCTTTCCCATGAATCAACACAAGGCTTTTCCAGAACCCAAAACAGAAAGGAAAGCATTTCTCTCGACCTTACGACCAAATAAAGATTTGTTCGCTCTCTTTGACTGTAAACAAGCCGATCATCTTAGTCTCTGCAGACTCTTGTCTCTGTTTACAAAAACTTTGCTTTCTATCTAAGCCAGTGTTTCTCAATCTTCCTAATGCCATGATCCCTCAGAACAGTTCCTCATGTTGTGGTGACCCCCAACCATAAAATTATTTTTGTTGCTACTTCATAACTGTAATTTTGTTACTGTTATGAATTGTAATGTAAATATCTGATATGCAGAATGTATTTTCATTCACTGAGCCAAATTTGGCATGAATACCCCGATATGGTGGGGTTGGGGGGGACTGATTTTGTCATTTGGAAGCTGTAGTTGCTGGGATTTATAGTTCATCTACAATCAAAGAGCAATCTGAACTCCACCAATGATGGAATTGAACCAAACTTGGCACACAAAACTCCCATGACCGAGAGAAAATACTGGAAGGGTTTGGTGCGCATTGACCTTGAGTTTTGGCATTGTAGTTCACCTATATCCATAGAGCACTGTGGACTCAAACAAAGATGGATCTGGATCAAACTTGGCACAAATACGCAGTATGCCCAAATGTGAACACTGGTGGAGATTGGGGAAAATAGATCGTGACATGTGGGAGTGGCTGGGATTTCTAGTTCACCTACAATCCAAGAGCATTCTGAATCTCACTAATGAATAGAATTGGGCCAAACCTCCCACACAGAACTCCCATGACCAACAGAAAAATATTGTGTTTTCTGATGGTCTTTGGTGACCCCTCTGACACCCCCTAGCGACCCCACCAAGGGTCCCAACCCCCAAGTTGAGGAACACTGATCTAAGCTCTTGCTATCTTCTCTCTCATTAACTTCTGCACCTGACAAACCATCTTCAGTCAGTTGCTCTGAGAAAAGCTGTGAAGGGCCCTTCTCAAGAATGTAGCCTTGTGAATCTTCCCGAGACAGCTCTGGCCTCTTGTTCCCAATCCCAACAGTCCCAGGCCCACCATCAGGAACATCATCCCCATTCCCATCATGAACATCAGCATGAACATCAGACACAACCACAGGCTGAACAGGCTGACATACAACAACCTCTATGTGTCCTTCAACAGGTCTAGAACAGCCCTCATCTTTTCTCATCCTTTCCCTCCTGGGAGTCTGTTGTCTTGGTAGCTAAGCTGAGAGTTAATATGGGAGTGATTAATAATTCACAAACACATAAGCCCCCCCCCCCTCCATTAATGGAAAAAAATGCATTTACTCGTTGCCTCAGACTGAAATGTATTAAATGGCCAAAGCCGCAAAAGGGTCTCTGAGAGTCTAGACGGCTTTGTCGTCAGAGTGAACCTGAAAGTCATAAGCCAAAGAAATTAGTTGTTATAATATTCATTGATGTTCTGTCTTTGATAGAAAGGATAAACACTGGATTAACAATAGGACTACTGATGCTAATATGAGTCATAATAATAGTAGCAACGCAGTTAATTGTGTGGGGTTTTTTCTTTTTGAATTTGTGGAGTTAATGTGGTTTGGGACAGCCTAATGCTACAGAACCCTGGGAGCTGTAGTTTGCCAAGGCAAGGGCTTTCTTGGGAAGGGAAGGCTCAAGACCTTTGGAAATTACAACTCCCACAATTCCATAGCATTGAGTTTTGGCAGTTCAAGTGGTGCCAAACTGTGTATAGTAGGATTCTTGAAAAGGGAAGGCTCAAGACCTTGGGAAACTCCATCTCTCGGGATTCCATAGCAGTTTAAGTAATGCCAAACCACATTGTTCCTACAGTGTGGTAATAGGATTATTGGGAAGGGAAGATTCAAGACATTGGGAAACTACAACTCCCCAAATCAGTGGCATTGAGCCATAGCAGTTCAAGTGGTATTAAACTCTGTTAATCCTACAGTGTGGAAGTAAGGGAAAGCTCAAAACCTTGAGAAACTACAACTCCCATAATTCCATAGTACTAACCCATTGCAGTAAAGTGGTGCCAAGCTGCATTAATTGTATAGTGTGGAAGTAGGATTCCTGGGAAGGGAAAGCTCAAAGCCTTGAGAAACTACGACTCCCACGATTCTATAGCATTGAGCTTTGTCAATTCAAGTGGTCCCAAACTGCATTAATCCTAAAGTGTGGATTTCTGGGAAGGGAAGGCTCAGAACCTTGGGAAAGTACAACTCTCATGATTTCTATAGCATTGAGCCTTGGCAGTTCAAGTGGTGCCAAACTGCACTAATCCTACAGTGTGGATTCCTGGGAAGGGACGGGTTAGGATCTTGGGAAGCTACAACTCTCACAATTTCATAGCATTGAACCATGGCAGTTCAAGTGGTGCCAAACTGCACTAATCCTACAGTGTGGATTCCCGGGAAGGGATGGCGCAGGACCTTGGGAAACTACAACTCCCACAATTCTATAGCATTAAGCTTTGGCAATTCAAATGGCCACAAACTGCATTAATCCTACGGTGTGGATTTCTGGAAAGTGAAGGCTCAGGACCTTGGGAAACTGCAATTCCCATGATTATATAGCACTGAGCGTGGCAGTTCAAGTGATGCCAAACTGCACTGATCCTACGATGTGGATTTCTGGGAAGGGATGGCTCAGGACCTTGGGAAACTACAACTCCCGGGATCTCATAGCATTCAGCCATGGCAGGTCAAGCAGAATCAAACTGCATTCATTCCACAGTGCAGATGCAACCATAGAGATGAAAACGTATTAACAATCATGCAAACTAGGCTTGGGTTATGGTTGTGATGGTGGGCTTTTTATGGGTCTACACTGGACAGGATGGAGGCCAACATGGGCTTGATCCGAGATGACCACTGTCCATCCCTTCTTCTTGCAGATGGTGCAGTCGCTGGGCTTTGCGATCTACCGGGCCTTGGACTGGGGCCTGGACGAGAATGAGGAGAGGGAGCTCAGCCCCGACCTGGAGCGTCTCATTGACCTGATGGCCAACAGTGACTCAGAGGACATTGGCTGCGGCGTGGCGGACGAAGGTTATGGCGGCCAGGATGAGGAAGAGGAAGAGGAGGAGGAAGAGACAGCAGCGGCATCCAGAGGGGCCCTGCGTGCCGTGCGCACCTTCCGCCAGGTCATGCGGCTCTGCGCATCGAGGCTCAGCCAGCCCCAAGAGGCCCAGGCACACTACCAAGCGGTCTGCCGGGCCCTTTTTCTGGAGACGGTGGAGCTGAAGGCCTTCTTGGCCAAGATCCAGGAGACCAAGGAGGTGAGTAATGGATACACCTGGGATGGAGAGAGTGGACACTGGGGTGTCTTGGCCATTGGATGCATCTAGGCTGTATCCATAGGACTCCACTGTCTAGATCAGGCACGGGCCATCTTCGGCCCTCTGTCCAGGTGTTTTGGACTCCCAACTCCCACAATTCCTAACAACTGGTGAAGTTGGGGGAATTGATTTTGTCATTTGGGAGTGGTAGTTTTTGGGATTTACAGTTCACCTACAATCAAAGAGCATCCTGAACTTCACCAACGAATTGCAATGTAAATATCTGATATGCAGGATGTACGCTCAAATTTTGAGTGTGTGTGTGTGGGGGGGGGGGTGTGATTTTGTCATTTGGGAATTGTAGTTGCTGGGATTTATAGTTCACCTACAATCAAAGAGCATTCTGAACTCCACCAGCGAAGGACATGAAGCAAATGCAGCACACTGACCTCCCCTGACCAACAGAAAATACTGGAAGGATTTGGTGGGCATTGACCTTGAGTTTTGAGTTGTAGTTCACCTACATCCAGAGAGCACTGTGAACTCAAAACAGTGATGGATATGGACCAAACTTGGCACAAATACTCAATATGCCCATATGTGAACACTGGTGGAGTTTGGGGTAAATAGAATACTGCAGAATAGGATAGTATAGTGTGGAAGTAGGATTCCTGGGAAGGTAAGGCTCAAAACCTTGGGAAACTACAACTCCCACGATTCTATAGCCTTGAGCCTTGGCAGTTCAGGTGATGCCAAACTGCATTAATTGTACAGTGTGGAAGTAGGATTCCTGGAAGGGAAGGCTCAAAACCTTGGGAAACTACAACTCCCACGATTCTATAGCCTTGAGCCTTGGCAGTTCAGGTGATGCCAAACTGCATCAATTGTACAGTGTGGAAGTAGGATTCCTGGGAAGGGAAGGCTCAAAGCCTTGGGAAACTACAACTCCCACAATTCTATAGCCTTGAGGTTTGGCAGTTCAAGGCATTGACTTTGAGTTTTGCAGTTGTAGTTCACCTACATCCAGAGAGCACTGTGGAGTCAAAACAGTGGTGGATATGGACCAAACTTGACACAAATACTCAATATACCCAAATGTGAACACTGGTGTAGTTTGGAGAAAATAGAATACTGCAGAATAGAATAGTATATATAGTGTGGAAGTAGGATTCCTGGGAAGGGAAGGCTCAAAATCTTGGGAAACTACAACTCCCATGATCTATAGCCTTGAGGTTTGGCAGTTCAAGACATTGACCTTGAGTTTTGCAGTTGTCGTTCACCTACATCCAGAGAGCACTGTGGAGTCAAAACAGTGATGGATATGGACCAAACCTTACACAAATACTCATTATGCCCAAATGTGAACACTGGTGGAGTTTGGAGAAAATAGAGCTTGACATTTGGAAGTTGTAGTTGCTGGGATTTCTAGTTCACCTACAATCAAAGAGCATTCTGAACTCCACCAACGATAGAATTGGGCCAAACCTCCCACACAGAACCCCACTGCCTTGAAGGGACTTGCTAGTGTGAGCCTCCCTCCAGCCTTGCATGTTGGCCCCGCACATGTGCTTCACACTCGTATGTGCCGAGCATGCCTGCTCTTCCCTCCCTGCTTGGAGTCTCATAAGCAGCCCTCCCCTTGGCTGAGAGGTTGGCCAATCACAGCGGAGGAGGGCTTTTGGTGGGAGAATTCACCCTCTGTTTCCAAAGAGGAAGAGAAGGACAGGTGGAGAGATCTTCCGCCTTCTCTGCCAAAGGGGTTCCTAAGACCATCAGAAATATGTGTTTTCTGATGGTCTTTGGCGACCCCTCTGAAACCCCCTCACGATCCCCCCCCAGGGTCCCGATCCCCAGGTTGAGAAACGCTGAATTAAACAATAGTCATTTGTGAGTGAATCCTTATCAAACAGAAAGTTCGAGTTTCCAGAAAAGGACGAAACGTTCTTTCTTTATTCCAGAGGTCCTCCTCACCTGCCAGGTGCAAAAGGCACAACGGAGGAACACCCGACCATTAGGAAATAATGTCCTTGGCTTATCTTAGTCTCCCTCTCAGCAAATATTTACCCAAGGGAGGGTCCCAATGTTCTCTTCCTCCTTCCTTCTGATGATGCCTTTTCTCTGGTTTGCTGCAGTGCGAACGTGCTTGCAAGGAAGGAAAATGTAATACTGCCCCATTGTTCCCATAAGGAAAGAGAAGACCATACTGGCCTATGGAGGATGTCATACTGTAACTCCCATTATCCCTCACTATAGCTGGGCCTGGCTCAGAAACAACTGGGAGGCGTAGCCCTGCCATATCTGAATGTTTCCTATTCTTGTCCTTGGATGCATCTACAGCAGTGTTTCTCAACCTGGGGGTCGGGATCCACGGGGGGGGGGGGGGGGGGTCACGAGGGGGTGTCAGAGGGGTCACCAAAGACCATCAGAAAACACAGTATATTCTGTTGGTTATGGGGGTTCTGTGTGGAAAGTTTGGCCTAATTGTATCATTGGTGGGCTTCAGAATGCTCTTTGGTTGCAGGTGAACTATACATTCCAGCAACTACAACTCCCAAATGTCAATGTCTATTTTCCCCAAACTCCACCAGTGTTCACATTTGGTCATATTGATTATTTGTGCCAAGTTTGGTCCAGATACATCATTGTTTGACTTCACAGTGCACTTTTGATGTAGGTGAACTACAGCTCCCAACCTCAAGGTCAATGCCCACTAAACTCTTCCAATATTTTCTGTTGGTCATGAGAGTTATGTGTGGCAAGTCTGGTTCAATTGCATCACTGGTGGAGTTCAGAATGCTCTTTTAATTTAAATGAACCATTAATCCCAGCAACTACAACTCCCAAATGACAAAATCAATCCCCCCCCCACCCCACCAGTATCCAAATTTAGGCGTATTGAGTATTTGTGCCAAATTTGGTCCAGTGAATGAAAATACATTCTACATATCATATATTTACATTATGATTCATAGCATTAGCAAAATTACAGTTATGAAGTTGCAACAAAAATAATGTTGTGGTTGGGGGTCACCACAACATGAGAAACTGCATTAAGGGGTTGCAGCATTAGGAAGGTTGAGAACCACTGATCTACGGTGTCCATAGAGTTATACACTTAGAATGGGCACCCAAAGGTCATCTAGTCCAACCTCGTTCTACATTGGCCTTTGGGAGTCCCTTCCAAGTGTATAATCCATATGATATCCCAAGCTTTACTTCTGATACTCCTTTCTTGAGAGGTCCACCAAGAATGGTAGATTATGGAGGTTTGCCCATCCTACTGTCCTGGAGGGTTCTTAATCCCAAAAGTTACTTTTCCCAAAGCTTTCCAGCAGAATTTTGGAGGTTAAATCTGGCATCAGTGAGGTGAATAATCTCCCCGGTGTCCTCTTCTTTGCAGATGCTGACGAAACTGAAGAATGAAGACGAGGAGCTGAGAGACCGGTCAGTTGCAGACCTGGACAACTTGAGGAACACCGACTGGGTATGGATTCGGGATACGGGGATGTTGGGATACCTGGTCCATACCTGGCTTGGTCCCGATGGGCAATGCAGCTGCCCTCGCCTTTTGGCCTTCCAGGTTCTGTTGGACTTAATTCCCCAGAATCCCCAACCATCAGACATCAACAAGATCTCAAAAGGCCACCACCAATTTACCCAAACTATGTGACACTATAACTCCCACAATCCCACCCTACCAGGTAGTTCCTGTGGATTATGGGAATTGTAGTTTGACACATAACAGGAAGTCACCGAACTTGGCTTTAAAGGAAAACTAAAAGTTGGGAAGGAGAATGTCCAAATGTGGTTTGGGCTTCACTGTAATTAACTTTTTGAGGTGGAACTACAGAGCCGTTGCAGGGAAACTCTCCAACATCTATTGAGAAAAAGTATTATTACTATTATTATCATTGTTATTATCATAGAATATATTATTATTATATCCATAGACTATATTAGTCTTATTTTTATGCAATACATTATATTCATAGAATATATTATTATTATCATGACATATATCATAATATTCATAGAATATATCAGTATTATTACCATAGAATATATTATTATTATTATTATTATTATTATTATTATTATTATAAACATTATTATTTACATGGAATATATTCATAGGATAAATTATTATTATTATCATACAATATATTATATTCAAAGAATATATTAGTATTAATTGTATGGAATATATTGCTATTATTTTCATAGAAAATATTGGTATTGTTATTTTTATATTCATGGAATATATTATATTCATAGAATAAATTATTATTATATAATAAATTATTATTATCATTATTATGATCATGACATATATCATAATATTAATAGAATATATCAGTATTATTTTCCTAGAATATATTCTTATTATTATTTTCATGGAATATATTCATAAAATAAATTATTATTATTATCATTATTATCATGACACATATTATAATAGTCATAGAATATATTAATATAAATTGCATGGAATATATTATTATTTTCATAGAAAATATTGGTATTGCTCTTCTTATATTCATGGAATATATTATATTCATAGAATAAATTATTATAATTATTACCATGGAATATGTTATTATTATATTTTTAGATTAGTATTCTTTTCATGGAATATAATATTATGATTTTCATGGCATGTATTATATTCATAGAATATATTGTAATAATAATAGTTTAATATAATAAAACATTAGTAGATTATATTATTATTTTTCTATGCTTTTGTATGTTATAAAATTTAAATTGCACCTTTTTAATGATGTGAATCCCTTGTGTCTTACTATTTATTTAGTAGGGTGTAAATAAATATAATATACAATAATAATAATAATAATAATATACTATTTTCTCATCATTGAGATGCAAAAGAGATAGGGGAGCCTGATGGTCATGTCTGAGTGGGGCTTTGACCTGGTGCCTATGGCCATACCCTGTCTTCCAGGCCCGGCTCTGGGTCCAGCTCATGCGGGAGCTGCGCAACGGGGTCAAGCTCAAGAAAGTCCAGGAGAAGCAGTTCGACCCTTTGCCCACCGAGTACCAGCTGACCCCCTTTGAGATGCTGATGCAGGACATCCGGGCCCGGAACTACAAGCTCCGCAAGGTCATGGTGAGTCTGGGGTCAGGGGCAGTGGTCAGTCCCATACCAGGACACTCCCTGTACTAGCAATAGGGATCCCCAAAATGTGGGCATTTCTAGCAGCTTTCAAGCACGGTAGGAGCAGGCCTATTGTAAAATTAATGGATCACAATTATCTGCTCAAGATCAAAACCATCCAATATACAGGAATCCCCCTTTTGCAATGACATTTGATATTCTGCCCTTTTGACAGATGTAAATTATTGACCCAATCTAACTCATTTCTAGCAACTTTCGACTCCCAACAGAAGCGGGTCTTTTGTATAATGAATGGATCTCAATTATCCACTCAAGACTTGCATCTGGACTTTCTACTGTTTTGATAGATGTAAATTATTTTTTGTGTGTATCAGGATTGACACAAGAAGCTGCAAGTCACTTCTGGTGTAATAAAATTGGCCGTCTGCAAGGTCATTGCCCAGGGAACACCCCAGTGTTTGATGTTTGACCATCCTGTGGAAGGCTTCTTTCCTGTCCCTGCATGAGAAGCTGGAGCTGACAGATGGGAGCTCACCTCACACCCAGGATTTTAACCGCCCACCTTTCGGTCAGCAATCTGTAAGGACGTTGCCCTGGGATGCCCAGATGTGTTACCATCCTGTGGGAAGTTTCTCTCATGTCCCTGCATGAGAAGCTGGAGCTGACAGACAGAGGCTCACCCCGTGCCCCGGATTCAAACCGCTGAACTTTTGGTCAGTAGTCTGCAAGGACATTGCACAGGGGACACCTGGATGTTTTACCATCCTGTGGGAGGCTTTTCTCACATCCCCTCATGAGAAGCTAGAACTGACAGATGGGAGCTCATCCTGCTCCCCGGATTTGAACCGCTGACCTTTCAGTCAGCAGTCTGCAAGGATGTTGCCCAGGGGATGCCCAGATGTGTTACCATCCTGTGGGAGGCTTCTCTCATGTCCCCGCATGAGAAGCTGGAGCTGAAAGATGGGATCTCACCCCTCTCTACAGATTCAAACTGCTGACCTTTCAGTCAGCAGTCTTCAAGGACATTGCACAGGGGACACCTGGATGTTTTATCATCCTGTGGGAGGCTTCTCTCACATCCCTGCATGAGAAGTTAGAGCTGACATATGGGAGCTCACCCTGCTTCCTGGATTCAAACCGTTAACCTTTTGGTCAGCAATCCTACTGGCACAAGGGTTTAACCCATTGCACCACTGGGGCAATTATTGAGACAATTTAACTCATTTCCAGCATCTTTTGACTCCAACGAGAGCAGATCTTTTGTAAAACTAATGAATCTCAATTATTTGCACAAGAAGAAACCATCCAATATCGAAGCATGCCTTACTTTTCAATGATTTTTAATACTCTGCTCTTTGGATAGATCTAAATTATCACTAAGTTCTGCACTAACTCCATTTTCAGACATTGGTTTGGTCCCTAACTCATTTAATAAATGGGAGCTTCTTGGTTTTTTATTCGATGAGTATTTTCAAAAACAAGAAAGAACAGGCTTGTTCTATATGAGCTGTTGGTGTTTTCTTTTTGGCGTTCCTCTATTGTCGGTTTGATTGCTTTAATATAAGTTTCATTCTGTTTTCATATCAGCCTTATTTGTGGGCTGATTTGAAGGGAGCTCTCCAAGGTGCTGAACCCCTTTATGAATATAAGTTTGAGAAGGTGCTTTAATCCTAGAGGGAATTTATTTCTCCCCTACTTCTAAGGGTGCGTCTACATTGGAAATCAATGCAGTTTGACACCACTTTAACCGCTGTACCTCAATGCTATGGAATGTGGGATATATGTAGCCTGATGTGTGTGTGTGTGTGTGTGTATATATATAGAGAGAGAGAGAGAAAGAGTGTTTGGTGAGGATGCCTTCAACCCTCATGATGCCCACATCTTTTCTAAGATGTCCTTTCTTTCTAAATGGATTCATTTAAATCCATTTATTGGTGCTTGAAACAACATCATACGAAAGCTGACTGGCACAACCTGGGGATCACAACCAGACACAGTGAATACATCTGCCCTTGCGCTATGCTACACTACTGCTGAGTACGCATGCCCAGTGTGGAACACATTTCACCACACTAAAACAGTAGACGTGGCTCTTAATGAGAAATGCCGCGTTATCACGGGGTGTCTGCACCCTACATCACTGGAGAAATTACACTGCTTAGCCGGTATTGCACCACCTGACATCCGCCGGGAAGTAGCAGCCAATAGTGAAAGGACCAAGGCAGAGACATCTTCAGCTCATCCCCTGTTTGGGTATCAGCCAGCACATCAACGACTTAAATCTATAAATAGTTTTCTAAGATCTACAGGGAGACTCGCTGGAACACCCCAGCAAGCGAGAGTCCAAAAGTGGCAGGCTCAAAACCAGAACCTCAACCAATGGCTGATACCAAATGAGAGACTCCCCCCTGGGCACAGAGAAAACTGGGGGACTTGGAAGGTGCTGAACAGACTGCGCTCTGGCACCACGAGATGCAGAGCCAACCTTCAGAAATGGGGCTATAAAGTGGAATACATGACATGCAAGTGCAGAGAAGAGCAAACCACTGACCACCTGCTACAATGCAATCTGAGCCCTGCCACATACACAATGGAGGACCTTCTTGCAGCAACATCAGAGGCACTCCAAGTGACCAGATACTGGTCAAATGACATCTAATCAACTACCAAACTTGCAAATTTTGTGTTTTGTCTGTCTGTTTTGTTCTGTTAGAAATGTAATACAATTGACTGGTTGCCCTGACACCACAAATAAATACTGGAAAGAAAGGAGTTAACGATATTTATGATATAATATTTTTATCTTTTGGTTTATTATTTGTGTTTTTCTGTCAGGTGGATGGGGACATTCCTCCACGGGTGAAGAAAGATGCTCATGCGCTCATCCTTGACTTCATAAGATCCCGGCCACCCTTGAGACAGGTAAGCATCCCTTGGCTAGATGATGATGATGATGATGATGAATAGCATCCTAAGAGTTGGAAGAGACCCCCGGAGGCCATCCATTCCAACCCCCTTCTGCAAACACAGGAAAAGCCCTCCTGACAAATGGCTCTGCTTTAAAATCTCCAGAGAAAGAGACTTATTATTACAGTTTTGGTTTATTACTATTATTATTTGCAATATACTAGAAATAGAAGGGACCCTAAAGGTCATCCAGTCCATCCCCCTTCTGCCAGGCAGGAAGACAAAATTCAACCCCCCCCCCCCCCGACAGATGGCCATCAAGCCTCTCATAGAATCTTAGGATTATAGACTTGGAAGGTACCCTAAGGGTCATCCAGTCCAACTCCCTTCTGCCAGGCAGAAATACACAGTTTAAACCCTCCCAGAAGATGGCCATCCAACCCTTGCCTAAGAGAAGGGGATTCTATTTTGATGATGATTATGATGATGATATTATTATTATTATTATTATTATTATTATTATTATTATTATTATCCTAGAGTTGGAAGGGATCTCTAAAGGCCATCCAGTCCAATCCCCTTTTACCAGGCAGGAAAACGCCACCTGACTCCCTTCTGTCAGAAAGATACAATTCAAACCCTCCTGACAGATAGACATCCAGCCCCTGCCTAAGAGAAGGTGGCTCTGTTTTGATGATGATGGTGATGATTAGAATTCTCCCTACAGATGGCCATCCAGTCCCAGCCTAAGAAAAGGGAACTCTATTTTGGTGATGATGATGTTGATATTATTATTATTATTATTATTATTATTATTATTACTATTTTTATTAGAATCATAGAGCTAGAAGGGACCTCTAAAGGCCATCCAGTCTAACCCTCTTCTGCCAGTCAGGAAAACCTCTGCTTAAAAACCTCCAGAAAAGGGGGCTCTATGTATTGTTATTTTGATGATGATAATGATGACCCTGCTTTCCCTTTCCTTCTTCCTTCTTTCCTTCCTTCCTTGCAGGCTTCAGAGCGGCGGCTGCGACCCATGCCTCAGAGGCAACGGACCCTGCATGAAAAGATTTTGGAGGAGATCAAGCAGGAGAGGAAGCTTCGGCCAGTTGAAGAGCGGTTCCAGAACCAGAAAGGTGGGTCCATTGGGCCACAGGAAGGTCAATCAGGGACAGTGACCCAAAGGTTCACCCAAAATCTGAGCCCAGGGCCCTGGATGAAGCAGAAGCAATGAACTGTAGTTTCACATGGACTTTCATCTTCCATGTGGAAGGAAGGAAGAGAAGGAAGGAAGGTAAGGGAAGGAAAGAGGGAAGGAAGGAGAGAGAAGGAAGGCGAGAGAAGCAAGGCAGAAAGGAAGGAGAGGGAGGGAGGGAGGGAAGAGAAGGAAGGAAGAGAGAGGAAGGAAGGAAGAGGAAGGAAGGAGAGGGGAGGAAGGAGGGAAGGAAAGCAGGAAGGAGAAGGACAGGAAGGAGGGACCAGAAAGAAAGGAAGAAAGGGGAAGGAAGGAGGAAGGGAAGGAAGGAAGGAAAGGGAGGGGAGGAAATAGAAGGAAGGAAGGAGAAGGAAAGGATAAAAGGATAAAGGAAGGATGGATAGAAGGGAGGGAGGGAGGGAGGGGGAAGGAGGCAGAAAAGAGGGGAGAAAGAAAAAACAAAGGGAAGAAGGGCGGGAGGAGAAAGAGAGGGACATTATACATTGAAGATGTTTTCATTTACAATAATCTGTAACAATCAAGTTCCTTACATTCTACATTAACTTTGTAATTCGTGTTTGAACTGTACAAATTCACAGCAATTAAGACAACTTGATTTCTTCATAACATTCTTCAGGGAGGGAGAAAAAGAGGAAAGAAAAGAGCAGTAGGGATCAGAGAGGGAAGGAAGAAGGAATTCAGAAAGCATGGTGTAGTGGCATGAACATTGAACCTACTGGGTGCCTTTAGGCAAGTTGCACTCTCTCAGCTTCGTCAGCGGGAGACAAAACCCAATCAATCCCCTTTGAATAAATCTTGACGAGAAGACGCCATGATGGGGTTCCCTTACTCCTTTCTTGAAGGCACACAACAACAATCCTAATTAATCAGTGTTAATAGATGTATTTGTGGTCACCAAGAGACTGAGCCCTATTTAATTTCCTCCCCTTAACCTCTTGCCAAGTTGTGCAGGCCTGGTATAGGTGCACTCGGAGGAGCAAAGCATGTGCAAAGCATTGCCTTTCCCCTTCTCTGTCATCTAGGGTTCGGATCCGTGCCTTGCCTGGTGAAGGCCTATGCTGGTGACGCCAAGTCCACGTCCTGCATCAACCTCTCTGCCTCGGACTCTGGGACCCCGTTTCAGCAGCGCCAAAGGCCCCGGGTTCTGCTGAAAGCTCCAACGCTGGCTGAGATGGAGGAGATGCTCACCTCGGAAGTGAGCACAAAGAAGAGGGGAGGGTTTGGGTTTGGGACAGGCATGGGCCAACTTCGGCCCTCCCTCCAGGTCTTTTGGACTTCAACTTCCACATTTCCTACCGGCTGTTAGGAAATGTGGAAGTTGAAGTCCAAAACACCTGGAGGGAGGGCTGAAGTCGGCCCATGTCTGATAAAGCAGTGAAAATGGTGTCAAAGTGCATTAATTCTGCAGTGTAGATGCACCCTCAAATCTCTCCCTGTCTCTCTGCAGGAGGAGGACTCTCCCAGTTCGGAGGCTTTGCAAGGTCCAGGGCTCAATCTGGGACTGAAGCGTGACCGCTCTTTTTCGGAGCAAGACCTGGCCCAGTTCCAGAGCGAGAGCCAGAGCAATGCTCCGGATGCAGAGAATGCGGGACACAACGGGTCCGAACACCGGCCCCGCTCAGGTACCCCTTCCGATGCATGGAACAACATCCAGAACCCGGGCAAGTTCCCCATCCACCCCAATCTGCCCCTTTTCTCTCTTTCCAAAATGACCAGAGCATGATTTATTGCATGTGTTCTCTCTCCATGTTGGTTGCAAAGAGTGGCCTGGAATGGAGCAAAGCTGCATTTCCGTGCTCACTTTTACTTTCAAGCAACGTCCCCCAACTTTGGAAATGTAGCATCATGGCAGAAGTACAATTCCAATCCAGTAAGCCTTTATTGGCATATACATAGCAAAGAGGAATAAAATACAGTACAAATAATAGAAAAGGGAACTTCACGTTTGCTACACATTCAGTTTACAGGCTTCATTCAGGAATCTTGCCACTGAAAGGCAGCAATTAAAATTTTGACAATTTAAAAGCATAATTGCTTTGAGTCGCTGTAGTTTTTCAAGGAATCTATAACATGTGTTAGTAAGCTAAATCTTAGATCCTGGTAAAGTGGGCAGTGCAGACAAATATGCAGGATGGAATCCAGCTGTCCTGTGCTACAGGGACAAAGCCTCTTATTGCTTGGTAGACAGTTGAGTCTTCCTCTATGGAGCGGAGATGGCATGATATTAAATCTAGCCAGCATGTCGGCTCTCCTGTAAGAGGTGTTAGTGAGCACTGCAATATAAAAGGCTGTGTTTCCCTGTATGAATGGAATTGCCATGTTCATAGGTGAACAGGATGTATTGGCCAAGCTCAACAATTGGTTATAGTCACAGAATCATAGAATCAAAGAGTTGGAAGAGACCTCATGAGCCATCCAGTCCAACCTCCTGCCAAGAAGCAGGAATATTGCATTCAAATCACCCCTGACAGATGGCCATCCAGCCTCTGTTTAAGAGCTTCCAAAGAAGGAGCCTCCACCACACTCCGGGGCAGAGAGTTCCACTGCTGAACGGCTCTCACAGTCAGGAAGTTCTTCCTCATGTTCAGATAGAATCTCCTCTCCTGTAGTTTGAAGCCATTGTTCCTTGTCCTAATCTCCATGGAAGCAGTAAACAAACTCGCTCCCTCCTCCCTGTGGCTTCCTCTCACATATTTATACATCGCTATCATATCTCCTCTCATCCTTCTCTTCTTCAGGCTAAACATGCTCAGCTCCTCAAGCAGCTCCTCATTGGGCTTGTTCTCCAGACCCTTGATCATTTTAGTCACCCTGTTCTGGACACATTCCAGCTTGTCAATATCTCTCTTGAATTGTGGTGTCCAGAATTGGACACAGTCCCTTTCTAGCAGCACTATGCACTGTCCAGTTGAGAAACACTGGTCTAAAATATGGTGTGTGTATGTATAAATAATATATGTGCCTATAATATAGAATGTAAAAGGGACAACCTAAAATATGGATTTTTATATTATATGTATATAATTTAAAATGGACAATTTAAAATATGTATGTGTGTATACAAATAAGGCTCCCTGGTGGCACAGAGGGTTAAACCGCTGAGCTGCTGAACTTACTGACCAAAAGGTTGTCCGTTCAAATCGAAGGAGCGGGGTGAGCTCCCACTGTTAGGCCCAGCTTTTGCCAACCTAGTAGTTTGAATACATGCAAATGTAGATCAGTTGGTACCACTTTAGCTGGAAGGTAACAGTTCTCCATGCAGTCAGACGGCCACATGACCTTGGAAGTGTCTACGGACAATGCCGGCTCTTTGGCTTAGAAATGGAGATGAGCACTGACCCCCAGAGTCGGACACGACTAGACTTAATATCAGGGGACAACCTTTACCTTTTTATATAAAAATAATATAACATGGTATAATATAATATAATATAATATAATATAATATAATATAATATAATATAATATAATATAATATAATATAATATAATTAATATAATTAATATAATTAATATAATATAATATATAAAGGTAAACAATCTGAAATATATATGTGTGTGTGCATATATAACTGATTTAATATGTGCATATTATAAAAGGTCTTCTTTTTCATTGCTTGAAGCTTTGGTGCTGTGGCACTTCTGTTTTTAAAGAAAGGATCCTGAGCAGGGAACAACTATCATGTGCAGCTTTTTCAGCCAAATTATAAAGAGGACACCTTTTTGCCACTGCTAACTACATTAGGCAGGAGATCCTTTTTTTCAGTTTCAGGGTTTTGAAATTTGACGTGTGCATGAGATTTGATGGCAGATTAGACACGAGTCAATATGGTAATTCATTGCATGCAAAATCATTTGCCCAAGTTGCATTATTTCTCAGTTGGCACTGACCATAGGGTGTCAATGTTCTGTCCCTTGCAGGGTCCGTCCCGGCCAGCTACCACCCAGTTCCTTGCAGTGCCAGTCCCTATCCGGCCAAGCAGGGCTTCCTCAGCTCCGTGGATGAAAAGTCCGAGGCTGGATCGGGACCTCCTCCTCCAGAGGCCAGCACGAAATACTTGTGGCTAGTAAGTAGCTGAGTTTGGCTATAGAATTATAGTAGCAAGATAACTTAATGTGCAGCGAGGGAAAAATTAAGAACTATCCTTCAAAGAATAATTGGATTCTAAAAGTTCCAGAACAGACGGAAATAGACTTTTAAACATTGCTTTAACAACTTCTCCAGTCTGGATGAGTGGAGGGGTAGACTGGATGACCTCTAGGGACCCTTCCAATCCTATGGTCCTTTTCTCCTCTGCAGCAAGAGTTCAGTCACCCAGTGGAGAGCCTGGCCCTGACCGTGGAGGAGATGGTCAACGTCCGACGGGTGCTGGTCAAGGCCGAGATGGAGAAGTTCCAGCACAGCAAGGAGCTCTACAGCAGCATGAAGAAGGGCAAGGTGAGCTAAAGGGGCATTTGGCCAGAAATGGATCCTCTTTGCTCCTCAATCAAGAGATAAATGCGGGATACTAGTACTAGTAGTAGTACTACTACTAGTACTACTACTACTTCTATTCTTAGGTGACCAATGTCCTTTTCTAAAGGTTCCTTAATAATAATAATAATCATCATCATCATCATCATCATCATCAAACTGCAAAGGCTCTGGCATAAACCTGTACAGGTGGTCCCAATGATCATCAGCACGCTGGGTGCTGTGCCAAAAGATCTCAGCCGTCATTTGGAAACAATAAACATTGACAAAATCACAATCTGTCAACTGCAAAAAGCCACCTGACTTGGATCTGCATGCATCATTTGAAAATATATCACACAGTCCTAGATGCTTGGGAAGTGTCCGACTTGTGGTTTTGTGATACGAAATCCAGGATATAGATCTCGTTTGCTGTGACATACTGTGTTTTTATGTCAGTAAAATAATAACAAAAACAACAACTGCCCATCTTTTGAAAAGTTCCTAAAATAACAAAAACAATAATAATAACTACTAGTACTTTTACCACTTCTGTTTTTCATGGATGTCCAATGTCTCTTTCCAAAGGTTCCTAAATAATAATAATAATAATAATAATAATAATAATAATAATAATAATGCTGCACTGGCAGATTATGTCAAAGGCAGTCAAGAACCAACATTGATGGAAGTCAATAGTAGTAAACCGCTTCAAGTGCAAAAGACAAAGAGGGACTACCGTAAAAATACAATCCAGAGCAGAAGAGAAAACTGGCAAAAGAAGGCTCTCCATGGACAGTTCCTGGGAAAAATTGAGAGCAAAATTGACAAAGAAAAGACATGGATGTGGCTCACAAATTGAACTTCAAAAAAGGAGACGGAGGGCCTGATTCTTGTAGCCCAAGAACAAGCCAGAATTGAAAAGAAGATCACGCAGACAGACCACAAGCAGAGGCATAACACTGTTGTTTAGATGATTCACTGGAACTTGTGCCACAAACATCATCTGCCTGCGACAAAGAACTGGTGGGATCACAAGCCGGAAAAATTTACAGAAAATGAACACATCAAACTACTCTGGGACTTCCGGATTCAGACTGACAGAGTTTTGGAGGACAATACTCCTGACATCACAATCATGTTAAAAAACAAAGTATGGATTGTCAATGTCTCAATTCCAGGCAACAGTAGAATTGAAGAGAAACAACTAGAAAAGCTGACACGATACAATGATTTGAAGATCGAACTGCAAAGGCCGTGGCACAATCCAGTCATGGTGGTCCCAGTAGTGATTGGCACACTGGGTCCAGTGCCTAAAGGCCTTGGCCTGCATGTAAACACAATTGGCGCTGACAAAATTATCATCTGTCAGCTGCAAATGCCATCCTATACGGATCTGCACACATTATTTGTTGATACATCACATAGTCTTAGACGCTTGGGAAGTGTCCAGTGTGTGATCGAATATACAGAGGCTGCCCTAGGTAATTTTCAACGGTAAGCAAACAGTATTTTGCCCGCCCCCGCCCCCCCAATCAATCCCTAATATATATTTTCTGTTCGTCGTGGGAGTTCTGTGTGCCATATTTGGTTCAATTCCATCATTGGTGGAGTTCAGAATGCTCTTTGATTGTAGGTGAACTATACATCCCAGTAACTACAACTCGCATATGTCAAGGTCTATTTTCCCCCAAGAGCACCTCAAGAGCGCCCCTGGGCAAAATCAACTATACTGTAAATGCTTACTTTGCGTAATGGGTTGAGCCGCCCCTGTGAATATAACAACCAGCATAGTGATCTTGTTTGCTGTGTACTAATCATGTTGTGTTTAAAATAATAATAATAATAATAATAATAATAATAATAATAATAATAATAATAATTTGGCATATCGGATATAGTGCATCCACACTATAGAATGAATGCAGTTTGGTACCACTTGAACTACCATGGCTCAGCACTATGGAATCCTGGGAGGTGTAGTTTTCACTTGACCTTGCCAAGCCACAACTCCCAGGATTCCATTGCCTTGAGTGCAGTGACAAACTGCACCCAATCCTATGTGTGGATGCACCTTGCAATGCTCTGGATCTTCTTCCTCTTTCTTTCCTTCTGCATTAGATCTGTTGCTGCTGCAAGACCAAGTTTGCCCTCTTCTCCTGGCCCCCCACCTGCTTCTTCTGCAAAAGGTGAGTCAGGGGCGGGGCCTGCTTTGGATTGACAGGTGTGGGGCTGGGCTAAGGCACTTATTATCCCATCCCCAATCTTCCTTTCCTCTATTGCTTTCAGGTCTGTCTGTGGCTCCTGCAGCCTGAAGGTAAGAGGCAGTCCCTTTCCCTCTTGCTTGCCCCAATTCTTTCCCTTGCTCCCTCCTCTTCTGAAGCCTCTTCTCTTCTTGTTTGCCTTTAGATCAAGATGCCTTCCAAGAAGCTCGCCCACATCCCAGTCTATGCCTTGGGCTTCGAGACCCTGCCGGGTTCATTGGGGCCCAAGGCACCCCCTTTCCAGAAGAGGGAGACTTTCCAGTAAGTGGCAGCAAACCAACAAGGTTTGCTAGAGTTGGAAGGGACCCCAAAGGCCATCTAGTCTAACCTCTCCCTTCCAGGCAGGAAGGCACCATCACAATGGCCTTTTTAGCTGGTACATCACACTGTTGATTCATGTGATAGAATCCTAAGTTGGAAGAGACACCAGGGCCCACCCAGTCCAGCCCCTTTGCCATATAAGAATATATTAGTAATAATAATAATAATAATAATAACTTTATTTTTGTACCCTGCCAACCATCTCCCCAAAGGAATGCGAGGCGGCTTACAAGGGGCAAGCTCAAAAATTACAGATAGGACACAACCAATTAAAAACATCAGCTAAAATATAAAACAATCACAATATATAATAATAATAATAATAATAATAATAATAATAATAATAATGCCAACCATCTCCCCAAAGGAACCACGAGACGGCTTACAAGGGACAAGCCCAAAAATTACAGATAGAACACAACCAATTAAAAACACCAGATAAAATATAAAACAATCACAATATAAAATAATAATAATAATAATAATAATAATAATAATAATAATAATAATAACAACTTTATTTTTATACCCTGCCAACCATCTCCACAAAAGAATGCGAGGCGGCTTACAAGGGACAAGCCCAAAAATTACAGATAGGACACAACCAGTTAAAAACATCAGATAAAATAAAAAACAATCTCAATCAGGAATGCTCAATCCAAGCCCTCCCAACAGATGGCTATCTAGCCTCTGATTGAAAATCTCCAGAGAAGGAGTCCATCATCATCATGAAAGATTATGATAGCATCCTGGAGCATCATCATCATCATCATCATCATCATCATTATGAAAGATGATGATGATAGCACTGTTGGAAGAGACCACAAAGGTCATCCAGTCTAACCCCCTCCTATCAGACAGGAAGACACAATTCAATTCCTCCCGACGGATGGCCATTCAGAGAAGGACAGTACATCATTATCATCATTATGAAATATGATGATGATTATAGTACCTCTGAGTTGGAACAGACCCCAAAGGTCATCTACTTCCACCTCCCTCCTATCGGACAGGAAAGCACAATTCAAACCCTCCCGACAGATGGCCACACAGAGAAGGACAGTCCATCATCATCATGAAAGATTATGATAGCATCCTGGAACATCATCATCATCATCATCATCATTATGAAAGATGATGATAGCACTGATTGAAGGGACCACAAAGATCATCCAGTCTAATCCCTTCCTATCAGACAGGAAGACACAATTAAATAGCTCCCAACAGATGGCCATTCAGAGAAGGACAGTCCATCATCATCCTCATTATGAAAGATGATGATTGCACCTCTTAGTTGGAAGGCACCCCAAAGGCCATCCAGTCCAACCCCCTCCTAACTGGCAGGAAGGCACAATCCAAACCCTTCTGACAGATGGCAATTCAGAGAAGGAGTGTCCATTATCATCATTATAATAAAAGATGATGAGGATGATAGCACTTTGGAGTTGGAAGGAACTACAAAGGTTATCCAGTCCAACCCCCTTCTGCCAGGCAGGCACAATCCAATCCCTCCTGACAGATGGTCATTCAGAGAAGCACAGTGCATAACTCTGATGCCTCTCCTTTTGCAGCCCCTTGCAGGGCACCCGCTGGCGCAGCGTGGAGGAGGAGTTCCCCTACATTTATGCCCATGGATCGGTGCTCAAGGACGTCTGCTCTGACTGCTCCGGCTTCGTCACAGACGTGGTCAGCTCCAGCCGCAAGAGCGTGGACATCCTCAACACCACGATGCCCGGCCGGAGGGGCCGCAAGACCCAGTCCCTCTACATCCCCTGACACCACGGCCCCCATCGTCCCCAAGCCTTTGGGGAATGAGCACTCTGCCTGCGAGGCACCAAAGAGGAATAGGGAGTCCCTTTTGGGGCTTGAGAGGAAGCACCAAGGTCTCCGCTTTCTGGCTTCTTTGCATCCACTCCGACACCCATCATTCTCCTCTCTGCTTGTGCTGTGTCTCCAATGCACCAGAGAGGGAAAGGAGTCAAATCCCCTTTTGGGGTTGGAAAGGAAGCCCCAAACTCTCCGCTTTTTAGCCTCCTTGCATCCACTCCGACACCCATCATCCCCACCTGCCTGCATCTGTGTATATGTCCGTGTATATATATACATATCTATAGACACTCTATATTTATTATCCACGGATCCGCTGCTGGAGCTTCACTTGCTTCGGTCTTCCCTCCCTTGCGTCCCAGCCCTCTGCACATGCTCTATGGAAAAGGAGGAGAGGAAGAATAGGAGAGTGTTTTAAATGGGCTGCATTTCTTTGTGGGTTGCAATTCTCCTTTAATTGGCATATATAGACTTTGTTCAAAGTCCCATCTTCCTTCCTTCCCTCCCTTGGGCCCTAGCCCCTCTGCCCATGCTCTATAAAAAAAAACTGTGCCCATGCTCTCCCCAGGTCAGACTCCAAAGGAAAAAGGTGGGAAATCTGGCTCTATGGGCCACCAATGCTCTTTTTGCCGCAGCTACATCTCGTTCTATTGTTGTTCGTGCCAATCTGCTTGCCCAGCATCTCGCCGTTTTTGTCGCCTCAGGACTTTAACACATGCCTTATGGGCCCTGAAACAATCCACCGTTAGATGGAAGGAGAAGAGGCCTCCTTGCCTCCCTCTTCCTTAGAAGTCCTCCCAGCAGCCAATGTTTTATATGCCGCCTGCACTGTAAACAATTGTAAATAAAATTTAAAGTGAACCAAATCTGATGGTGTTGCCCTTTTTTCTTTTACTAGAGTAATATTTGGGTTGCTGTGAGTTTTCCGGGATGTCTGACCATGTTTCAGAAGCATTCTCTCCTTTTATAAATTTTTTTTTATTTAGAATATGCTGCTCTTGGAGGAGCGGATAGAAAGAGAAAGGATTATTAAGTTAAATAGAAAATAGAAGGGGAAAGGTACATTGGGAGGAAGGGCGCAATATTTATCGTTAAAGTTGGCAACATGTTGATTTGGAATTGTAGGTCGCCCTGTGGCGGCGGGAAAGGGAAGACGAAAGAGAGAAAAGCAAAAGAAAGAAAACAGAAAAGAAAAGAGAAGAAAGAAAAGAAAAGAAAAAGAAGAAAAAAAGAAGGAAAAAAAAGAAGAGAAAAACAAGCAATAGAGGGGGGGAGGAATTCGGTGAAACTATAGCTATAACCATACCCACCACCGTTACCATAACCGAGAGTGCCCTTAAAAGTACTTCCAGGAAATCCTGGGCAGATTATTAGAAATTGGACCGTACGTTTGTCCCTTATATTGTTTGTCACTTTTTCGTCGGTTTCTTATTGATGTTCCTTTGAGTTTCGTTATTGTACAATGCTAATATAAATTTCGTTGTTCAACCCTTTGATATATTCTATAAAGTTTGTCCAGTTGGTCTTGGGTGGTTTCGGTACGTTTTGAGATTTTTTTTGAGTTAGTATGTCCATATTCATTATGTCCCATATTTTTAGCAGCCATTGCTCCACAGTGGGGGTTTCCTTGGATTTCCAGACTCTGACTATCACTGTTCTTGCAGCTGTAAGAAAATAAAAAAACAGCTTGTCCGAATTTTTATCTTTGATTGAGTCTGTGATTCCCAATAACATTGCCTCTGGTTTGAATTCTACTTTCTCTTTGAGTATTAATTCTGTTATTTTGTTGATCTCGTACCATAAACTTTTTATCCTGCTGCACTTCCACCACATGTGGATGTAATTTCCTTTCTGTTTTCCACATTTCCAACATGTGTCTTTGATTTTTCCTCTGCTAAATTTGGCTATCTTATCTGGTGTTAGGTGCCATCTGTAGAAAGCATTCTCTCCTGATGTTTCACCCACATCTATGGCAGGCATCCTCAAAGGTTTTTGGATCTCACAACGCCAGGAGAGAATGGCCAGAGAACCCGGAAAACAAACTCCAACCCAGTGATTGGCGTTGGAAGCCTTTGATAACACAAAGTAATATTTTTTTCCAATGTATTTTTATTAAGGGTAGAAAGGGAAGATAAAGGATTGAGGGGTCAAAAGAAAAATAAGAGGAAAAATATAGAAGGGTATTTTTCCTTGTACATGTAAAGTGGGAGAACAATGGTGTATTTTTATTTATCGTGTCAGGAGCAACCAGACAGTTGTATTACATTTTTAACAAAACAAACAAACAGACAGACAAAACACAAAGTTTGCAAGCTTGGTAGTTGATTAAATGTCCTTTGACCAGTATCTGGCCACTTGGAGTGCCTCTGGTGTTGCTGCAAGAAGGTCCTCCATCGTGCATGTGGCAGGGCTCTGGTTGCATTGCTGTAGGTGGTCAGTGGTTTGCTCTTCTCCACACTCGCATGTCGTGGATTCCACTTTGTAGCGCCATTTCTTAAGATTGGCTCTGCATCTTGTGGTGCCAGAGCGCAGTCTGTTCAGCACCTTCAGTCACCCAATCTTCTCTGTGCCCAGGGGGGAGTCTCTCATTTGGTATCAGCCACTGATTGAGGTTCTGGGTTTGAGCCTGCCACTTTTGGACTCTCGCTTGCTGGGGTATTCCAGCATGGGTATTAACATCAAGCAAAAAGTGGGTACTAGAAACAATATCATACGAAAGCTGACTGGCACAACCTGGGGATCACAACCAGACACAGTGAAGACATCTGCCCTTGCGCTATGCTACTCAGCTGCTGAATATGCATGCCCAGTGTGGAACACATCTCACCACGCTAAAACAGTGGATGTGGCTCTTAATGAAACATGCTGCATTATCACGGGGTGTCTGTGCCCTACACCACTGGAGAAATTACACTGTTTAGCCAGTATTGCACCACCTGAAATCTGCCGGGAAGTAGCAGCCAATAGTGAGAGGACCAAGGCAAAGACATCTCCAGCTCATCCCTTGTTTGGGTATCAGCCAGCACGTCAATGACTTAAATCAAGAAATAGTTTTCTAAGATCTACAGAGACATTTGCTGGAACACCTCAGCAAGCGAGAGTCCAAAAGTGGGAGCTCAAACCCAGAACCTCAACCAATGGCTGATACCAAATGAGAGACTCCCCCCTGGGCATACAGGAAACTGGGCGATTTGGAAGGCGCTGAACAGACTGCGCTCTGGCACCACGAGATGCAGAGCCAACCTTCAGAAATGGGGCCACAAAGTGGAGTCCTCGACATGCGAGTGTGGAGAAGAGCAAATTACAGACCACCTACTGCAATGCAACCTGAGCCCTGCTACACGCACAATGGAGGACCTTCTTGCAGAAACACCAGAAGCACTCCAAGTGGCCAGATACTGGTCAAAGGACATTTAATCAACTACCAAACTCGCAAATATTGTATTCTGTATTTTTGTATTTTGTCTGTTTGTTTGCTTTGTTCTGTTAGAAATGTAATATAATTGACTGGTTGCTGATGACTCGATGACTCGAGTATTAAATGTTACTCTATTGTACTATATCATTATATTGTAATATTATTAGTAATATTACATGTAATATAAATATATAATTATAATATGTTGTTGTTCATTCGTTCATTTGTCTCCGACTCTTCGTAACCTCATGGACCAGCCCACGCCAGAGCTCCCTGTCGGCCGTCACTACCCCCAGCTCCTTCAAGGTTAGTCCAGTCACTTCAAGGATGCCATCCATCCATCTTGCCCTTGGTCGGCCCCTCTTCCTTTTTCCTTCTACTTTCCCCAGCATAATTGTCTTCTCTAGGCGTTGCTGTCTCCTCATGATGTGCCCAAAGTACTTCAACTTGGCTCTACTATCCTTCCCTCCAATGAGCAGTCGGGCTTTACTTCCTGAAGTATGGAGTGGTTGGATCATCTCGCAGTCCAAGGCACTCTCAGAACTTTTTCTCCAACACCACAGTTCAAAAGCATCTATCTTCCTTCATTCAGCCTTCCCTAAGGTCCAGCTCTCACATCTGTAGGTTACTACAGGGAATACCATGGCTTTGACTAGGCGGATCTTTGTTGCCAGTGTGATGTCTCTACTCTTTACTATTTTATCGAGATTGGACATTGCTCTCCTCCAAAGAAGTAAGCGTCTTCTGATTTCCTGGCCACAGTCTGCATCTGCAGTAATCTTTGCACCTAGAAATACAAAGTCTGTCACGGCCTCCACATTTTCTCCCTCTATTCCAGTTGTCAATCATTCTTGTTGCCATAATCTTGGTTTTTTTATGTTTAGCTGCAACCCAGCTTTTGCGCTTTCTTCTTTCACCTTGGTTAGAAGGCTCCTCCTCCTCACTTTCAGCCATCAAAGTGGTATCATCTGCATATCTAAGGTTGTTAATGTTTCTTCCAGCAATTTTAACCCCAGCCATGCATTTGTCAATCCCTGCACATCGCATGATGTGTTCTGCATACAAGTTAAAAAGGTTGGGTGAGAGTATGCAGCCTTGCCGTACGCCTTTCCCAATCTTGAACCAGTCTGTTGTTCCGTGGTCAGTTCTTACTGTTGCTACGTGGTCCTTGTACAGGTTCCTCAGGAGAGAGACAAGGTGGCTTGGGATGCCCATCCCACCAAGAACTTGCCACAATTTATTATGATCCACACAGTCAAAGGCTTTAGAATAGTCAATGAAGCAGAAATAGATGTTTTTCTGAAACTCCCTGCCTTTCTCCATTATCCAGCGGATATTGGCAATCTGGTCTCCCGTTCCTCTGCCTTTTCTAAACCCAGCTTGAACATCTGGCAACTCTCGCTCCATGTATTGCTGGAGTCTTCCTTGCAGGATCTTGAGCATTACCTTACTGGCATGAGAAATAAGGGCCACTGTACGGAAGTTTGAGCAGTCTTTCGCATTTCCCTTTTTTGGTATGGGGATATAAGTTGATTTTTTCCAGTCTGATGGCCATTCTTATGTTTTCCATATTTGCTGGCATATGGCATGCATCACCTTGACAGCATCATCTTTTAAGATTTTAAACAGTTCAGCTGGGATCCCGTCGTCTCCTGCTGCCTTGTTGTTAGCATGCTTCTTAAGGCCCATTCAACCTCACTCCTCAGGATGTCTGGTTCTAATTCATTCACCACACCATCAAAACTATCCTCGATATTATTATCTTTCCTATACAGATCTTCTGTATAGTCTCGCCACCTTCTCTTGATCTCTTCAGCTTCTGTTAGGTCCCTGCCATCTTTGTTTCTTATCATACCAATTTTTGCCTGAAATTTACCTCCAATGTTTCTAATTTTCTGGAAGAGGTCTCTTGTCCTTCCTATTCTGTTGTCTTCTTCCACTTCCATGCATTGCTTATTTAAAAATAGTTCCTTATCTCTTCTGGCTAACCTCTGGAATTGCGCATTTAACTGGGCATATCTCCCAGCTGAGCTGTCTGTTGGGGCACATTTCATCAGTTTGTCCCAATTATGGCTTCCAGGAACTGCGGAACTCTCCGCTGCGGGTCAGACCAATTTGAAAGTCTCCGATGCCCTCGATGACACACTGACCACCTGCTGCAATGCACCCTGAGCCCTGCCACATGCACAATGGAGGACCTTTTGCAGCAACACCAGAGGCAATCCAAGTGGCCAGATACTGGTCAAAGGACATTTAACCAACTACCAAACTCACAAATTTTGTATTTTGTCTGTTTGTTTGCTTTGTTCTGTTAGAAATGTAATACAATTGACTGGTTGCCCTGACACGACAAATTAAAAAGCACAGCACAGGAGACAAGCTGTGACAATTGTGACACACAATAATACAATAAACATTTTTAAAATGTCTATGACTCTCCCACTGAGACTAAAAAGGCAAGCCAAATCCCTTCTGCGCATGTGTACAAAATCTCCTGCTGGCCAAAACAAGGCCTTCTTCAGGGCAGCCAATGGGAGAGCGGCCCGTCTTTTCGCGCATGCGCTTTGCTCAGAAGGCGGGAGGAGGAGCCGGAAAGTGCCCTTTTTTCCACCTGTTCTCTTTCGGGTCCTCTCGGAGGCCGCTTCCGGTCCGCTGCCTTTTCTGGCTCGGGCTGGAGCTGAAGTGATGTCGCGGCGGGCCTTGAGGCGGCTGAGGGGGGAGTCGCGGGGCCAGGCGCTGCCGGAGGAAGAGGCCGAAGGAGGAGAAGGAGAAGGAAGGAGAGAGGAAGAGGAGGAGGAGGAAGAGGAGGAAGGAAGAGGGGGCGCCGGGCGGAGGCGGAGGAGGAAAGGGCAGCAGCTCAGCAACCCCTTCGAACTGGTCAGGGCCGCAGGGCTACTGTTTACTACTACTACTACTACTACTACTACTACTGTTATTTTGTATGTATCAATAGGTTGCATCAATAAGACTCTAGTGTTCCATCATCAGCATCATCATAGGCCAGGCCTGGGCCAGCTTGAGCCCTCCAGGTATTTTGGACTTCAACTCCCACAATTCCTCACAGCCTACAGGTTCAGGGCCTGCCTATCTTCGAGACCGCATCCTCCTCTATGAGCCCACGCAATCCTTAAGATCTTCCGGGGATGCTCTTCTCTCGCTCCCGCCCCTATCTCAGGTGTGGCTGGTGGAGACAAGGGAAAGGGCATTCTCAGTGGTGGCCCCCTCATCTCTGGAACTCTCTCCCCAGGGAAGTGAGGGTGGCCCCCTCCCTATTTATTTATTTATTTATTTATTTCAAGTACTTCTACCCCGCCCTTCTCAACCCCCTAGGGGGGACTCAGGGCGGCTTACAAAATGGCACAAATTCGATGCCGAACATTCACAAAATACAATATACAATTTGCAATATTACAACAACACTTATAACTGATTAAAACAATCAAATTAATACACTAACAGCAGTAACAGCAATAACAAGCCAATCTTGTGGTCAACGTTTGCCAATTCACAAATCCGTAGTCCATCCAGCATTATCGTAACCTTTCCTATTCTAGTCGTCATTTCCTTTATCCATCTGCCAGCTTACCCAAAAGCCTGGTCCCAAATCCAAGTTTTTAACTTAAGATCTTCCGGAGATGCTCTTCTTTCGCTCCCGCCCCTATCTCAGGTGCGGCTGGTGGAGACAAGGGAAAGGGCATTCTCAGTGGTGGCCCCTCGTCTCTGGAACTCTCTCCCCAGGGAAATGAGGCTGGCCCCCTCCCTATTTATTTATTTGGAGTGCTTGTACCCCGCCCTTCTCAACCCCCTTCTCAACCCTCAGGGCAGCTTACAAAAAGGCACAAATTCGATGCCAAACATTCACAAAATACAATATACAATTTGTAATATAGCAACAACACTTATAACTGATTAAAACAATCAAATTAATACACTAACAGCAGTAACAGCAGTAACAAGCCAATCTTGTGGTCAACGTTCACCAATTCACAAATCCGTAGTCCATCCAGCATTATCATAACCTTTCCTATTCCAGTCGTCATTTTCCTTTATCCATCTGCCAGCTTACCCAAAAGCCTAGTCCCAAATCCAAGTTTTTAACTTCCTTCTGAAAGAGAGGAGGGATGTTGATGCCCTAATATCCCCGGGGAGCGAATTCCACAGGCGAGGGGCCACCACCGAGAAGGCCCTGTCCCTCATCCCCACCAGTCTCACTTGTGATAAAGGTGGGGCCGAGAGCAGGGCCTCCCCAGAGGATCTTAAATTCTGAGGTGGGATGTAGAAGGAGAGACGTTTGGACAGGTACACTGGGCCACATTCCGTAAGGAATTAAAGACATGGATGTTTTGTTGTGCATTCGACTGACGACTCCTATGATAAATGACTTATATCATGACTTATTTATTTATCTACAACATTTATATGCCGCCCTTCTCACCCCAAAGGGGATTCAGAGCGGCTTACAACGTATATATTAGATACAATATATTATACAGGGTGAGGCAGCATAACTTCCTTTTTTCAAAACTTAATAAAACCCATTGTATGAATCATAATTTTTTTTTTATAATGTAGGCGTATACCTAAAGTTTTGTTTTATGTAGTTTTGAAGATCAAATAAAGTAGGTGACATCCCCCATTCTCCATACACTGAGTAAACCGCTTTCTGGCATTTGTCATGACTCTTGCCAGCATAGCAGGCGTTATGTTGGCAATTTCTTCCTGGATGTTGGTCTTCAAATCTTGTAGGGTCCTTGGACGGTTCACAGAAACATGGGATTTCTAAAAACCCCATAGAAAAAAATCACAAGGGGCCAAATCTGGAGAGCAGGTCGGCCACTTCAAATCCGCTTGAAAAGTAGGTCTCAACGGCAAAAGCACACTCCTCACTGTTCCAACGCATGATGGCGATTGAACTGTGTCAGGACAAAACTTTATACTCCCGCCTCTCGAACGAGACCACTAGCGCTCCGCTACGTGTTCAACCGACTGAATGGCATGCATTTTTAAAAAGGAAGTTATGCTGCCTCACCCTGTATTACTAGCATAGTACAATATCAGCATTAAACATTGCTATATTGCACCGTACCACTATATTGTAATATTATTAGTAATATTACATGTAATATAAATATACAATTACAATATCATACTATATATATTATTATATTGCATTACATTACATTATAATATTCCATGACCTGATTCTGAATCCCTATATTACAGTATAATGCATATCCTTAATACATTGATCCTGTTAAATTTCTCTGTTTCCATGCTATTTCCTATACTATTATACATTACTGTCCACTTTATTGAGTCACCTTATCTGTAACCAGTTCACATAGTGGTCCTCGTCCCCCCCACCCTCCAAAATTAGTCTGCTGTTGCTTTTGATGCTTGTTCTTATTGTTATGCTGTTTTATGCCATTTTCATTTATTATTGTTTTGCTTTTAATTGTATTTTGCTTTGGGCTTGGCCCCATGTAAGCTGCCCCGAGTCCCTCCGAGGAGATGGAGGCGGGGTAGAAAAATAAAGTTCTTCCCTCCTCCTCCTTTCCTTCTCCTTTTCTTTGGCTCCTTCCCTCTTCCCTTCCCCCCTTCTTTTGCTCCTTTCTTCCTTTCTTCCTTCCTTCCCTCCCTCCTCTATCTTTTCTTCCCACCTTCTTTGGTTCCTTCTTTCCCTCTTGGTCTGTCACAATGAGGACATAGATTTCCAGATAGGAGGACAAGAGGCACCTCCTTCCTTGTCTCCTTCCCTCCTCTTCCTTTCCTTCCCACCTTCTTTGGCTCATCCCTTCACTCCTTCCTTCCCTCCTTGCCTCCTTTTTCCTTCCCATCTTTTTTGGCTCCTTCTTTCACTCCTTCCTTCCTTTCTTTCACCTTAGATTCCTTCCTTGTCAACAGTCATAGCAAGAGTTTTCTTCAGGTGCTTTCCACCTTCTTTCACTACTTTCTTCCTTCCTCTCTCTTTCTCTGTCCACCTCCCTCCCCTCCTCCCTCCCTCCTTCTCTGGATTTGTGCCTCTTCAGCAATCATTACAAGGGTTTTCTTCAATTGCCTTCTTCCTCCCTTTCCAATTTCTTTCATTCCTTTCTCCTACTCTTCCATTTTCCCTGGATTTGTGCCTGTTTAAAACTCATAGCACTGTAGTTGGTCACAGCTGACCTCCAGTTTGCAACGTTAATTCTTCGGTGTTTATGCCACATTATTTTCAACTTGGCCTTCAGACTATGTTTAGGGCCCCTTTTCTAGCCCTCTCCTTGTATGGGGTCAGGGTCCTGAATCAGGCTGCTCATTCCTGAATACAGCTGCCAAATTGCTCAACTGCCTCAGACCTTGAGTTAGAACAACTGAATCAGGATTGTTTTCTGCTGATCTGGAGACTAGCACTTGGAGCAGTGAGTTCAAATTTCAGGAAAGAAGATGCAACTTTAACATTAGGAAGAACTTCCTGCCTGTAAGAACTGTTCAGTGGTGGAACTCACTGCTTCAAGGTCTGGTGGAAGCTCCTTCTTTGGAGGCTTTTAAACAGAGCCAGGATGGCTATCTGTCAGGGGTGCTTTGATGGTGCTTTTCCTGCATGGCAGGAGACTAGACTAGATGCCCCATGTGACGTCTTCCATTTATATGATTTTGTGAATCCATATCCATTGCTCATGTGACAGTCCATAGCTAGGGGCTTCCAGATTTCACAGCCCTGCCCGCATCATCACTCACTGATCACCATGGGATTTTTTTGGTTTTAGTTTGTCCTCAAAGACCCCTGTATGCAGATTTGTGTTACGTGTGGGATTGGTGCACAGCAACCCACACACAATCTTCACAGAGAGAGGTTTTGACCCAATGGCAAGGGTTATTCCAAGGGTTATTCCAAGTAAAGACCTCTTTACTTGGAATAACCCTGGGTCTAGTTCTAGGTCAGAGAATTCAACGAGGATATAGAGAAGATGGAAGGGTTTTAGAGAAGAGCCACCAAAAAGGTCCAAGGTCTGGACACCATGAATGCCACTGAGGAGCAGCTTAGGGAAGTGGGGATGTTTAACTTGGAGAAGAGAAAGTAAGGAGGTGATATGAAAGCCATGTTTAAATATTGGAAAGGATGTCACATTGAGGAGGGATCCATCTTGTTTTCTGCTTCCCTGGAAAACAGAACACAATGGAGCTATGGATTCAAATTACAGGATAAAGACATTCCACCTAAATATTAGGAAGAATTTCCTGATGGTGAAAGCTGTTTGGCAGTGGGATGCGCTGCTGCCCTGACATTGGGTGGAGTCACCTTCTCTGGAGGTTTTGAAGCAGAGGCTGGACAGCCATCTGTCAGGAGCGTTTTGATTGTGCCTTATAACTCTAGTGGAATACAGACTTTCCCAAGAGTCCGGCCTTCCTTCTCTGGAAGTTTTTTACAATAACACCAAAATCATGGCTTTCGCTAATAGGCCCAGGACTTACTCTTGGAGCATAGATGGTCATAAAATTGAACAAGTTACATCCTTCAAATATCTAGGTGTAGTTTTCCAATCTAATGGTAGCAGAAGAGCTCATGGGGATCAAGTAGCCAACACCGCGCAGGGGAGCTCAATTGCCATTCTTAAATATCTCAGGACAAGAAGGGGCCACTTCACACCAGCAGCGCTCAAGCTGTTTGAAGCCAAGTCATTAGCCCAACTCTTGTATGGTGCTCAGCTGGGCCCCTTCCCCAGTTTTGCCCCATTAGAGCTGGTTCAGTCCAAGTTTCTGAGATCGGCCTTGCAGGTACCTAAATGCGTTTCTAATGCCACCCTGCAACTAGAGACGGGTTTTATGAGAGTGGAGGCCAGGGTGTGGGTGGCCATACTCAACCTCTGGCTCAGACTGTCCCATGCACCCCTTGGCCTTGCCCCACTAACCATGGAGGATGACTTCCAATCCACATGGAAGCAGGCGGTAGCATCCAAAATCTCCTCGTTGGGATTTTCTCCAGGTCTACTATTAGCTATGGATTACAATCAAGCCAAAGCACTTATTAAACAACGTATCACAGACACAGAGCGCCAACTAGATCTGGCCTCGGCTCCAACCTTCCTTATCAGTGAAGACAGCAGATACCTTGCCTCCCCTATGGCATATTTAACAAACTTAGAGGTTCCTATTCATCGAAGGGCTTTCACCCTGGCCCGATGCCACGCTCTCCCATCAGCTGTACTTGAAGGCCGCTACCGGAAGATCCCTTTCCCAGAGAGACTCTGCCCCTGTGACTCGGGTCATGTAGAAACAATAGAACATGTGCTCCTTCAGTGCCCGTTCTACAGGGATACCCATGCCAGGCTTATCTTACCTCTGATAGACAAGCACCCAGGCCATTCAGGACAATTTTATACCTCCCTGCTACTTGCAGATACTAATTCAGCTACAACCTACAATGTCGCAAAGTTCTGTGCAGCAGCATACAAAATCCGCCAGGGAATGACTAGTTCCAAAAGTCAACTGTGTGTCCAGTAATCTTCTTCCCTGAATCTACAATTTGGTGATGGATCTGGGCATTGTATGTTTTCACCCTGTTTCCCCTTCTGCTCCTTCATCCATATTGTGTTTTTAGTAGTTATATTTATATTTATATTTTTAATGTACCAAACATGCCAGGTTTGTATGGAAATGTGACACTATTTCCTGTGCTGGTCAATGACCGAAATAAATGTTTTGATTTGATTTGATTTGAGCAGAGATTGGATGCCCATCTGACAGGAAAGCTTCAATTGTGCCTTCCTGCCGTGGAGAAAAGTATTGATATTGGGGACTCTTCCATCTCTATGATTCTATGAATTTGTGATCTTCTTTATTGGGGTGAAAGTTATGCTACCTTCCAGAAACTAGTTGGCTTCCCAATTCCTAATGCTCTTCACCATTCGTTGTGCAGGCTTAAGGCTGATGGAAGTTGCAACCCAACATATGGATGTTTACACAGTTTTACCCCTGTTCAGTATGCTTAAAATGGCATGCTTTGTGCTTGAGTAATGGGCTTTGCTTCTAATTTATTTATGCAAGTACAGTCTTTGCTTTCATATCAGCAAAGGGTTGAGAAACCAATCCTATGGGCTGAGCTGGACTAATTTTGTTTAATTTCCACAGATAACCAATGAAGAAATAGAGGACGATCTCACATCCAAAGAGGAGAAAGATGATTCCAGGCTGAAGGAGGAAGGTGACCAAAAGAACCAAGAGAGTCTGGAAAATGACCGGCAGAAAGGAGGAGCTGAGACCAAACAACTGGACCAAACGGTAAATGCCCTGAGATGCTGTGTTTGATGTAATTTAATAGATTTTTTAATTGATTTATTTCTTTTAACTATGTATTTTAAAAATATTTTGATGTTTATTTCTATTTTAATATTTATTTGTGCTAAGTTTTAATTCACACGTTGTTATAGCTTTTAGTGCTAGCCAACGGCGCTCCATGCAGTCATGCTGGCCACATGACCTTGGAAGTGTCTACGGACAACGCTGGCTCTTTGGCTTAGAAATGGAGATGAGCACCACACCCCAGAGTCAGACATGACTGGACTTAATGTCAGGGGACTACCTTTACCTTTACCTTATGGTAGAGAAAAGCAGGATAAAAATATAATAATAATAATAGTAATAATAATAATAATAATAATAATAATAATAATAATAATAATAATGACCTATAACTGTGTGATAGGTCACTCAATATCCCAGGAGTGTCTCTTAAAAACGTAGAGTGCTCCTAGTCTGAGCCCAAAATGAAGTACTAAGATTTCTGACCTTGTAAATGTTGGTTGTTTTGTTGATTTTTAATTCAAATATTTGAATTAAGGTGATTGGAAAGCACTACTCTATTTATTAAGGTGAAATATAAATGTTAGAAATGGATTCACTTGTAGGCTAGGCTAGAAATGCCTTTGCTTTTCAACTCTAGTCCATTTAGGGAATGAAGTCCCATGAAAACTACTTGTTACTTCAGTTTCGTGCCACAGGGTGGAGGCAGAGCTCTGGAATTATTTCAGTTGTGCTAATTCCTCTTGCAGTGTAACATTTGTTTTAAATCAGGTTGCCTGATCTAAGTAGGCTGCTTATGATATCCATTTGGCTAGATGCTGCAAACCATATGTCTCACTGTTTACTTCTATTTAATTTTTTAAAAGCCTCTTCCAAATAACAAATCGCGCAAGAAGAAGAAGAAAAGAAAGAACAAGAAAAATGCGTCGGGTGAGACTCTGGTAAGTTGACACTGGATTTATGGAAGAGCTATGCAATGCCCCACTCTTGAGCACCATTCAACCTTATGTAGTTTAGCTTTTATAAATAGGAGATCACCTCTATGGAAATATTGTTTATGTTTATACTAGTATGATTTTATGCTTGTCTGAATGTTTAAATTTTATGTATGTCATGTTTAATGGTTTTAATTGATTTTAAGTTCATAGTTATATGTAGTAATTAGCTGTCATGATTTCTTCGTGTACTGTATGTTGGCATTGATTTTTTTTGCTATTAATATGTTGTAAACCGCAATTTGAGTCACCCCAGGGGTGAGAAAGGTGATATATAAATACAACAAATAAATAAATAAATATTGTTTGAACCCAAGAGAAACCTCTATTCACCAGGAAGTTCCTGCAGTGGGAAAATAATAATAATAATAATAATAATAATAATAATAATAATAATAATAATATACTTTATTTCTAGGCTGAACCTCTCTTCCAAAAGGGACTCAGGGTAGTTTACAGCACAAAAACAGGCAAACATTAAATGCCTTACAAAGTAACGAACAACATCAGGAATAATACACAATAACAGCAATAATTGAAAAATTAAATGTTGAGATGGGGTAAACCAGTCAGACAATAAATTAGGGCCTGTGAACATTAAACATACATAATGAAAAACAGTTTGACATGAGTTGCAGATGAAATGGCTAACACAAGCATTTATTAAAATGTATCATAGCCATCATATAGTGCAAATGGGTTCGCCAGTGTTCCGATGGAAGAGTATCTTAGTCCTCCTCCTCTCCATATGCTAAAGTGCATAAGTGCGTCTTCAAAAGTTTATTATTATTATCAAAAAGGGATATTAATGTTAATATTCTATTAATAATATTAATATAATTTTTTCTCAATACCATACAATTTAAAACTTAAAAATATAAAAACATTAAAATAGAATTAAACATGAACAGTATTTTTTTAAAAAGCAATTATAGACTTCTTCATGGAGCTAAAACCACAGCAATTTTGTGCACAGGGCCCTGGGGATGAAGACGACGCAGAAGACATTGAGAGCATCCTGGTGAGGATTGAGACTCCTGATGGGCCTTCATGCCAGAGCCAAAGCAGGGTGCCCACAGACAGTCGGCCTCTGTTGTACGTAGAGCACAGGTAAGGTTATTCTGTTTGAAAGTTTAATTACTTCATGAACTGTCAGTCTGAAGAAACTGTCAATTTCCTGATAGCATCAGCTGTGTTTCTATTGGAGAGACACTTTATTATAAAAAGATTCTCTGAGACCACACAGTAATTTAGCTGGTATCAAAACATTTATTGTTTATACTAACAAAAGTTGCTCTGAGGCACACCATATATATAGACCTCATACACAGGGTCATATGACACACAGATCTTCTAATCCCCAGGCCTTTTTCCCCACAAAACCATGAGCACTTGACCTTTATTGCATGCCAATAAAACTCCCCACATTCCTGCCCATTTGGTCACTACATAGCCCTGTGTCCATATGTCAATATCTATTTGGGTTCAAATTATGGGAAGGAGATTCCACCTGAACATTAGGAAGAACTCCCTGACCATGAGAGCTGTTCAGCAGTGGAACTCAATGCCACAGATTTTGATGGAGGCTCCCTCTTAGGAGGCTTTTAAATGGAGGTTGGATGGTCATCTGTCGGGTGCTTTGATGATGCTTTTTGTGAATGGCAGCGGCTTGAGCTAGATGGCCAGTGTGATCTTTTCCTATTCTATGATTTGCCAATATCATACAGACTACAAATGGGATGTCATAATCAAATAACTAATGTGTTGTTGAAGGCTTTCCTGGCTGGAATCACTGTGAGTTTTCTGGGCTGTTTCGCCTGCATTTATGGCAGACATCATCAGAAGTTATGTGTTATGTTGGAAACTATGCAAGTGAGGTTTATATATCTGTGGAATGTTCAGGGTCTGTTTGAGTTGGCGTGAATGTTTCAATTGGCCACCTTGATTAGCATTGATTAGCCTTTCAGTTTTGAGATCTGGCTGCTTCCTGCCTGGGGGCATCCTTTGTTGGGAGGTATTAGGTGGCCCTGATTGATTCATGTCTGGAATTCCTCTGTTTTTTGAATGTTGTTATTTACTCTCCTGATTTTAGAGTTTTTAATATTGAGATCCATATTTTGTTCAGTTTACTCCTCCAGGCAATAAACAGCCATACCTTGAAAATGAAAGGCTAATCAATGCTAATCAAGATGACCAATTGAAACATTCACACCTGCCTCAGTCAGACAAGAGTTCTTTCTCCCACCTGAGCATTCTACAGATATAAAAATCCCACTTTCCTAGTTTCCAACATACCTCACAACCTCTGATAATGCCTGCCATAGATGCAAGTGAAACGTCAAGAGGAAATGTTTATGGAATTATTTTTATTTCCTATATTTATACCCCGCCCTTCTCCCGCCGAAGGGGGACTCAGGGCGGCCTAATGAAAGCATCATACGATGCTAGCATCATAAAAACAACCACAGTACAATCAAAATATTGAAAATATTGAAACAACAATTAAAAGAATTAATTAAGACACATCCATTAAAATCGAAATCCAAAAACTAGTCCGGGTCAATTTATTGCCATAAGTTGTGTGATCTTCTTCCACTTTCTGCTAACTGATCAAACTCTTGGTCCCATAACTAGGTCTTGTTTTTCCTTCTAAAAGACAAGAGGGAGGTGACCAATCTGATATCTCTAGGGAGGGCGTTCCATAGGAGGGGGGGCACTGCTGAGAAGGCCCTGTCTCTCATCCCCATCAACCGTGTTTGCGATAGTGGTGGGATCGAGAGCAGGGCCTCTCCTGAAGATCTTCAACTTCGTGATGGTACGTGGCAGGAGATACGTTTGGACGGGTAGCCTGGGCCAGAACCGTTTAGGGCTTTAAAGGTTAAAACCAGCACTTTGAATTGTGCTCGGAAGCTGATTGGTAGCCATGGAGTTGGCGTAACAAAGGAGTTGTATGTTCCCTGTACGTCGCTCCGGTGAGCAACCTGGCTGCCGACCGTTGGACTAGTTGAAGCTTCCGGGCAGTCTTCAAAGACAGCCCCATGTAGAATGCGTTGCAGTACTCCATTCGGGATGTAACTAGAGCATGGACCACCATGGCCAAGTCAGACCTGGAACATGGCCATGCAGCCCGGAAAACTCACAGCAACCCAAATAACTAATGGTTATGACATTAATGGTCTTATCATATTTTGCACTTGTTGGCTAGAGACTCTGGAAACTGTAGTGCAGGAAGTCCCTTTTACCAGTCTCTGTGTTTGGGTGAATTATGAGAAAGAATGGCAGAACTGCAGATCAGGAGGAAAGCACAACCCTATCTGAGTTTGGTGGCCTAGTAAATTACTGCACTGTTTGTCCAAGAGGGGGCAGTAGGAGTGTTTTCTGTCCGAACTAGTGGTTCTCAACCTTTTCTTCACCACAAGCCCCCCTTTTAAATTCCTTTTGGGGTCACAGACCCGCAAGACTCAAGATTTAAGGCTCTAAAAATAATTTCAATTTTCTCATGAGGGTCCTTCAAATTTAGAGAGAAGGGGATATGTTAATCTGTTAACACCTACACTCATAATATAATATTTTGGTTGTAATGAGTCCATACTAATTTAAAATAATTATATCAATCTATTTAAATAAAAATGTAATGTTCGGTAGTGGGATTAACATAACTCAAAAACCACTGGACGAATTGCTGCCAAATTTGGCCTCAAGACACCTACTAACCCAAGGAGTGACCATCACTCCAAAAAAAAAGAGTTTGTCTTTGGGAGTTGTAGTTGCTGGGATTTATAGTTAACCTACAATCAGAGAGCATTCTGACCTCCACCAAAGATGGATTGGACCAAATTTGGCACACAGAACTCCCATGACCAACAGAAAACACCAGAAGGGTTTGGTGGGCATTGACGTTCAGTTTGGGAGTTGTAGTACACCTACATCCAGAGAGCACTATGGACTCAAACAGTGATGGACCTGGACCAGACTTGGCACGAATATTCCATATGCCCAACTAGGAACACAGATAGAGCTTGGGGGAAATGGACCTTGACATTTGGGAGTTGTAGTTACTGGGATTTATAGTTCACCAGCAATCAAAGAGCATTCTGAACTCCACAAATGATAGAATTGGGGCAAATTTCCCACACAGAACCCCTATGACCAATAGAAAATACTTAAGGCCATCCAGTCCAACTCCCTTCACCAGGGCAAGAAAACGTGATCAAATACTGTTTACCTACAAGCATAAAGACATTACATATATTAGAAACCAACACTTTCTCATTACTTTTTCCAGATCACCAGACTGGGCCACAGCAGCGCGTGGCAGGGGACGGCTAGTACTAATTATATTTAATAAATAATAATATTTAATAACTGCTTTGAGTCGCCCGAGGGATGAGAAAAGCGGTATATAAATATTGTAAATAAATAAAATAAATAGTAATAGTATTGAGAGCAGAACAGTAATAATGGCAACAGTAATAGCAATAACTATCACAATAATAATGATACGACTACTACTTCTCCTGGTACATTTCCCACCTAGCTACTCTCATAGCTGACTTCCACCTCTGACTGTTTTTAATCGAGGCAATAGGTTTAAAAAGCCAAGTTTTCCAAAAGAAGCGTGGAAAATGAAGATTTTGTTCCGTTTCCCTTTCTAGCTTGCTTTCACTTGTTTGTTTGTTCAGATTTAACTGCCAAAAAACCATGACATTTCTTCAATCCTTCATGGTCCCTCAGGGTTCCCTGAGACCTGGTTAAGAGCCACTGTTTCAGAGCAAGGGAAAGAAATCATCAGTTTCAAGGCGTATGGCTGCAACATTAGCTCTGCCCTTGTTGTTGTTTTTGTTCTGTTTGATATGATTTAAGGTAGCATTTGGCTTTCAATCAGCAATAGATCCAAAGTTCTTAGAAGATCACAAGCTAAACATGTGTGGACAATGTGATGTAGCAGCCAAAAAAAGCCAGGGCAATTCCAGGCTGCATCAACAGGAGATTCATGTCCAGATTAAGAGCAGTCCTAGTCCAACTCTGCTCTGCTTTGGCCAGACCTCACCAGAAATAATAATCCTGTGTCCAGCTAGATGGAAAATAGTCCATGTGAAAGAAATCTAGGAGTCTTCTCAGAGTAGCATTTCCCAACCTGGGGGTTGGGACCCTTAGAGTGGGGTTACCAAAGACCATCAGAAAACACAGTATTTTCTGTTGGTCATTGGGCTTCTGTGTGGGAAGTTTGGCCCAACTGTATCATTGGTGGGGTTCAGAATGCTCTTTGATTATAAGTGAACTATAAATCCCAGCAACTACAACACCCAAGTATCAAGTTCTACTTTCCACAAATTCCACCAGTGTTGACATCTGGGCATATTGATTATTTGTGCCAAGTTTGATCCAGCTCCATCATTGTTTGAGTCCAGAGTGCTCTCTGGATGTAGGTGAATACACCTCCAAAATTCAAGGTTAATGCCCCCTTCCAGTATTTTCTGTCGGTCGTGGGAGATCTGCGTGCCAAGTTTAGTTCAATTCCATCGTTAGTGGAGTTCAGAATGCTCTTTGATTGTAAGTTAATTATAAATCCTAGCAACTACAACTCCCAAAAGTCAAGGTCTATTTTCCCCAAACTCCACCAGTGTTCACATTTGGGCATATTGAGTATTTGTGCCAAGTTTGATCCAGATCTATCATTGTTTGAGTCCACAGGGCTCTCTGGATGTAGGTAAACTACAACTCCAAAATTTAAGGTCAACGTCCACCAAAACCTTCCAGTATTTTCTGTTCGTCATGGGAGTTCTGTTTGGTTCAGTTCCATTGTTGGTGGAGTTCAGAATTCTCTTTGATTGTAGGTGAACTATAAATCCCAGCAACTCCAACTCCCAAATGATAAAATCAATCACCCCCAACCCTACCAGTATTCAGATGTGGGCGTATCGGGTATTTGTGCCAAATTTGGTCCAGTGAATGAAAATACATCCTGCACATCAGATATTTACATGGCGATTCATGACAGTAGCAAAATTACAATTATGAAGTAGCAACAAAAATATTGTTATGGTTGGGGGTCACCCCAACGTGAGGAACTGTATTAAGGGGTCGTGGCATTTGGAAGGTTGGGAACCACTGTCTTAGAGTATTCAAGGTGAACATGAACCAAAATGTGATACAGTAGGCTAGTTCTAGTCCTGCCCTGTTTTGCTTTGGTCAGACCTCTTTTCCTGGAATAATACCTGAGTCCAGTTCTGGTCAAGGCCATTCAAGGAGATGGACAAGATGTAAGGAGTCCAGAGAAATATGACCAAAATGTCCAACAATCTGGAAACTATGAGAAGTGCCCTGGAGACCTAGAGATGCTTAGTTTGGAGAGGTCTTGGAAAGAAATCACCAGGCCCTGAAGAAGAACAAGAGGATGAGTATGTGATCTTGGAGAAGAATGTGAGGTGACATGATGTAACCCGCTTTAAACATCAGAAGGGAATGCCATGTGGAAGATGATTTGAATTGCAAGAAAAGGGATTGCACATAAACATTTGGAAGGACTTCTTTCCTTTAAGAACTGTTCAACAGTAGAATAGATCGCCTTTGAAAATGGAAGACCCTCTAAGGAGTGACCTTGGGCAACTCACACTTTCCTTTCTCAGCCTCAGTGGAAGGCAATGGCAACCTCTCTGTGATCAAATATTGCTAAGAAAAATCTAGGAAAGCATTTTTCAACCTGGGGGTCGGGACCCCTAGAGGGGTCGCCAAAGACCATCAGAAAACACGTATTTCTGATGGTCTTAGGAACCCTTTGGCAGAGAAGGCTGAAGATTTCTCTGCCTGTCCTTCTCATCCTTTTTGGTGTTGGTGAACTACAACTCCCAGAATTCAAAAACATCCCCCCAACCCCACCAGTATTCAATATTGGCCATGTAGGTAGTGTGCCAAGTTTGATGAAGATTCATCATGGACTGTGTTCAGAGTGTTCTTTTATTGTAGGTTAACTATAAATCCCAGCAACTACATCTCCCAAATGTCAAGGTCTATTTTCCTCAATGTTCACAGTTGGGCATATTAAGTATTTGTGACAAGTTTGGTCCAGATCCATTATTGTTTGAGTCCATGGTGCTATCTCGATGTAGGTGAACTACAACTCCCAAACTCATGGTCAGTGTCCCTTCCAGTATTTTCTGTTGGTCATGGGATTTCTGTCTGCCAAGTTGGGTTCAATTCCATCTTTGGTGGGGTTCACAATGCTCTTTGATTGTAGGCGAACTATAAATCCCAGCAACTACAACTTCCAAATGACAAAATCAATCCCCCTCCGACCCCACCAGTATTCAAATTTTGGCATATTGGGTATTTTTGCCCACTACCCAAGGAATGCTTTCATCTGGGGACAACTTCATCATAGATTTTATGTGTTCCCTCCATCACAGACATCCCAGTGTTTTTGTGTCTCTCCATTGGTTTGGAATTTGCATGATCCCACCCACTGCCTCTCCCTTAACCCTTTCCTACTCTTTTCAACTCTGCACAACAAATAGAGCAGAAATTATCAGCAACTAAACATACTGGAGGGGTTTTGGAGGACTGGCTCCACATGATGGAAATTGTAGTGCACCCAGCATCAAGTCAGAGCACTGTGACCTCCACTGACAATGGACCTGGACCACATTTGGCATGGCCAGATAAAAATACTGGAGAGGTTTGGGGGAAATTCACCGTGATTTATAACCGTTATAGGTACTTGGATTTGTAGTTCACCTGCAATCAAAGAGCACTCTGGACTCCACCAACGATAGCCCTGGACCTCACTTGGCATGCAGAACCCACATGACCAAAGAAAAATACAGGAAGGCTTTTTTTTTGGCCGGGGGGGGGGGGGGGTTCATCTTGATTTATAAGAATTATTCTTCATCTACATCCAGAGAGCACTGTGAATGCAAACAACAGTGGATCTGCAACAAATTTGACATGCATACCCGATATGCCAATATTGAAATACTGGTGGGTTTTGGGGCGAATTGGCCTTGACATTTGTTAGTTGTAAGTACTGGGATTTATAGTTTACCTACAATCAAAGAGCACTTTGATGAACTGATGATGAATCTGGACCTAACTCGGCACAGAGAACCCCCATGACCAACTGAACGTACTTGAGGGATTTGACGGGACTGATCCCACCATGGTGGGAGTTGTAATTCATCCTGCAGCTGGAGAGCACACTAAACCTCACTGATGATGCATCTAGAGCAAACTTGCCCAACATGATAAACTTTTAAGTATTGATGGAGTTTCAGGCGGTTAACCTGGCATGATGTGAGATGTAGTTCACCCACAACCTTATGCATTTACTATTTTTTTAAAAAAATGGCTTCTAATAGCCCAGGCAACATTGAATATCCAAGCTAGTCATAAATAAAACAAAAGCAATCCAGAGAGGCAGCCAGTGCTTTTAAGACAAACATCTCAAATCTATTAGTATTCTCTGATGACCCTCCCTCAACTTTTTCCACCTCGAGATAAGTGAAAATAACCCCCTTCAGGGTTTGTTGGACTGCAACTCCCAGCATCCCACAATTGGCTACTAGGCCTGCTGGGAAATGCAGTTCAAAACAACCCCTAATTTGATGCACATTTTACTCTGTAAGAGTCTTAAGGCCCAGTCCTCCTCTTCCTTGCGGTGCCAACGGCACATTTGTAAATAATTCACTGTTCCTAAATAATTATTATTTTATTATTTTATTATTATTATCTATATATATATATATAAATGCTCTGGGCATAATGAGTATCTTAAAAACAAAAGAACCAATGAACAAAATCACATCAAATTTGGCAACAAAACTCAAAACCATCACTCAAAAATTATGGTTTTATCATTTGGGAGTTGTAGTTGATGGGATTTATAGTTCACCTACAATCAAAGAGCACTCTGAACTCCATCAATGATGGAATTGAACCAAATTTGGCACACAGAACTCCCATGACCAACAGAAAATACTGGAAGGGTTTGGTGGGCATTGACCTTGAGTTTGGGAGGTGTAGTTTGCTTACATCCAGAGAGCACTGTGGACTCAAACAATGATGGATCTGGACCAAACTTGGCACAAATACTCAATATGCCCAAATGTGAACATTGGTGGAGTTTGGGGAAACTAGACCTTGATATTTGGAAGTTGTAGTTGCTGGGATTTATAGTTCACCTACAATCAAAGTGCATTCTGAATTCCACTAATGACAGAATTGGGACAAATTCCCCACACAGAACCCTCATGGCCAACAGAAAATACTTAAGGCCATCCAGTCCAACTCCTTTCACCGGGGCAAGAAAACGTCATCAAAGCCCTCCTGACAAAGAGCCATCCAGCCATAGATATAGCTAGATGATTCACACACACCCACAGATATAGTATCATAGATTTGAAAGGGACCCCTAAAGAAGGACTATGGTATGTTGCATGTTCCAGGGTGGGCAAACCAGACACTCTCCACATCAACAAAGAAACAACACTCTCCACAAAGAAACAACAAGTGTTTACCTACAAGCATAAAGACATTACATATATTAGAAACCAACACTTTCTCATTTTCTCATATTTTCATACTTTCTCATATTTTCCAGATCATCAGACTGGGCCACAGCAACGCGTGGCAGGGGACAGCTAGTTATTAAATAAATAATAAGATGGGTTTGTATTCTACCTTTTCCAGGAACCTGAACCCAGAAACTGAGCTGAAGAGATATTTTGGAGCCCGAGCAGTTCTTGGCGATCAGAGGTGAGTCCAAGCCTAGAAACGAAGACATGTTTTTGTTCCCCTTTGGAAAACACGCAATTGAGTTGAGATGTTCAAAGGAATTGTGAAAGCGAGTCATAACTTGGATCCAAGAGAGAGAACTTACAGAAAGCTGGGCTGTCCCCAGGAGCCCAAAGGGAGCCTTCTTACAAAAGCATCAGTGTCTCTTTAGAAAGAGGGCCTGATTTGGGGTTTTGCTTTTTTTAAATGTATGCTTTGTGCTCCTTTGGGCACCCAAGAGGCCTGGATGTGGGTTTGTCTTCATAGGTGATGTGGATGCGGTTGAAAGGAGGAGACTGTGGTGGCAACTTCTCTGAGGACAGGATGCCAGTCAGAGAAGTTCCCAGGGAAAGTGAAAGGCCACACAAAGCCCCAAAAGCGGGAAGGGCATGGCACAATTGTGCATGATAAAAAGTAAACACTAACATAGGCTTTTCTTATCAACTTTTATGTGCCAACTCTTAACCTTAATTTATAGAGATCCTAGATGGGTGGATGCTGACTTGCATGAATGTATCAATTGTAGAATCATAAAATCGTAGAGTTGGAAGTGACCCCCAGGGACCATCCAGTCCAATCCCTTCTGCCAAGCAGGAAAAGCACCATCAAAACCCTCCCAATAGATGGCCATCCAGCCTCTGCTTAAAAGCCCCCAAAGAAGGCATCTCTGCCAGACTCCGGGGCAGTGAGTTTCACGGATAGTTTTGAGCCCTGATTTCAAATGTTATGTCCTGTGCCCTTGAGGAAAGTGCTTTTGTGGACTACAACTTCCAGAATCCATCACTGAGCAGAAACGGTACCAATCCTGGGCAGAAGATTGTAGGGCAAGTGGGCTTATTGACAAAAGACCCTCTTCATAAATGTACAGCAGATGAACCATCAAGGTTGTTAAGATCTTCTGGAGGGGCCCTGCTCTCGGTGGGGACGAGGGACAGGGCCTTCTCGGTGGTGGCCCCTCTGCTCTGGAACTCTCTCCCATTGGAGATTAGAACTGCCCCTTCCCTCCTGACCTTTAGAAAGTTGGTGAAAACCTGGCTCTGGAATCTGGCATTTGATGAGTGAGTCAATAACTCTTGACCACACGGACGGATGGGGATGAATAGTGATTTTATGCTGACGCCTTGGCCTTATACAATTATATGATTGTATTTTAATGTGTTTTATATTAGTGTATTATTGGATGTGATGTTTTAAACTATTGTGTATGAATTCCTCTGTTGTAAACCGGCCTGAGTCACTCATTGGAGGTGAGAAGACTGGTATATAAAAGTTCTAAAAAAAATAATGAATAATTATTAGCAGCAGCGTGACCCAGCACCAGTAGCCACAAGTGATAAAAAGAACAAAAACACACAGGCCAATGTTATCTCTTCCTTAGGAGTCTTTTCTTTATAGCAAAATAATATGGTTACACTATTTACAAAAACAAGTTTTCCATAACACAAACAAAGTTCTTTATACTTCCTTCTTTGCTTCCACGCTGGCCTTCTTTCTCATGCAGGTAAACAGTTTCACTCTCACAGAGCCTCTTCTCACACCAAAGTTACACAGGAGCTTCACACAATAGTTTTTTTACACACAGTAGCTTTCACTCATGGTGACCTTCAACCTGGGGCTTCTCTCACTGAAGCTTCTCATACCAGGCCTCTCATACACTGAGGCCTACTAACTTTGAGGTTTACCTCATACTGAGGCCTCTCTCAGACTGAGGCCTTCTAACTCTGACTGAAGCCTCTTCATACTGAGGGCAACTAACACTGAGGTGTACTAAGCTACAGGCACACCTCCTTATATTGAACTGCAGTGCCCCCCCCCCCCCCCCCCCCCCCCGACTCTGGAATCATTGCCTGGCGAGATTAGGCAAGCCCCCACCTTAGAAATCTTCAAGAAGAATCTCAAAACCTGGCTTTTCCGTTGCGCTTTCGGAGAGTAGCCATAAAGCCAACGTTTTGTCCCTATACTACACTTCCCTCCTTCTGTATGAAGTTCGACCCTGTTCTGTATGAGCTTCTCCCTCACAAACAATCCGCTCTATTCCACTCCTGTCTCACCTTGAGTTTTTAGTATTTTATCTGGTACATGTGGCCCGCTCATTGTTATTGTGATTGTGAATGATTTTGTATTGTATTTTTATAATGCTTACAGTACATATATGTTTTTTGTATTGTACTGTGTTGTTGTTTATGCTCTGGTTTTATCTTATTCTATGTAATATGCTGTCGGGCTTGGCCTCATGTAAGCTGAGTGTTTGCTGAGTCAGTGCATCCATTTAACCCTTTCAGTGCTTGACTCACATTTTTGTAATTAACAATACCTAGTTAATTTTTAATATTTCTGACAGATCTTGGAAGTTGTAATTCAAAAACTTTTCTCAGGCAAGGTCAGAGGGGAAATTGTTGCTCTTTCCTCCCTGTTGCGCTGCCCTTAGGTTGGGTTGCTGTAAGTTTTTCGGGCTGTATGGCCATGTTCCAGAAGCATTCTCTCCTGGCGTTTCACCTGCATCTATGGCAGGTATCCTCAGAGGTTGGGAGGTCTTTTGGAAACTAGGAAAATAGAGTTTATATATCTATGGAATGTCTAGGGTGGGAGAAAGAACTCTTGTCTGTTGGGGGTAGGTGTGAATGTTTCAATTGGCCACCTTGATTAGCATTTAATGGGCTAGCAGTTTTCAAGGTATGGCTTCTTACTGTCCTTAGATTGTAGGGTGGGCAGCTGAGGCCAGGCTGGGGCCATTTTTTTGTAAGTAGGGATACCCTCTAATGATTGCAAAAGCTGCAGAAGAGAACAAAGGAATCAAAGTGGTCAGAAATAGAGGTGTTAAGGTATTTTTGGTTATTAAAAATACCAATATGCTAGTATATTTCTTCTTGGTGCTCTTGTGATGACATTTTATCCCTTAAGCTCCTTGGCGGCTTCATAATTGAGGGAGTTCCTCTCCTTACATGTTTTCCGCTAGTAAGGAAGAAAGCCTTCCAGGCTGGAAAAGGTACTGCTGCAGCCATATGGGGTCAAATGCAAAGGTTTTAGGACCCATGTAGAATATAAAGCAGAACGTGAGGGCAGCCCTTAAGATGTTCATACTCCAGGGAAGTTCTCAGTGTCGTTTGCCCTTCCACCCCTTCTCCTCATTGCGTGGGCCCCTGTTTTCTCTGTCTCCTTTCTCAGGCTGCGGCAGAGGCAGCGCCAGTACATCCGCAGCACATGGCTGACGGTCCCCAAGAGCACCTGGCCCCGCCACAGCAAGACAGGTGAGAGATTCTCCCAGGTCCCTCGGGGAACAGAGGCATTCCTGTAGGGTCCAAAGCTTGTGTTACAAGACAGCCTGAAATTTGATTTCCTTAGCAGAGGAATTGGATGAATTAATGTGCTATGTTTTCCATAGATAGCACACAGGGCTTCCTCAAGGTATGGAACTAATACCAAAAGATGGATGGCCGGCTAGTCCCTGTTGAAAAGAACCACTGCTTGAATGGAAAGGAAATGTCTAGAGCAGCATTTTTCAGCCTTGGAGTCGGGACCCCGGGGGGGGGGGGGTCACAAGGGCGGGGTCGGAGGGGTCGCCAAAGACCATCAGAAAACACAGTATTTTCTGTTTGTCATGAGAGTTCTGTGTGCCAGGTTTGGTTCAATTCCATCATTGGTGGAGCTTAGAATGCTCTTTGATTGTAGGTTGACTATAAATCCCAGCAACTACAACTCCCAAATGACAAAATCAATCCCCAGCCCAGCCTGTCAGTATTCAAATTTGGCCATATTTGATAATTTGTCCAATTATACCAGAACATATTAAAGAAATTGGAACAACACAGCATAACGAAGATTGGGAACATTTTGAAACCCAACAGAAGAGGTTTTTAACTCCAATGGGAGGAGTTAAAGGACAAGTGCAGACACAGAAATTGACTATTTATGGAGAGTGTTATTGAAGAAGTTAACACAATGGAAGAGTAAGGAAATCCCAGAAACAGATCTTGATAAAATAATAAAATGGAAAGTAGAGAAGGAGAAAAGAATCATAGGAAACATATACAAAATAATCATGAGAAAACTATACAATGTATAAAAAAAACTTTGACAGAAATCTGGAAGGAGGAACTAAGTTGCAGTAAGAGAGAAATGGACAATTGGATGAATTCAATTAATAAAATAAAACATATAAAAATAAAGGAAATGCAATGGAAAATCCAGACAAAATGGTATAGAACTCCTGTGCAATTAGCTCACATAACCAGAACAATGTTGGCACAACAGCCAACCGGAACATACACCCACATTTGGTGGCACTGGGAAAAAATACAAAAGTTCCATATAATAATTAAGAACTATTAGTGATAGAAATAGATTGGAAAAAGACAGATTTTTTCCTCAAAAAAATCAAAGGGGGATCTAAAGAATGGGAAGGATTAATACAATACATGTGAGATGCAGTTAAAGCCACAGTCACTCTATGCTGGAAGGACCAAAAGAAATAGGACACAAAAACATGGTATAAAATTTAGCGGACTACCTCCTCCAAGACTACATTAGCGAAAAGAAAAGTTAGTACAGAATGGGCGAAATCAAAAAGTCATGGGAGGCAAAATGGAAAGGCTTAATTTGCAGAAGAAAGGGAAAGATAAATATAAGAATTAAACAAAATTATCCTCATGAATGAACAATTGTAATAAGTACAGCAACATTCGTAAACAGTTCCCAGGGAGGGGAGAGAGAAAGAAAGAAAGAGGAGCAATGATATTTATATTCATCGTGTCATCCGCAACCAGAACATTGTATTACATTTCTAACAGAACAAAACAAACAAACAGATTAAAAAAACCCACAAATTTTGCAAACTTGGTAGCTGATTAAATGTCCTTTGACCAGTATCTGGTCACTTGGAGTGCCTCTGGTGTTGCCACAAGAAGGTCCTCCATCGTGCATGTGGCAGGGAGCAGGAGCAATGATGCAAACATGTGTTGCTAATGGAAAATGTTTTGAATGTTTGTATAATTTTGTCTAACACTACCCACAATCATTTTGAAAATGAAAAAACAGTGTTATTTATATGATTACATAGACCTGCTATCAGGGGGGCCCACCAGTCAGGGTTGGATTTAAACAGTTCTGATGGTAAGAAATCTTCTCTGAGTGCTTTGTTGTTATTTAGGCTTTAAATTATGCTCTTTATTTCCTGGACAGTTGTCGGGGGCCAGTCTGGCAGCTTTTCAGAACTAGGAGTGACATGATTCTTTGGAGGTGGCTAAGGTGCAAACAGTTGTAGGTAATAGTTCTCCCAATTAGCAGTTGGGATAGGTTCATATAGATATATATGAAAGATATAGCCACCCTGTCAAACACGGGATCCTTGAAGTGGTTAGGGCGCTTTAAACATAATTTCCAGAGGGTGTCGTACCTAAAAGCTGATATGCCAAGACACCTAAGAGCCGCTTTTACCAGGGCAAGATTTGAACAAATTGAATCTATGGAGACACACGGCAGATTCAATCATATCCCACATGAAGAAAGACTATGTATCTGTGGTGTCAAAAATCTGAACCACACTTTACATCACTGCAATCTATATGAAAAAGAAAGGAAACAATACGTATGGCCTTTTATTTGCAATAAAACAAGTTGGGATACAGCGGCCAAAACTTCATTTTTGTTGGCTGGTTATAACTCCATTTTGACAACAAAAGTTGCCCTTTATTTGTTTAAAGCTGCTAAAAGGAGATTGGAGTACATAGATCAGATTGGGGTGCAGTGTAGGGGAGACGAGGATAGTTGATGCATATATCTATGGCTACCTGTATATTTGTATTTTATTTTAAGAGGACTAGATGTATATTGCATGTTGTATGTTGTGTCTGCACTGCCTGTTTTTGATAAGGCCAACTGGCTAATCAATTAAAATTGTTGTTGTTGTTGAAAATGAAAAAGGCAAAAAAAAAAAAAAAGCATGACAAGCAAATAATGGTAGCCAGAGCCTTCTGGTTCCAACAAAACTCTCTCTCTCTCTCTCTCTCTCTGCTTGTTGCTCAGGTGTCTCTATGGTACTGCTGGAGACCAAGCGGGGGATCCAACACTTTGCCTTTGAGCACAGCAGAGAGTACCAGCAAGTCCAGTTCAAGTTCTTGGATGCCGTGGAGTCCATGGACCCCAATAACCTTGTCGTAAGTTCTTGACTTGGCCAGTTACCACCAATGACATATGCAGCTACATTCTCCTAGTTAGCGTCTGGTTTTTATGCTTGATGCAGAAGGTCAGGTTGATGATCCAGCTACTGCACGGCGAGCCGGTGGCAATCCCATCTGGCTCTGCATGCAGATCTATGTGATTTTGAGCCATCTATCAACCCTTGAAAGGCCCCCCGGGTTAAACATTCTGTGATTTGTGGCAAGCAGGACCATCTGCCTATGCCTTCAAGGCTCTGGAAGGTCCCAGAGTTCTCATCCCAAAATCATTTTGTCACGTCTGGACATGGGGGCCTCACCTGATGCTTCTGCTTTTCACGGCAAAGCACAGAACGGCCCTGCGGGACAGCTTCAGGCACTGTTCGCTCTGTCAGAGGAGAGCGAGCTTTGGCTTTTTGTTGAGAGAAGAAGGGAATACCAATGTCTACAATGGAGGTGTCAAACTTGAAACCCTCCAGCTGTTTGGACCTCCAACTCCCAGATGCCCCTATTGCCAGCTTGTCCAGTGCCCAGGAATTCTGGGAGCTGGAGTTGAAAACTTATGGAGGGCTGCAAGTTTGGCATCACTGACCTACAGTGTCTGCAAAAGAAGGGGAAGTAATGGTTGCTTACTCGTAACTATGTTTCTTCGAGTGGTGATCTGTGAAATCTATATAAATAAAAATGTAATGTTTGTTTGTGGGATTAACATAACTCAAAAAACCACTGGACGAATTGACACAAAATTTGGACACAAAGCACCTATCAGGCCAACGAGTGACCATCACTCATAAAAACACTGAAAAACACAACAGAAGGGACTTAAAAAGCCAAAAAAACAAAAATATACATTACAACGCATGCACAAAACCATACACACACACACACATATCCACATATATACAAATATATACACACATTTATACAAATATATACACATACATATGCACATATATATACACACACAACACATATACACAGACTGGGCCACAGCAATGTGTGGCAGTGGATGGCTAGTAATAAATAATAAATAATAGTTACACAAGAGAAAGATTCCTTAGCTGCTGGAAGAGCGGCGGACAAAAAGAACTGAGACCACATGTGCGATTTCACGGACACCACAAAGGAGAAACGCACATATGCGGATGTCCCATAGGTTAATGTAGGAGGACTGACAAGCAGGAAAGCATTACAAAATGTTCCCTTGAGACAGAAACACAGGATCTCAGGCCTTCCTCGCATGGCCTTTTCCATCAACAGCATCACCACAGCTATGGTATGGTTCCCTTTCTAAATGGTTGAAAACGTCTTGCCAAAGTTTAGTTATTGTCAAGGGAGAGCCAGCACAATTTACCCTTTGGGCTACAACTCTGGAGATTAGGGTTCAAATCCCCACTTAGAAAACCACTGGGTGACCTTGAGCAAGTCACACCCTCAGCCCCAGAACGGATCAGTTTGCCTTAGGATTGCCACAGGTCAGAAATGACTAGAAGGCCCGCAACAACGTTGTGTTAAATCCATCCTATTTGGACTTAGAAGTCTTTTTCAAAAGAGGCCCATCCCATTTGATCTTGCAGATCCTGAACATTCATGAATGAGGCCTCCGCCCATGTTTTTGTGCAGTTGCTTTATTCAAAAGCTCGTTATGTTAGAGTCATGACAATATCCCAAGGCAATGAGTCGGATGGCCTTAACGCCCATTGTATTTTCTCTTTCTGAATTAGGGTGGAATGTTGTTTGTTGGAAACAACACATGCTAAGTTCCCAAGCAACCTGTTCTGAGATCAGCCTAAGGTCTAGAAACCCTGGATTTAAATCAGCGATGCACAACTTGTTCCCCTCCAGGTGTTTGGGACTCCAACTCCCAGAAGCCCCTATTGCCAGCATGCCCAATGGTCAGGAGTTCTCGGAGCTGAAGTCCAAAGCACATGGAGGGCCATTGGTTGTGTACCACTGATTGAAACCCTTAGGGAGTGACCTTGGGCAACTCACACTTTCCTTTGTCAGCCTCAGTGGAAGGCAATGGCAAACTCTCTGTGATCAAATATTGCTAAGAAAGATCTAGGAAAACGCTTCTCAACCTGGGAGTCAGGACCCCTGGGGGCGGGTGCGAGGGGGTTTCAGAGGGGTCGCCAAAGACTATCAGAAAACACAGTATTTCTGATGGTCTTAGGAACCCCTTTGGCAGAGAAGGCTGAAGATCTCTCAGCTTGTCCTTCTTTTCCTTATTGGGAACAGAGGGTGAATCCTCCCACCAAAAGCCCTCCTCTGCTGTGATTGACTGAACTCTCAACCTAGGGGAGGGCTGTTTCTGAGAATCCAAGTGGGGAGAGGAGAGCAGGCGTGCTCAGTGTATGGCAGCGTGGTGCACAGGCGAGGGAGAGTATGCGAGGCTGGAGGGAGGCGTGCACAGCGAGTCCCTTCAAGGCATGGGGCCATGGGGGTATTTCCTGGTGGTCATGAGGGTTCTGTGTGGGAAGTTTGACCCAATACTATTGTTGGTGGGGTTCAGAATGCTTTTTGATTGTAGGTGAACTGTAAATCCCAGCAACTACAACTCCCAAATGTCAAGGTCTAGTTTCCCCAGACTCCACCAGTGTTCACATTTGGGCATATTGAGTATTTGTGCCAAGTTTGGTCCAGTTCCATCATTGTTTGAGTCCACAGTGCTCCCTGGATACAAGTGAACTACAACTTGAAAACTCAAGGTCAATGCCCACCAAACCCTTCCAGTATTTTCTGTTGATCATGGGAGTTCTGTGTGCCAAGTTTGATTCAATTCCATTGTTCGTGGAGTTCAGAATGCTCTTTGATTGCAGGTGAACTATAAATCCCAGCAACTACAACTCCCAAGTGACAAAATCAATCCCCCCAATCCCACCAGTATTAAAACTTGGGCGTATGGGGTATTTGTGTTAAATTTGGTCCAGTGAATGAAAATACATCCTGCATATCTGATATTTACATTACGATTCATAACAGTAGCAAAATTAGTTATGAAGTAGCAATGAAAATAATTTTATGGTTGGGGGTCAGCACAACTTGAGAAACTGTATTAAGTGTCCCAGCATTAGGAAAGTTGAGAAATACTGATCTAGGAGAAGGTTGTGATAAACCTGAGTTGACTTGAAAGCCCCAAATAAGAATGTTTAAACCAGCATTAATCCTGAGGTCATAAAGTATTTGTGGACTTTGGTCGTGCAAAATGGATGGGGCCCTTCTGAAGCTTTAGCAGAAGCCATCTTTTAGTGTCTATCTAGCAATTGTAGCTATTGGGAGAAAAGCCACTTTGAATGGATAGGAATGGCATAAAGCATAGGGGGAAAACCTTAGTAGAATGGTTCCAAGTAATGTCCTGGCTTAGGAAAGAGATGACGCTGCTACTGGAGGCTGCTGAGATTAGTAGGCCAAAAGAACTAGCTTCTGCGAACTCCGGTCTAGGAAAAGACCCTCTAGTTTTGAGGATGGGCTTTGTGGGTTGGAGAGAAGCATCATATATCTTTTAAAATATCAAAATTTACAGAATTTGCTGTAGCTATTTATAAGCACTTTCCTGCTTTGAAAGAGGAGATTCTTAATTTTCCTTGGCAATTAGCAGAACAGACACCGCTTTGAGGCCTTGATGGAAGCGTATCCGAACGGGTTAAGCTGAGCACCAACTTTGATGGTACACAAAAGAGCAGGCGAATGGCAGAAAATGTTCTTGGCCTAATATTAGCATAATTGGGGCATTGAAGTTTTGGAAAGACCCCCGTCCTCCCCTTCTCTCCCTTCCGATTAGGCTCTTTGAAGATAGAGCAGCCTTTGTCCCAGAGAGCTTCGTTCTTGGCCTGCTGCTTACTCTCTGGAAACACACAGCTCACAAAGGCTATTTTTGGTTTCTCCCCCCAAAAAACAGAAATCAGATTAAGAGAAAGCAGTTGTTTAGATGAGACACGACACCACAGTAATGAATGCTGGGTGATTCCCCAAGTCCTGGTCAAATGTTTATGGAGTTTGTCCTTTGGCTGCTCTTTGGAGGATGCCAGGGACCCGGAGATGGAGAGAAATCGTACTCCTCGCCCTGAAAACGTGATTCTAAATTTTGAAAACAGTTGTTTGTGTTAGGGAAACTAAACTATACAGGAGAGCATTCAAAAACAAACAGGACACTTAAAGTTGAGCATAAGCTCACCAGCGAGCAAACAAAATGAAGTTCAACAGTGACAAATGCAAGATACTCCACTTGGGCAGGAAAAACAAAATGCAAAGATACAGAATGGGGGACAATGCCTGGCTCGAGAGCAGTACGTGTGAAAAAGATCTTGGAGTCCTCGTGGACAACAAGTTAAACATGAGCCAACAATGTGATGTGGCGGCAAAAAAAGCCAATGGGATTTTGGCCTGCATCAGTAGGAGCATAGTGTCTAGATCTAAGGAAGTAATGCTACCCCTCTATTCTGCTTTGGTTAGACCACACCTGGAATATTGTGTCCAATTCTGGGCACCACAATTCAAGAGAGATATTGACAAGCTGGAATGTGTCCAGAGGAGGGCGACTAAAATGATCACGGGTCTGCAGAACAAGCCCTATGAGTAGCGGCTTAAGGAGCTGGGCATGTTTAGCCTGAAGAAGAGAAGGCTGAGAGGAGATATGATAGCCATGTATAAATATTTGAGAGGAAGCCACAGGGAGGAGGGAGCAAGCTTGTTTTCTGCTTCCCTGGAGACTAGGACGCAAACAATGGCTTCAAACTACAAGAGAGGAGATTCCATCTGAACATGAGGAAGAACTTCCTGACTGTGAGAGCCGTTCAGCAGTGGAACTCTCTGCCCCGGAGTGTGGTGGAGGCTCCTTCTTTGGAAGCTTTTAAACAGAGGCTGGATGGCCATCTGTCAGGGGGGATTTGAATGCAATATTCCTGCTTCTTGGCAGGGGGTTGGACTGTATGGCCCATGAGGTCTCTTCCAACTCTTTGATGCTGTGATTCTATGATTCAAAGCATGAAGTGGCGTGTGATGTGACTGTAAAGAATTCAGAGCTTAGGAGGCAAACATGCATTCTTTAAAAAATCACAAAAGGTTTGTTTACAGCTATAATAATAATTACTACTGTCTGAATGGATTTCCCTTTATGAACCACTGCAGAAACTAAGATCTTCTGGGGAGGCCCTGTTCTCAGTCCCACCACCATCACAGGCGTGTTTGGCAGGGATGAGAAACACGGCCTTCTCAGTGATTGCCCCCCGGTTATGGAACTCCCTTTCTGGCAATATTAGATCAGCCCCTTCCCTCCTATCCTTCAGAAGGATGGTGAAGACCTGGCTGTGGGACCAAGCTTTGGGGCAGTGCAATGAGGCAAAACGATGTCCTGAGATGGTTTTGAAGCAATTTTAATGTGAATATAAGTTATTTTAATGTTTGTACTGTATATACTCGAGTATAAGCCTAGTTTTTCAGCCCCTTTTTTAGGCTGAAAAAGTTCTCGGCTTATACTTGAGCCAAGGTTATTTATTATTTTACTCTGTTATTAGTATTATTTTTATTATATTTATGTTATTACTCTATTATTATTTTTATTACATTTACATTTTTTATTCTATTATTTTTATTACATTTATTATTTTACTCTATTTATTACATTTATTATTTTACTCTATTATTGTTATTAAATTTATTATTTTGCTCTCTTTATTATTATTGGAAGGATACGTAAGCACATTTACACTGAAGGAGTCTAGAATAATGGTTTCGTCAGAGCTGGACAGTCTTACATTACAGTTTTATGAAAATATTCAAAAACATTTAACCTACTGGTACCTCAATTAATGTAATTTTATTGGTATCTAGTTTTATTTTGAAATTGACCAGTAGCTGCTGCATTTCCCACTCTCAGCTTATATTCGAGTCAATACATTTTCCCAGTTTTTGAGGTAAAATTAGGTGCCTCGGCTTATATTTGGGTCGGCTTATATTCGAGTATATACGGTATATATTTATGGTTTTATGTCCCGCATTGAATGTTTGCCATATATATGTTGTGTTCTGCCCTGAGTCCCCTGCAGGGTGAGAAGGGCGGAATATAAATGTCTTAAATAATAATAATAATAATAATAATAATAATAATAATAATAATAATAATTTCTTAATAGTAAATAACTGGGTCTGAGCTACTCTAACACCCATCTCTTCTAAGGTTCAAAGGGGGGGGGGGCACCAATCACTACATCTCTCTGACACACAAGCAGAGAGAGATCTCAAAGCACACGGCAGATACGAAAGTGTAAGAGGGCAGAAGTCAGATTCAAAAAGGCTTGCAGTAGAAAATATTTATTTTGAACAGGCAATCAGAATGAGAGCAGAAAGAGAGAAGAGAGACGAAATTGCAATAGTCTTGCTTATCCAGCATAAAGGGGCCGCCGGAATGTCAGATAAGCAAAAATGTTGGATAATAAGGAGGGATTTAGGAAAAGCCTATTAAACATTAAATTACCGTAAATACTCGAGTATAAGCCAACCCGAATATAAGCCGGGGCACCTAATTTTACCACAAAAAACTGGGAAACTGGATTGACTCGAGTATAAGCTGAGGGTGGGAAATGTAGCAGGTACTGGTAAATTTCAAAATAAAAATAGATACCAATACAATTACATTAATTGAGGCATCAGTAGCTTAAATGTTTTTCAATATTTACATAAAACTGTAATTTAAGATAAGAGTGCCCAACTCTGATTAAGCCATTTTTCTAACCTTCTTCAATGTAAACGTGCTTACGTATCCTTCCAATAATAATAGAGTAAAATAATGGAAATGTAATAGTAACAGTAATAATAGAGTAAAATAATAAATGTAATAATAACAATAATCAAGTAAAATAAATAATAATAATAATAATAATAATAATAGCAACAACAGAGTAAAATAATGTAATAAAATAAGAATAATGACAGAGTAAAATAATAAATAACCTTGACTCGAGTATAAGCCAAGGGGGACTTTTTCAGCCTTAAAAAAGGCTGAAATGCTTGAGTATATACAGTATGTTATGATTTTACAAATTAAGCACTAAAATATCATGTTTTACAACAAATCAACAGAAAAAGCAATTCAATACATGGTAATAATACTAATATAATAAAACGTTATGTATATCCCGCTACCATCTCCCCAAGGGACTCGGTGCGGCTTACATGAGGCCGAGCCCACAATACATCAGCAAAAACAACAACAGCAGTAATACAAAACAATAAAATAAAACTCATAAACAAAAAATAGGCAGTAAACATCGACAATAACACAATAACATTTAAAAACCAATGGCTGGGCCAAATGTAATAGTTAAAATTAAAAAATAATGCTGGACAAGACCAGGTGAAATATAACTAGGATAGAATTTCGGAAAAGAATGGGGCGTACAGACAGTTCTAGATTACTAATAAGGTGCAATTAGGGACATATTGCTGGGAGTTTCCTTATTCTGGGAAGGCACACTGGAACAACCACGTTTTCAAGCTCCTGCTAAAAATTGCCAACGTTGGGGCGTGCCTGATATCCTTGGGGAGTGAGTTCCAGAGTCGGGGGGCCACCACCGACAAGGCATTCTCCCTCGTCCCCACCAATCGCGTAACATTATGTAGTAATTACTGTATTTATGAATTTAGCACCAACACATCGCAATGTATTGAAACAGCTGTGGATCCGGGTGGGAGGCAGACTGCATTGGATAATACAGAACGTTGGATGAGGAAAGGTTGGATAACCGAGACTCTACTGTAGATACATTCCCGACTGGCATACAGGAGACATGGGGGAAGGGAAACCTTCAGACTATTCTAAGCTAACTAAACTGTTCCTCATTGAGGACTTGAGACTTGAGCAGTGTGGAGTTGAATCCCAACAGTTTGGACTATTCAGATATCATTAGACTGCAGCCCTTGATGGGAAATTTGGGAAGTCGGAGTCCAATGATACCTGGAAAGCTTCTTGGTTCCTATCTGTTCCCTTGAAGTCTTTCTCTGACTCTCGATCAGCTCATTCAGAAGGGGTTTGATCTTGTTACCCATTTCAGAAAGCCCAGCTGCTTGGAATAACCATTATGAAAAACGGCAGAAAGCAGCCGTGTTGCCTATAAAACACATACCTAAAAAATCCTTATCATAGAGCGCTGTCTTTGAGCCAACGTAAACATTTATCAACCTGTATATCAGCTTTGAAGATCTGGAGAAGATATTTGCAAGAGGCTAGTTGGTGGACATGGAAAATGGATCTTAAAAGTCATTAAATGTTCATTTGATCCAAATGGAAAAATCTGCAGACTTGCAAAGATAACATGATGGATATCGTGTTTGAACCAGCCTTGGCCTTAGGCTTCTTGAGAGCGTTTCATAAGTGACTATTCCACGCTCATAGATGATTTGTGCCTGGTGAACAATGGCTTTCTTTTATAGCCTGAGTGTTATGTAGCTTGTTGATAGGTGTCCTGATTTTTTGGACGAAACATTCTTTTTCTGGCTCAACTATGCAGGAATGTACGGAAATAGCCCTGTGTTAGATTTCTCTGAAACTGGTGGTGATAAAGGGAGCACAAGAGAGAGATACACAAGTGATCAGACGATCCGTCAGCAAGATCCCAGATACAGGGCAACACATAGAAAGTAGACTTCAGGCCTGCAATGCTGGAAATCATTCTTCCCATTTGAGTCCATTTAATGAAGGCATCCCACCATTGCTATATAAACACCCAGGATGCTCAGGACAATTTTACACAAATCTGTTTCTGTCAGATACTAACTCTGTTTCAAGTTATAATGTTAGTAAGTTCTGTGCTACAGAGCTTAAAATTCACCGGGTGATGGCTTCTACCACAAGTTAGCATTCTAACTTATCAGAGAATTGTAACTATAAGGTAAAGGTAAAGGTTTTCTCCTGACATTAAGTCCAGTTGTGTTCGACTCTGAGGTGTGGTGCTTATCTCCATTTCTAAGCCGAAGAGCCGGCGTTGGCCATAGACACCTCCAAAGTCATGTGGCTGGCATGACTGCATGGAGCGCCATTACCTTCCCACCAGATCTACTCACATTTGCATGTTTTTGAACTGCTAGGTTGGCAGAAGCTGGGGCTGACAGCGGAAGCTCACGCCGCTCCCTGGATTCAAACCTGCAACCTTTTGGTCAGCAAGTTCAGCTGCTCAGTGGTTTAACCCATTGTGCCACTGGGAACTCTCAATTGTAATTATAGATATATTTAATGTTCCGCCCCCTAGACCTGTGACTGACTGCACCCCTTCCTCATATTCCCTGAATGCTCCTACCTGTTGAGCAAGTGGGTGTATTAACAAACGATCCTCCTCATAAATGCACATCAGAGTAGCTTATTAGCAGCAGCGTGACCCAGCACCAGTAACCCAAAGTGATGAAAAAAACAAAAAAACACATACCAGTGTTATCTCTTCCTTAGGAGGCTTTTCTTTGTAGTAAAATAATATGGTTACACTATTTACAAGAACAAGGGTTCCACAACACAAATAAAGTTCTTTATGCTTCCTTCTTTGCTTCCACGCTGGGCTTCTTTTCTCCTGCAGATAAACAACTTCACTCTCACAGGGTCTTTTCTCACACCAAAGTTACACAGGAGCTTCACACAGTAGCATTTTACACACCGCAACCTTCTCACACAATGGCCTTCAGCTTGGGGCGTCTCTCACCAAAGCTTCTCACACAACAGGCCTACCTCACATTGAGGCCTTTCTCCAACTGAGGCCTTCTCACACTGAGGCCTTCTCACACTGAGGGCTCTCTCAGACTGGCGCCTCTCTCTCTCACACTGAGGCCTGCTCATACTGAGGCCTACCAACACACTGATGCCCTTCTCCCACAGACACCTCTCACAGACTGAGGGCTACTAAACTAGAGGCAAACTTGCTTATATTGAACTGCAGCTTTTGCTCAGTCACTGCATCCATTTACCCCTTTCAGTGCATGACTCACATTTTTGTAATTAATAATACCTAATTAATTTTTAATATTTCTGGCACTACCCTCCCTCCAGAATCTCTTTTTTTCTCTTCAGTTGAAATAGCATCATGTTTTGGCTTTACATTTTAGATTTCAGCATAGATTTTAATGTATTGTGCTTTTATCAGACTGTGCTCCACTTCCCTTATGCTGGTCTGTAACCATAATAAAGAAAGTGAGAGGTCAAAGGTCTGGAAACCATGAATCCCTATGAGAAGTGGCCGAGGAAGCTGGGGATGTTTAGCTTGGAGAAGAGAAGGTTCAGAGGGGGCATGAGAGCTATGTTTAAATATTTAAAAGAAGGTCGTATTGAGAAGGGATCAAGCTTGTTTCCTGGTGCTTTTGGAGACTAGGACACGGCAGAGCCACGGATTCAAATAGCAGGAAAAGCAGGCTATCAAATACTAATCAAGGTGGTCAGTTGAAACATTCACACCTAGCTCCAGCAGACAAGAGTCCTTTGCCCCATCCTGGTCTTTCCACAGATATATAAACCCATTTTCCTAGTTCCAACAGACCTCACTACCTCTGAGGATGCTTGGCATAGATGCAGGCGAAACGTCAGGAGAGAATGCCTCTAGAACATGGCCATATAGCCTGAAAAAACCTACAACCAGCAGGAAAAGAGATTCCACCTTAACATTAGGAAGAATTCCTGGTGGTAAGAGTTTGGTGGAGGAATAAACCATCTTAGCAGTTGGATGGAGTCTCCTTCTCTGGAGATTTTTTAAATAAGACTGTCTGAGCATCTTCCAGGAGTGCTTCAGTTGCTCATTCATCTATGGCAGAATTGGTATTGGATTTAGATGACCCAACTCTAAAGCTTGGAATCTGGTGGCATCTTCTTCTCTGGAGGTTGTTGCACACCAAGGCTGTGATTAGCACCTTTGAACCCACAAACACACCAATGCTCTTTAATAAGCCAACAGTTTATTGAAGATTAATACAGTAGATGTCAAAAGGTAAAAGGCAATCAAAAAGGAAATAGGAGAATGTCCAAAAAATAACCCATAATCAAAGTAAACTTAAACAGCAAAGTCCACATAAGGAGAACAGGATCGTTCTGAAGTCCAATTAATCAAGTCCACAGGAAATAGGCCTTAAATCCAAAAGGTTGTAAGAACAAATTCCCTTGAAAAGTCAGGAGCACACTTGAACAACACCAAATGCAGTAGCTTGAAATCAGGATGTAAGGTTTACAAGAATCTCAGCATGAGCATGAATCTGGAGCAAGATATTACATGAGTCTTAGCATGAAACAAAGGCATGGAGCAGGCATGGAAACTGAACATTGGACTCAATGAAGAGCATGCATACACAGGCCCTATATTTATTCAAACGCCATATCAAAAGCATTCCGATTCCCTTGGGAAACCTCTCTCAAACCCCTTCTTTCTCTTAAGCTTGCTGAACGCCTTCTCCCTAAGTCCAGGTGGCAATCATGATAGATTTGCCCTCTACAACCTCTTCCGGTTTGCTCATTAGCACATTCCTTTCTCTCTCTCTATCTAACCTTGACTGTTTGGCCTCAGCCTGTTTCACATCAGTCTGTCTCAAGACATCTTTGCCTTGTGAACCAATGATCCCAGAATCCTCAGTTTCACTCTGGCTAACAGTATTTTCTTGGCCATCATCTGCATTCACAAACCCCTGAGAATCAACAGAAACCTGATCATTAAAGTCAAACATGGGAACCTCTGAAGGGTCCTGATCATGATCAGGGTCCTGATCATTTATTATTTACTTTATTTATTTATTTACTTTGCTTATATACCGCTGTATCTCAAGCCCGAAGGCGACTCACAGTGGTTCACAAACAGTAAAAACAGTAGAAACAGCAGTGGTTCCATACAACATATAACAATTGACTTAACACATTATCCATAAATTACCAATAAGCAATTACAATGCACAATTATTACAAAAAACAACTGTACGCAATCTTCTCATCATCCAAGCGTAGTCCAGGTTCGTCGTCCATTGTTCCATTCCTATGTTCCATTACCAGATTGTACTAAATTACTCAAACGCCTGCACAAACATCCAGGTCTTCACCTTTTTGCGGAATACCATTAGAGATGGTGCTAGTCTAATGTCCGTAGGAAGGGCGTTCCACAGCCGAGGAGCCACCACCGAGAAGGCCCTATCTCTCGTCCCCGCCAGCCGAGCTTGAGAAGCAGGCGGGATCGAGAGCAGGGTCTCCCCGGAAGATCTCAAACTCCTGGTGGGTTCATAGGCAGAGATGCGGTCAGATAGGTAGCTTGGGCTGGAACCGTTTAGGGCTTTAAAGGCCAACGCCAGCACTTTGAATTCAGCCCGGTAGCAGATCGGTAGCCAGTGGAGTTGGCGCAACAGGGGGGTTGTATGCTCCCTGCGCTCCGCTCCTGTTAAAATCATGGCTGCCGAGCGTTGGACTAGTTGGAGCTTCCGAGCTGTCTTCAAAGCAACCCCACGTAGAGAGCGTTGCAGTAGTCTAAACGGGATGTAACCAGAGCGTGGACTACCGTGGCCAAGTCAGACTTCCCAAGGTACGGGCGCAGCTGGCGCACAAGCTTTAGCTGTGCAAATGCTCCCCTGGTCACCGCCGAAACCTGGGGTTCCAGGCTCAGCGATGAGTCCAGGGTCACACCCAAGCTGCGAACCTGCATCTTCAGGGGGAGTGCGGCCCCATCCAACACAGGCTGTAACCCTATGCCCTGTTTGGCCTTGCGACTGACCAGGAGTACCTCTGTCTTGTCTGGATTCAATTTCAATTTGTTCGCCCTCATCCAGACCGTCACAGCGGCCAAGCACCGGTTCAGGACCTGGACAGCCTCCTTAGTAGCAGGTGGAAAGGAGTGACAGAGTTGGACATCATCCGCGTACAGATGACACCGTACCCCGAAACTCCGGATGATCTCCCCCAGCGGCTTCATGTATATGTTAAACAACATGGGAGACAGTATTGAGCCCTGAGGAACCCCACAAGACAATGGTTGTGGGGTTGAACAGGTGTCCCCAACAACACCTTCTGAGATCGACCCTCCAGGAATGACCGGAGCCACTGCAAAACAGTACCTCCAAGACCCATCCCTGCGAGGCGTCCCAGAAGGATACCGTGGTCGACAGTATCGAAGGCCGCTGAGAGGTCCAGCAGCACCAACAGGGACACACTCCCCTGTCGAGCTCCCGGCGCAGATCATCCACTAAGGCGACCAAGGCTGTCTCGGTACCATGTCCCGGCCTAAAGCCAGACTGTGCCGGGTCTAGATAATCCGTGTCTACCAAGAATACCTGGAGTTGTGAGGCCACCACACGTTCCAAGACTTTGCCCAAGAAGGGGAGATTGGAAACTGGCCGATAGTTGTCGAATTTAGTGGGGTCCAGTGATGGTTTCTTCAACAGCGGTTTTATTATAGCTTGATTTAAGCTCGCTGGAATCTTGCCTTCCCGAAGGGAAGCATTAACCACCACCTTAACCCACTCAGCCAATCCCCCTCTGGCCTCCTTTAGAAGCCAGGATGGGCAGGGGTCCAGGATGCATGTGGTTGGCCTCATTCCTCCAAGCATCTTGTCCACATCCTCGGGTTTCACCAATTGAAATGAATCCATCAAAACTGGACAAGCAGGTGCTCGTGTTACATCCTCAGAGACTGCCATTAACATGGTATCCAGACCAGAACGGATCAAAGCGACTTTGTCTGCAAAGAACTGAGCAAAAGCTTCACAGCGAGAAGTCGAATCGTCAGGGTTCCCACCTTGAGTGGTGGGATTTAAAAGGCCTCTGACAATTCGGAACAGCTCAGCCGGACGGTTCTTTGCAGACGCAATAGTGGCCGCAAAGAAGGCCTTCTTTGCGGCTTTTATTGCCGCGGCATATGCCCTTAAAAAGGACACAAACCGTGTTCGATTTGGCTCACTCGGATCTGAACGCCACACACTCTCTAGTTCCCTCTTCCTTCGCTTCATCGCTGCCAGCTCCTCGGTGAACCAGGGAGCTGGTTTAGCTCGGCTACTTGAGAGGGGACGTTCCGGAGCGATCGTGTCAATTGCCCTAGTCATCTCCCCATTCCAGAGAGTGACCAGGGCCTCGACAGGATCACCTACCGAGGCGGCGGGAAACTCCCCAAGAGCCATCAGGAATCCATCCGGATCCATAAGCCTCCTGGGGCGGACCAACTTAATGGGTCCTCCACCTCTGCAGAGGTTAGGGGGCGCAGTGAGCCTAAATCTGACCAGGAAGTGGTCGGTCCATGGCAACGGAGAGATGGTCAGCTCCTCGACCCCACCACCTTCCTCCCATCCCTGGCAGAAAACCAAGTCCAATGTATGTCCTGCACTATGAGTGGGGCCAGATACTTGCTGGGACAGCCCCATGGTTGCCATGGCAGACATGAAGTCCTGAGCCGCTCCTGAAAGGGCCGCCTCGGCATGGACATTGAAGTCCCCCAGCACAAGGAGCCGCTGGGATTCCAATGCCAGGCCTGAGACCACCCCCGCTAGCTCAGGTAAGGAGACTGTAGTGCAGCGAGGTGGACGGTACACTAACAGAATCCCTATTCTGTCCCGGTCACCCAACCTCAAGTGGACACATTCAAAATCATGATCATGATCCTGTGGCACAGAGACAACCACAGGCTGAACCCCTACACAGGTTTTTAAACAGAGGATATCTCTCAGAAGGGTTTGGATGGTGTCTTCCCAAAAGACAGAAGGGGGTTAGACTGGGTGGCTTTTGGGGTCTCTTCCAACTCTATTATCTGTCTGTCTATCTAACTAATGGTATTTGATTGGCTAACTCTTGGGGTCTCTTCCACCTCTATAATCCTGTTCCTGGGGCATTAGTGTAGCTCCTTAGTTTCCCACAGTTGTCCAAGCGCCCTCTCACCATTGCCTCTTGCTCTCTCCAGCCTCTCTCCCCTCCTCAAACTCACCAAGGTCTCTCCATGTAGTCTCCTGATCCATTCACCAGCTTTGTTTTCTTTGCCGACAGCTTTTGCTCCAGATGAACCCTTCGCACGTGGACTCCCTTCTGCAGCTCAGCGACGTGTGCCGGATGCAGGAAGACCAAGAGATGGCCAGGGACCTCATTGGTAAGAACAACAACAACAACAATTTTATTGATTAGCCAATTGGCCCTATCAAAAACAAACAATGCAGACACAACATACATCTAGTCCTCTTAAAATAAAATACAAATATACAAATAAAATACAAATATACAGGTAGCCATAGATATATTTATTTATTTACTTTGCTTTGCTTGTATACCGCAGTTTCTCAGCCCGTAGGCGACTCATCGCGGATCACAACTAGAGCAAAAATTCAATCCGAACAACATACAATTTTAAAAACGGTTAACAGCATAATATACAGAGTAATGACATATCAATAAACAACACATTAACGTCTCGTAACTAGAATCGTGATCCAGTTCGTCATCCATAATTCCGTTTTCCTATATTCATCATATTCATTGCACTGTTTATCCGAACGCCTGTTCAAATAGCCAGGTTTTTAGTTTCCTTCGAAACACCATTAACGAGGGAGCTGATCTGATGTCAACTATGCATCAACTATCCTTGTCTCGCCTACACTGCACCCCATTGGTAAGAAGGAGACCCACTTGTGCTGAAACTCCCCCACCCAAGAAAATATGGCTCCTTACATCATGGATCCCTGAAGGATTTGGGAGTCAAAGAGGCTTCCTAATTCTGCTTGTGGTTTTCATGGGCTCCTAATTCTGCTTGTGGTTTCATGGGAATCACTGGGCTGTTGTGAGTTTTCCAGGCTGTATGACCATGTTCCAGAAGCATTCTCTCCTGATGTTTTGCCTGTATCTATCACAGGCATCCTCAAGTTGTGAAGTCTGTCGGAAACTAAGAAAGTGGGTTTATGTAACATCATTTTTACCTTTTTGATAAGGTTATGGTGCAGTTATTTCCAATAGGTTATGGATTTTCCAATACAGCCAGAGGTCCGCATGATCTCCACCTGATACAAATGGGGCTGTGTTGCCGATGGAAAGAAATGTCTTAAGCAATGAGTCATGTTTCAGCAGAAGTGCGGTTGCCTTTTGCCTCTGGGGCTCTGGAAGAGAAAGAAAGGCCTCCCTTCTCCACTGGCCAGGCCAAACCCAAATCTAGGCAGTCTTAATAGCCTCATTGGGTATCCATCATTTGATTTGGGCTGTTGATTGTTTTCTCATCTTGCCTTGGGATGTGCATTATGTGTTGTGTAAAGAGAATGTGTGGCCTCGGGTTCGTTTAGGCAGAAAGTATTATGTATAAAGATGCTAAATGGAGCCAAGGCTCAGCATGGCTTTCTTCTGTCCCCTTCTTTTTCCAGAGAGGGCCCTCTACACCTTGGAGTGCGCCTTCCACCCGGTCTTCAGCCTCACCAGTGGGACCTGCCGCCTGGACTATCGGAGACCAGAGAACAGGTATTAACCCACCACCGCTCGTCAAAGGAAGGTGGGCAGTGGAATACCTGGCTGAGCTGAATGTAGAAATAATAATAACACTTTATTTATATTCCGCCCTTCTCCCCGTGGGGATTCAGAACCGGTTACAGCATATAAACAGACACAGGCAAACATTCAGTGCCTTGTTGCAATGAAATACAATGAGACACAAATACACAGACAAGGGCCAAGGCTTCCTCTTTCATTTTTGGCTCTGGAGGCGGTGCTCAGCTCTGGGAGAAGCCGAGGAGCCTGCGTTGTCTGTAGGCACCTCCTGGTTGGATGGCCAGCATGACCGGAGCACCTTTAGCCTTTTCCCACTGAAGCAGTACCTATTGATCTATTCACATTTGCATGCTTTTGAACTTCTAGGTTGGCAGGAGCTAGGCCTAACAGTGGGAGCTCACCCTGTCCAACGGATCCAAAATGCCAACCTTCAGGTCAGCAGTTCAGCAGCACAAGGTCTAACCCATTGTGCTACCTGCGGCCCCAATCCATGTCCATGTTTTGGACTACAGACCCCACAATCCCCCAACCAACAACAGTGTTTGTGTTTAATAAAGAGTTTGGTATGGTTGCTTTTTGGAATGCTGACTCCAAGAATCTCTCAGCCATTCCTAATGGAGAAGAGATCTGGATTTGTACTGGACATCTTAATGTTAGTTGGGTTGCTGTGAGTTTTCCAGGCTGTATGGCCATGTTCCTGACGTTTCACCCACATCTATGGCAGGCCTCCATTTCTCTTTGTGTCAAGCATTTTCCTTTTCTTCCAGAGCTTTCTACCTGGCCCTCTTCAAGCACATGGTTTTCCTTGAGAGGAGAGGCTGCCCTCGCACTGCCCTGGAGTTCTGCAAACTTATCCTGAGGTAAAACAGCCAATTCTGAGGATATTGGCCTCTCTTTTGAGGGCAAATGCAGGGCAGGGGCACCTAGCTGTCCCCTGTCTCCATGGCCAGGGAGATGTGTCTTCCACAGTAAGGTGAAATGGTGTCTTAGTTTTGTTTTATTGCACGGGGTGATCTGTTTCTCTGCCTATGATCTTCGGATTGAGTCGGCGCAGAGGAATGTGCATCTGCTGCTGGCTGGTCTTGAGGCAACTCAAAAGGTGCCATGTGCTTCCTTTAACACGTTGGTTTTGTAATTGGACTTGTTCCTTTCCATTTCTCTCCCCTTCCTAAAGTCTTGATCCAGAGAACGACCCCCTGTGTATGCTGCTGGTCATCGATCTGCTGTCCCTCCGAGCGAGAGAGTACGCCTTTCTGACCCGCCTGTTCTGTGAATGGGAGGTAAGGAGGCAGGTGGAGGGTTAAAGGTCTCTTGGGGCAGTGGTCCTGCTGATGCCAAGCCTGGGTGGGCGAGGGCTGCACTTCCAGAGGGTCCGACCCAGCTCCCTCCTCCTTCCCCCTCCCTGAAAGGAGCAAAAAGTGGGGTGTGAATCCTACTCAAAACAAGGGCTGCTTCTGTGATTCATTAAGGCCCCTCCTTTTGCCCCGAAGTGAACATTTCTGGTTCGGACAAGAGCAGAATTGTGCTTGAAACCTCTGAGGGGCGCGTTTGCATATGCCTTTCTGTTTAAAAAATGCACACACTCCAGGACATTTGCTTAGAGCAATTTTCTCCCTTTATTTTATTATGGGATCAGAGGGAATAGAGACCCTAAGGAACATCCAGTCCAACCCCCAAGAGATGGATGGATGGATAGATATCTAGAGAGAGAGAAAGGGAGGGAGAGAGAATCCTAGAGTTGAAAGACCCCAAAGGCCATCCAGTTCAAGCCCCTAAGAGATGGATGGATTGATGGATGGACGGACGGACAGACAGATAGATATAATCCTAGAGTTGGAAGAGACCCCAAAGGCCATCCAGTTCAAGCCCCTAATAGATAGATGGATTGATGGACGGACAGACGGACGGACAGACAGATAGATATAATCCTAGAGTTGGAAGAGACCCCAAAAGCCATCCAGTTCAAGCCCCTAAGAGATGGATGGATTGATGGACGGACGGACAGACAGACAGGTAGATATAATCCTAGAGTTGAAAGAGACCCCAAAGGCCATCCAGTCCAATCCCCTAAGAGATGGCTGGATGTACGGAGAGACAGATAAAGAGATAGACAGACAGACAGACAGACAGAATCCTAGAGTTGCAAGAGACCCCAAGGACCATCCAGTCCAGCCCCCTGAGAGATGGATGGATGGACAGATAGATAGAATCCTAGAGTTGGAAGAGACCCGAAAGACCATCTCGTCCAACCCTCTAAGAGATGGCTGGATGTACAGACAGACAAAGAGAGAGAGAGAGATAGACAGATAGACAGACAGAATCCTAGAGTTGGAAGAGACAGATAGATAGAATCCTAGAGTTGCAAGAGACCCCAAGGACCATCCAGTCCAGCCCCCAGAGAGATGGCTGGATGGATGGATGGATGGATGGACAGATAGATAGATAGATAGATAAACACAATCCTAGAGTTGGAAGAGATCCGAAAGGCCACCTAGTCTAACCCCCTTAAAAAATGGCTGGATGTACGGACAGACAGACAAAGAGATAGATAGATGGACAGACAGACAGACAGAATCCTAGAGTTGGAAGAGACAGACAGATATATAGAATCGTAGAGTTGCAAGAGACCCCAAGGACCATCCAGTCCAACCCCCTAAGAGATGGATGGATGGACGGATGGACAGACAGATAGATACAATCCTAGAGTTGGAAGAGATCCGAAAGGTCATCTACTCCAACCCCCTGAGAGATGGCTGGATGGACGAACAGACAGATAAAGAGATAGATAGAATCCTAGAGTTGGAAGAGACAGACAAGTGGAAAGATAGATAGATAGATAGGTGGATGGATGGATGGATAGATAGATAGATAGATAGATAGATAGATAGATAGATGATAGATAGATAGATAGATAGATAGATAGATAGATAGATAGATAGATAGATAGATAGAATCCTAGAGTTGGAAAAGACCCCAAGGAACATCCAGTCCAACCTCCTAAAATATGGATGGACAGACAGACAGACAGATAGATAGATAAATAAAATGAATCCTAGAGTTGGAAGAGATCCCAAAGGCCATCCAGTCCAACCCCCTAAGACATGGATGGCTGGCTGGATGGGTGGATGGATGAATGAATGGAGAAACAGTCAGATAGATAGAATGCTAGAGTTGGAAGGGACTCCAAAGGCCAATCCCCTTTTGCCATGAAGCAAGACAACACCCAAGCCCTCTTGCCAGATGGCCATTCAGCCTCTGCTTAAATTTCTCCACAGAAGGAGACTTCAACAAACTCCAAAGCGATATATTCCACTGTCAAACAACAGAGACCAAAAAATAAAGTGGAATCTCTTTTCCTGCAATTCGAATCCATGGCTTCAAGTTGGTCCAGTCTCAGGAGTAGCACAAAACAACCTCCCCCTCCTCAATGGGACCTCCTTTCTAGTATTTAAGCAGCCTTCTCTTCTCCAAACTAAACATCTTCAGCTCCTCAGAGGGATCCATAGTTTCCCGACCCTTAACCATTTGGGTTGCCCTTCTCCGGACACATTCTACCTTGTTGGCAGCCTTCTTGAAAAGTAAGGAGCGTTTTTTCTCCTCTTTTCTACTCTTTTCGCCCATCTCTCCTCTCAGGGCCATCGCAACCTCTCCCAGCTCCCCAATTTTGCCTTTTCCGTGCCTCTGGCGCATTTCCTTCTGAGTCAGCAGGAGGATCTCCCTGATGTGGAGCTGAGCCAGGCCCAGGAAAGTGCAGCCAGCCTCATCCAACAGGCTCTGATCATGTTCCCGAGCGGTGAGTGCGGCATCATGAAAAGTTCAAAACTGTACAGGTGTTTTTCTCTGGGTCAGGCTTAAGACATTTAAGCAGCCCTCCTGCAGCCAAAAGCCAGGTTCCTGAGTGAACTGACACATCTTCCCAAGGAGGATTACTCTGAAATCAAATGAGTTCCCTGGAAAAATTACTAAAGGTCTTTCTTGTATACTGAGAGCTACTGGGAGTCGTGATCCAAAAAACAAAAGACTGCGAAGTTACTTATAAAAAGTAACTTTTGATAAAATTATAAAGAATGGTAATGTTACTTGAATGTTTAGAAGAGATGCTGATGTCTGGACTACACCACTGCCTTGAGTTCGCAGTGCCTCCAATCTCGAAATCCAGACCTGATGCTTTTCCCCTTCCTTTCCCAGTTCTAACGCCTTTGCTGGATCGCTGCAGCGTTCAACCGGATGCCATGGTGGCCTCCCACCCATTCTTCGGACTGGATGCCCAGTTAAGGTCAGGAGTGTGGGGCAGGAAGAACCCTTTGGGGTGAAAGAGCCCTGTGTTAAATTGGGGACCTAGGGAGTCATACGAATAATATGGCAATGGTTTTGCAATCCTTTTCATTCATTTATTTATTTACGACATTTATATGCCGCCCTTCTCACCCCGACGGGGACTCAGAGCGGCTTACAAGATATATATACATACAACATATTAAATTATCAGCATAGTACAATATCAGTATTATTTATTACTATATTGTACTACACCATTATATATAATATTTATAATATTATAAAATATAATACTACTAATAATAATACAATATTATAATTATACTTGTGGGATTAACATATAACTCAAAAACCACTGGATGAATTGACACCAAATTTGGACACTACACCCTTAACAGACCAATGAGTGACCATCACTCATAAACCCCCCCGAAAAGAGCAGAAAGGACTTAAAAACCCCAAAAATGACAATACAGATGCAGATTACTAACCATGGAGCCCTTGCTCTGCAGATATCAGGAATGCACTTTTCTCACGTGCTGCCTTCGAGCTCAACTCTTTTCCAGCCCATGTCTAGAGGGGAGGAATGAAGGAGGGAAAGGGGGAGGGAAGGAAAGAGATAAGGAGGGAAGGAAAGAGGGAATGAAGAAAAAAAAGCAGAGAAGGAAGGAAAGAAAGAAAGAGGTAGAGAAGGAAGGAAATCAACCCTTTAAACAATGTTCTTATATTGTGAAATGCTATTTTAAATTGTAAGTCGCTCGGAGCACCTTGGTGGCGAGTGACTAATTAAGAAATAAAGTGAAGTGAAGAAGAATGAGGGAGGGAAAGAAAAAGGGGAGTATGCAGGAAAGAGGTAGAGTAGGAAGGAGAGAAGGAAAGAAGGAGAGGGAGGGAGGGAGGGAGGGAGGGAGGGAGGGAGGGAAGGAAGGAAGGAAGGAAGGAAGGAAGGAAGGAAGGAAGGAAGGAAAGAAAGAAAGAGAGAAGGAAGAAAGGAAGGAAAGAAAGAAAGAAAGAAAGAAAGAAAGAAAGAAAGAAAGAAAGAAAGAAAGAAAGAAGGGAAAGAAAAAGGGGGGAAGGAAGAAGAGAAAGAAAGAAGGAGAGAAAGAGGGAGGGAAGGTTGGCCACAGCAACACATGGCAGGTACAGCTAGTCTATATAAATAAAAATGTAATGTTCGTTTGTGGGATTAACATAACTAAAAAACTACTGGAGAGTTTTCGTTGAGAAAAGATCTGGCGTTGAGAAAAGGTCTGGCTTTGCTTGCATGTTATTGTAAGCTGCCTTGAGTCCTCATGGGGAGAAAGGTGGTGTAGAAATAAAGATCATAACAACAACAACAACAACAACCATTGCTTTTACTAACTTGAGTGGGCTTGGTTCCTATAATTTATAGATATATAATCTCTGAAGTACTTCAGGAGGTGGTACATCTTGACTAGGAGTGAAAATTTCAATTTGCCTCACTGATTTTCCTATATGTTTGTGTTATTCCATGTCTGTATTTCCAAATGGGAATGCAAGTGGCCTCCATGCCTCTTCTCACCTGCGCAAGCCCCAAATGGAAATGCACAGGTCAAGCACTCAAAGAGACGTGTCTCATTAGGCTCCTTGGTTGTCCCATTGCTTTAGTCCTCTCTTCCCTAAAATGGAAGACTCAACAAATGCAGCTCTCACTTGCCTCTATTATTTATTATTATGTATTTATTTAGGGCTTTTATAACCCGTCCTTTCTCAACCTCCGCAGAGGGACTCAGGATGGCTAACAAAGTGGCTCCCCATGGCATCCATCAAAACATAAATATACAATTAACAGCAATGTAATAATAACAATATAAAACAGTATAAAGAGTATAAAACCGTATAAACCATATAAAAACAGACAACAAATAGTCTGTGGTCACCAATTTCAATCATTATCCAAGGGCAGTCCATCAGTTCTAAATAAGTCAACATGTCAGTAGGTCAGCCTAATCTCCAAAGGCCTGATCCCATAGCCAGGATTTTACTTGTTTCCAGAAGGTCAAGAGGGATGCAGCAGATATAATTTCACTCGGGAGGGAGTTCTACAGCCGAGGGGCCACCACAGAAAAGGCCCTTGTCCCCGCCAGACGCGATTGTGACAATGGGGGAACAATGAGCAGGGTCATCTCAGATGATCTTAGGGCCCTAGCTGGATCGTAGCGGGAGATACGTTTGGACAAGTAAACTGGGCCAGAAGTGTTAACTGGGCTAGAACTCTAAGCTGCCAGGTGCAAATCTTGGCTTTCCCTCCGCAGCTCTCCTCCTGCGCTGAACCAACTGGTCTCCCTCTACCTGGGGAGAACTCATTCCCTCTGGAAAGACCCTTCCGTCATGTCCTGGTTGGAGACCAATGTCCACGAGGTGCTGAGGAGGGTGGACTCCAAGGACCCGGCGCTGGACGAGGCGGAGCAGAAGTGAGTGACCAAGACCACCTATGCAAGCACAGGCCAACTTCAGTCCTCCCTCCAGGTGTTTTGAACTTCAACTCTCACAATTCCTAACAGCCAGTAGGCTGTTAGGAATTGTGGGAGTTGAAATCCAAAACACCTGGAGGGCTGAAGCTGGCCCATTCCTGGTATATACATATAGCAGGATATCGAACCTACAATCATTCCTGGTTTTATTGGAAGTCCTTAGAAAATAATACTTCAAGTTGACTCTCATGGATGGAGACCCTCTGCTAGGCTTTCATTGGCCAAAGAGACATTTGAACCCAGGTCTCCTAGCTTTGTGTTTAATTCTCAGTGTTTATTATGCTGTCGGTTTCAAACCGTACCTTATATTGTTAGCATTGTTAGCTGCTTTGAGTCTCTCTCCTCTAAGAGAGGAAAGCAGGATAATAATAACAACCTTAGTCTGTGAGAAGCTTCGGTGAGAGTGCCCCAGGTTGTAAAGCCTCATGTGTGAAGCTCCAGTGTATAAAGGCTGCTGTGTGTAAAAAGCTACCGTGTGTAAAAAGCTACCGTGTGAATTTCCATTATAAGTCCGTTGTGAGAGGAGGCTCTGTGAGAGCAAAGCTGTTTATCTGCATGAGGAAGAAGTCCAGCATGGAAGCAAAGAAGGACTTTGTGTTGTTGAAACCTTGTTTAATAAGGTTATTAATGTACTGTATTTTCCGGCATATAAGACGACTATAAGATGACCCGCAACTTTTCCAGTTCTTTTAGTAGTCCCAGAATAGGGACTGCAGTTGTGGGCAAGACATTTCCTTATATTTCCTTATATAGAGTTTGGGATATATTTGCTGTATAAGACTACCCCTCTTCCAACACAACAGATATATATATATATTTTAAAAAATCAGATTTGATTTCAATATGGTAATTTTCCTATTACCTTTTTTAAAATTGTTTTATTGGTTTTCCCCCCACTCTCACCCCTCCCCTCCTTGTACATGCAATTTATACATCAAACTACAGAAGTTACACTTGAAATATCAGTCTCAGTCTTAATTTTTCTACTCCACATCTTAGCACATTTTCTAAATAATTCTTAACTGGTTCCCCCATCCTCTTAGTTATTGTAACCTTTTCAATTTTATCTATATTATTTCCAATGGTACACCCTGTGCTCAAAAGGTGGTGCGAAATATCCCTGCCCTGCACATTCTAGCCTTTCTCCAGAGTGGTCACTATCTGCCTCCCTTTTACTTTCTCAGGCGAAAAGTGAGGTACCAGAACGCTCCCAGGAACGTCTTCCGCCATGTGATCCTCTCGGAGATCCGGGAAGCGACGGCCGCATTGCCTCCGGTGAGGGCTGCAGGAGAAGCAAGTTGCGTTGGTGGTCATGGGACTGCGGTCCTTGCCATTCCAGCAAACCTAGCCAGGTCTTGCTGGTCCCTTGGGTAAAATGGAATGAGTGGCATAGAACCCCTGAGTAACTTGGAAAAATTTGTCTTTTATTTCACTCCAAGCATGGCTGGGTGAGTTGAAAAGCCAGAGTAGAAGGGGGTTGTCTCCACAGCGGCAAAGGCTGTCTCAATCCATCCTTCCTTCCATATATGGGACCTGAGGTGCAGAACTACAGCTATACAATACAGAGACCTGACCACTGACCCTGAACTTTGCATTTTTGTGCCTTCCCAGGAAGTGACCTCTCAGCCCATCATGGGCTTCGATCCTCTGCCGCCTCTGGACTCCATTGTTTCCTACACAAGGCCAGAACGGTAAGGACACTACTCTCTGCTTTTCCCATCCATTCTGAGGGTTTCTCTTGCTGGGTTTAATCTTTGTCAGTTGCCAACATGTCATCCTACAAAGACTCAAGCACTTGTGGCCAATCCCTTCTTCTGGGGACCAGGGATAAATGGTGACAAAAGGCAGGCAATACAATCCTAGATCCTTTTGTGACCCAATATCCTTCCTTTTTTCCCTTTCTTTCTTTCTTTCCTTCTTTCTTTCTTCCTGTTCTCCTTTCTAGGCCGTCTCACCCTGCCAACGAAAGCACTTTATCGCTCTTCTTTCGCTCCCTGTTGCCAAACTACAACTTGCAGGTAGGTCCTATGAGGGGAACAGCCCTGTCTACAACTGGGGCAGATTTCAGACATCGGGGCTCCATGTTCCTTTCTCTTCTCCCCTTGGGATATATCCCTGGATAAGTAAAAAAAACTTACTTTTAGTGTTGCAGTTAATACAACTCTCTCTTTTTTTAGAGAAAAAGTGGGAAAATAACAACAACAACAACAACAACTTTATTCTTGTATCCCACCACTATCTCCCCAAAGGGACCCAGGGTGGCTTACGCACAGCACAAGTGCCTAAAAACAAAACATGAAATAAAGCACAATATAAAATACAATTCAACAAAACATACAGTCATATAAAGCAACTTAAAACTCAAATAACAGCGCTCATCAATTGAACGGACATTTTTGTCCTGTCCACAACCAACACATTACAAAAAGAACCATGTCATTATTATTTTTTTAGATACTAGCCCTTTCAATATTACTTTCCTGAGATTAGGGCCCTTTCCACACAGCTGAATAAAATCCCACATTTTCTGCTTTGCACTAGGATATATAGAATCATAGAATCAAAGAGTTGGAAGAGACCTCATGGGCCATCCAGTCCAACCCCTGCCAAGAAGCAGGAATATTGCATGCAAATCACCCCTGACAGATGGCCATCCAGCCTCTGTTTAAAAGCTTCCAAAGAAGGAGCCTCCACCACACTCCGGGGCAGAGAGTTCCACTGCTGAACGGCTCTCACAGTCAGGAAGTTCTTCCTCATGTTCAGATGGAATCTCCTTTCTTGTAGTTTGAAGCCATTGTTCGTCCTAGTCTCCAGGGAAGCAGAAAACAAGCTTGCTCCCTCCTCCCTGTGGCTTCCTCTCACATATTTATACATGGCTATCATATCTCCTCTCAGCCTTCTCTTCTTCAGGCTAAACATGCTCAGCTCCTTAAGCCGCTCCTCATAGGGCTTGTTCCCCAGACCCTTGATCATTTGAATCGCCCTCTGGACACATTCCAGCTTGTCAATATCTCTCTTCAATTGTGGTGCCCAGAATTGGACACAATATTCCAGGTGTGGTCTAACCAAAGCAGAATAAAGGGGTAGCATTACTTCCCTGGACCTAGACACTATGCTCCTGTTGATGCAAGCCAAAATCCCATTGGCTTTTTTTGCCGCCACATCACATTGTTGGCTCATGTTTAACTTGTTGTCCACGAGGACTCCAAGATCTATGGCAGTGTGGACTCATATAACCCAGTTCAAAGCAGATATTGTGGGATTTTAATAAAAGAGTAAAATAATAAATGTAACAATAACAATAATAAATAGAGTAAAATAATGTAAATGTAATAATAATAATAATAAAGAGTAAAATAATAAATATAATAAAAATAATAATAACAGAGTAAAACTTTGACTCGAACATAAGCCCCGGGGGGGGGGGGGGGGGGGCAACCAAAAAAAGGGGTTAAAAAACTCAACTTAAGTATATATATACATATATATATACACATTGCACACTGTATTTCAGGGAGAAGTTGGGGCTGGTGGGGAGGAAGGCCCCGTTGCTGGACAGAACCTGAATCAAGGCGTGAACAGACTGATGGCTGCCATGCGGGATATGCTGGCCAACATCCAGTTCCAGGAGCCGCCGCGGGACGAGAACCCCGAGGGTGACGGGGGCGAATGGGACTGAGCCTTTTCCTCCCTCTTTCTCATGTGTTTTTCCTTTCCGTACAATAAAAAGAGCCGCAAGAGTAGGGGCCTCTCGGTGCCTTTCCCACATATGTGTATACATACGCTCAGCGTATTGGGGAAAAGGGGAATGGGTCCCTTAACCGAACGTCGTCTTGGAATGTTTGAATACATTTACCTTATTGGACTACAGGGATCAGGAAATTGGATTCTATATTCTTGTAGGGTTTTTTCGGGCTATAGGGCCATGTTCTAGAGGCATTTCTCCTGACGTTTCGCCTGCATCTATGGCAAGCATCCTCAGAGGTAGTGAGGATTCTATGTTTTTATTCTTTCCAAAAGTTAAAAAAAGTATTTTTTTTCCCCCAGGGATGTTAAGAGTAAATGGGGGGCAAGGGTTTTTTCCTGGCTAGATGCGTGAATGTACTCATATTTCAAAACCAGCTCTTAAAGTTCCTTTTATTTATTCCTTCAGTAGTTTCCAACTCTTCATAATCTGAAAAATATTACAAACATATATACTAAACTATTAGAATGGGCTACAGAAATGGAAATAGTTAAGGAAAACGTGATTAAATGGGCCTCCAACATAGGTAGATCTATAAAATACAAAGAATGGGAGCTGGTCTGGAATAAAAAAATGAAATACACATATGCTACGGAACTTAAAGAAAATTGCCATAAGATGTTCTACCAGTGGTATATGGCACTGCAGAAATTGGGATTAATGTATCTCAAACAAATGCTGGAAATGTGAGGACAAGGTTGGAACTGTTGCACTCCAGGTCAGGAAAAAGCCCTCTGACTTTAAAACACACCACACGAAGAGTGAAGAAACAAATCTTCTTTTATTGAAGCTTAGTAAATATCCAGAAGAAATAAATGCTTTTAAGAAAATAAGAAAGTTCCAAAAAGTAATAAGTCCATAAAAGGTAGTAACACAAAGCAATGTCCACTCCAGATGTAAAAGCAATCCAAGACAGCATTTATCCAGACAGGAATCAACAGGATGGAAAGACAATCCAATAGGCTAAAAAACTCAACAGGAACAAGACCTCTTGAACAGGATTTCCATGGCACATGAACTTGATTTCCAAACAATGCCTGATCTAACAGGTTTCCCCTTGAGGCAAACCTTATATATCCTAAAACTCAGAAATTGGTTTCGCTTTCCCCCACATTTCCCCCTTCAGAGTGATGTAAACACTGAGTTGCTGTTGATCCTGGCTAATCTCCAGCCGCCTATTCTTCAGCTCCCTGTCTGGCTGCTCATTAACATTCCCAGATGTCAGATTGTTTTGCAAACCCAAATCTTGAGAGCTCACAGAGAGAGGGAGTGAACCATCATTGCTAGGCTGAGCAGGAATATTCTCATGAGAAACTGCCCTTTGCACTGGGGCCTCTCTGTCATTGTCTGCCTGAAAATCATTGACCAAACCATCTCAGCCTCGGCACCATCATTTATCTCAACATTTCCCTCATCATTTCCCACATCAGGATCCTGAAACACAAACACAGGCTGATTTCTGACAGGAACATTCTACCATTTGTGGTGGACCTGCCCTAGAGCTAGAAGTTTGTGGATTTCGATTCAAGAAGTAATTCAAAAAATTATCAACATTAATATACAGATGAAGCCGGAATATTTTCTATTAGAAATTACTGATGAGGACATAAAGTTAGACACAAATGAAGACATTCTTTTCACATATCTGATGACAGCAGCTAGAATAGTCTACGCCAGAAAATGGAAATTGAAGGAAATATCTCCAGTAGAAGAATGTCTAAATAAAGTCTGGGAAATAAGGACATGGACATATTGACTTTTTATTTGAAAGATTACACGGGAAAACCAGTTAGGAGAACTGATTGGAAACAGTTTGAAGACTATATGAAGAATATATGAGAAACTGGTCAACAATTATTTACCAGTGAAGATAAAACAGGAGAAGAAGATAGTGACTCATAGCAACTAAAAATGCAAGCCGATAAAAGAAAAATGAAATAAACTGATTTAGATGATGACGCAAAGAAGAAGATTGGGAAGTAAAGATTCCCTCCCCCCCCCCCTTGTTTTTCTTTCTCCCTCTTCTCTACTCTTCCTTCCCCCCCCCCCCTTTTTTTTCTTTTTTCTTCCCTTTTTCCTCCCCAGTCTCAACCCAATGCTTTCCCGTAGTATTTTATGTATTCTTATTTGGAAAAATCTTAATAAAATCATTTTTTAAAAAAAGGATACCATCCACAGTGAAGAGTAGAGGCATCACACTGGCAACAAAGGTTCGCATAGTTAAAGTAATGGTATTCCCCATAGTAACCTACGGATGCAAGAGCTGGACCATAAGGAAGACTGAGCGAAGGAAAAGAGTTGCTTTTGAACTGTGGTGTTGGAGGAAAACCCTGAGAGTGCCTTGGACTGTGAGAAGATCCAACCAGTCCATCCTCCAGGAAAGAAAGCCCAACTGCTCAGTGGAGGGAAGGATATGAGAGGCAAAGATGAAGTACTTTGGCCACATCATGAGAAGATAGGAAAGCTTAGAGAAGACAATGATGCTGGGAAAATGGAAGGAAAAGGGAAGAGGGGCCGACCAAGGGCAAGGTGGATGGATGGCATCCTTGAAGTGACTGCAAGCCCTTCCACACAGCCCTTTATCCCAGAATATCAAGGCAGAAATTCCCACATTACCTGAGTGTGGACTCGGATAACCCAGTTCAAAGCAGATAATGTGGGATTTTTTGTATTGTCAAAACTCTAAAATCACAACAGCACAACAACAGAGAGGAAACAAACAAGGACATCTCATCACCTCTCAACAAAAGTTTGCTCTAGGCACTGTCAGGCCATTATATGCTAATCAAGGTGGTCAGTTGAAACATTCACACCTAGCTCCAGCAGACAAGAGTCCTTTGTCCCACGCTGGTCATTCCACAGATAAACCCTTTTTCCTAGTTCCAACAGACCTCACTACCTCTGAGGATGCTTGCCATAGATGCAGGTGAAACGTCAGGAGAAAATGCCTCTAGACCATGGCCATATAGCCCGAAAAAACCTACACCAACCCTGGGATTTTCTGCTTTGATATTCTGGGATATAGCGCTGTATGGAAGGGCCCTGGCTTGATCTTGAAGGAACTGTGGTTGGCCATGGCCAACAAGGAGTTCTGGTTTGTATTAGTCCATGAGGTCTCAAACAGTCAGAAACAACTGAACAACTAAACAACAACAATATATATACATACTGGGGTATGTAGCTGAAAGCAGTTGGCAGAAGATGCCAAAGTGGCCCTTTGCCATCCAACCTTTTACATGCTTTGAAAGTGACCATCGAGAACAAGGTCAAGGAAATCCCCATGTTATTAATGTTATGAGTTGGATTCAAGGAAACGGGAGAACCATGAAGACGGTTCTGCTCCAGTTCTGCTCCATTTGGGGCTTGGAGCCCAAAGAACACGTTGGCCATGTGATGGTTCCCTCCTTCCATTTTCATAACAAACCTGCAAAGGTTTCTTAGAATTGGAACTATCCTCTTCTTTCATTAGGAGAGTTAAACAAGGGCAAGGCTTCCAGGGATTTTCTCTCAAGGGAAAACCAGTTCAGGGAAAGTCGCTTTATCTCGGAAAGAAATCTCGTTTTGGAGGTTTTTTTATATATCATGCTTATTATTTATACCCTGCGTTTTTCTCTCCACAAAAGAGACTCCAGGCAGCTTACATCAAAAGCATTTCGGTCCAATTTAAAATCCCAAAAATATATACAAACATTAAAATAGTATAAAACGTCAATTGTATTGGGTTGTTGTAGGTTTTTCGGCCAATATGGCCATATTCTAGAACAGTGTTTCTCAACCTTCCTAATGCTGCGACCCCTTAATGCAGTTCCTCGTGTTCTGGTGACCCCCAACCATAATATTATTTTCATTGCTGCATCATAACTAATTTTGCTACTGTTATGAATTGTAATGTAAATATCTGATATACAGGATGTATTTTCATTCACTGGACCAAATTTGGCACAAATACCTGATACGCCCAAATTTGAATACTGGTGGGGTTGTGGGGGATTGATTCTGTAATTTGGGTGTTGTAGTTGTCGGGATTTATAGTTTATCTGCAATCAAAGAGCATTCTGAACTCGACCAACGATGGAATCAAACCAAATTGAACCAAATTGGCACACAGAACTCCCATGACCAACAGAAAATACAGGAAGAGTTTGGTGGGCATTGACCTTGAGTTTTGGAGCTGTAGTTCACCTACACACACAGAGTACTGTGGACTCAAACAATGGCACAGATACTCAATATGCCCTATTGTGAACACTGGTGCAATTTGGGAAAAACGGACGTTGACATTTGGGAGTTGTCGTTGCTGGGATTTATAGTTCACCTATAATCAAAGAACGTTCTGAACCCCAACAACAATAGAATTGGGCCCAACTTCCCACACAGAACCCCCATGACCAACAGAAAATACTATGTTTTCTGGTGGTCTTTGGAGACCTCTCAGACACCCCTCATGACCCCCCCAGGGGTCCCGACCCCTAGGTTGAGAAATGCTGTTCTAGAAGCATGACGTTTTGCCTGCATCTATGGCAAGCATCCTGAGAGGTTGTGATGCCATGAAAGCCTTCGACAATACATCAATGGTATTGATTGAAAATGAGCAATTGAAATACTTTAAAAATGTGTTCAAAGCTAAACACAGCACCGCCTAACTTGAACTTAAAAGTCTCAGGTCCGTCATTTGGGTTTCCTCCAGGCTTGATTTGCCCTAAGGTCCTTTAATTTGTTTCTAGTGGTCCATTGAAGCCCCAAAACGCCTCTAGCATAATGTTTCAAATGACCCCAATCCTGCTGACTTCCATACAGAAATAGCTGGAAAGGTGCATTTCTATTGCCTTTATAATGGTCTGAGTTACTATATGTTACTGAGTTACTATATGAAATGCAAAGATACAGAATGGGGGGGGGGGGGTCATGCCTGTCTTGATAGCAGTCCAATGGAAAAAGATTTTTGAGTCCTTGTGGCAAGCAAACTGAGCATGACCCAATAATGTCATGCAGCAACTAAAAATCCAGTGGGATTTTGGTCTGCATCCACAGGACTCTAGTGTCCAGATCCAGGGAAGTCATTTTGTTGTTTATTTGACTTCGTGACCTCCTGGACCAGCCCACGCCAGAGCTCCCTGTCGGCCATTGCCACAGCCAATCTGAATCATGATCAAGAAGCAACAGTAAGAATTGACCACAGAACAACAAACTGGTTTCAAGACTGGGAAAGGTGTACGGCAGGGTTGTATACTCTCACCCAACCTATTCAACTTGTATGTAGAACACACCATGCAACGTGCAGGGCTTGATGAATGCAAGGTTGGAGTTAAAGTTGCTGGAAGAAACATTAACAAACTTAGATATGCAGATGATACCACTTTGATGGCTGAAAGCAAGGAGGAGCTGAGGAGCCTTAGTTACTTAGGTGATCCCTCGTTGTCTGAATAGGATAATCCTCCAGGGTGGGTCCGTAGCTGACTATGGAGCCCTATTCCTGATCTGCATGTTCTCCCGCAGTGAGAGCATTGGTTTCCAGGTGGAAGGCGTTCCCGGTCGGGGTTGGCTTGACGCGCCTTCCTCTTGGCATGTTTCTCTCTTTCGCCCTCCATTCGTGCCTCTGCAAATTCTGCAGCACTGCTGGTCACAGCTGACCTCTAGCTGGAGCACTCACAGGCCAGGGCTTCCCAGTTCTGTGTCTATGCCAGAGTTTTTAAGGTTGGCTTTGAGCCCACCTTTAAATCTCTTTTCCTGCCCGCCAACATTCCATTTTCCAGTCTTGAGTTCAGAGTAGAGCAACTGCTTTGGGAGACAGTGGTCAGGCATCCGGACAACGTGGCCAGTCCAGCAGAGTTGATGGCGGAGGACCATTGTTTCAGTGCTGGTGGTCTTTGCTTCTTCCAGCATGCTGACATTTGTCCACTTGTCTTCCCAAGAGATTTGCAGGATTTTCTAGAGGCAGCGCCGATGGAATCGTTCCAGAAGTTGCATGAGTGTCTGTAGACAGTCCACGTCTCGCAGGCATATAGCAGGGTTGGGAGGACAATAGCTTTATAAACAAGCACCTTGGTATCCCTACGGATGAGGAGCCTTATCAGCAAGGTGAAAGAATAAAGCGCAAAAGCTGGGCTGCAGTGAAACATTTTTTAAAAACCAAGATTATGGCAACCGGGTTGATTGATAACCGGCAAATAGAGGGAGAAAACGTGGAGGCAGCAGCAACAGACTTCATATTTCTAGTTGCAGCCAGGGAAGTCATGTACCCCTCTATTGTATCCTGTGTTGGTCAGACTACACCTGGAATCACACTGTGTCCCATTCTGGGCACCACAATTGAAGGGAGATGTTGACTCTTAAGCTGGATCGTGTCCAGACAAAGAAGGCAATGCAATTGATCAAGGGTGTGGAGAACAAGCCCTATAAGGAATAGCTGAAAGAGCTGGGCATGTTTAGCCTGCAGAAGAGAAGGCTGAGAGGAGACATGGTGCGTTCCATGGATCAAGATGTGAAGGGAATTCATAAGGAGGAAGGAGCAAGCTTGTTTTCTGCCGCCCTGGAAACCAGGACGTGGAACAGTGGCTTCAAACTACAGGATAGGAGATTCCACCTGAACACGAGGAAGAACTTCATGACTGTAGGGAGAGCTGTTCAGCTGTGGAACTCTCTCTCTGCCCCGGAGTGTGGTGGAGGCTCCTTCCTTGGAGGCTTTTAAACAGACTGGATGGCCATCTGTCGGGGGTGCTTTGAATATGAGTTTCCTGCTTCTTGGCAGAACGGGGTAGGACTGGATGGCCCACAAGGTCTCTTCCAATTCTAGGATTCTATGTTGTGTATATTGTAGAGTGGATTGTGTCTTTCCTGATAGTAGGGGGTTGGACTGGATGGCCTTTGGGTGTCCCAACCTTCGTTGAATAGGATGGGGATATTTTAACTGAGGTTAGTTGGACATCTCTCAGGAGTGCTTTAGTCAGATACCCCTGCCTGGGAGAATGGAGTTGGGCTGGATGGCCTTTGGGTGCCCCTTCCAACTGTGATTCTAGGAGAGTCCTGTTCTCCTGTATGGATGTCCAAATGTGGCAAACGCAAAGACACTCGTCCCTTTGAACAGTCGAACAGCAACAATTCTCCCAAGAGTCAGCTAGTAACTTATCTTTGAAATTCCATTTGGCTTTAGGTTGGTTGAGGACGCCAGGGGAGCCTATAAAGGTGGTAAGGAATACCCCCCCCCCCCACACACACACACACACACACACAAATGTCAATTGTGCATTATCTGAGTCCTCCTTTCTTGTGTTCTGCAATTTGCAAACCCAAAATCTATAGCTGTCGCGGCTGATGACTTTCCCAATTCCCCCTACCAACAGATCCCAGTTTGAGCAAATAGGTCCCAGTTTGAACCAACTGGGATAGATCAGAAGGGGCCGGCCGGGGGGATGCTGCCCGTCCCTCTAAGAATCGAGGCCAGATCTGGCGCATCGGCTGCTCTGTTCACACTTTGAAGTCCCCCTCCCCTCCCCTTGTGTCGGACTCTCAAAGGCCTCATTGATAGAAATGAAAACATGTCTTGTTCCAGGCAAAGCAACAGCAAAAAGCCCAGGGGGGCCAATGTGATCGCGCTCAGCATCTCATGCATGCTCATGCGTGGCCAGCTGTGTGATCCCCGTGTTTGTTTGTTTGTTTGGGTCAATCTGTTGCTCCATCAGAATCAATTGGGATAGAGCCAAAAGATACTTTAATTTGGCAAATTAAAACAATATGTCATATAGAGAATAGCAGGATCTTAAGAGTTGAGAGGGACCATAAAGGTCATCTATGCAAACATCTGAAAAATGCCTGTTTAAAGGCCTCCAAAGATGGAGAGCCAAGTAGAAAACGTTATCCTCGTGTATAGGTGGGATCTCTTTTATTGCCATTTGAATCCACTGGTTGTCATTCTAGTCTTTGGCATTGAGGTTGTCTCCATGACTGTTCCGTCAACTACTTCAAGGTGGCTCTTAAGGAGTCAGCATGGGATTGCCGACTCCTTAATGTTTGGATGTTTGGATCCCTGCTGGACCATGAACCACACAATGGCAGATCTTGCTGGAGCATGTAAGAAATCAGTGTGTGTGTGTGTGTGTGTGTGTCAACTAGGCATGGGCAATCCATGGTTCTAAAGTACTTACACAACTAGAGGGCGCTGTTGCTTTGCTTCTAAAGTGTTGCTAAAGTTCTGTTGGTGAAAATTTCAGAACTCTAGCAAAACTTTCAAAATTTCGTTATAAATAGCAGTTCTTGATTGGTTCTGTCATGAAAATTGCCAATCTATATAAATAAAAATGTAATGTTCGTTTGTGGGATTAACATAACTCAAAAACCACTGGATGAATAGACACCAAATTTGGACACAATACACCTATCAGGCCATCTAGTGACCATCACTCATAAAAACACTGAAAAACACAGCAGAAGAGGCTTAAAAACCCAAAAAACAAAGAATGCATTACAAAGCATGCGCAAAACCACATATATACACAAACACACATATACACACACATAAACACACACACACAAAATGCATATATACTGACTGGGCCACAGCAATGTGTGGCAGGGGATGGCTAGTAACGAAATTTATTTATTTATTTATTTATTTATTTATTTATAATTCAAACATATGCCGCCACTCCCCTGGAGCTCAGAGCGGCTTACAAGAACAGGCTAAAATCTAACACAATTTAAAAACAATTTAAAACAATTTAAAAACAATTTAAAACAGCAATGTCAGAGATCAAAGGCCTGCCGAAATGTATATGTCTTACATGCCCTGCGGAAAGCTGATAGGTCCCACAAGGCCCAGACTTCAGGTGGCAGAGTATTCCAGAGTGATGGTGCCACTGCTGTAAAGGCTCTGCGTCTGGTTGCTGTTAGACACAAGGTCTTGACACTGGGAATTTCCAATAGATCTTGGTCCTCAGAATGGAGGGATCTCGGGTTGGTAGGGGGTGAAAGTTTTGAAAGTTTTGTTAGAGTTCTGAAATTTTCACCACCAGAACTTTAGCAACACTTTAGAAGCAAAGTGCCAGCACCCTCTAGTTTTAGAACAATTTAGAACATGGATTGCACATGTTCAGTGTCAACTGTAAAATAAGATGCGTGAAGCTGATTGGCTGAGCTTCACCCGGGGAGCTGGCTGAGCCTGGGACTTTTAAATACTGTTACATTTTCAGGCTTGAGCTGCACAGGTATTTGCAGAGAAGCAGAGAAAAGAGAGAGACAGAATTTGGAGTGTGCTCTTGCTTCATGAGCCGCTGGAGTTGATCCACATAGACAAAGCAAGACCATTTTAAATCTCTCATAAAAAGACATTATGTGAGTCAATGGAACTGATCACATGATTGTAAATATGTTGTTCTGAATTACGAAGAGTAAACTACTTGTTTGTTATTAATTGTCCACATGGAGTATTTTCTTTAGCGAGGAAGTGAGTGGATTGGTCAAACGTGAACTATGTGATTTTCATTTTGTCACAGATCTTACTAAGAAGTTCCTATGATAGGCTCACCATAAGTTGAAATGACATGAAGGCAAGGAACAGATCGTGTCACCGCTCAGACTTCTCTCCAAGCTGAGAGAGATCCTATCTCAGATTGGGATTCATATGCTGCTTTAAAGTCTTTGAGGCTTGGTTATTTGGAGGACAACCTGTGACCATCTGAAATCCTTCCACTGCCTGGAACTCTGTCCAGTTCTGGGCAAAGGCATTGAAGAAAGAGGTGGACAAGTCGGAAGGTGTCTGGAGAAATGGTAAAAAGTCTGGCTTCCAGGGCTTAGGGAGCCATGGCTTCCAGGGCTTAGGGAGTTGGGAGTGTTTGGTTTAGAGAAGATAATTCAAATGGTCAGAAAAGAGGTTCCTCCTAAACATTAGGCAGAGATGTTTAACAGTGAAATATGCTTCTGTCGGGAAGTCCGGTGGATTCTCTTTCTTTGGATGGCTGCATATCAGGAGGGGTTTAATGGTGTCAGTGGGGTTGGACTTGATGCTCCTTGTGGTCTCTTATATTAGGGCCTGGGGTCAGGATCGCTGGGGGTGGGCTCATGAGGGAGTGTTAGAGGGATCACCAAAGACCATCAGGAAATACAGTATTTTCTGTTTGTCATGGAGGTTCTGTGTGAGAAGTTTGGCCTAATTATATAGTTGATAGGGATCAGAATGCTTGTAGGTGAACTCAGGGAGCGTACCACTCCTTTGTTGAGCCATCTCCACTGGCTGCCAATCTGCTACCGGGCACAATTCAAGGTGCTGGCTTTAGCCTATAAAGCCCTAAACGGTTCTGGCCCCACTTACCTCTCCGAACGCATCTCCACCTATGAACCGACTAGAACATTAAGATCGTCTGGGGAGGCCCTGCTCTCGGTCCCGCCTGCGTCACAGGCGCGCTTGGCGGGGACGAGAGACAGGGCCTTCTCAGTGGTGACCCCTCAGCTATGGAATGCCTTACCGGTAGACATCAGACAGGCACCATCGTTGCTGGCGTTTCGGAGAAAGGTCAAGACCTGGCTTTACGAACAAGCGTTTGGTTAAACAGTGCAATCGAACACAGGAAGACGGTAAATGGAACATAGGAATGGCACAAGGATTATGAGACCGGATCTGATTTCACTGAGGCGCTATGTTTGTTTTATGTTGTTTGTTAATTGTTGTGGATTGATGTGTTGATCCTGTTGTTACATTTGTTGTGTTTTTAATTGCACTGACATTGTTGTGATAATTTGTACCATGTAAACCGCATTGAGTCGCCTGTTTGGGCTGAAAAATGCGGTATAGAAATAAAGCAAATAAATAATAAACTATAAATCCCAGCAACTACAACTCCCAAATGTCAAGGTCTATTTTCCCCAAAACCCACCAGTATTCAAATTTGGGCATTTGAGTATTCGTGCCAAGTTTGATCCAGATCCATCATTGATTGAGTCCACAGTGCTCTCTGATGTAGATGAACTACAACTCCAAAACTCAAGGCCAATGCCCACCAAACCCTTCCGGTAGTTTCTGTTGGTCATGGGAGTTCTGTGTGCCATGTTTGGTGCAATTCCATCGTTGGTGGAGTTCAAAATGCTCTTTGATTGTATGTGAACTCTAAATCCCAGCAACTACAACTCCAAATGACAAAATCAATCTCCCCAATCCCACCATTATTCAAATTTGGGTGTGTCAGGTATTGTGCCAAATTTGGTCCAGTGAATGAAAATACATCCTGCATGTCAGATATTTACATTGCAATTCATAACAGGAGCAAAATGACAGTTCTGAAGTAGCAACGAAAATAATGTTATGGTTGGGGGTCACCACAACATGAGGAACTGTATTAAGGGGTCACGGCATTAGGAAGATTGAGAAACACTGTATTAGGATCAGAGTCGGACTTCTCTGGAGCAGAGCCAGAATGGAGTAGTGCTCTGAGCCATTCTGAAGTCGATGTCCAGCTTCTCCACATCTAAGACCCAACTGAGGCAGTGCGTAATGGCCGCCACATCCGCTCGCATGGCCCTAGCATGTTGAGCATCACACTACCAGGACATTAACTCAGGAGACGACTTTCGGGAATGTTGCATAACGTCTTGGGTCTCTGTCATGCGGATCTGTTGAGGGTGGAGCCCGGCTGGATATTTCCTTAAAAGTAGGGGAGAGAAAGGCTCCTTTCTTTGCCTCGAACTCCTGCTAATCAATTACTTTGGAGGCCGAGAACAGATAAAGCCACTCTGTCTTCCGACGTGAAGCCAAGGAGGAGCCGGGAGCAGCACTTTACTACAAAGAGAGGCTCCGAGACGGACCCCAGCCCTTCAGGCTTCAAGACCCAAAAGAGTGGGGAAGAAAGGAGTAGAGACGAAGAAGAGAGACAGAGGGGAAGACCATCCAACTCAACAAAGACCCAGAAGACAGAACTCCCAAGTCCTCACTGGGAGAAAACAGAAAGTTCCGCTTGGCCGATTCGGCCCATCTAAACTCTTGGATCTGCGGCAAAGGGTCTCTTCATTTCGTCTGAAGACAAACAGACCTTGAAGAGGACACTTCCAACAGATCCTTCCAAAGACAGAAGTGCGCTCGCCCTTCTTTTTAAAGAAGGAGTGGGGGGAAAACAAAGTCTTGTTCCAACTTCTGTGGAGAGCTTCCAGCTTATAGTCCAGAAGATGGATGCTATCTTCAATGCCACGCTGGCTGGCAACCTGTCCATCAACGGGACCGAGGGAGGCAACTGCTCCTCCGAGATGCCATTGGTGATCCCCCATGAGGTCTACCTCATCCTGGGTGCCATCAGCTTTGTGGAGAACCTGCTGGTGGTGGCCGCCATCGCAAAGAATCATAACTTGCACTCCCCGATGTACTACTTCATCTGCTGCCTAGCCATGTCGGACATGTTGGTGAGCATCAGCAATGTGGTGGAGACCTTCTTCATTCTGCTCAACGACCATGGCCTGCTGCAGCTGGGACAGTCCACCATGCATCATATGGACAGCATCATGGACATGCTGATCTGCAGTTCCCTCCTCTCCTCACTGTCCTTCCTCAGTGTCATCGCCATCGACCGCTACATCACCATCTTCTATGCCTTGCGCTACCACAACATCATGACCTTCCAGAGAGCGCAGGCCCTCATATTGACCATTTGGGCGATCTGCTTCGTGGTCAGTATAGTCTTCATCCTCAATGACAGCTCAGAAGTCATTATCTGCCTGGTGGTTTTCTTCGTTGCCGTAGTCAGCCTCATCCTGGCGCTCTACTCCCACATGTTCATCCTGGCCCGCCATCACGCGCGGCACATCTCCAGCATTCCCCAGAAGAAGAGCTCCCCGCAGCTGTCCAGCATGAAAGGGGCCATCACTCTCACCATCCTCTTAGGGGTCTTCCTGATCTGCTGGGGACCCTTCTTCCTCCACCTGACCCTCATCGTCATCTGCCCTATCCGGTGTGCTTGCTACTTCAACTACTTCAACCTCTACCTCATCCTCATCATCTGCAACTCAGTGGTGGACCCCGTCATCTACGCCTTCCGGAGCCAGGAGCTGAAGAAGACTTTGAAGGACATGCTGTTCTTAATATGGTAGAAGGAGGGAAAGGCGAGGAAGAAAAGAAGGAAGGGAGAGGAGAAAGGAAAAGAAGGGAATGAATGAAAGAAGGAAGGAAGGAAGGTAAGGAAAGGAGAGGGAGGGTGAGTGGGAGGGAAAGAGGGAGACTGAGGAGAAAGGGAAGAAAAGTAAGGAAGGGAGAGGAGAAAGGAAGGAAGGGAAAGGAAAGGTGAGGGAGGGAAGGAAGAGGAGAAAGGTGAGAAAGAAAAGAAGGCAGGAAGGGAGAGGAGAAAGGAAAGGAAGGGAAGGAAGGAAGGATGCATGGAAGGATGCATGGAAGGATGCATGGAAAGAAAGGAAAGGAAAGTGTGGGAGGGAGGGTGAGGAGAGAAGGAGAGAAAGGGGAGGAAGAGAAGAAGGAAGAGGAGAAAGGAAAAGATGGATGGATGAGATTAAAGGAAAGGGAGGGAGAGGAAGGAGGGTGGAAAGAAGGAGAAGGGAAGGACGGGAAAGAGAAAGAAAGCAAAGGAAGGTATAATGAAAGTATAATGAAAGAGAGAAACAGAGTGAGAGAGAGGAAAGGAAGGAAGAATTAAATATTGGAAAGGAGATCCCATTGAGGAGGATTTGGCCAGCTTGTTCTTTGCTGCTCCAGAGACTAGGACACAATGGAGCCGTGGATTCAAGTGGCACCTAAACATTGATGGCTCTCTATGAAAGCTGGACCTTCCGCCCTCCCTTAGAGGAACCCGAGGCACACAAACTGTCTAGCGAGTGGAAGTTCAGGTGAGGATATAGAGAGACAGGTGGACAAAGACGGTGGAGAAACCTCAAGCTTCCTGGCTAGTATTCCTTTCCTCCTGCAATGCCGTGCTCCAGGGCTCCTTGGCACAAAACAACTCCTGATAGCATTTTTGGCTCCACCTAAAAACCGATCCCAACTTTTCCCTGAGTTCCCCTTCGCTTCTCTTTGCCATTGGGAAAGCAGGGAAGGTGGAATGAAGCTAAGACTCCTGCTCCCTCCAAGACCTTCTCCTTCTCAGTCCCCAAACTTCTAGGAAACTTCAAGATTGAGCTTTGCGTCTCATTGTTTCCCATGTGCTGATCTTCCAAGTGTTTGGACTTCCGTTCCCAAAATCCCCAATCATTGGCTAACACAGCAGTGGCTTCTGGGAGCTGAAGTCCAAAACGCCTGGAGGGAAAGCCGAAGTTGGCCCATGCCTGGTGTAGATGCACCCAAAGAGATCCAGCCAGAAAACAGACTAAAACCCATGCTCCTTCATGCCTCCTTGCCTTTTGTGTTCCTCTGAATTTGGATTTATGCCACATCCAGAACTCTCTATTTTTCAATACTGTTTTTGGAAAAGGAGATATTTTTTCTGGGATTGCGTACTGGGTCGCACCACAAATGGTATACACAGAAGAGACATTTTGTCATTGCAAGCTTTCAACCAATTGGACAAAAGGACAATGGTGGTCATCTGAATCTAATTTCCAATCCTTCCTTATTGACAAAGAGTTTTTCAAAGGGAAAACAAGTTGTTGCGGCCATCATTATTTTGGCTCTATGGGTTGCTTAAGAAGGAAATGGAGCAAGGACTGATGATGCGACCCAGTTGCCTTGAATTTGAGTGTGTAAATATGATGATGATGATGATGATGATGATAATGATAATGCATATGTATGTATCAAAGGATCTTCTGTATAGTAATAATAATAAAGCTGAATTTTGTGGATCGTGTATATGAATGTGAGCTCTGTGTAGTTTGTGTAGTCTTAACTGCTCCGAGTCGCCTCTGGGTTGAGAGGGGCAATATAGTAAATAAATATAGTAAGTAAATAAATAATAAACTCCACTCTTCAGAAAGTGTTGGGAATCTGAGCTGTTAGGCTCCAAAATAATCCATTGGGGTGATTCATAGAATCAAAGAGTTGGAAGAGACCTCCTGGGCCATCCAGTCCAACCCCCTTGCCAAGAAGCAGGAATATTGCATTCAAATCACCCCTGACAGATGGCTATCCAGCCTCTGTTTAAAAGCTTCCAAAGAAGGAGCCTCCACCACACTCTGGGGCAGAGAGTTCCACAGCTGAACGGCTCTCACAGTCAGGAAGTTCTTCCTCATGTTCAGAATGAATCTCCTTTCTTGTAGTTTGAAGCCATTGTTTCACATCCTAGTCTCCAGGGAAGCAGAAAACAAGCTTGCTCCCTCCTCCCTGTGGCTTCCTCTCAGCCTTCTCTTCTTCAGGCTAAACATGCCCAGCTCCTTAAGCCGCTCCTCATAGGGCTTGTTCTCCAGACCCTTGATCATTTTAGTCGCCCTCCTCTGGACACATTCCAGCTTGTCAATATCTCTCTTGAATTGTGGTGCCCAGAATTGGACACAGTATTCCAGGTGTGGTCTAACCAAAGCAGAATAGAGGGGTAGCATGACTTCCCTAGATCTAGACACTATGCTCCTATTGATGCAGGCCAAAATCCCATTGGCTTTTTTTGCCGCCACATCACATTGTTGGCTCATGTTTAACTTGTTGTCCACGAGGACTCCAAGATCTTTTTCACTCGTACTGCTCTCGAGCCAGGCATTGTCCCCCATTCTGTATCTTTGCATTTCGTTTTTCCTGCCTAAGTGGAGTATCTTGCATTTGTCACTGTTGAACTTCATTTTGTTAGTTTTGGCTCATCTCTCTAATCTGTCAAGATCGTTTTGAATTCTGCTCCTGTCCTCTGGAGTATTGGCTATCCCTCCCAATTTGGTGTCGTCTGCAAACTTGATGATCCTGCCTTCTAGCCCTTCATCTAAGTCATTAATAAAGATGTTGAACAGGACCGGGCCCAGGACGGAACCCTGCAGCACTCCGCTCGTCACTTCTTTCCAGGATGAAGAGGAAGCATTGGTGAGCACCCTCTGGGGTCGTCCATTTAACCAATTACAGATCCACCTCACCGTAGTTTTGCCTAGCCCACATTGGACTAGTTTCCTTGCCAGAAGGTCATGGGGGACCTTGTCGAAGGCCTTACTGAAATCCAGGTACGCCACATCCACAGCATTCCCCGCATCTATCCAGCTTGTAACTCTATCGAAAAAAGAGATCAGATGAGTCTGGCATGACTTGTTTTTGATAAATCCATGTTGACTATTAGCGATGACCGCATTTGTTTCTAAGTGCTTGCAGACCACTTCCTTGACAATCTTTTCCAGAATCTTTCCTCCATAAATATAGCAGAGTGCTAGAAAGCAAACTTGATAACCAGCAGAACATTACATGTAGTGAGTCAGGATTAGCTTCCATTCAACGGGATGGTACAAGATTGCAGAGACAGAACTTTAGGTTCAAGCAAAAAGAAATCCATTCTAGATAGAAAAGGGTCTTGGAGCTCACTAGCTTACTAAGTCTCATCTTCTAAGGAAGGTGAAAGGATAACAAGTCAAAAGTATCCAAGCAGCTACATTTTGCCCGGAGAAAGGCAAAATGCATCTTCCCTGGAAGGGAGACAAAGGCAGAGAGAGTGCAATGGAGAATGATTGCATGGTCAAAACCCAGGGCAATTAAAATAAAGTGAAAGTTACCTCATACATCACAGAGGTAAGAAGTTACTCTTCTTACCTCCTCCCTCACAGAGATTCCATTGCTACATCTTCAAAGGGGGAGGAGATCATGGCAAGCAAGAAGAGTAAAGACAAAAGGCCCCTTCTGGAATAAACATGCATAGGGATGTGGGGGGGAGGAACCCCTCTGTTGCAACCCAGAGCAGGAAACTGGACCCTCAGACAACCATCCACCACACTTGACTTCAGGAAAACAATCCTTTTTTTATTGAGGAAAGATGAATACAAAATAGAGGAAAAATGCAAAGGTAAAAAGTCACAGTAAAAATCAGCAACAAGAAATGTCCATAAACAAGATCATAAAACCCACAGCAAAACTGCAGAATCCTGGAACCTGTTAGCAATCCACTAACCGTACTTGGAACAACTAGAAAACCTCTGAGGAACAAGGCCACTTGAATCAGGAGACCTGCAAAAGCTTGCACATGAATCTGGGATGATGCCTGGTCTGAAGCTGCATTCAGGCCAGGCATACTTAAGGCCGAGAAATCGATTGCGAGATATGCCTGACATTTTTGTTTGCCTTTTTCTCAATCTGGTTGACCTACGTAAACTTTATGCTTCTCCCCGGCTCTGCCAAATCTGCCCCTGCCTATCCTCATTAGGCAGACCAGGTGTCAGATTCTCTGGAGAACTAAGGCTGGGAGGAAAAGGGAGTGAAACTTCTCCGCTTGGCTTGGAATGCATGTTCTCATGGGAATTTTGACTTTCACTTTCCAAGGCTGTAGGATTTTCACTACTCAAACCATCATCATCTAAATTGGCCTCAGAATTCACATTGACATCTACATTGGCATCAGGGAATACAATCAGAGAATCAGGTTCACACACAGGCTGAATCCCAACACCCTCACTCTAATCCTATTTCTAGTCGAGCTACTCATTGAGGACTGGAGACTTGATGACACACGGGACTTCTGCAGTCTAGGGATGAAAACCAACAGAAGGAGAGAGGATGTGTCTTCATTTGCTTTTTCATTCTACATCCGTCCATCCATCCATCCATCCTCTCCTTCCTTTTTTCCATTCTTCTTTTCATCCATCCTCCACTCCCTCAATCTCATGCACATAATTTCTAATTTCTTTCTTTATTTAATTTAGTTCTGTCCCATCTTTCTCCGGACATAAGGAGATGGCTATGCTTCCAGATCAGGCACGGGCAAAGTTGGGCCCTCCAGGTGTTTTGGACTTCGATTCCCACAATTCCTAGCAGCCTATTACAGCTCCCAGAAGCCCCCAGCCTGCATAGGCTGCTAGGAATTGTGGGAGTTGAAGTCCAAAACACCTGGAGGGCCCAAGTTTGCCCATGCCTGATCTAGATATATTTGTATTTAGGGCTGGATTTTTCTGATGCATGCATTCCATCTTTTATCCAGTATTTATTGCCTTCCTTCTGCTCATTATTCCCATCCATTGTTGAGAACTGTCTTTTCTGAATCTGTGATATCATTCCAGTCGTGTATGTATGCATTTTGCACATATACTTGAAACCTTTATATGAAGGAGTGTGATCCCCTCCCCCCAAAAAAGTGTGAAACTTAGAACACATTAAAGCTGTCCTATGGATTCCTATATGCATTAGAAAAATAGTACTATTTTTTGAGAAGTCCTATTAGCTCTGAAGGCCCAGCACCCCCTGCTGGAAGGGAAGGACCATTGCCTTGGTGATTTCCAAGGTCCTGTATTCAAATCCTCCAAATAAGAATACGCTCATCTTAGGACAGTGTTTCTCAACCTTCCTAATGCTGTGACCCCTTAATTCAGTTCTTCATGTTGTGGTGACCCCCAACCATAACATTATTTTCCTTGCTACTTCATAACTGTAATTTTGCTACTGTTAGGAATCATAATATAAATACCAGATGTGCAGGATGTATTTTCATTCACTGGACCAAATTTGGCACACATACACCATACACCCGCATTTGAATACTAATGGGGTTGGTGGGGGCATTGATTTTGTCATTTGGGAGTTGTCACCTGCTCTCTGATTGCAGGTGAACTATAAATCCCAGCAACTACAACTCCCAAATGTCAAGGTCTATTTTTGCCAAACTCCACCAGTGTTCACATTTGGGCCTATTGAGTATCCGTGCCAAGTTTGGTCCAGATCCATAATTGTTTGAGTCCACAGTGCTCTCTGGATGTAGGTGAACTACAACTCCAAAACTCAAGGTCAAGCCCACCAAACCCTTCCAGTATCTTCTGTTGGTCATGGGAGTTTTGTGTGTTTGGTTCAATTACATAGTTGGTGGAACAGTGTTTCTCAACCTGAGGGTCGGGACCCCTGAGAGGGTCACAAGGGGGGTGTCAGAGGGGTCGCCAAAAACCATCAGGAAACACAGTATTTTCAGTTGGTCATGGGTGTTCATCCATCACTGTTTTGCCCATAGTGCCCACAGTGCCCACAGTGCTCTCTGGATGTAGTGCTCTCTCTCCACAGTGCTCTCTGGATGTAGGTGAACTACAACTGCAAACCTCAAGGTCAATGCCTTGAACTGCCAAGGCTCAAGGCTATGGAATCGTGGGAGTTGTAGTTTCCTAAGGTTTTGAGCCTTCCCTTCCCAGGAATCCTACTTCCACACTGTACAATTAATGCAGCTTGGCATCACCTGAACTGCCAAGGCTCAAGGCTATAGAATCGTGGGAGTTGTAGTTTCCCAAGGTTTTGAGCCTTCCCTTCCCAGGGATCCTATTTCCACACCCAACTATTCTATTCTGCAGTATTCTATTTTCCCCAAACTCCACCAGTGTTCACATATAGGTATAGGGACACACGTAATAACCAGCAACCCATTTGCTTTGCTAATGTTTCACTAGGTATTTATTCCTATTCCTAGAATAGCGTCAGCTTCAGCTGTCATGGAAGGTAAGGTATGCATCTAATAAGTGGATAAATAATGCATCAAAAAGGATGCTCTTTGCAAACTGCTCTCAAAATCTTACTCCACTCTTGCTGCTGATCCTGTGTGCATTTGTTGTTTTTGGTTCTCAAGAAATGCAACGCAACACATGAAAACTACTAGAAATCTCTTGAGATTCACAAAGAAGTTGCATTGCATCCTTTCCTTGCATCCTTGCATCTGTTCTTCCAGCCGAAGCATTGATCAATCCAGACCAAGTGAAAGGCAATCCTCAAACTCTTGACGGTCTTTGCTTGAGCTGCTCCCCCTTTGCGGGATTTCTAGGCTCCTTCCATTTCATTCCTTGCCAAAAAGAAAAGGCTAGGTTTTGGCCAGACAGGCTCCCAAGAGGCATGACTGCGCAGCCACATTCGGGAAGCCAGCATGAGATCAGAGTGTTTTTCCATTCCTGATGAGCCCAATCCTTCTGGCTTCTCAGAATGAGAGAAAAGGACCTATTACTAAGGAAAAAGCTCTCTCTCCTTGTATGTATGAGGCATGGGCCAACTTCGGCCCTCCAGGTGTATTGGACTCCAACTCCCACAATTCCTAACAGTTGGTAGGCTATTAGAAATTGTGGGAGTTGAAGTCCAATACACCTGGAGGGCCGAAGTTGGCCCATGTCTGGATTTGAACCCAGGTCTCAAAGATCTGCAATCAGTCCTGGTTTGTTTCTTTGTTTGAATGCTGCAAATCGCTTCTGGTGTGAGAGAATCAGCCATCTATGAAGACATTGCCCAAGGGACATCCGGGACATTGATGCACATCAAAATATTTGTAAGTCACTCTGGACCATGCTCTGACTTACAAGAAGCACTGCTTGACTATCAAGCAAAAAGTGGTGCTAGAAATAATATCATATGAAAACTGACTGGCACAACCTGGGGATCACAACCAGACACAGTGAAGACATCTGCCCTTGCGCTTTGCTACTCTGTTGCTGATTACGCACACTAACTTACTTACTTACTTACTTACTTACTTACGCGATCCCTCGTAGTCTGAGGAAGATGGTCCTCCAAGTGTAGTGTCCTGGTGCTGAATCCGTAGGTGTCTGTGGAGCCCTATTCTTGATCTGCATCTTCTCCCACAGTGAGGGCATCGGTTACCAGGTGGAAGGTGGTCCCAGTCGGGGTTGGGGTTGGGGTTGGCTTGACGTGCCCTCCTCTTGGCTATTTGATCCTATATGCATTGTTAGCTGCTCTGAGTATCCTCTAAAAGAGGAAAGCACGGCAACAACAACAACAACAACAACAACAACAACAACAACAACAACAACAACAGAACATAACATTTGTATTTTGGTCAATGACCAGCATTTATTTATTTATTTATTTATCGAGTCATCAGCAACCAGTCAATTATATTACATTTCTAACAGAACAAAGCAAACAAACAGACAAATACAAAAATACAAAATACAGAATACAAAATGTGTGCGTTTGGTAGTTGATTAGATGCCCTTTGACCAGTATCTGGCCACTTGGAGTGCCTCTGGTGTCCCTGCAAGAAGGTCCTCCATTGTGCATGTGGCAGGGCTCAGGCTGCATTGTAGCAGGTGGTCAGTGGTTTGCTCCTCTCCACACTCACATGTCGAGGATTCCACTTTGTAGCCCCATTTCCAAAGGTTGGCTCTGCATCTCGTGGTGCCAGAGCGCAGTCTGTTCAGCGCCCTCCAAGTCTCCCAGTCCTCTGTGTGCCCAGGGGGGAGTCCCTCATCCGGTATCACCCATGGATTGAGGTGCTGGGTCTGAGCCTGCCACTTTTGGACTCTCGCTAACTGAGGTGTTCCAGCAAGTGTCTCTGTAGATCTTAGAAAACTATTTCTAGATTTAAGTCGTTGACGTGCTGGCTGATACCCAAACAGGGGATGAGCTGGAGATGTCTCTGCCTTGGTCCTTTCACTATTGGCTGCTACTTCCAGGAAGATGTCAGGTGGTGCAATGCCAGCTAAGCAGTGTAATTTCTCCAGTGGTGTGGGGCGCAGACACCCCGTGATAATGCGGCATGTCTTATTAAGAGACACACCCACTGTTTTAGTGTGGTGAGATGTGTCCACACTGGGCATGCATACTCAGCAGCAGAGTAGCACAGCGCAAGGGCAGATGTCTTCACTGTATCTGGTTGTGATCCCCAGGTTGTGCCAGTCAGCTTTCATATGATATTGTTTCTAGCACCCACTTTTTGAATGATGTTCAGGCAGTGCTTCTTGTAGGTAAGAGCACGGTCCAGAGTGACTACCAGGTATTTGGGTGCGCTGCTATGCTCCAGTGGGATTCCTTCCCAGGTGATCTTCAGAGCTCGGGATGCTTCTCTGTTCTTGAGATGACCAGCATTAAGAGAGCCAGTTGAACATGAGTGAAACATACATTTGGGCATTAAAATACAACTTTTGAAAGGTAATTTTAAAAAACAGTGCAAAGTACAATAATTAAAACGCAATTAAAAGCTTGCATATTTAAATAACAATGTTAGCAATGATAAAAGCTAAGGTAAAATAATAAAACCTTTTGAGACTGCACTAACAAGCTATTGCTGATGAACAAATGCTTGCAACAGAACGATGACAAGAACAACAACAACAACCCAGCATTCAACCCTGGCTTCAATTTGGTTTCAATGTAGGGCTTCCTTGGCCAAGTGGGGATTTGAACCCAGGTCTCCTAGTTCCATGTTTAATCCTGTCTTAGAGTGAAGGTTTTAAGTTGTATTTTTACACATTGTTAGCTGCTTTGGGATGGTGATTATAACAATAATAATATAATAACAACAGACTGGCACTAAACCCTGGCTTCAAGTTGACTCCAATGCATGGAGACACTCTGCAAGAGCCAAATAAGGATTCGAACCCAGGCCTCCTAGGTAAAAGGTAAAGGTTTTCCCCTGACATTAAGTCCAGTCATTGGTGCTCATCTCCATTTCTAAGCCAAAGAGTCGGCATTGTCCATAGACACCTCCTAAGTCATGTGGCCACTGGCATGGCTGCACGGAGTGCCGTTACATTCCTGCCGGAGCGGTACCTATTGATGTACTCATATTTGCATGTTTTCAAACTGCTAGGTTGGCAGAAGCTGGGGCTAACAGCAGGAGCTCACCCCACTCTTTGGATTTGAACTGCCAACCTTTTGGTCAGCAAGTTCAGCAGCTCAGCGGTTTAATCCATTGCGCCACCAGGAACTCCCAGGCCTCCTAGTTCCATGTTATTTTAGTGTTGGCATGTTGCAAGTTTTACATCGTGCATTGCATTTTTAGGATTGTTAGCTGTTTTGGGTCTCATTTAAGAGAGGAAAATATGATGATGATGATGATGATGGTGATGATGATGGTGATGATGATGATGATGATGATGATGATGATGACAACGATGCTCCAACACTAAACCCCAGCATCAGGTTGACTCCAATGGAGGGTGAGCCTTTCCAAGAGCCAGGCTTCTTCTTTGGAGGGGATCTGCCATGCCTTTCCCAGGAGAAGGGCTTCCATGGATTTGAACGCAGTGCTCAAGCCAATGGACCGCTGTCTTTATTATTTCGGAGAGGGATAGAAGAATGAGGTTGAAGCCCTGTGATGCCAAACAGCCTTGCAAAATATTATTCTCTCGCTTTCTAGGGGGGAGGGGATGGATCCAGGCATTGGCCCCGTTCTGCCATTCATGCAAGTGGAGGAAAAAGGAGGGAGGGAAAGAAAGGCATGGGTGTTGCCTTTTGTTCTGGAAGGGAATCGAATACAGCTTCTGCCTTTTCCTTGGCAGCAGAAAACTCCCCAGAGATATCGGTTTGAACCCTAGAGATCGGGGTTTGAGTCGGGCTCTCTCAGCCTCGGAGGGAAGCCAAGGCAAAGCTTTGGTTGTTTATTTGTTCAGTTGCTTCTGACTCTTCATGACCTCATGGACCAACTCAGGCCAGAGCTCCCTGTAGCCATGGCCACCCCCACTTCCATCCATCCACCTTGCCCTTGGTCAGCCCCTCTTCCTTTTTCATAGACTCATAGAATCCTTGAGTTGGAAGAGACCTGGTGGGTCATCCAGCCCAACCCCATTCTGCCAAGAAGAGGAAAATCACATTCAAAGCATCCCTGAAAGATAGCCATCCAGCCTTTGCTTAAAAGCCCCCAAAGAAGGAGCCTCCACCACACTCCGGGGTAGAGAGTTCCATTGCTGAACAGTAGGCATGGTTAGGTTCGGTCGGAATCTTTGTAATTCAGAATAAATTCGGAAAGATTTGTTTTTTGAAGAGATTTTGAAGTTTTAAGGAAACCAGAAGTCCCTTTGCCCTTCCGAAGCTTTTTCTGCCATTTCTGTTACGAAGCAGTAAGTGAGTCGGAAATTATTCAGCTTTCCCCGCTTCTGGTCTCAAGCCTAGGAAGCATTTTAAACCAGACTGGATGGATTTCCTGCCTTTCCTCTCCCCTTGCTTTTGTCTCCAGCCTGGAAAGCGTTTTAAACCAGACTGGATGAATTTCCTTTCAAAGTAAAGACCACCCAATGAAACAAGAAATAACACTTTCAAACCATTAAGGAAGGATTTGGAAGTCTCAGAAGTTTCAAAAAGTTTTGAACATTTTTTTCTATGAAAATCTGAATTGACTACCGAATTGAACCACCAGCGCCCCCTACATCCGAAACGGGTTTTGTGTTCTGCATACAAGTTGAATAGGTGGGCTGAGAATATACAACCCTGTCATACGCCTTTCCCAATCTTGAACCAGTCAGTTGTTCCATGGTCTGTTCTTCCTGTTGCTACTTGGTCATTATACAGATTCCTCAGGAGACAGACAAAGTGGCTTGGTCTCCCCATCCCACCAAGAGCTTGCCACCATTTATTATGATCCACACCGTCAAAGGCTTTAGAATCTATATAAATAAAAATGTAATGTTAGTTTGTGGGATTAACTTAACTCAAAAATCGCTGGACAAATTGACACTAAATTTGGACACTACACCCCTATCAGGCCAATGACTGACCATCACTCATAAAAATATCTCGAGCTCATCCCTTGTTTGGGTATCAGCCAGCACGTCAATGACTTAAATCAAGAAATCAAGAAATAGTTTTCTAAGATCTACAGAGACACTCGCTGGAACACCTCAGCAATTGAGAGTCCAAAAGTGGCAGGCTCAAACCCAGAACCTCAACCAAATGAGAGACTCCTTCCTGGGCACACAGAAGACTGGGCGACTTGGAAGGCATTGAACAGACTGCGCTCTGGCACCACGAGATGCAGAGCCAATCTTAAGAAATGGGGCTGCAAAGTGGAATCCTCGACATGTGAGTGTGGAGAAGAGCAAACCACTGACCACCTGCTGCAATGCAACCTGAGCCTTGCCACATGCACGATGGAGGACCTTCTTGCGGCAACACCACAGGCACTCCAAGTGGCCATAGATACTGATCAAAGGACATTTAATCAACTATCAAGCTTGCAAATTTTGTGTTTTTCTGTTTGTTTGTTTTGTTCTGTTAGAAATGTAATACAATTGTCTGGTTGCCTGACACGATAAATAAATACTCATAAAAACACCGCAAAACACAGCAGAAGGGACTTAAAAAGCCAAAAAAGGAAGAAGACGCTACACCGCTTGTGCAAAAACTACTCCCCCTGGCAAAAAAACTCACACAATAGCAAATCACACTCGCTTCCGAACTACAGCTCCCAGCATCCCCTACACCAGGCTCTTTAGGAGAGGAAGATGATCCAAATGCACTGCTTCCAAGATGCAAGCTTTCTTCTCCTTCCTTCTTTGAGCGCATCTCAATCCCTGCATATTTCCAATTTCCTATTCCTGGACTGCAATTCCCAGCAATCCTCCAGATAGAGAGATTAGATAGAGATAGATAGGAAGGTAGATGATCAATCAGAAGGACTGCTGAGAGTTGCAGTCCAAGAATAGGTAAAGAAGGAAGAATGGGGAGAAAGAAGAAGGGAAAGAAAGGGAGGAGGATGGGAAAAGGGAGAGAAGGAAAGAAGAGAAAGTGGGAGGGAAGGTTGGCCATAGCAATGCATGGCGGGTACAGCTAGTAGTCAATAAAACAGAAAGAAATGTTTTTCTGGAATTCCCTGCCTTTCTACATTATCCAGCGGACGTTGGCAATCTGGTCTCTCATTCCTCTGCCTTTTCTAAACCCAGCTTGTGCATCTGGTAACTCTCTCTCCATGTATTGCTGGAGTCTACCTTGCAGGATCTTGAGCATTACCTTACTGGCATGAGAAATAAGGGCCACTGTACGGAAGTTTGAGCATTATTTAGCGTTTCCCTTTTTTTGGTATGGGGATAGAAGTGGATTTTTTCCCAATCTGATGACCATTCTTGTGTTTTCCATATTTACTGGTATATGGCATGCATCACCTTGACAGAATCATTTACCTTGGTAAATAGAGACACCACATCGAAGCTGATCAGTATGTCATCGGTGTTGAGTTTGAGGTTGCTGACTTGCCTCAAGCAGACAAGAGTTCTTTCTCCCACCCTGGACATTCCACAGATATACAAACCGCACATGCCTAGTTTCCAACAGACCTCACAACCTCTGAGGGCATAGATGCAGGTGAAGCGTCAGGAGAAAATGCTTCTGGAACATGGCCATATGGCACAGAAAACAAATAGCAACTTAAATGATTTCAGCCATGAAAGCCTTCGACAGCACAACGTTATGAATAATATTTCCATGATAGCGACATTTTGAAACTAATAGTCCTATTGAATTATTATTATTTGAAACATAACAAGATGAGTCCACAGCAAACAAGATCTCTATGATGGTTGTTGTATTAGTCACATGTCGGACACTTCCCAAGAGTCTTGGACTGTGTGATGTATCGGTGAATAATGTGTGCAGATCCCAGTAGGGTGGCCTTTTGCAGCTCACAGGTGGTAATTTTGTCAGTACCAATTGTATTTAAGTGCAGGCCAAGGTCTTGAGGCACTGCATCCAGTGTGCCGATCACCACTGGGACCACCTTGACTGGCTTGTACCAGAATCTTTGCAGTTCAAGCTTTAAATCCTCATATCGTGTTAGCTTTTCCAGTTGCTTCAATCCTGCTGTCACCTGGGATTGCAACATCAATTATCCATACTTGGGTTTTTTTAAATATTAATATTATTTAAATATATTATTATTATCATATTTTGAAAGAATCCACATGAATAATTATGTGACTTCTCCTCTCTTTCTTTTCCTTTTCACTTTCATGGTAAACAGACCAGGCGTGTTGTCCTTGGCTATTGATTCCTATAAAGGGGAGGGGGGCTCTCATGTCAATCAGGGGAAGCCTCGCCCCTTCCTGCCCCTCCCAAAGCCCCCTCTCCCCCCTCCCCCCAATGCCAAGGGTCAGTTTCTTCTTTCTCCAACCCTTTGTCCCTGCCATCAGGACAAAAGGAAGGAAGGACAGGAAGAAGATCTGGGGACCCCTGCCAATTCCCCCTCCCCAAAAAGGAAAAAAAGGGGAGGGGGAGATCCTGATGCTGGGAACAAAGGAGAAGCGGAAAGGAGGAAGGGAGGGGTCTCTCTGTATGTCATCCCCCCTTTTTTCCCCTTCTCACTGCCTTTCTGTAGCTGGGGAAAGGACCAGCCTTTTGTTCCATGGGGCCTCAGACTTCCTTTGAATTATTATCCCATTATTGCATTTATATACATATACATATACATATACATACATATACATACATATACATACATATACATACATATACATATATATATATATATATATATATATATATATAATTTTATGCTTTTTATGTTACTGTATTGTAATGCACTTCTGGCCTCATGTAAGCTGCCCCAAGTCCCCTTTGGGGAGATGGTGGTGGGGTATAAATAAAGATTATTATTATTATTATTATTATTATTATTATTATTATTATATATGCACACACACACGTGTGTGTGTGTATATCCATATAGGCAGTATGGATATATATATACCTATATCCATATAGGTAGTCCCCAAGTTATGAGCAAGATGAGTTCTGTAGCTTTGTTCTTAAGTCGAATCTGTTCGTAAGTCGGGACAAGCCCTCTTTAAAGTGCAACACCAGCCCTAAATATAAATATTGAGCTTTTTATACATATTGGCTTTGGAAAGAGGGCCCTCCGGGTGTTTTGGACTTCAACTCCCACCATTCCTAACAGCCTACTACAGCTCCCAGAAGCCCCCAGCCTGCATTCGCAGGCTGGGGGCTTCTGGGAGCTGTAGTAGGCTGTTAGGAATGGTGGGAGTTGAAGTCCAAAACACCCGGAGGGCCGAAGTGAGCCCATGCCTGCCTTAAAAGGATGCTCTTCTGTGGCTACAGCTGCTGCAGTGGTCCTGATGCTGCAGGGATGCTGCAGTCTTTTTCTTCTCTCCTCCTCCCTGCAGTAGCGGCGGCCCCTGATTGGCTAAGGCGCACCGGTGACGTCACCGCCTGGACCGCCGGCCGCTCATAAAACCCGCCGCCGACGCCCAGACGCCTCTGCCGCCGACGCTGCCGCTTCCGAAGCTTTTCCGCCCGAGGGAAAAAGAGAAAAAACACCCACTCACCCACGCACACACCCCGCGAAGCCACCATGAGGGAGATCGTCCACATCCAGGCGGGCCAGTGCGGCAACCAGATAGGAGCCAAGGTAGCCAAACAGAGAGAGAGCAAGGGTTGCATGTTTTGTTTACTTCTTTGCAGAGGGGATGCTTTTGTTTTATGTGGAAACTAAGCAAGGGGGGTTATATATCTGTGGAATGATGTCCAGGGCGAGAGAAAGGACTCTTGTCTGCTTGAGGACGGTGTGAATGTTGCAATTAATTACCTTGATTAGCATTGAATAGCTTTGCAGCTTCAAAGCCTGGCTGCTTCCTGCCTGCAGGGAATCCTTTGTTTGGGAGGGGGTGATTAGCTGGCCCTGATTGTTGCCTATCAGGAATTTTGCTGTTTTCAGAGTGTACCTCTTTGTTTACTGTTCTGAATTTAGAATTTAAAAATAATAATAATACTGGTAGCCACTGATTATGTTCATTTTTTTATTTTATTTTTTATTTATTTGTTGTAATGCACTACTTTATTTTATTTTATTTGTTGTAATGCACTACTGGGCTTGGCCTCATGTAAACTGCCCCGAGTCCCCTTTGAGTAGATGGTGGCGGGTTATAAATTATTATTATTATTATTATTATTATTATTATTATTATTATTATTATTATTATGGTTTCCCCTTTTCTGTTGAAATTGTCCACATGCTTATAAGATTGCAATGGCTTCCTTGTGTCGTCTGACATGGTACTTGTTAACAATTGTCAGACAGCTAACAAAGGATTCCCCCAAGCAGGAAGCAGCCAGGCTTCCAAGCTACAAGGCTAGTCAGTGCTAATCAAGCTTACCAATTGCAACATTCATCCTTGCCTCCAGCTGACAAGAGTTAGGTTGCTGTAGATTTCAGGGCCAGTTAATCACTTCCTAACAAAGGATTTCCCGATGCAGGAAGCAGCCAGGCTTTGAAGCTGCAAGGCCATTCAGTGCTAATCAAGCTTTCCAATTGCAACATTCACACTGGCCTCCAGCTGACAAGAGTTAGGTTGCTGTGAGTTTTTCAGGGCCAGTTAATCACCTCCTAACAAAGGATTCCCTCATGCAGGAAGCAGCCAGGCTTCAAAGCTGCAAGGGCATTCAATGCTAATCAAGCTTGCCAATTGCAACATTCATCCTTGCCTTCAGCTGACAAGAGTTGGGTGGCAGTGAATTTTTCAGGGCCAGTTAATCACCTCCTAACAAGGATTCTCCCATACAGGAAGCAGCCAGGCTTCAAAGCTGCAAAGCCATTCAATGCTAATCAAGCTTGCCAATTGCAACATTCATCCTTACCTCCAGCTGACAAGAGTTGGGTGGCAGTGAATTTTTCAGGGCCAGCTAATTACCTCCCAACAAAGGATTCCCAGATGCAGGAAGCAGCCAGGTTTTGAAGCTGCAAGGCCATTCAGTGCTCATCAAGCTTGCCAATTGCAACATTCATCCTTGCCTCCAGCAGACAAGAATTGGGTTGCTGTGAGTTTTTCAGGGCTAGTTAATCACCTCCTAAAAAAAAGATTCCCCCAGGCAGGAAACAGCCAGGCTTTGAAGCTGCAAGGCCATTCAGTGCTAATCAAGCTTGCCAATCGCAACACTCACACTTGCCTCTAGCAAACAAAGAGTTGGGTTGCTGTGAGTTTTCTGTGCTGTATGGCCATGTTCCAGTAGCATTCTCTCCTGACATTTTGCCCACATCTATGGCAGGCATTCTCAGAGGTTGTGAGGTTTGTTGGAAGTATAAACTCCACTTCCCTTGTTTCCGTATGTTTCCCACTTGCCTTGTTTCCGCAGACATCTGGGGTGCCCTGTCTCACAAAACGGACATGATTGCTGAACCAATCTTTGTCTTGTCGAAGGCTTTCATGGCCGGAATCACTGGGTTGCTGTGCGTTTTCTGGGCTGTCTGGCCATGTTTCAGAAGCATTCTCTCCTGACGTTTCACCTGCATCTATGGCAGGCATCCTCAGAGGTTGTGAGGTCTGTTGGAAACTAGGAAAGTGGGATTTATGTATCTGTGGAATGTCCAGGGTGGGAGAAAGATCTCTTTGTCTGTAGGAGACCGGTGTGAATGTTGCTAGCAGTATTTTGAAAACTAAAATCAAAACAGTAAATAAAGAATGACTCTCAAAAAACAGCGGAACTCCAGGCAAGAAACAATAAGGGCCAGTTAACCACCTTCCAACAAAGGATTACCCCAGACAGGAAGCAGACAGGCTTTGAAGCTGCAAGGCCATTCAGTAGCATTCAATTGCAACATTCAGACTTGCCTCCAACAGGCAAGAGTTCTTTCTCCCACCCAGGACATTATTCCACAGATATATAAACCCCACTTGCCTAGTTTCCAACAGACCTCCCGACCTCTAAGGATGCCTGCCATAGATGTGGGTGGAACGTCAGGAGAGAATGCTTCTGGAACATGATCAGACAGCCAGAAAAACTCACAGCAACTCAATGATTTCAGCCGGCTTTGCCTAGGAAGCAAATTGGGGGAGTTGGGGGCTTTGGAGGTCATCGAGACTGCCCCAAAGAGCCCTGGGCATCTTGGATTGAGAGAGGAATGGGAGGGGAACTATCTCCTCTGGAGACAAAGAAGGGGAGGGGCCCCTTTCCCTCTTTCTGGCTCCTTCTCCCTTCTTCAGACCCACTCCCCCCACCCTCTGTGCCACACCCAGGAAGGGACTGCCCCTCCCAACATCCAGAACAAAGGGGCCCCTCCCTCCCTCTGGCTCTGACCTTCCCTCCACCAACCCTGACCTTGGCTAAGCACTCCCTCCTTCCCTCCTTTGGCCTTTTTTGGGCTTTATTAGCATTCAATCTGCCCCAATTGTGTTTCCTCCAAGGAAACCCTGGAAGGGGGTCTTTCTTCCCCTCTCTGGGAGTCACAGCAAGCTCATTGTTGGGGTGCGGCCTGGCTGCTTTGTGTGTCTGGCATCCTTGTCTCCCCCTTTTGCACCTAGGGAAGCGCAAAGCCGTTGGTATTAGTGGAAGGAAGGAGAAGAAGGAAGGTGATGGATGAGCCAAAGGAAGGACAGATGGAGGGAAGGAAGGTTTGGAAGGAAAGTGAGGAAAGGAAGAAGATGGATAGAAGGAGAGGAAGGAGATAGAGGCAGCAGGCAAAGAAGGGAGAAAGGAAAAGAAGAGGAAGGAAACAGAGGAGAGGAAGGATAGGACGGCTGGATGGATGGAAGGGAAAAGAAGAAAAGGAAGGAAGGAGAAGATGGATAGAAGGAGAGGAAGGAAATAAAGGCAGCAGGCAAGGAAGGAAGGGAAGAAGGAAAAGAAGACGAAGGAAACAGATGAGGGGAAGGAGAGGATGGATGGATGGATGGATGGAAGGGAAAAGAAGGAATGAAAAGGAAGGAAGGTTTGGAAGGAAAGGAAGGAGAATATGGATAGGAAGTGAGGAAGGAAATAAAGGCAGCAGGCAAAGAAGGGAGAAAAGAAGAGGAGTGGAAGGATAGGATGGATGGATAGAAGGAAAGAGAAGGAGATAAAAGGAAGGAAGATTTGGAAGGAAAGGGAGAAGATTAATAGAAAGAGTGGAAGAAGATAAAGGCAGGCAAGGAAGACAAAAAGGAAGAGAAGAGGGAGGAGAGGAAAGAAATGGAGGAGAGGAAGGAGTGGATGGAAGGAAGGAAAAAGAAGAAAAGGATTGAAGGTTTAGAAGGAAAGGGAGGAGAGGAAGAAGAGGATAGAAGGAGAGGAAGGAGATAAAAGCAGGCAAGAAATGAAAGAAGTAAGGAACAAGGGGAGGAAGGAAACTGAGGAGAGGATGGATGGAGTGAAGGAAAGAAATGAGGAAGGAATTAGAGGAAAGAAACAGTGGAGAAAAAGGAACGGAGGAGAGAAAGTGTGGATGAATGGAAAACGAGAAAAGAAGGAGTGAAGGGAATAATTGAAGGAGAGGAAGGAGATAAAGGCAGGGAAGGAAGGAGGAAAGTGGGGAGAGGAAGAAGAGAATGGATGGAAGGAATGAAACAGTGGAGGAAAAGGAATGGAGGAGAGAAAGGGTGAATAGAAAGCGAGGAAAGAAGAAGGAGTGAAGGGAAAAATTGAAGGAGAGGAAGGAGATAAATGCAGAGAAGGAAGGAAGGGGAAAAGGGAGGAGAGGACGAAGAGAATGGGTGGAAGGAAGGAAACAGTGGAGAAAAAGGAAAGTGGGGAGAGAAAGGGTGGATAGATGGAAGGAGTGGAAAGAAGAAGGAGTGAAGGGAAGAATTGAAGGAGAGGAAGGAGATAAAAGTAGGGAAGGAAGGAGGAAAGGGAGGAGAGGAAGAAGAGAATGGATAGAAGGAAGGAAAGGAAGGAAACAGTGGAGAAAAAGGAAAATGGGGAGTGAAAGGGTGGATAGATGGAAGAAGTAGAAAGAAGAAGGAGTGAAGGGAAGAATTGAAGGAGAGGAAGGAGATAAGGGCAGGGAAGGGAGGGAGGGGGGAGAGGAAGAAGAGAATGGATTGAAGGAAACGAAGGAAACAGTGGAGAAAAAAGGAAAGTGGGGAGAGAAATGGTGGATAGATGGAAGGAGTGGAAAGAAGGAGTGAAGGGAAGGAAGAAGAGGAAGGAAAGGGAGGAGGTACAGGAAAGAGAAGGAAGGAGAGATGGAGGAAGGAGGAGAGATGTGTCTTCTACCTGGACAGAGAAGTTTTGGGGAAGAAGAGGACAAGACAGAACATCCGAGCCCCTTTCCTCTTTCCATCTCAATTGAGATAAAAGGGAAAGATCAATATAATATTGGGCAAAGCCTCTGCCTTCCTCTTGGTCTGTATCCTCCAAACAAATGCAGGCTGGTGGGTTTGGAGGCCGGAACATCCCCACTGAGATCTGGTCAACTGAGCCCTTTGGCTGCCCAGTGCCAAACTTGGAGGTCATTGCAAAAAGCAGCAATATTGTGCAATGGATGGAAATACAATTGGAAAAAAGCAAGGGGCTTCCTTCCTCTGGCAAACAATGAGCACACAAGGTGTGGTTGGAGTGGGACACAACGTATGACTTAGTGGGTGTGTTTGGAAACCCCTTTGGAAAAACAAATAGGGTTTTTTCTCTGCCTGTGTCTCGTAGGCACAAAAGAGAGTCTCCCTAATCCGCCCAGTTTCGTGGCACAGCTTTGCCCTTTCCTGAACCTGGACATCTGTGCTTGCTTTGCATTCAAAATCAGGCTGGAAAGGCTGCATGAGGGTAATTACTGGCACTTAAGGCCCCCTCCGTAGGCTCGGAATCGAATTAGCCTCCAGGAGCACAGCTGAGCCCCCCATTCCTTGCCTCTTGGGCCCCAAAGGGAGGGTCTGCCCATTGTGTATAAGGAGAGAGATGTATAGGGAGCACCTGCCACTCATCCCGAGCCCGATAATGAGGCTTGGGAGGCGGCCAGGCCCCCTCTTGCCTTCCTTTCTCTTTGATTTGAGGCTCCTTGCCGCTTTGCATCATTTGCCGGCTTCTCTCTCTTTCAAGGCATGCGCACAGGCTCCATTGCCACACCTCTGCAGCAAGAAAAGGGCCAAGGGCTCCAAAGAGGCATTTCTTTCTCCGCAATTGCAAATCTGGCCTTGCACGATTGGAAAGGGTCCATTTCGGCCTTTGACAGCTCCGTAGGCATCAATGCCAAGCCCGGCTGGAACTTGAGCAACCGAGGCAAAGAAATAGGGCAACGCCTCCACAGGCCTCTTGTCTTTTTCCTCTTGATTGCGATGCACCAGGAGGAGCTGGCACTTAATATATGCGCATGCTAATTGTGTGCCTGTGAATAATTCATTGCAAAAACCATAGGTCATGAGATTGGCACATCGGACTGATGCAGGATAGAGCTGTGTCTTTGTGTCTCAATCCAAAGCAGGATATAAATATTTATTATAATTAACATTATCGTTGGGAAACCTCACTTTAATGCTCAACATATGCACATGTAATTATGTGCATCCAACCAATGTGCAACAGAGCTCTGTCTTTGCATCTCAATCTAAAGCAAGATATAAGTTATTATTATTATTGATATTATTATCAAGAAGCCTTGCTTTAATACTCAATATATCCACATGCTAATTGTGTGTGTTTAAATAATCAATTGCCAAACCCGTAAGTCCTGAACACATTCGACTGGTGCAAGAATTCCAACTTTGCATCTCAGTCGAGAAATAAAAGCAAATAACAATAACAAGAAAAGTCATTGGGAAGCCTTGCTTGACATTTCTTACTAGTTGAGGAGAGATTTATGGCAGTGGGGGTCGGGACCCTTGGGGGAGTCGTGAGGGGGTGTCAGAGGGGTCGCTAAAGACCATCAGAAAGCACAGTATTTTTTGTTGGTCATGGGGGATTTTGTGTGGGAAATTTGGCCCAATTCTATCCTTGGTGGGGTTCAGAGTGCTCTTTGATTGTAGGTGAACTATAAATCCCAGCAACTACAACTCCCAAATGTCAAGGTCTATTTTCCCCAAACTCCACCACTGTTCAGATTTGGCCATACTGAGTATTCGTGCCAAGTTTGGTCCAGATCTCTGAGTCCACAGTGCTCTCTGGATATAGGTGAACTACAACTCCAAAACTCAAGGTCAATGCCCACCAAACCCTTTCAGTATTTTCTATTGTTCATAGGACTTCTGTATGCCAATATTGGTTCAATTCCAATATTGTTTGTAGATGAACTATAAATTCCAGCACCTACAACTCCCAAATGTCAAGGTCTATTTCCCCCAAACTCCACCAGTGTTTGCATTTGGGCATATTGAGTATTTGTGCCAAGTTTGGTTCAATTTCATCATTGGTGGAGTTCAGAATGCTCTTTTATTGTAGGTTAACTATAAATCCCAGCAACTACAACTCCTAAATGACAAAATCAATAACCCTCAACCTCACCAGTATTCAAATTTGGACGTATTGGGTATTTGTGCCAAATTTGGTCCAGTGAATGAAAATACATCCTGCATATCAGATATTTACATTATGATTCATAACAATAGCAAAATGACAGTTATGAAATAGCAACAAAATAATGTTCTGGTTGGGGGTCTCCACAACATGAGGAACTGTATTAAAGGGTTTCGGCATTAAGAAGGCTGAGAAAGATCGATTTAAGGCTTGCTTATAATAATAATAATTCCTCCAGGCTGGTAGTTCTGCTAATCTGTAGCAAAGAAAAACAAAGTCTGTTGCCAAAACAGCCAGGAAACTTGTGATGCCTCTGATGTTCTTTGGTGAAACGCTGAGTTCTGTAAAAAGAACTGCAATTTCCAAAGGCTAAATTGGTTGACCTTTAAGGTTTTTAAGAGCCGCTTTTTGAGACCATTAGCTGCTCTCTGATATTCCCAGGGTCCCTTATCCCCACTTGGGATTTAGAGGGGGAAAGGGAGTGTTGACTTGGGGAAAAGGGCCCCTTTGAGGCAGAACTGCGGGCCCCGGGACAAAGGGCTTTACTTTATCTCTGCCTTGCGATCTGCACTTTCCTTCATCATGCGGTGTCCTATGAATCCTTCCCAGAACTGGGCCAAGGTTAATTGCGGGGAGGACAAGAGAGAAAGAGAAGCATTTCTTCTCTCACTTCCATCATTGCTTTGCTTGAGGCAACATTTGCCCAGATTATTATTAGATATTTATCCTCTTGGTTGTTGTAGGGTTTTTTGGGCTATATGACCATGTTCTAGAGGCATTCTCTCCTGACGTTTCGCCTGCATCTATGGCAAGCATTCTCAGAGATTGTGAAGTCTGAGGTTTGAAGCCTCTGAGGATGCTTGCCATAGATGCAGGCGAACGTCAGGAGAGAATGCCTCTAGAACATGGCCATATAGCCCGAAAAAACCTACAACAACCCAGTGATTCCGGCCATGAAAGCCTTCGACAATTTATCATCTTGTTTTATGGCCAAAGTATATGGGGTTCTCCAGACGCATTGCTGCACCAGAATACAGCTGAGATTTTGGACCCAGGGCCACTTTTGAGTGCATCCGCATTGTAAAATTAATGCAGTTTGGTACCACTCAATACTATAAAATCCTAGAAGTTGGGCATCGAATCGTTGCCTCTGTAAACAGCCCTGCATTGCCTGAGGGCTGAGAAGGGCGGTATATAAATATAGTAAATAAATAAATTGTAGTTTTACTAAGGGTGTATCTACATATTGTCGAAGGCTTTCATGGCCAGAACTACTGGGTTGTTGTAGGTTTTTTCAGGCATTTTCTCCTGACGTTTCGCCTGCATCTACGGCAAGCATCCTCAGAGGTACCTCGCTACCTCTGAGGATGCTTGCCATAGATGCATGCGAAACGTCAGGAGAGAATGCCTCTAGAACATGGCCGTATAGCCCGAAAAAACCTACAACAGAGGTAGTGAGGTACCTCTGAGGATGCTTGCCATAGATGCAGGTGAAACATCAGGAGAAAATGCCTCTAGAACATGGCCATATAGCCCAAAAAAACCTACAACAACCCGGTGCATCTACACTTAAATAGCCAAGGGAACAATTCCTATAAATCTGGCTCTTTGGCAGAGAAGAACCAAGACCTTGTAAAACTGCCACATAGGAAAACTCAGTCCAAGCCCTCCCAACAGATGGCCATCTAATCTCTGCTTAAAAACCTCCAAAGAAGGAAGGAGACGCCAATGGACTCTCAAGCAGCATATGAATATCTCTTACTGTCAGAAAGTTCTTCCTAATGTGGAGGTGGAATCTCTTTTCCTGCAATTCGAATTCATGGCTTCATTGTGCCCTAGTCTCTGGAGCAGTAGAAAACAAGCTTGGCCTCTTCTCCTCAATGGGACATACTTTCCAATATGTAAACATGGCCTCTCGTGCCCTCTTCCCGGCCCCTGAGCTGCGCACGATTCTCTTGCTGCATTGCACACTGGATACCCATGGCTCCTGAATCGTGCGCCAGAGAGCCGTCATGCAAGGTCATGTTCGCCATTCACTTAGAAGATGACTCTGCATAAATCCCTTTGAGCATCTACACTGGAGAATGAATGCAAAACTACAACTCCCATGATTCGAGGTCTGCTATTTGCAAGCCAGAGAAGTTTCTCTTCAGGTAAACAAGACATCTTGGTTTCAGGACCATGGCCAGGGAAGCACATTCAACTCTCAAGAAGGCAAGCCAAGGGAAAGGCTCCTCCTCCTCTTTCCTTGCACAATCCATGCAAAATCCGTGTTATCTGGCCCTTGGAAACTGCAGCTAGTAAATGCATCTCAAATTTAACTGATCTACAGAGCCTTCCCAAAGAACTCTTGCATTACAAGTTATCAACTTCATCATCTCAATCTCTCTCTCTCTCTCTCTCTCTCTCTCTCTATATATATATATATATATATATGTATTAATATGGCCACCACTCTGGGGAGACACTATAATAATGTAAAATAATAATATAAAAATATATTAACAGCTCTAAGAGCTAGATCCAACTGTAAGATCAAACTTTGGCCCTCCAGGTGTTTTGGACTTCAGCTCCCCCAATTCCTAACAACTGGTAGGCTGTTAGGAATTGTGGGAGTTGGAGTCCAAAATACAATTGAGGGCTGAAGTTTGCCCATGCTTGGTGTAGAAGCATTGACAGTTTGGCCTGGGTCTTGCAAATTCAGGACAGTTTGTCCACCTGCGTTCCTCTTTTCTTGCCAAGGCAAACCTGCCACAGAGTTTCCTTTCCATCACACACATGAACATGCATTGCATTGATTTATTCTGTCTAATCATTTTCTTTCTAATTGTTTTCCTCTCTCTTTAGTTCTGGGAGGTGATCAGTGACGAACACGGCATAGACCCCAGCGGGAACTATGTGGGCGATTCCGACTTGCAGCTGGAAAGGATCAGCGTCTATTACAATGAGGCCTCTTGTAAGTCCTCCTGGTTGCGTTCCCAAAGGTTGGGATATTAGCCACATTTTGGAGACTACCAGCCCTTAGGTCAAGGTCAATTTCTGCAATGGAACCCCTTGGGCTCTTTATGGGATCTTATTGAACATAAACTATATTGCCTTCTTTGTCTCTCCAGCACACAAATACGTTCCCCGTGCCATCTTGGTGGACCTGGAACCAGGCACTATGGACAGCGTCCGCTCCGGGGCTTTCGGACATCTCTTCAGACCAGACAACTTTATTTTTGGTATGGCCCCTTGAGCTTTTCCATAGAGCTCCTAAGCTGGCACCTGGTTCTTCCCAAAGCCAATGGTAGATCTTACGATGCACAGGATTTTAACTGCTCCATTTTGAAGGGATTTGGATCTTGGAGTAACTGGAGATATGGGAAACATCTGGATTGGAGAGACGCCTATAAGGAGGGAGGAGGGAGAATGCTTTAAAGGAAGCATGTTAAGATTAATTTTGTCATATGTGCCTTCAAGTCATTTCTCCCTTAATGGTGACACTCGTGTGTGTAGTTCCACCACCCTCTCCATTTGGGATGTCAACTGGGACACCCATCCATAAGCTGGTCCACCACTATCTTCACCTGGGATGGTCAACTGGACAAGTCCATCCAGGAGTTGGCCTGCCACTTTCTGTCCTTGGGTTGGGAAGCTCCATATGTTAGTTCACCCATCCCTTCTCCATCTGGGTTGCACAAGTCCATACATGAATTAGCCCGCCACCACTTTCTCCAGCTGTTTTGGGCAAGTGCATAAATGAGTGGGACCAAAACCTTATTAGGTCAACTGGGCAAGTTCATTCATGAGCCCTTCTCCACTTGGGCAAGTGCATAAATGAATGGGCCCACAACTGCGCTTGGTCAGCTGGGCAAGTCCATTCATGAATTGGCCTACCATCTTCTCCATCCAGTTTGGGCAAGTCACTGTATGAGCTGGCCCATCACCTTCTCCACATGGGTTGGTCAACTGCAAGTCCATGCATGGGTTGGTACATCACTGTCTTCCCCTGGGATGGTCAACTGGGTAAGTCCATTGATGACTTGGCCCTCTACCCTCTCCAACTGAGTTGTGCAAGTGGGCAAGTCCATCAATGAGCTGTCCCACCACCTTCTCTATGGCAAATCCATGGCCTCCAAGGTTGATCATTGACTGAGCCCAAGCGTTCCCATGTCTCTTCCTCTGCAGGGCAAAGCGGGGCTGGCAACAACTGGGCCAAGGGCCACTACACAGAGGGGGCTGAGCTGGTGGACTCTGTCCTGGATGTGGTGCGGAAGGAGTGTGAGAACTGTGACTGCCTGCAGGGTTTCCAGCTGACCCACTCACTGGGGGGCGGCACGGGGTCTGGCATGGGCACCCTCCTGATCAGCAAGGTCCGTGAGGAATACCCTGACCGGATCATGAACACTTTCAGCGTGGTGCCTTCACCCAAGGTCTCCGACACGGTGGTGGAGCCCTACAACGCCACCCTCTCCATCCACCAGCTGGTGGAGAACACAGACGAGACCTACTGCATCGACAATGAAGCCCTCTATGACATCTGCTTCCGGACCCTCAAGCTGGCCACCCCAACCTATGGCGACCTCAACCACCTGGTCTCAGCCACCATGAGTGGCGTCACCACCTCATTGCGCTTCCCTGGGCAGCTCAACGCTGACCTGCGCAAGCTGGCTGTCAACATGGTGCCCTTCCCACGCCTCCACTTCTTCATGCCAGGCTTCGCGCCACTGACCGCCCGAGGCAGCCAGCAGTACCGTGCTCTGACCGTCCCAGAGCTGACCCAGCAGATGTTCGATGCCAAGAACATGATGGCGGCCTGTGACCCTCGCCATGGACGCTACCTGACGGTGGCTACCGTCTTCCGTGGCCGCATGTCCATGAAGGAGGTGGACGAGCAGATGCTGGCCATCCAGAGCAAGAACAGCAGCTACTTCGTGGAGTGGATCCCCAATAACGTAAAGGTGGCCGTCTGCGACATTCCGCCCCGGGGGCTCAAGATGTCGTCCACCTTCATCGGCAACAGCACCGCCATCCAGGAGCTTTTCAAGCGCATCTCAGAGCAGTTCACAGCCATGTTCAGGCGCAAGGCCTTCCTCCATTGGTACACCGGCGAAGGCATGGATGAGATGGAGTTCACCGAAGCCGAGAGCAACATGAATGACCTGGTCTCCGAATACCAGCAGTACCAGGATGCCACGGCCGAGGAAGAAGGCGAGATGTACGAAGACGACGAGGAGGAGTCCGAGGCCCAGGGGGCCAAGTGATGCCCCCTCCGCTGTTAGCGGTGGATGATGGGAGGTGGGGCTCGGCTCCTCCTGGTTGAGACCGCAGCTCCAGCACCATCCATCTCTCGCTCTTCATTTTGCTGAGTTTTGTAGGCAACCGGCTTCTAGTTGCTTCTGACCCATGGGTTCCCAAACATCAAAGTTCAGTCTCTTCTAAACCATCATCCCCGTCCCCCTCCCTAGAACCGTACAGTGGGGAGGAAATAAGGATAGGATTGTCACCCGTTTCCAATTAAAAACATGACCGGGTTTTTCATCCAGCCCTAAAAGAGACAGTACTTTGACGCAATGCATTTGCAACACGAATTTATCCACAAGTGTATCATCTAAGTGCAAAACAGTAAGTGAACCTTTAGATTCGATACCTAGGTGCATCCCATTAAACAGCCACAGGTTCAAGGGCACAGCCACACTGTTGAATTAATGCTCTTTGGCACCACTTTAACTGCCTTGGTTCAATACTATGGAATCCACGGCGTTGGAGTTATACAGGGTCCTTAGCCTTCTTTGCCAAAGAGTGCAGGCGCCTCCTCAAGCTACAGCTCCCAGGATCCCATAGCATTGATCACAGCAGTTGAAGTGGTGCCAAACTGCATTAATTCAACAGTGTAGAGACGGCCCCAAGTCCAAATCTTGGACAGATTATCCTAAAAAGTTGAATTTTCCAGCACTGGGATGCTGATACTTCCAAAAATCTGGGATAAAAAGCAACAAGATGCCTTCGATCATTGCTTGGCTTGTTTCCATTTAGCAGAAACCCAGCTCACAAAGGTGGGATCCAGGGATTTGTAGTTTGGTGAGACTCCAACCCTCTTTGGCTAAGAAGACTAAATCCCTTGTAAAACTACAACTCCCATGGTTCCATAGGATGGGGCCACAGTAGTTTAAAGCAGTGTAAAACTGCAGAAATCCGACAACGTTGATGTAAATCCATCCAAATTTGACCTTTCAAACCCATCCGATTCCTGAAGCTCCCGATTCGCATCCCTCCCTTTAACTGAGCCGATAGATCCTTGTACTTTTTGCACCGACTCTTATGTACTCATTTATGCATTGTTTGGTTTCGCAAGGACATCGAACGGGTTTCTTATAATAATAAACCCTCCTGGACATTTCGAAAAAGGACTGGTTTGGATCCACTTTGGTGAAATTATGGGATTTGGCTGTTCTTCGTCCTCATGACAATGCTCCTTCCCTTTCTTGCCACTGTACGCTTGAGCGCATCTGACGACAGACTTTGATAACTTTTGAGGGCCCTGGTTTTCATTTTTTACTGGTCTGTGTCTCTTTTTATGTTTTGGAATATTTAATAAATCTATTGCTGTCCAGCATTGAAGCAACTCCATTTCTAGGAAAGGGGGGCAAAGGGAAGGAATACAAAATATTGAAAATTAATCAAATAACGGCATATTCCAATAATTCAGTGTTTCTCAACCTGGGGATCAGGGCCCCTGGGGCGATTGCGAGGGGGTGTCAGAGGGGTCACCAAAGACCACCAGAAAACACAGTATTTTCTGTTGGTCATGGGGGTTCTATATGGGAAGTTTGGCCCAATTCTGTCCTTGGTGGGGTTCAGAATGCTCTTTGATTGTAGGTGAACTATAAATCCCTGCAACTACAACTCCCAAATGTCAAGGTCTATTTCTCTCAAACTCCACCAGTGTTCACATTTGGCCATATTGATTATATGTGCCAAGTTTGGTCCAGATCCATCATTGTTTGAGTCCACAGTACTTTCTGGATGTGGGTGAACTACAACTCTAAAATTCATGGCCAATGCCCAACAAACCTTTCTAGTATTTTCTGTTGGTCGTGGGAGTTCTGTGTACCAAGGTTGGTTCAATTACATCATTGATGAAGTTCAGAATGCTCTCTGATTGTAGGTGAACTATAAATTCCAGCAACTACAACTCCCAAATGTCAAGGTCTATTTTCCTCAAACTCCAGCAGTGTTCACATTTGGCCACATGGATTATTTGTGCCAAGTTTGGTCCAGATTCATCATTGTTTGAGTCCACAGTGTTTTCTGGATGTGGGTGAACCACAACTCCGAAAACTCATGGCCAATGCCCACCAAACCCTTCTAGTATTTTCTGTTGGTCACGGGAGTTCTGTGTACCAAGTTTGATTCAGTTCCATCGTTGGTGGAATTCATAATGCTCTTTGGTTGTAGGTGAACTATAAATCCCAGCATCTACAACTCCCAAATGACAAAACCAATCCCCCCCAACCCCACCAGTATCGGATATTTGTGCCAAATTTGGTCCAGTGAATGAAAATACATCCTGCAGATGAGATATTTACATTACAATTCATGACAGGAGCAAAATTCCAGTTATGAAGTAGCAACAAAAATAATCTTATGGTTGGGAGTTACCACAACATGAGGAACTGGATTAAGGGATTGCACATTAGGAAGGTTGAGAAACAGTGGTGATGATTATTTTATATTATTACTATTAGGATCACTTGTGCCGTCACACCCAGATGCTATAAGGTTAAAACTAAGATGTGCTTCTCTCTTTATCTGGGGGTCTTTCTTTGAAGCAATAACTCAATACTTTCAGCAACTGATGCCAGTCAAGATATGAACATCAACAAAATATTTATTTCCAAAGTCCTTGGCAGACTTGGCACAGCTTGATAAAGTTACAACATAAAACAGTCAATTTGGGAAACCATAGAGATGTTCTTCCTTTCCTTTTCTTCAATTACTGGGGTAACTTTTCTCCAAAAGGTAGAAAAAAATCCTGGGATCTTTCACCCTAACTCTGAACTGCTATGGTTAGAAAGAACAGGTCTTCCCCTATCTAAGCTCAAGGTTAGCTTTGGAGATGAAGTAATGCTCAATAGTATTCAATAACTATTTCTCTCTATTTCTCAATAACTCAATTTCTATCTATAACTCAATTTCTTAATTACTCAATTCCTATTCTATCTATCTCAGTATCTCAATTGTACTTACAATGGCTTGTCAGAGCTGCCTGAGCTTGACCTAACAGCACATCTGAGGCTTTTTTTTCTCTACTGAAAGAGGCAGGGGAGATTCGAAAATGGAGATCTCAACCCCAGGAAAAAGGCCGGACTCCAAACCCAAAGAGATATTTCTAAACCAATAACTGCAGAGGGCCTGCAGCCTGGCCTTCCAGACTCTGATACTGTTTAACTTATTGTTATTATTATTATTTATTAACTTTATTTATACTCCGCTAAAATCTCCCGAAGGACTCAATGCGGCTTACAAAGGCCAAGGCCACCAACGAAACAACAGCATACAAATACAACAATAAAACTCATAAAACAAATAATAAAACATCAAGCAAAACAATAAACACTAAAACAATGACACCATTACGCATTTAAAACCTAAGGCCAGGCCAAATATAATGGACAAATTTAGAAAGTGCTGGACATGACAGGTGAAATGTAGAGGTTTTTGGAGGTAGGTGCAATGTGCAGACAATCCTAAATCTCTAACAAAGTGCATTTGGGACATGATGCTAGGAGTTTCCTATTCTGAGAAAGCACACTGGAACAGCCAGGTCTTCAGGCTCTTCCTGAAGACTGCCAATGTTGGGGCTAGTCTGATGTCCTTGGGGAGAGAGTTCCAGAGTTGGGGGGCCACCACAGAGAAGGCCCTGTCCCTTGTCCCCACCAAACGCGCTTGCGACGCAGGTGGGATCATGAGCAGGGCCTCTCCAGATGATCGAAGGAATCATGTGGGTTCATATATGGAGATGCGATCATGCAAGTAGGCGGGTCCCAAACCATTTAGGGCTTTGTAGGTGAACACCTGCACCTTGAATTGGGACCGGAAGATGAACGACAGTCAATGGAGCTCCTTAAACAGGAGGGTTGACCTCTCTCTGTAAGGAGCACCAGTTAACAATCTAGCCGCCGACAGTTGGACCAGTTGGAATTTCCGAGCCGTTTTCAAGGGCAGCCCCACATAGAGCGCATTACAGTAGTCCAATCTAGAGGTGACCAAGGCATGGACCACCCCGGCCAGATCAGCCTTTACGAGGTACGATCGCAGTTGGCGCACGAGTCTCAATTGTGCAAAAGCCCTCCCGGCCACCACTGATGCCTGAGCCTCAAGCGTAAGTGATGAATCCAGGAGGACACCCAGCACTTCCAGGGTGCTGCTGGGTCTATAGCAACCCTGGGGAAATACAAAGGAAAGCTATCCCATGCAGCTAAAAGGCAATGTAACCCATGCTCCTGGAAGACGGAACATCACTAATTTGTAATAATATATTACAAATTATAGAACAAAGATCAAAACAGCAATGCTCATCAAATGTAAATATGGAGCTTCCCTATCAATGGAGGCAGTCTATTCGCTCCAGGTTTTAGTCCAAACTTCGGCAGATTATCAAGACAATCTGCCTAGGAATATTCTAGGTATCTATTAAAATATTTATTTCGGTATTTATATTCCACTTTACATCTGAAGAACTCAGAGTTCCAAAGAGAGAGAGAGAGAGAGAGAGAGAGAGAGAGAGAGAGAGAGAGAGAGAGAAACTAACATTAATAAAGAACTATGTTGTTGAACAGACTCAAAATAGATATTAAATGGGCTAAAGTGCCCTGAATTACTCTATTTGGAATATTATTAGGCCAAAGTGCCTAAGGATGTTTTCAATATTTATACCCAACCCAAGGTAGAATGCAAGAAAATCAGTTTAACAAAGAATGCTATTGCTTTACAGACTAAAAATTGGTATTACGTGATTCATCATGAGATACTTTAGAATTTAAATGTACTGCAAAGCCCATGGTTGCTTCCAGAAACCCTGGTTGTCCATGAAACACAATATTTTCATCTGAATCCTTCGCATTGCAATACCATAACATTGGAAGCCTGCAAACATTGCTTATTATATCCACAGACAAAGTACAACTCCCATGATTTAACAGCATCTGAACCATAGCCAAACTACAACTCCCAGGATTCCATAACATTAAGCCATAGCCAGACTTCATCTCCCAGGTTTTCACAGCACTGAACCATGGCCAAACGACAACTCCCAGAGTTTCACAGCATTGAGCCGTCACCAAACTACAACTCCCAGGATTTAATGGCACTGAGCCACGGCCAAGCTCCAACTCCCAGGGTTTCATAGAATTGAATCATAACCAGACTACAACTCCCCGGATTCCATAGCATTAAGCCATAGCCAAACTTCAACTCGAGCTTCATATCACTGAGCCATGGCTAAACTACAACTCCCAGGGTTTCACATCACTGAGCCATCACCAAACTACAACTCCCAGGATTCCACAGCATTAAGCGACAGCCAAACTTCAACTCGCAGTTTCATAGCACTGAGCCATGGCCAAATTACAACTCCCAGGGTTTCAAACATTGAGCCATTGCCAAACTACAACTCCCAGAATTTCATAGCACTGAGCCATGGCCAAATTACAACTCCCAGATTTTCACATTTGAACCATGGCCAAACTACAATTCCCAGAATTTTGTAACACTGAGCCATTGCCAAACTACAATTCCCAGAGTTTCACAGCACCGAGTCATAGGCAAACGGCAACTCCAAGGATTCCATAGCACTGAGCCATATTTATTTATTTATTTATTTCATTTACTTATACCCCGCCCTTCTCACCCCGGGGGGGACTCGGGGCGGCTTACAGAGGAGGCACAATTAGATGCCCAAATCCATTGACAAGCAGTACAAAATACAAAAAAGCAATTCAACAGTTAAATTAAAACATCAATGCATAATAAAATATTAAAACAATCTCATGCTCGGGTTCAGAGTCCATATATCCATTCCATTCCATTTGTCCTTGTCTATCGTCAGATCCTTAATTTAGTTGCCAGTGTGTCCAAAGGCTTGGTCCCAAACCCAGGTCTTCAGTTTTTTCCTGAATGCCAGAAGGGAAGTCGCCGATCTAATCTCCCCGGGGAGTGAGTTCCACAGGTGGGGGGCCACCACTGAGAAGGCCCTGCTCCTCGTCCCCACCAGCCTCACTTGTGACAGTGGGGGTCGAGAGCAGGGCCTCCCCAGAAGATCTTAAACTTCGAGGTGGGATGTAGAGGGAGATCCGTTCGGACAGATACACTGGGCCGGAACCGTATAGGGTTTTGTAGGTCAAACCAGCACTTTGAATTGTGCTCGGAATTGGATCGGCAGCCAGTGGAGCTGACGCAGCAGGGGGGTGGTATGCTCCCTGTACGTCGCTCCGGTGAGCAATCTGGCTGCTTCTCGCTGGACTAGTTGAAGTTTCCGAGCAGTCTTCAAAGGCAACCCCACGTAGAGTGCGTTGCAGTAATTCAACCGGGATGTGACAAGAGCGTGGACCACCGTGGCCAGATCCGACTTCCCAAGGTATGGGCGCAGCTGGCGCACAAGTTTTAATTGTGCAAAAGCTCCCCTGGCCACCGCTGAGACCTGGGGTTCCAGGCTCAGCGATGAGTCCAGGATCACTCCCAAGCTGCGAACCTGCGTCTTCAGGGGGAGTGTAACCCCGTCTAACACAGGCTGTAACCCTATACCCTGTTCGGCCTTGCGACTGACCAGTAGGACCTCTGTCTTGTCTGGATTCAATTTCAATTTGTTAGCTCTCATCCAGTCCGATTTGTTAGCTCTCATCCAGTATAGCCAAACTATAACTCCCAGAATTTCATAGCACTGAACCATGGCCAAACTTCAACTCCCAGGGTTTCATAGCACTGAATCAAAACCAAACTACAACTCCGAGGCTTCCATAGCATTAAGCCATAGCCAAACTTCGACTACGGCCCACCTTGACATTTGCAATCTTCCGGGGAGGCCCTGCTCTCAATCCCACCTTTGTTGCAAATGCGCTTGGTGGGGACAAGGGACAGGGCCTTCTCAGCGGTGGCCCCCCGCCTGTGGAACTTGCTCCCCAGTTAAATTAGGTCAATGGCTTCCCTCCTTCAGGAAAAAGTTGAAGATGTGGCTATGGGACCAGGCATTCGGATAGCAGGCTGACAATAAAAATGACGACAATGCTATGGAAAATGGACTATGGACAGACTTCGGATTAAGTTGTTGATCGTAGAACCCAGGCTTGTCATGCCAGCTAATTCAATTTGGACTATTTAAAATGGTTTAAAATCTAATTTTAATGTTTTACTTATTAGGTAATTGTTGTTTTCTCTGCTGTATATGGGGGCATGCATCAAATTGCTGCCAGCTATAAGCCGCCCTGAGTCCCCCTTCGGGGGTAGAGAAGGGAGGGGTACAAATATTGGAAATAAATAAATAAATAAATTTGAACCATGGCCAAACTACAACTTCCAGAATTGTGTAGCACTGAGCCACTGCCAAACTACAACTCCCAGAGTTTCATGGCACTGAGTCACAGGCCAACTGCAACTCCAGGGATTCCATAGCACTGAGCCATAGCCAAACTACAACTTTCAGAATTTCATAGCACCGAGCCATGGCCAACCTGCAACTCCCAGGATTCCATAGCATTTGAGTCATAGCAGTTATATCCCCATACCAAAAAAAGGGAAATACTAAAGACTGCTCAAACTTCCGTACAGTGGCCCTTATTTCTCATGCCAGTAAGGTAATGCTCAAGATCCTGCAAGGAAGACTCCAGCAAGACATGGAGAGGGAGTTGTTGGATGTACAAGCTGGGTTTCGAAAAGGCAGAGGAACGAGAGACTAGATTGCCAACATCCGCTGGATAATGGAGAAAGGCAGGGAGTTTCAGAAAAACATCTATTTCTGTTTTGTTGACTATTCTAAAGCCTTTGACTGTGGATCATAATAAATTGTGGCAAGTTCTTAGTGGTATGGGCATACGAAACCACCTTGTCTCTCTCACGAGGAATCTGTATAAGGACCAAGTTGCAACAGTCAGAACTGACCATGGAACAACAGACTGGTTCAAGATTGGGAAAGGCGTACGGCAGGGTTGTATCCTCTCCCCCAACCTATTCAACTTGTATGCAGAACACATCATGCGATGTGCGGGGCTTGATGAATGCAAGGCTGGGGTAAACTTACTTACTTACTTCTTACTTAGGCGATCCCTCGTAGTTCGAGGATGATGGTCCTCCAAGTTCTGTGTCCTGGCAGTGGGTCCGTAGGTGACTGTGGAGCCCTATTCTTGATCTGCATGTTCTCCCGGAGTGAGGGCATTGGTTTCCAGGTGGAAAGTGGTCTCGGTTGGGGTTGGCTTGACGCGCCTTCCTCTTGGCACATTACTCTCTTTCACCCTCCATTTGTGCCTCTTCAAATTCTACAGCACTGCTGGTCACAGCTGACCTCCAGCTGGAGCGCTCAAGGGCCAGGGCTTCCCAGTTCTCAGTGTCTATGCCAGAGTTTTTAAGGTTGGCTTTGAGCCCATCTTTAAATCTCTTTTTCCTGTTCACCAGCATTCCATTTTCCGTTCTTGAGTTCGAAGTAGAGCAACTGCTTTGGGAGAGGGTGGTCGGGCATCCGGACAACGTGGCTGGTCCAACAGAGTTGATGTCGGAGGACCATCACTTCGATGCTGATGGTCTTTGCTTCTTCAAGCACGCTGACATTTGTCCACCTGTCTTCCCAAGAGATTTGCAGGATTTTCCAGGGGCAGCGCTGATGGAATCATTCCAGGAGTTGCATGTGACGTCTGTAGACAGTCCACGTCTCGCAGGCATATAGCAGGGTTGGGAGGACAATAGCTTTATAAACAAGCACCTTGGTCTCCCTACGGGTGTCCCGGTCCTCAAACACTCTCTGCTTCATTCGGAAAAATGCTGCACTTGCAGAACTCAGGCGGTGTTGTATTTCGGTGTCGATGTTGACTTTGGTGGAGAGGTGGCTGCCAAGGGAGCGGAAATGATCAACATTTTCTAATGTTACACCATTAAGCTGTATCGCTGGCATTGGAGAGGGGTTGGCTGGTGTCTGCTGGAACTGCACTTTGGTTTTCTCGATGTTTAATGACAGGCCGAGCTTCTCGTATGCTTCTGCGAAGGTGTTTAGAGTGGCTTGTAGATCTTCTTCTGAATGCGCACATACGACGTTGTCATCAGCATACTGGAGTTCTATAACAGATGTTGTTGTAACCTTGGTTTTGGCTTTCAGTTCTTTATATATGGGCATACCAACACTTCTTTATATATGGGCATACAAAATCACCTTGTCTCTCTCCTGAGGAATCTGTATCAGGACCAAGTAGCAACAGTCAGAACTGACCATGGAACAACAGACTGGTTCAAGATTGGGAAAGGTGTACGACAGGGTTGTCTACTCTCCCCCAACCTATTCAACTTGTATGCAGAACACATCATGCAATGTGCAGGGCTTGACGAATGCAAGGCTGGGGTGAAAATTGCTGGAAGAAACATTAACAACCTTAGATATGCAGATGACACCACTTTGATGGCCGAAAGCGAGGAGGAGCTGAGGAGAAGCGCAAAAGTTGGGTTGCAGCTAAATATAAAAAAAAACCAAGATTATGGGAACAAGAATTATTGACAACTGGGAACAGAGGGAGAAAACGTGGAGGCCGTGACAGACTTTGTATTTCTAGGTGCAAAGATGACTGCAGGCGCAGACTGGAGCCAGGAAATCAGGAGACGCTTACTTCTTGGGAGGAGAGCAATCTTGATAAAATAGTGAAGAGCAGAGACATCTCACTGGCAACAAAGATCTGCATAGTCAAAGCAATGGTCTTCCCCATAGTAACCTACGGATGTGAGAGCTGGACCACAGGGAAGGCTGAGCGAAGGAAGAGAGACACTTTTGAGCTGTGGTGCTGGAGGAAAGTTCTGAGAGTGCCTTGGACCGCGAGAAGATCCAACCAGTCCATACTTCAGGAAATAAAGCCCGGCTGCTCATTGGAGGGAAAAATAGTAGAGGCCAAGAGGAAGTACTTTGGCCACATCATGAGGAGACAAGAAAGCTTAGAGAAGACAACGATGCTGGGGAAAATGGAAGGAAAAAGGAAGAGGGGCCGACTAAGGGCAAGGTGGACGGATGGCATCCTTGAAGTGACTGGATTGACCTTGAAGGAGTTGGGGGTGGTGACGGCCGACAGGGAGCTCTGACGTGGACTGGTCCATGAAGTCACAAAGAGTCGGGAACGACTCGTGTCAGGAGAGATTGCAAGTCGCTCCTGGTGTGAGAGAATTGGCCGTCTGCAAGGACGTTGCCCAGGGCACACCTAGATGATTAGATGTTCTTATCATCCTTGTGGGAGGCTTCTCTCATGTCCCCGCATGAGGAGCTGGAGCTGATAGAGGGAGCTCATCCACCTCTCCCCGGATTCGAACCTGCGACCTGTCGGTCTTCAGTCCTGCCGGCACAGGGGTTTAACCCACTGCGCCACCGGGGGACGACTGAACAACAACAACAACCAGTTCAAGTGAGGTCAATCCGCATTCATGCCACGGTGCTGATCTCCTTCCCATTGTTTTCCTTGCATTGGGCGCCTCTAGCGGCGGGCAGAGGCATTGCAGGCAACCCATTGCTGATTCGCTACCTCTTCTTGCTGCAGTTCCCTCTGAAGGCCGCTAGGAGGCAACAGCAGCGAGGGCGTGGCATTTCAGAAACCTCTTCCGGTTCCGGTGGAAGATGGAGCAAGTGAGGTGAAGGATGTAGCTCCAGGGGAAGCGGCCCAGTCAGGCCTCCACCTCCCTCCTCCATGGGCCAGCAGGTATTACTATTATTATTATGGTGCCACATTAGGTCCCACACTGGTTAGCTTTGATCCTTCTTCTTCTTGTTGTGTTGTCGAAGGCTTCCATGGCCGGAATCACTGGGTTGCCATGTTCCAGAAGCATTCTCTCCTGACGTTTCGCCTGCATCTATGGCAGGCACCCTCAGAGGTTGTGAGGTCTGTTGGAAACGAGGCAAGCGAGGTTTATGTATCTGTGGAATAATGTCCAGGGCGGGAGAAAGAACTCTTGTCTGCTTGAGGCAAGTCTGAATGTTGCAATTAGCCACCTTTAATGGCCTTGCAGTTTCAAAGCCTGGCTGGGTGCTGCCTGCGGGAATCTTATGTTGGGAGGTGTTAGCTGGCAATAGCACTCCTTTGCAAAGAAGGCTGAAGATTAGGTTCTTGTGGGTTTTTTCGGGCTATAGGGCCATGTTCTAGAGGCATTTCTCCTGACGTTTCGCCTGCATCTATGGCAAGCATCCTCAGAGGTAGTGAGGTCTGTTGGAAATAGGAAAATGGGTTTATATATCTGTGGAATGACTGGGGTGGGGCAAGAGCTCTTCTCTGCTGAAGCTAGGTGTGAATGTTTCAGCTGACCACCTTCATTAGCATTTGAAGGCCTGGCTGAGCCTGGGAAAATCTTTTGTTGAGAGGTGTTAAGATGTGCCTGGTTGTTTCCTCTCTGCTGTTTTGCTGTTGTAATTTTAGAGTTTTTTTTGAATACTGGTAGCCAGATTTTGTTCATTTTCATGGTCTCCTCCTTTCTGTTGAAATTGTTCACATGCTTGTGGATTTCAATGGCTTCTCTGTGTAGTCTGACATGGTGGTTGTTGGAGTGGTCCAGCATTTCTGTGTTCTCAAATAATATGCTGTGTCCAGGCTGGTTCATCAGGTGCTCTGCTATGGCTGACTTCTCTGGTTGAAGTAGTCTGCAGTGCCTTTCATGTTCCTTGATTCGTGTTTGGGCAATGCTGCGTTTGGTGGTCCCTATGTAGACTTGTCCACAGCTGCATGGTATATGGTAGACTCCTGCAGAGGTGAGAGGATCCCTCTTGTCCTTTGCAGAACGTAGCATTTCTTGGATTTTCTTGGTGGGTTTGTAGATTGTTTGTATGTTGTGTTTCCTCATCAGCTTCCCTATGCGGTCAGTGGTTCCCTTGATGTATGGCAGGAACACTTTTCCTCTGGGTGGATCTTCATCTTTACTCTCGTGGCTTGTTCTTGGTCTTGCAGCTCTTCTGATGTCTGAGGTGGAATATATATTAGCCTGGAGAGCCCAGTTGAGGTGGTTCAGTTCATCTTGGAGGAGGTGGGGTTCGCAGATTCTTTTTGCATGGTCTGCCAAGGTTTTAATGGTGCTTCTTTTTTGACTTGGGTGATGGTTGGAGTTTTTATGTAGATATCTATCTGTGTGTGTGGGTTTTCTGTAAACAGATGTGAGCCAATTGTTGATCTGGTTTGCAGTAGAAAAGGCAGTCTTCCTTCATTTTCTCTTTCCATGGTGAACTGGATGTTTGGGTGGATGCTGTTTAGATGGTCCAGGAACCTGTTAGTTCTTCTTCTCCATGGCTCCAAATGGTGAAAGTGTCATCCACATATCTACACCTAGCTTCAACAGACAAGAGTCCTTTGTCCCACGCTGGTCATTCCACAGATATATAAAACTCATTTTCCTATTTCCAACAGACCTCACTGAGTATGCTTGCCATAGATGCAGGCGAAACGTCAGGAAAAATGCCTCTAGAACATGGCCATATAGCCCGAAAAAACCCACAAGAACCTAGTGATTCCAGCCATGAAAGCCTTCGACAATACATAGAACTCTTGTCTGTTGGAGATAGATGTGAATGTTGCAATTGGCCACTTTTAATGGCCTTGCAGTTTCAAAGCCTGGCTGGGTGCTGCCTGTGGGAATCTTTTGTTGGGAGGTGTTAGCTGGCAATAGCACTCTTTTGCAAAGAAGGCTGAAGATCTTATGAAAATACTTGCCGTCCCCTGCCAGGCGTTGCTGTGGCCCAGTCTCATGATCTGGAAAATAAAGTAATGACAAAGTGTTGGTTTCTAATGTATGCAATTTCTTTATGCATGTGGGTAAACAGGACTTCTTGCTGTTTCTTTGTCAGTGTTGATGTGGAGATTATCTGGTTTGCCTACTCTGAACATGCAACATATTATTGTCCTTTAGGGGTCCCTTTCAAATATATGAGACTATATCTCTGTGTGTGTGAATCATATATAACTATCTATATCTATGGCTGGATGGCTCTTTGTCACTTCTTCACTTCACTTCTTTTCTTAATTAGTCGCTCTCCACCAAGGTGCTCCGAGCGACTTACAGTCTAAAATAGCATTTACACAATATAAAAACATTCAACAAAAAAACGTTCAACAGTGACTATTTGGCAAATTAGATCTGATTACTTAAATGCACAACCAAACAACCAAGTCTTTGTCAGGAGGGCTTTGATTACGTTTTCTTGCCCTGATGAAGGGAGTTGGACTGGATGGCCTTAAGTATTTTCTGTTGGTCATCAAGGTTCTGTGTGGGAAGTTTGTCCCAATTCTGTCGTTGGTGGGGTTCAGAATGCTCTTTGATTGTAAGTGAACTATAAATCCCAGTAACTATAACTCCCAAATGTTAGTGTCTATTTACCCCCAACTACATCTATGTTCATATTTGGGCATATGGAATATTCATGCCAAGTTTGGTCCAGATCCATAATTGTTTGACTCCACAGTGCTCTCTGGATGTAGGTGAACTACAACTCCCAAACTCAAGGTCAATGCCAACCAAATCCTTCTGGTTTTTTCTGTTGATCATGGGAGTGTTTTGTGCTAAGTTTGACCCAATTCCATTATTGGTGGAGTTCAGATGCTCTTTGATTGTAGGTGAACTATAAATCCCAGCAACTACAACTCCCAAATGACAAAATCAATTTTTGAGTGAAGGATATACATTGAGTTGGAGCCCCCGGTGGCGCAGTGGGTTAAACCGGCAGGACTGAAGACCGACAGGTCGCAGGTTCAAATCCGGGGAGAGGCGAATGAGCTCCCTCTACCAGCTCCAGCTCCTCATGCGGGGACATGAGAGAAGCTTCCCACAAGGCTGATAAAACATCAAAAAAACATCCAGGCATTCCCTGGGCAACGTCCTTGCAGACGGCCAATTCTCTCACACCAGGAGCGACTTGCAGTTTCTCAGGTTGCTCCTGACACGACAAAAAAAAATGAGTTGTTTGGTGTTGTGTGTCCAAATTTGATGTCAATTCGTCCAGTGGTTTTTGAGTTCTGTTAATCCCACAAACGAATATTACATTTTTATTTATATAGATAACTTACATGATTCCACAGCCTTAAGCCACGACAGTTAAAGTGGTGTCAAACAGCATCAATTATACAACAACAAAACTTTATTTATATACTGCTCTATCTCCCCGAGGGGACTCAGAGCAGTTTCCAAGTAACATCATCAATACACACAGAGTAAACAACATAAACATAAAATCAAAAAAGCTATATAAGCATAAAAAATCACAATAGCACATATATATATATATATATATATATATATATATATATATATATATAATCCTGCCTATTCAAGGCAGTTTAAAAAGGCCCGACCAAGGTTAGTGCAATTTCTAGAGGGCCCGGGAAATTAGGAGCAATGCTATAGCAGGCAACAACAATAATAGGTATGATCTATGGCTGTTCATTTCCGGAGCCTAATAGGAGGAAGTGATCTGGATAAGTGGTAGAAAAAGATATGGCCATATTCAACAATATCTGGGGCTGAGCTACAACACCCTTCACCAGGGCAAGAAAACATAATCAAAGCCCTCCTGACAAAGGGCCATCCATCCATTCACACACACACACACACACACACACACACACACACATGTATATGACAGATGCAGTATCAAAGATTTGAAAGAGACCCCTAAAGAAGGACACTGATATGTTGCATGTTCCAGAGTGGGCAAACCAGACAATCTTGACCTCAACTCTGGCAAAGAAACAGCAAGAAATACTGTTTACCCACAAGCATAAAGAAATTACATATATTAGAAACCAACACTTTCTCATTGCTTTATTTCCCAGATCACTAGACTGGGCCACAGCAACGCATGGCAGGGGACCGCTAGTGTGTGTGTGTATAAAAATGCAATGTTCGTTTGTGGAATTAACATAACTCAAAAACCACTGGACAAACTGACACCAAATTTGGACACAATACACCTGTCAGGCCAAGGAGTGACCATCACTCATTAAAACACTGAAAAACACAGCAAAAGACACTTTAAAAGCCATAAAGTAAAATAAAAATACATTACATTACAATGTATGTGCATAACCACATAAATACACATATACACAAATATATACACACACATATACACACACACAACACATATACACAGACTGGGCCACAGTAACGTGTGGCAGGAGACGGCTTGTGTGTGTGTGTGTGTGTATATATGTTGGTGACATTGTTGCTCTATTGTCGACATTGTTTTCCTCTAGGAGAGATAGGTAACACATTTTTCATCCTTATTTTTGTTATTACTACTACTACTATATTATTATTATTATTATTATTATTATTATTATTATTGTTGTTATTACTTCTGCTGCTGGGATACAGAGTGTTCCAAAGGTCTCCACACACAGAATTTATATATTTATGTAATATTTTTGTATGTAGAATGTGGTGACCAATACATAGAGATTATTTTTAAATACTTTGTAGTGACTACTTTGTTAGGAATTGTGGGAGTTGAAGTCCAAAATACTGGAGGGCCAGAGTTTGCCTGTGAGTGGAAAAAATGTTTCTTTAGCTCCAGTTTTTCATTTCTTCTATGAATGGTGACTGGGGGCACATGGCATTATTGCAGCTGCACCTTGTGGTTAACATGGCAGTTGAAGTGGGGTCAAACGGCATTCATTCCACAGTGTAGATGCCCCCTTTGCCCATGGCTGGTGGCCATTCCTATGATATTCCTGGCAGTGACTTCATCATGCAGGAAGGAAGGAATGATGTGCCTGGCTGTAAGGAGCTATTATATGACTGTCTGGAGTTGCAGAACCGGCTCTTCTGCCGTCTGGGGCATAAACAAGCTCTGAGGAGAAGGAAGGACATGTCCACTCGAAGGCAAAGGACCTCTTTGTTGAGGATTTTGGTTTGGTGGCAGGTGCTGAGCCCATCTGGAACAAGTGAGCCCCACCTGGGCCCTGAGGAGAGCCTCTCACCTTGGCCTCTGTGTGCCTTCTGTAGGTCGGACTGCTATGGAATATGAGGGGAAGCTGGCCCGCTTCCGACAGGGACACCTCAACCCCTTTGACAAGACCCCCCTTCAGGCCTCACCTGACCCCAGGACGAGCAACAGCGAAGCTGAGTTCCCGCATAAAGGTGAGTCCGGCCTTGAAATACTGTATTTCATCGCATAATAGTCGCAGTGTTTTGCCTTTATTGTTGGAAAAAAGAGGGTACGGCTGTTACATGCTGAGAAAAAGTAAGCCTTTGATTTTCTAGTTTCTCTTTGTTTTTTGGTTGAGAAAAAGAGGAGGGAAGGGAAGATCCAAGCTCCAAAGAGCTCTATTTCAGATGTTTTTATACTGCCTTGTCTTTGCAAAAAGAAAGAAGGGGGGGAGTATTCAAGCCTCAAAGGGGTGTGTTAATTACAGTTTTACATACAACAAGTAGACGAATAAAGGAGAAATACCCAAAGAAGGAGGTGCGACTATTATCCAATGGCAACTATTATGCGGCGAAATACCTGGTTATTGTTGGGCGAGTGGGCTTATTAACAAAAGACCCTCCCCATGAACGTATAGCAGAGTAAATTATCAGCAGCAGTGTGACCCAGCACCAGTATCTAAAATTGATAGAAAGAAGAAAAACACACGGACCAATGTTATGTATTCCATAGGAGGTTTTTCTTTATAGCAAAATAATATGGTTGCACTGTTCACAAAAACAAGGTTTCCTTAACATGAACAAAGTTCTTTATACTTCCTTCTTTGTTTCCATGCTGACATTTTTTTATCATGCAAATAAACAGCTTTGCTCTCACAGAGCTTCTTCTCACACCGAACTTATACAAGAGCTTCACACAGTAGCTTTACACACAGCAGCTTTTGTACTGAACCTGCACACACGATGGCCTTCAACCTCAGGCTTCTCTCACACTGAGGTGGTCTCTCAGACTGGGGCGTTCTCTTACACTGATGCCTCTCTCATTCTAACTCTGAGGCCTACTAACACAGAGCTTCCCATACTGAGGCGTCTCTCACTCTGAAGGCTCTCTCGGACTGAGGCCTTTCTCCACAGAGGCCTACCTCACACTGAGGGTAACTAACACTGAGGGCTCCCTCAGATTGAGGCCTACCAAGCAGCAGCCAAACCTGCTTACAGAAAACTACAGCTTTTGCTGAGTCATTGCCTCAATTTAACCCTTTCAGTGCTTGACTCACATTATTGTAATTAAAAATACCTAGTTAATTTTTAATATTTCTGACACAAATCCCCTGCCCAGCCATATATCCAAGGGAAATCTGGGAAGTTACTCTGCTGTGCATTTATGAGGAGGGTCTTTTGTTAATAAGCCCACTCACCCAACATATTGGGCCTCAGTGCCCAGGACTACGGCATGAATTGGAATCTCCTATCCTGGCATGGTGTTGTGCTTCTTGGTTTTTCCATGTTCCCAATTCCTCCTGACCCATCTGTCCATCTCTCTGTCCCTCTTGTAGACCTGAGGCTGGAATTGACCTCTGAGGAGCCGACCTTTCTGTGTTCAGAGCGTGCCATGGACCTGGGACTGGCGGAGGATCACTTCTCTCGGCCTGTGGTGAGAGCACCCCACTTCTTGTGGGATGAATCTTAGCCTTTCGCTGTGGCGCAGAATGAATGGTATCACTTAAAGTAACATTCGCTGAAAGTATTGAAGAAAGCTTTAAGAAATATAGCCAGAAATTGAGAAAGCCAGTTCAAGACCTGCATCCCAAACAGCTAACTGCCACTTCAGGAAGCCCCCAAGGATGGCACAAGGGTTAGAAACCTTTGCTCACCAGCATGAAAATCATCCAAAAATATAAATTCACTCTTCCAAATGATATAGATTCCTTTTTCTCGTGTTGGCAGTGAGTATATATCATTTGGAAGAGTGAATTTATAACTCTCAAGCCTTGAGAAAACTCTAGAGGGAAATTACTTAGTAGCATTTAGACTTACACTTTATGCATTTTCTTTGTGATACTTATGTGCAGTTTAAACCAATTTACACAGTTAATGTTAACACAATGTATCGTCAAAGGCTTTCATGGCGGAATCACTGGGTTGTAGGTTTTTTCGGGCCATATGGCCATGTTCTAGAGGCCATGTTAACACAGCTCTGTGTGGATAACAGGTTGCTATTTCCAACTAGACCTGCTCATGGTAAAAATAAAAAAGGCATCAATAACCAGATTGATCAACAATTGGCTTCCTGTGATTTGGAATGAGGAACAGAGGACCCCACAGGAGGGTGGCAGGGGATGCTGTCTTCCAGAACCCTGGGGATTCAACCTTGTCAACAACAGCAACTCTCTGTGCTTCCTTTGCAGGGGTTCTTCCTGGCCTCTGACATTGAGCAGCTGCGCCAAGCCATTGAGGAGTGCAAGAGCCGGATCCTGGACCTCCCGGACAATTCGGAGAAGCAGAAGGACGCGGTGGTGCGGCTCATCCACCTTCGGCTCAAACTCCAGGAGCTGAAGGTGCGGAGTGCAAGTTCCAGGTCTAAATAGAAAGGGAATGATATGACTAAGGCTTCTCTTGATTCAGCAATGGAAAGCTCTGACAACTTCTCCTTTCTTTCCTGCAGGATCCCAGTGAAGACGAGCCCAACATCCGCATCATCCTCGAACATCGCTTCTACAAGGAGAAGAGCAGCAAGAGCGTGAAGCAGACCTGTGACAAGTGCAGTGCCATCATCTGGGGCCTCCTCCAGACCTGGTACACCTGCACAGGTGAGGAGAGGTAGAGGCACATACCTGTTTGCCCTTCTCTTTGGGCTGGGAAGAGCCCCTGCAACCAGCAGCTTTTCCTCCAAGCCCCAAAGAGAAGCAGTTATCCTGGGCAGCTCAAAAACCCACTTCTGCTTGATTTTGGGCAAGGGGCTTTAGGGTAAAGGTATTAATGGGGGGGGGGGCTCTTTCTTCAAATATGAATCATAGAACCATAGCATTGGAAAAGACCCCAAGGACCATTCAGTCCAGCTCCCTGTCATGCAGGAACACCACAATCAAAGCACCCATGGCAGATGGCCCATCCAGCCTCTGTTTAAAAGCTTGCCTAGAAGTGGAGTGGCCTTGGTTGTTCCCATTAAGACCATTGACAAAAGAAAGCCTTGCACACAAATGCAGGCAGGGAGGACATCAGAGATGAGCTGCCGGGGATGCCATAAGGCCTTGATTGTGAGTTATATTAATTGTATTGTATTGTTATATTAATTGTATATTAATGTGAGTTATATTAATTGTATTGTTTTATTTGCTTACTGCTTTGTTTTTAATTTCTGATGTAATTTTTGTTCTCTGCATTCTGTATTTTATTGTGTATTGTATTTTGGGCTTGGCCTCATATAAGCCGTCCCGAGTCCCCTTGGGGAGATGGTGGCGGGGTATAAATAAAGTTTTATTATTATTATTACATTGATTGCAAATAAGAAAGGATAGAGGTGACGTTACTTTTGGGGTACTACAGGTCCCAGAATCCCCAGTCAGTGTAACCATTCTTACAGTCCAATAAGTCAAGCACTGAAAGGGTTAAATGGATGCAATGACTCAGCAAAAGCTGCAGTTCAATATAAGCAGGTGTGCCTGTAGATTAGTAGTCTTCAGTCTGTGAGAGGTCTCTGTGGGACAAGGGACTCAGTGTGGTAGTAGGCCTCTGTAAGAGAAGGCCTCTGTGTTAGTTCATTTCAGTGTGAGAGAGGTGTCAGTCCGAGAGAGCCCTCAGTGTGTTAGTAGGCCTCAGTTTTAGAAGGCCTCTGTGTTAGTTCATCTCAGTGTGAGAGGCGTTAGTCTGAGAGATCCCTCTGTGTTAGAAGGCCTCTATGTTAGTAGGCCTCAGTATGAGAAGGCCTCTGTGTTTAGTTCATCTCAGTGTGAGAGAGGTATCAGTCTGAGAGAGCCCTCAGTGTGAGAAGGCCTCAGTGTTAGGTAGACCTCAGTTTGAGAAGGCCTCTGTGTTAGTTCATCTCAGTGTGAGAGGCGTCAGTCTGAGAGATCCCTCTTTGTGAGAAGGCCTCAGTATATGAAGGCCTCTGTGTTTATTTCATCTCAGTGTGAGAGAGGTGTCAGTCTGAGAGAGCCCTCAGTATGAGAAGGCCTCAGTGTTAGGTAGACCTCAGTGTTTTAGTAGACCTCACTTTGAGAAGGCCTGGTGTGAGAAGCTTCAGTGCGAGGAAGTCCTATGTTGAAGGCCCCATGTGTAAAACTACTTTGTAAAGCTTCAGGGTGAAGGCTGCTCTATGTAAAAAGCTCTGTGTGAAGCCCCTGTGTACCTTTGGTGTGAGTGGAGGCTCTGTGAGAGCAAAGCTGTTTATCATCATGGGAAAGAAGCCCAGTATGGAAGTAAAGAAGGAAGTATAAAGAACTTTATTTGTGTTATGGAAACCTTGTTATTGTAAATATTAAAACCATATTATTTTGCTATAAAGAAAAACTTCCTAAGGAAGAGAATAACATTGGTCTTTGTGTTTTTGTTCTTTTTACCACTTTTGGCCACTGGTGCTGGGTCACGCTGCTGCTAATAAGTTACTCTGCTGTACATTTATGGGGAGGGTCTTTTGTTAATAAGCCCACTTGCCCAACAGGGAGTTGTCCATGTGTGAAATGGAAATATCTTACATTGACTCCCTCCCTTCCTTCTTTTCTAGGTTGCTCTTACCGCTGCCACAGCAAGTGCCTGGACCACATCACCAAGCCCTGCGTGCGCTCCAAGGTCAGCCACCAGGCCGAGTACGAGCTGAGCATCTGCCCAGAGACTGGGTTGGATAGCCAGGACTACCGCTGTGCCGAATGCCGGGTGCCCATATCCCTCCGTAAGTGGGTTGGGGAGTCTGGGTGCCATTCACCTTCCAGAAACTGGTGGGCAGAGGGGGTCCTTGCATGCTCTTGTGTCCTCAGGTGGGCCTTCCACATATTCCAGGACAAAGCAAGGGACTGGTTTAGTGGAACAGGGTTGTGTGTTTGGGTACAGATACGCAAAGTCAAGCTTGGGTTGCTGTGAGCTTTCTGGGCTGTATGACTATGTTCCAGAAGCATTCTCTTCTGACTTTTTTGCCCACATCTATGGCAGGCATCCTCAGAGGTGAGGGAAACCATGAAAATGAAACAAAATCTGGTTAGCAGTATTAAAAACCCTAAAATTAGAACTGTATAGCAAGAACAACACTAAAAAAAGGGGGGATTCCACACAAGAAACAATCAGAGCCAGCTAATCACCTCCCAACAAAGGATTCTCCTAGGCATGAAGCAGCCAGCCTTGAAGCTGCAAGGCTTTTCAATGCTAATCAAAGTGATCAGTAGCAGGCAAGAGGTCTTTCTCCCACCCTGGACATCATTCCACAAATATATAAACCCCATTTTCCTAGTTTCCAACAGGCCTCACAACCTCTGAGGATGCCTGCCATAGATGCAGGTGAAACGTCAGGAGAGAATGCTTCTGGAACATGGCCAGACAGCCCGGAAAACTCACAGCAACCCTGTGATTCTGGCCATGAAAGCCTTTGACAACACAAAGTTAAGTTTCTTCGTTTTTGGACTTCTAGACTCCAAATCCCCTAGTCTGTTCTGGGGAAAGTTCCCTCTTTTGGGGACCATGGCTGACTGAGGGATTATGGATAAAGCACAAACTTTGATAAAGAAAGTATCAAAGTCTTTTGTGTTGTTTCTTTTATTATTTCCCTTTATTCATCCATTATGATCTGGTTTTTTTCCACTCCAGGGGGAGTCCCAAGTGAGGCCCGGCAGTGTGACTACACAGGCCTTTATTTCTGCGGCAACTGTCACTGGAACGACCAGGCCGTCATTCCCGCCCGGGTCATCCACAACTGGGATTTTGAACCTCGTAAGGTATGAACCAGTATGGTGTAGTGGTTTGAGTGTTGGCTAAGATCCTGGAGACCTTGGTTTAATCCTAACCAGTGAAGACATGCTCTCTAGACTTTTTCATCTCCCAGTAGTCCAGAGCAGAAGGGCAAGGAAATAGCCCTCTGGATCCCATTCAGAAAGAAGAAGAAGTAGAATTTTATTTTTCTACCTCGCCTCCATCTCCTAGAAGGGACTCGGGGCGGCTTACATGGGACCAAGCGCAAGGCAAAATACAATTAAAACAAAACAATAACCAATTGAACAGCATAAAACAGCATAACAATAATAAACAAGCATCAAAAACAAGAGCAGACTAATTTGGGGTGGGGGGGAGGACCACTATGCAAACTGGTTAAAGGATAAGGTGGTTCAATAAGGTAGATTTATTTATTTAATTTATTTACAGCTTTTATATTCCGCCCTTCTCACCCCTCAACGGACTCAGGACGGATTACAGTGTACACATATATGGCAACCATTCAATGCCAATTTTGACATACAACATATACAGACATAGACAGAGGCTATTTAACTTTTTCTGGCCGCCAGGGAAGCTGTTGCTTTCATCGTCCATCTGCGACGCTGATGAAGTACTTCCGCATTCCCTGCATGCTTTTGCTGGAGTCTTTTTTTATGGCCTCATAAATTAGTTAATTTAGCCTCCCCACACTTTAAGGTGGTACCTAATTTTCCTACTTGACAGATGCAACTGTCTTTCGGGTTGCAAAGGTTGACAACAGGCTACACAATTGGTTGGAAACCCACTCCAGCCCGAGCTGGCTTCGAACTCATGACCTTTTGGTCAGTGTGATCTTAATGCAGCTGACACTCAGCCAGCTGCGCCACAATCCCGGTATATGTGTGTTTGTGTATATTTATTTATATAGAAATGTAAATAGCATGGAAACAGAGCAATAAAACAGCATCAATTCAGCTTAACTTAAAAATATACAAAATATAAAAATATTATATATATATATATAATGTAATATAGAAGTTCAGAATTCAGAAAGGGATTTCCACACATTTAAGCGTTGCTGGGATTGATGTAGACTTCCATTATTTCCTCTCTCTAATTGGGGGAATGTGATCTGCAGGTCTCTCGCTGCAGCATGCGCTACCTGGCCCTGATGGTGTCGCGGCCAGTCCTCAAGCTGCGCGAGATCAACCCTCTTCTGTTCAATTACGTTGAGGAGCTGGTGGAGATCCGGGTGAGTCCTCCCAGTGGATAGTGGGGATTTCAGGGCATCTTTTGCCTAGAAGCTCTTTGGCAGAGGAATGGAATTTGGGGTCATGGTGGCATTTGCCCCACCAGTCATGTGGCATCACTCATGTAGATCTATCCCAGCACCCGAAGAAAGTTGTACTTTGGAGGCAGGAAAAGATTGCTAAGTTGAGTTCTCCAAATGAACTGGTTCTTGCTTCCATTCTTCCTGATTTTCTGTCCTTCCTTCTGCAGAAGCTGCGCCAGGACATCCTCCTCATGAAGCCATACTTCATCACCTGCAAGGAGGCCATGGAGGCCCGGCTGCTGCTCCAGGTTTGTTTTCAAAGAGCCTCTTCAACCTGAGGCCCTCTAGGTGTTTCAGACTTCAGTTCCCAGAATTCCTGACCATTGGAAATGCTAGAAATTTATTTATTTACGATATTTATATGCTGCCCTTCTCACCCCAAAGGGGACTCAGAGCGGCTTACAAGGTATATATACATACAATATATTATATCATTAGCACAGTACAATATCAGTATTAAACATTACTATATTGTACTATACCATTATATTGTAATACTAGCCATCCCCTGCCACACGTTGCTGTGGCCCAGTCTGCGTATATTTATTTAAAACATTTATATTCCGCCCTTCTCACCCCGAAGGGGACTCAGGGCCAGGACATTCAATGCCGGGACACAAATTCACATACAATACATAAACATTGAAAAAACATTTATGAAAATATTAAAATACACCATTTAAAACCGTCCTAATAATCCGCGTCAAATCATTGGCCAGATATATGTGTTTTGTGTGTGTGTATATATTTGTGTATATATGAGTGTTTGTGTATATATGTGGTTTTGTGCATGTGTTGTAATTTTTTATTTTTTGGCTTTTTTAGTCTCTTCTGCTATGTTTTTCAATGTTTTACGAGTGATGGTCACTTGTTGGCCTGATAGGTGTATTATGTCCAAATTGGGTGTCAATTCGTCCAGTGGTTTTTGAGTTATGTTAATGCCGCAAACGAACATTACATTTTTATTTATATAGATTATTAGTAATATTACATGTAATATAAGTGTATAATTATAATTTCATATTATTAGTATTATATTACAATACATTATATTATATTATATTCTAGCTTTCCCCTGCCACGCTTTATAATAATAATAAAACTTTATTTATACCCCACTCCATCTCCCCCGGGGGACTCGGGGCGGCTTACATGAGGCCATGCCCATCAACACAATAAACACAGTGGGAAATAGGCAATGAAGGATTTGCTGTGGCCCAGTCTGTGTATATGTGTTTTTGTGTGTATATATGCATTATATATTTGTGTATATGTGCATATATGTGTGTTTGTGTATATATGTAGTTTTGTGCATGTGTTGTAATGTATTTTTTGTTTTTTGGCTTTTTAAGTCTCTTCAGCTGTTTTTTTCAGGGTTTTTATGAGTGATAGTCACTCGTTGGCCTGATAGGTGTATTGTGTCCAAATTTGATGTCAATTTGTCCAGTGGTTTTTGAGTTATGTTAATCCCACAAACGATCATTACATTTTTATTTATATAGATAGAAATAGGGACTTTTGGGAGCTGGAGGGCTGCAAGTTGAAGAGACCTGCTTTAAATTTGAAGGTGCACATTCATTCCCCAGCCCTACTTTAAAGCAGAAGTGGAAACCAAGCTGAGCTTCACCACCAAGTCTTCAAATCTTACCCTTCCTTGTACCTCCATGCTCTTGTCCTCTTTCCCCCCTCCTCACTCCTGCACCTATTTCATTTACATGCATGTATGTATGTACGCATGCATATTTGTGGTCAGCTCACAATTCCCTCCTCCCTTCAGCTGCAGGACCGGCAACACTTTGTGGAGAATGACGAAATGTACTCACTGCAAGACCTAATTGACATCAATGCTGGGCGGCTTGGCTGCTCCCTGACAGAGATCCATACACTGTTCGCGAAGCACATTAAACTGGACTGTGAGGTGAGGGAAGTGGCAAAGACTCAAGACTTTGTGTTTTTTTCTGGAAGTTTTAATATATTGCAAGCCAGTCAGTGCCCCTTTGCTATATGAAAGGTGTTGGAATTCAACCTCACACTGCTCAGGTATGCAGTCCTCAATGAGGAGTAGTTAGCTATAGAATAATCTGAGGGGTTTCCTTTCCCCATGTCTCCTGTATGACAGTTGGAAATGTATTTTTTCGTCAATGTATTGTCAAAGACTTTCATGGCCAGAATCACTGGGTTGTTGAGAGTTTTTTGGGCTGTAATAATAATAATAATAATACTTTATTTACACCCCGCTACCATCTCCCCAAGGGACTCGGTGCGGCTTACATGAGGCCAGGCCCACAATACATCAATAAACAAAACATCAATAAACAATCAATACAATACAATTCATATTAATCACATAAACAAAAAATAGGCAATAAACAATCAACAGTAACATACAAGCATTTAAAACCAATGGCCAGGCCAAATGTAATAGATTAAAATTTAAAAATAATGCTGACGTGAGCAAGGTAGGATATAACTGGGATAGGATTTTCAGAGAGAATTGAGGGAACGCAGTCAGTCCTAAATCAGTGGTAAAGTGCATTTTGAGGACATATTGCTGAGTTTTCCTTATTCTGGGAAGGCACACTGGAAGAAAATGTATGACCATGTTCTTCGCTCCTCTTGTAAATAATTTTTTTGTGATTTTTTAAAAGATTGGACTCTACATGTTTGCCTCCTAAACTTGAATTTTTTACAGCCACATCATACGGCACTTCACACTCTGCTCGCTAATGAGCTGTTGCTCAACTTTTGTATCCTATTTGTTTTTGGATGCTCGGCTTTATTTTAGGGTAGTTTTCCCTAACAAAAGGCAGGACATTTACACATATCCCATTTTTATCCTAAAATGGAGCTTGAAGGAGCCATGAGGAGATAGAGAGGCATGTGCAGCAGAAACTGTCCTAGTCCCCTTCTCTACAGCGTAATAGTGAATGCATGAAGCCCTACATGACTCATTAGTTCCTCTTTCCCCCCACAGCGGTGCCAAGCAAAAGGTTTCGTGTGTGAACTCTGCAAGGAGGGGGACGTGCTTTTCCCCTTTGACAGCCATACCTCAATGTGCATGGATTGCTCAGCTGTCTTTCACAGGTACATGCCGGTACTTACACGATCCCTTTTTCCAAGGTCTTCATGTGGCCTATAAGTTATATATTGTCAGGATCACCATATCAGCCTGGGACTGGCTGCTTTGGTTCTCTTCCATAAAGGAAGTTGGGGCTAGATACAGTTGGGGAAGGTAGTGTAGATAAGACATCTGTGAGGGAAATTGAAACTGCAGTTAACAGACTCTGGGCACAGTGGGTTGCTGTGAATTTTCCAGTCTGTATGGCCATGTTCCAGAAGCATTCTCACCTGACATTTCGCCCACCTCTATGGCGGGCATCCTCAGAGGTTGTGAGGTCTGTTGAAAACTAGGCAAGTGGGGTTTATATAGCAGGATGGGAGAAAGAACTCTTGTCAGTTTGAGGCAGGTGTGAATTTTGCAATTGGCCACCTTAATTGGCATTTAGTGGCCTTTAATTAGCATTTGGAACCCCGGTGGCACAGTGGGTTAAAGCGCTGAGCTGCTGAGCTTGTTGACTGAAAGGTCAACAGTTCGAATCCAGGGAGCAGTGTGAGCTTCCGCTGTCAGCCCCAGCTTCTGCCAACCTAGCAGTTCAAAAACATGCAAATGTGAGTAGATTAATAGGTAGCACTCCGGCGGGAAGGTAACGGCACTCCGTGCAGTCATGCCGGCCACATGACCTTGGAGATGTCTACGGACAACGCCGGCTCTTCAGCTTAGAAATGGAGATGCGCACCACACCTCAGAGTCGGACACGATTGGACTTAATGTCAGAGGAAAACCTTTACCTTTACCTCCAATTAGCATTTAATATAGGCAGACTGTGTGACCACTAGGGGGCGGATGGGAGTTGAGGCCCATATATACAGGAGGTTTGAGCGGGAAAACTTTAGAACTGTCTTTTTAGGATTGTGGAAAGAAGGAATAAACCACTTCTCTCCAGTGTTTTATTGTTGTGAGCTTTATTTTAACTCCCAAAATCTTCCAGAGTCTGACACATATAGTCCCACAAATGAGTTAATCAGTTGGCTAACACCTCTTTCTCCTCTCCTCCCAGTATAACAAAACTGACCTGTCTTTGTGCCTCTTTTTACAGAGATTGCTATTACGACAACTCCACAACATGCCCTAAATGCGCCCGACTCAATCTGAGAAAGCAGTCGCTGCTGAAGGATCCCAGCATGGAGCTGCAAGCCTAACAACGTCTTCCAGAGACACAATAGTATTGGAGGCTTGGTCTTCCCCAGTGGGCTGGGCTCCACCAGAATTTACCTGGGAAGAGGGTCGTCTCATATTGGTAGAAGGATATGCATATTACCCAGGAATGCTGTTGAGAATGTACTGTTGAAAGCTGGACAATCAAGCAGCTGGACAGAGAAAGCTGCCAAGACGTCTCCATGTGTGCTGGGCTTTGGAATATCTCCAGATCTCAAATTAGGAGATGAAGGACTCACTCAAGGTTTGGGCTAAGAGAAGGACATGCTGTTGGCTTAAGGATGACTCCAAGCCAGTCTGGAGAGAGAACTACGAAGGCAAGGCTGGCTGCCAGCTTTCCTTAGTGACTGCTTCTTAGCACTGCCGGCCTGTGCTCTGTGCTGGCGCATGGCAACAAAAGTGCGGCTGTGGCCTCCTTCCAGGCAAGGATAACTATATCTGGAAAGGAGATTTCAGTTATATTGGCCTTAGGGAGGTGGCTTGATATCCTCAAGTTATTTCTTCTATTTGGAGGTGGAAAGAGAGGACCTTCTCTCCTCCATGGTGCTCAAGGAATGGGTTGGAACAGTCCCTGGCATCCCCTGAGATGGCCGATCATAGTTGAAACCACAGTAAATTATCACAGGCACTCAAATCACTTTAAATAAAGCTGTGTGTGAACTCTTGTTGCGGTTTTAGGCTCCATCTCTTTGGCTGTCTTTCATCTTCTCAGAAAGGTTTCCACATCATTATGTAACAGTTTGAAAAAAAAAGTGAGTGCATCGGTTTCCAGGTGGAAGGCGGTCCCGGTCGGGGTTGGCTTGACGCGCTTTCCTCTTGGCACGTTTCTCTCTTTCACCCTCCATTCGTGCCTCTTCAAATTCTGCAGCACTGCTGGTCACAGCTGACCTCCAGCTGGAGTGCTCAAGGGCCAGGGCTTCCCAGTTATCAATGTCTATGCCAGAGTTTTTAAGGTTGGCTTTGAGCCCATCTTTAAATCTCTTTTCCTGTCCACCAACATTCCATTTTCCGTTCTTGAGTTCAGAATGGAGCAACTGCTTTGGATGGTGGTTGGGCATCCGGACAACGTGGCCGGTCCAGCGGAGTTGAGGACGGAGGACCATCGCTTCAATGCTGGTGTCTTTGCTTCTTCCAGCACGCTGACGTTTGTCTGCTTGTCTTCCCAAGAGATTTGCAGGATTTTCCGGAGGCAACGCTGATGGAATCGTTCCAGGAGTTGCATGTGACAGTCTGTAGACAGTCCACGTTTTGCAGGCATATAACAGGGTTGGGAGGACAATAGCTTTATAAACAAGCTGTTCTTTTTATAAAAGAATCCCACACCTTATGTGATTGTGGAGCAGAACAGACAACTCTGCATCTGTATGCTTGTCCACTATGCCCTGCCTCATCTACAGAGGAAGGAGCCCCCGGTGGCACAGTGGGTTAAACCCCTGTGCTGGCAGGACTGAAAACCGACAGGTCGCAGGTTCGAATCCGGGGAGAGGCGGATGAGCTCCCTCTATCAGCTCCAGCTCCTCATGCGGGGACATGAGAGAAGCCTCCTACAAGGATGATAAAAACATTAAAAAAAACATCTGGGCGTCCTCTGGGCAACGTTCTTGCAGACGACCAATTCTCTCACACCAGAAACGGCTTGCAGTTTCTCAAGTCGCTCCTGACACGACAACAAAAAAAATCTGCAGAGGAAGAATTGTTGGAGGCTACAGACAATGCCATTGCTGTTGCCCGTTTTTAGTCAAAAGATATTTAGCCACCTGCACTCCTTCTATTTTTATTCGGTTTTAAACTAATTTATGCAATGTCCTCGTGGACAACAAGTTAAACAAGAGCCAACAATGTGATGTGGCGGCAAAAAAAGCCAATGGGATTTTGGCCTGCATCAATAGGAGCATAGTGTCTAGATCCAGGGAAGTAATGCTACCCATGCTCTATTCTGCCTTGGTCAGACCACACCTGGAATATTGTGTCCAATTCTGGGCACCACAATTCAAGAGAGATATTGACAAGCTGGAATGTGTCCAGAGGAGGGCAACTGAAATGATCAAGGATCTGGAGAACAAGCACTGTGAGGAGCGGCTTAAGGAGCTGGGCATGTTTAGCCTGAAGAAGAGAAGGGTGAGAGGAGACATGATAGCCATGTATAAATATGTGAGAGGAAGTCCCAGGGAGGAGGGAGCAAGCTTGTTTTCTGCTTCCCTGGAGACTAGGACGCGGAACAATGGCTTCAAACTACAAGAGAGGAGATTCCATCTGAACATGAGGAAGAACTTCCTGAATGTGAGAGCCGTTCAGCAGTGGAACTCTCTGCCCCGGAGTGCGGTGGAGGCTCCTCCTTTGGAAGCTTTTAAACAGAGGCTGGATGGCCATCTGTCAGGGGTGATTTGAATGCAATATTCCTGCTTCTTGGCAGATTGGGGTTGGACTGGATGGCCCATGAGGTCTCTTCCAACTCTTTGATTCTTTGATACGAAATAAATAACTAAGCTGAACCAGTTTAATTGCGGAACCATAAGTGCAAGGAATGGGTGTTCCAGCCGAGCCGCTTTCTGCGTGACACACGATGTGTCCGGCGCTTTTCCCTGGAGAGAGGAAAGGGAGAAAAGTTTACTGCGCCTGCGTGCCCAAGTTTTGGCGCATGCGCAGTTTAGTTGAGAACAAGTATGGCTTACCGGCTGGGGTGGGCGGCGGCTCGAGGGTCTCCTTTCTTGGCCGCTCTGTGGAGAAGCCGCTGCCGAGGGCTCCGGGGCCTGACGCCCGCTCAGCAGGTGAGGCAGGCAGGGAGGCTTCCTTTGCGGCAGTGTCGTAAATAAAGCAGGGCTCCTATAGAACTTCGGTGTTAGTAAAGGCGATCGCTGATGACGCCATCAGCGCGCGCCTCAAGAGCCTCCCATGATAGCAATAGCCCATCATAGTAGCACTTGGCCAGAGAAAGCTAGGAAAGGCCTTGTGAACTACAACTCCCACAAATAATACTACAGCTAATAATAATTGCGTTAATATTGTTTAATATTATTTTAAATAAAATCTCATATTTTGAAATATTTAATATTTTATTTTGAAAACTTATTTAATGTTAAATTATTCATATTATTTTAAATAATGTAAAAAGACAGAGATTGAAACAACATCAAAATAAATTATTAATATCGAACATTTAAATAGTACTTAATGTTTAAATATTTAATATTATATCAAATAATATTGTTTAATATCTATATAAATAAAAACGTAATGTTTGTTTCTGGGATTAACATAACTCAAAAACCACTGGATGAATTGACACCAAATTTGGACACAATACGCCTATCAAGCCAATCAGTGACCATCACTCAAAAAATTGATTTTGTCATTTGGGAGTTGTAGTTGCTGGGATGTATAGTTCACCTACAGTCAAAGAGCACTCCGAACTCCATCAACGATGGAATTGAACCAACCTTGGCACAGACAGAACTCCGATGACCAACAGAAAATGCTGGAAGGGTTTGGTGGGCATTGACCTTGAGTTTTGGAGTTGTAGGGGTTAAACCCCTGTGCCAGCAGAACTGAAGACTGATAGGTCGCAGGTTCGAATCCGGGGAGAGGCAGATGAGCTCCCTCTATCAGCTCCAGCTCCTCATGCGGGGACATGAGAGAAGCCTCCCACAAGGATGATAAAAACATCAAATCATCCAAGTGTCCCCTGGGCAACGTCCTTGCAGACGGCCAATTCTCTCACACCAGGAGTCACTCCTGACACGACAAAAAGAAAAAGTTCACCTTCCTCCAGAAAACACTGTGGACTCTTTCAATGATGGATCTAGACCAAACTTGGCACAAATACTCAACATGCTCAAGTGTGAACACTGGTGGAGTTTGAAGAAAATACACATGAACATTTGGGAGTTGTATTTTCTGGGATTTATAGTTTGAAAATACTGTGTTTTCTGGTTTTCTTTGGCGACCCTTCTGACACCCCCTTGTGACCCCCCCCCAGGGGTCCCGACCCCCAGGTTGAGAAATGCTGCCTTAAGGCCATCCAGTCCAACTCCCTTCACCAGGGCAAGAAAACATAATTAAAGCCCTCCTGAGAAAGAATCATCCAGCCATAGATATATATAAATAGTTATAATTCACACACACATATATATGCCAGATATAGTATCATAGATAGGAGCCCCCGGTGGCACAGTGGGTTAAACCCCTGTGCCGGCAGGACTGAAGACCAACAGGTCGTGGGTTCGAATCCGGGGAGAGGCGGATGAGCTCCCTCTATCAGCTCCAGCTCCTCATGCGGGGACATGAGAGAAGCCTCCCACAAGGATGATAAAAACATCAAAATCATCCAGGTGTCCCCTGGGCAATGTCCTTGCAGACGGCCAATTCTCTCACACCAGGAGCGACTTGCAATCACTCCTGACATGACAAAAAAAAAATCATAGATTTCAAAGGGACCTCTACAGAAGGACAATGATATGTTGCATGTTCCGGAGTAGGCAAACCAGACAATGTCCACATCAACACTGACAAGAAATACTGTTTACCCGCAAGCATAAAGAAATTACATATATTAGAAACCAACACTATTTTCCAGGTCACCAGACTGGGCCGCAGCAAAGCATGGCAGGGGGCAGCTAGTCTATATAAATAAAAATGTAATGTTTGTTTGTGGGATTAACATAACTCAAAAAACACTGCACGAATTGACACCAAATTTGGACACAAGACACCTATCAGGCCAACGAGTGACTAACACTCATAAAAATACTGAAAAACACAGCAGAGGAGACTTTAAAAGCCAAAAAACAAAAATTACATTACAACATATGTGCAAAACCACATATATATGCAAACACACATATACACAAATATATACACACACAAAATACATATACACAGACTGGGCCACAGCAAGGCGTGGCAGGGGGCTGCTACTTTTAAATAATAATTTAAAATATTGGAATGCACAGGACAGAGATTAAAACACCAAGACTAATACAACATAAGATTAAATTATTAATATTTAATATTTGAATTATTTCAAAAATAATGCTTCTGGAACATGCCCTACTGTCCGGAAAACTTACAGCAACCCAGTGATTCCGACCATGAAAGCCTTTGACAACACAATATTATTTAATATTATTTTAAATAATAATTTAAAATATAAACATGACAGACTCCACCAAGACTCATACCATGTAAAATTAAATTATTTATATTTAATATTTAAATAGTGCTTAAGATTTAAATAATATTTAATATTATTTTAAATAATAATTTTAAATATTAAAGTGCATAGAACAGAGATTAAAGCACCAAGACTAATACAGCATAAAATTAACATTCATACTTCAAAGGTGGAATAAAAAGGTTGACTCACAAAGTTGCGAAATGGCTGCCTTTTGTGACTAATCATTACCATCTGTATTTCATTGTATAACCAGTCAGTTTTAAACTATGAGTTCTAAATGGGCATTTTACTGGAATGAATGTTTTAATCTTACTTTTATGTCATTTTAATATATATGTGCTTCCTGTGACTTTATGTTTTTATCTCTGTGTTTTAAGGAGAGGCAGGTAACAAGATAAGTTATTAATTTTACTCTTGATTGTTTCTTTCCAAGCTCAGAACATGCAGTTTGCAGGGCTGTTGTGCGGGTTATGAGCTGCAAAAAATCCAAATAGACTATGAAGGAAGCCTACCTTCTGAAAATATATTAAGTTATTATTATTCCACTTTGTCTCTCTTAAAGGTGGTTTATAAATACATATAATAATATTGCTCTCTGATAGCTTTTGGGAAACTAATGGCACCTGTTATGTGTTCCAGTGGCTGAAGAGAGTCCAGCCAAGGCATATAGCATCCTTCCAGCAGCCATTGTGTTCAAAGTCACCTGAAGGTAAGCAACTGCAGCAATAAAGCCTCCCTTAAGATTATTATTATTATTATTATTATTATTATTATTATTATTATTATTTTACTGACACAAAAACACAGTATGTCACAGCAAATGAGATCTATGTGCTGGATTTTGTGTTATTATTTCATAGTATTATTTTGTATTATTATTTCATATTATTATTTTGTATTATTATTATGTTTATTATAACCTGCTTTTCTCTCCACAAAGAGACTCAAAGCGACTTTGTGTGTCCTGTATCTCATCGAATAATAGAATATAGAGTTTGAAAGGATCCCAAGGGCCATCCAGCTCAACCTCCTTCTGCCAGGCAGGAAAAGGACAATCAAAGGACCTTCTGTCTCTTCCGCTTTCTTGATTTATCTGTAGCAACAGACGTTATATTCAAACAATAAGGAATTGAAGGGTATCTTTGGTCCTGTCTACACTGTACCATGACTGCAGTTTGACCCTGTGTTAACTGCCATGACTCAATGCTATGGGATTCTGGGAGCTGCAGCCCTCTTGGCCAGAGAAAGCTAAAGGCGTTATGAAACTAAAACTCCCAGGATTCCATGGCACTCAGATGATTTTGGGGAGTGAGGAAGTCCAATTTTAGGAACTGGCTCCTCTGATATGTAAGTGTAGATGCACCATTCAGTTCACAGGGTTTCATAGCATAGAACCATGACAATTGAAGTGGTTCAAACGCTTTCTGCAGCCTAGATCAGGCATGGGTCAACTTGGGTCCTCCAGCTGTTTTGGACTTCAACTCCCACAATTCCTAACAGCCACTAGCCCAAAACCTGGTGCCTAGTTTGCCTAGATATTTGCCTAGATGCACCCTTTGAGAGCCGTGTTTTGTGTTATTCATTCTTTTCCATCTTCCCTAGACCCTCTTCGTTCCAAAGATCAGGCGAAAAATGCTGGCGGAAGCAATAATGGAGGAGAAGGTGACCGAGGCAAAAAGGAGGACGATTCCAGTTGGTGGAGTCGTGTGCAGAAGGTTAGTCATTTTACCTTTCTTGTTTTAAGTATCGAGAATGCTGTCTTTCCTATGTGGGCTTGTCAGGATATAGATTGACCATTTGAAATAACGAGATACCTTATAGACCGTTTGAAATAAACCTGGAGAATGTTCCTATTGATGCAGCCTAGAATTGCATTGGCACTTCTTTTGTCTTTGTTTTTATTGTTATTGTTTTGTTTTTTTTTACCCCTGCAAGATATTGTCGATTCACACTGAGTTCGAAATGAGCCAAAGGATTGAAAGCCAAGCTCTATGAGGAAAAGCTTTGGGTGCTGGGGAAGTTTAGCGTGGAGAAAATAATGTTGAAGTCCAACCTTTGTTTGTGCCTGTCCCTTTTCTTCCTGGGGATTCTGGGCCTGTTAGGCAGCCTGATTCTGACAGTGAAGATTCTGTGTCTGCAGATGAGTAAGAGAATCAGGAGATTTAAAATCCTGACAATGAGAACTCTTTGTTCCACATTCCAGAAAGGCAGTTCCCTAGAGATGCAAGGTCAGAGGCAGAAATGAGCTCAGGGGAGGAAGATGCAAGGGAGGAAGGGACAACTCCAGGTAGACAAGCTAATGAGTAACAGTTAGATAGGAGATTAATGTTCTGTCAACATAGGGCATCTCATGAAGTACAGCAAAGGTCAATTCGCCTATTAACAAAGAAGCCCTTAGCAGTCTTGGAAGGGTAGAATCACAGAATCATAGAGTTGAAAGAGCCATCCAGTCGAATCCCCACCAAAAAGCAGGCATTCAAGCACCCCCAACAGATGGCCATCCAGCCTCTGCTTAAAAGACTCCAAAGAAGGAGCCTCCACCACACTCCGGGCCAGAGAGTTATGGCGTGGCTTTCTTTCTATATTAGAAAGGCCAGCAGAATATTCCCTCAGTCCAAACAATGTTGATTTTGGAGTCAAGTAAAAATCTTCCAAAAGATTTTTAGTTCCAGGTTCCTATGTGTTCACACTTCCTGATGTTATTTCTCATGTTCTTATGTTGAATGTTTGGACTTTCCCTGCTTTTGTATTCTTGGTTTGTGATGCATTTCATGTACTTTGTAATCTGAAGCTTATTCTTGTTTTTTGGGGCATTGATTTTACAATATTTTGCTGGATTGCTCTCTCTCTCTCTCTCTATATATATATATATACTAGCTGTGCCCTGCCACGCATTGCTGTGGCCTATAGTAAAACTTATCAAAGTTGAGGTAGATATCTGGACTATTATGAAAGAGAGGTACCTACCTATTCCTTCCCCCTTTTCCTCCCCCTTTCTCTCCTTTCTTCCTTCTCTACCTCTTCTTTCTTTCACTACTTGGTTTCATCCTTCTCTCTTTCCTTCATTCCCTCCCCCTTCTTCCTTTGCCTTTCTTCCCTCCCTGTTTGCTTCCTTCTTTCACTTTTTATTTCCTTTTATTTTACCACCATCATAACAATAACAATAATGCAATGTATTGCCTCTGGGACCTGACACCTCTCCCATTCCCCCTAAAAGGGTCTCATAGGAACAATAGCATAATAATAATAATAATAATAATAATAATAATAATAATAATAATAGAAATAACAACCTTTACCCGCCACGTGTTGCTGTGGCCAATCTTCCCTCTTTCTCTCCTTCTTTCCCTCCTTCCTTCCTTCCTTCCCTCCCATCTTTCCTTCTCCTCTTCTTTCTCTATCTCTTTCCTTCCTTCCCCCTTTTTCTTTCTTTTCTGCTGTCTCTCTTTCCTTTCCTTCCATCTTTCCTTTTCTTTCCTTTTCTTCTTCCTTCTTTCTCTAACTTTCTTTCCTTCCCCCTTTTTCTTTACCTCCCTTTCTCTTTCTTCCTTCTTTCCTTCCTTCCTGTCTTTCCTGGATTTTGACAGGGTGGGAAGGGGCGGGGGGGGGTTTGGAGGTGGCGTGAAGTAAAAGGAGGTAAGATTGGGGCGGGGGAGTGATGGAGCGTGGGGTTGTGTGTGTGTGCGGCGGCGGGGGGAGTGATGGAGCGTGGGGGTGTGTGTGTGTGCGGGCGGTGGGGGGGAGTGATGGAGCGTGGGGTTGCGTGTGTGTGTGCGGCGGCGGGGGAGTGGGGTTGCGTGTGTGCGTGCGGCGGCGGGGGGAGTGATGGAGCGTGGGGTTGCGTGTGTGTGTGCGGCGGCGGGGGGAGTGGGGTTGCGTGTGTGCGTGCGGCAGCGGGGGAGTGATGGAGTGTGGGGTTGCGTGTGTGTGTGCGGCGGCGGGGGGAGTGATGGAGCGTGGGGTTGTGTGTGTGTGCGGCAGGGGTGTGTGTGTGTGCGGGAAGCGGCGCGGCGGGGCTTGGAGTGGGCATGGTTTCCGCAGAGGGAACGTTGGCCGGGAGGGCATGTGCGCGCGCCAGGGAACTTGCGGCTGGGCGCCAATGCGCATGCTCAGTTGTTTTGCCGTTTTGTGAGTGTGTTGTTGTGTTGTTTTTCATTTTGAGTAGATACGTTTGTACCTTGTGGGTTGTGTTATGGGCATGGGAATTTTGGTTAAGTTTCGTTTGGGTTTTTTTGAGTTTTGTTTTTTTGCCGTTTTGAGTGTGTTGTTGTGTTGTTTTTCATTTTGAGTAATATGTTTGTACCTTGTGGGTTGTGTTATGAGCATGGGAATTTTGGTTAAGTTTCGTTGGTTTTTTTAGAGTTTTATCCTTTTGCCGTTTTGTGAGTGTGTTGTTGTGTTGTTTTTCATTTTGAGTAGATATGTTTGTACCTTGTGGGTTGTGTTATGGGCATGGGAATTTTGGTTAAGTTTCGTTGGGGTTTTTTTGAGTTTTGTTCCTCGTTGGATGCCCCTAACAAATTTATATATATAGATATATATAGATATATATATACACACACACACACACACACACACACATTTTTCAATAAACTACTTTGCTATTTTATCTTGAACTGGATTGTGTGTTGAGTGCAGAGGCGATTCCCCGCCTTGGAGTGCAGCAGGTTAAGATGAGAGCCATGTTTAAATATTTGGAAGGAGGTCACATTGAGGAGAAAGTTTGTTTCCTCCTCCTTCAGAGACCAGGACACAATGGAGGAACAGGTTCAAATTGCAGGAGATTCCCACTAAACATTGGGAAGAACTTCCTGACAGAGCTGTTCAGCTGTGGAATATGCTGCTGCCAGGGAGTCTGGTGGAGTCTCCTTCTCTGGAGGTTTTTCAACAGAGACTGTCTGGCCATCTGTCAGGAGGGCTTGGGTTGGGTCTTCTTGCCTGGTAGAAGAGTTTAGACTAGATGGCCCTTGAGTTCCCATCCAACCTAATGGTTTTATAGTCCTCTAAAGCCCCAGATTCCTTCCTTGTACAAAGTTTATTTGCAGAGCCTCATAATGTTTACCTCTGACTTAAAAGTTGCAACCATTCTTTTTCTTCCCTTGGTTCCAGGGAGAGTTCCCATGGGATAATAAGAATTTCCGATACCTCTTGGTCATGGGAGCTGGCGTCGTCTCTGGCTTCCTGTATTTCTATTGGCAAGATCCTGGCCGAGAGATCAGCTGGAAGCACTTTGTGCAATACTACTTGGCCCGCGGAGTGGTAAGGAGGATTGCAAGGCACCATCTTTGGCTGAGCAACTGGGGTCTGAGGTCTCCCTCTATGATTTATTTATTTATTTCACATATTTGTACCCCACCCTTCTCCCCCTCCTGAGAGGTCCAGCAGAACCAACAGGGACACACCCTGTCCAGTTCCCGCCGTAGATCATCCACTAAGGCAGCCAAGGCAGTTCAGTTCCATGTCCCGGCCTGGATCCAGACTGCGGGATCCAGGTGCCTTTAAATAGAGATTTCCACTAGTCAAGCCCAATGCAGGATCACATTTCTGTTTGTTCTTTGTGAGCTGCCTTGAGTTCCAACCTTGAAAGAAAATTAGAATAGATAGCCAATGCATGCATTCTTCAGTAAGATCTCCACTAAGGAAAGGCAATGTCTCCCTTTCTCTCTCCTTGTGCCTTTTCAGGTAGAGCGGCTGGAAGTGGTGAACAAGGAGTTTGTGAGAGTGTTTCCGGTCCCCGGGGCCACTTTTGAGGTGAGGCATTCCCCATGAGAGAAAACTTGAGAAGAAGGAAGAAATAAAGAAGTCCGAGTGAGCAGGCCTTGGGGTCAAGGAGGGAGGGAGGGAGATGGACCTCAGTGGTCTTTGCCTCTCCTGCAGCAGACAGTTCACACCCTAGAGCAGTGTTTCTCAACCTTCCTAATGCTGCAACCTCTTAAAACAGTTCCTCGTGTTGTTCTGACCCCCAGCCATAACATTATTTTGTTGCTACTTCATAACTGTTCATAACTGTTATGAATCGTAATGTAAATATAATTTTGTTATGAATCGTAATGTAAATATCTGATATGCAGGATGTATTTTCATTCACTGGATCAAATTGGGCACAAATACCTGATACACCCAAATTTGGATACTGGTGGGGTTGGGAAGGGAATTGATTTTGTCATTTGGGAGTTGTAGTTGCTGGGATTTATAGTTCACCTACAATCAAAGTGCATTCTGAACTCCACCAACGATGGAATTAAACCATACTTGGGACACAGAACTGCCACGACCAACAGAAAATACTGGAAGGGTTTGGTGGGCATTGGCCTTGAGTTTTGGAGTTGTAGTTCACCCACATCTAGAGAGCACTGTGGACTCAAACGATGTTGGATCTGGACCAAACTTGACACAAATGCTCAATATGGCCAAATGTGAACACTGGTGGAGTTTGGGGAAAATAGACCTTGACATTTGGGAGTTGTCGTTGCTGTGATTTATAGTTCACCTACAATCAAAGAGCATTCTGAACCCCACCAGTGACCAAACACAATGCCTTCCTGCAGCTGCAAGAAAGTGGTGATAGAATTGGGCCAAACTTCCTACACAAAACCCCTCATGGCTAACAGAAAATACTGTGTTTTCTGATCATCTTTGGCAACCCTACCGACCCCCCCCCCAGGGGTCCCGACCCCCAGGTTGAAAAATGCCACCCTATAGGCCCCCAATCCCCTTTGATCCTGGAAGATAATCAAGGTAGGCCGCGGTTAGTATTTGGAGAGGAGACTTCCAAAGAATACTGGGTGCTATAGGCTCTATTTCAGAGGAAGAAACTAACAAAATCACCTCTGAAGATTCTTGTGCAGGGTTGCCATACATCGACAGGCATCTTAAAGACACCCAGAGGAAAGCGGGATATAAACCAAATAGCTTTAGGCTTTGCCTGCCTGCAGAATTTGCAGCAAAAAGGAGAGGCAGCTACTGAGGGATGGATAAACACCTCTAGTATCTGTCATTGCTTGCCATAGAAGTACGTCTGGTTCAACATTGGCAGTGTGGATACGTTCGAACGGAACTTAGAGGCTGCCCAACAAGAGCTGGGCATTGACATGGCGCACCAGGTCTCAGTGGTCTACAGCACGGAGAGTGATGGGTAAGTGAATGCCAGATCAGTCCGGAAATGGTTGCTGGAGTGGGTTATGGGGATGGACTGGATAGCCCACGAGGTCTCTTCCAATTCCATGGTTCTATATGATGGGGTGGGGGGTGGGGTGGATCATAGATCTGAAAATATAACAATGTAATTGTATTGTGTTTTTTTAAAAAAAATTAAAGAAACAATTAAAAAAGGAAAGAAATTCATCTAAAAAATAAAACGACGCTATCTTGGCATTGTCCCTTGTGGATCATGGCTCTCCTCTCTGTCCATCTTCCCTTGCAGCTCCTTCCTGGTGGGCCTGGTGCCCACTCTGGTACTGGTGGGTTTCCTGCTCTTTACTCTGAGGCGAGGACCCATGGGTGGTAGGGGCCGAGGGCCCGGGAGCCTCTTTAGCCTGGCCGAAACCACGGCCAAGGTCCAGCAGGGCAACACTCAGGTGCAGTTCAAGGACGTGGCTGGCTGCGAGGAGGCCAAGCTGGAGATCCTGGAGTTCGTCAACTTCCTGAAGAATCCCAAGCAGTACCAGGAGCTGGGGGCCAAGATCCCAAAGGTATGCACCCCTCGGTTGCCAGGTAAACTTATAGAGCAGGAGCAGCGCTTGGTCAGCCCAGAGAGATATTGAGGCTGAAGATCTCCCCTGATGGTTGACAAACCAGGAACACTCAGGGTAAAAGATACCGTAGGCATAGAAGTTACAGGGAAGGAGATCCCACCTGAAGATTAGGAAATATGTCTTGACCGTAAGAAGAGCAGTGGACCTCTCTGCCTCAGAGTCCAGTGGAGGCTCCTTCTTTGGAAGCTCTTAGGTTTGGTGGCCATCTGCTGGGAGTGCTTTGATGTTTTCTTGCATGGCAGAAGGGAGTTGGACTGGATGGCCCTTGCAGTGCCTTCCAACTCTAGGATTCTATAATAATAATAATAATAATTGCCGTCATCATCATAAACTTTGTTAATAATAGTGATGACAATGGAGTCTCCTTTGGAGTTTTTTAAGCAGAGCCTGGATGGTCATCTGTGCAGAAAGCTTTGGAGGTTCTTTTCCTGCATGACTGAAAGGGGTTGGATTGGATGGCTCCTGGGGTCCCTTCCAACTACAAGATTCTGTGATTCAATAGCTCTGTTTCTCAGTGTACCTTCTAATGTCTATAAGGCTGGATGGCCATCTGTTGGGAGTCTTTTGATTGTGCTTTTCCTGCATGGCAGAAGGGGTTGGACTGGGTGGCCCTTGAGGTCTCTTCTAACTCTAGGATTCAATAATAATAACAACCTTACTGGGATCTGCACGCATTATTTGCCGATACATCACACAGTCCTAGACACTTGGGAAGTGTCCGACATGTGATCCAATACAACAGCTGGCAGAGTGTCTGCTGTGGACTCACCTTGTTGTGTTTAAATAATAATAATAATAATAATTATTATTATTATTATTATTATTATTATTATTATTTATTTGGAGTGCTTCTACCCTGCCGTTCTCAACCCCCTAGGGGGGGGACTCAGGGCGGCTTACAAAAGGCACAGTTCGATGCCCAACAATTCACAAAATACAATATACAATTTACAATATAACGACGATAGTTATAACTAATTAAAACAGTCAAATTAAAACAACAGCAGCAATAAAATCATCTTGTGGTCAGCATTCGTCAATTCATAAATCCATAATCCATCCAGCATTGTCATTGTCCTTTCATACTCTGGTCACCATTGTCTTTTATCCATCTGCCAGCTTACCCAAAGGCCTGGTCCCATATCCAGGTCTTTAGCTTCCTTCTGAAAGAGAGGAGGGATGTTGATGACCTAATTTCCCCGGGGAGCGCATTCCACAGGCGAGGGGCCACCACTGAGAAGGCCCTGTCCCTCGTCCCCGCCAGTCTCACTTGTGATAAAGGCAGGGCCGAGAGCAGGGCCTCCCCTGAAGATCTTAGATGGGACATAGAAGGAGATACGTTTGGACAGATACGTTCGGACAGGTAATAATAATAACAACAAGTGCCGCTCTGGGCCAGAGTGAAGAGAGGGGAGGCCAGGGGACAGTTCCACTTGGTCTCCAGTGCTATGCTAATAATATAATGTAACATAATATATTTTATATACATATAATATTTATAATATTATAATGTAATGCAATATAATACTAAGAATAATATGATATTATAATTATATATTTATATTACATGTAATATTACTAATAATATTACAATATAATGGTATAGTACAATATAGTAGCATTTAATACTGATATTGTACTATGCGAATAATATACTATATTGTATGTATGTGTGTGTGTGTATGTATATGTGTATATATATATAGAGAGAGAGAGAGAGAGAGAGAGAGTAAGCCGCTCTGAGTCCCCTTCAGGGTGAGAAGGGCGGCATATAAATGTCGTAAATAAATAAATAATAGATGACAATGTCTCTTTCTCTGAAGGTTTATAAGCAGAGGCTGGATGACCATCTGCTGGGAGTGTTTTGAATGTTTCCCTTCATAGCAGAAGGGAGTTGGACTGTATGGCCCTTGAAGTCTCTCCCAACTATGATTCCATGGAAAGGTATAGAACAGTGTTCTCAACCTGGGGTCCCCAGATGTTTTTGCCTACAACTCCCAGAAATCCCAGCCAGTTTACCAGCTGTTAGGATTTCTGGGAGTTGTAGGCCAAAACACCTGGGGACCCACAGGTTGAGAACCACTGGTATACAATCTCCCCATGGGAGCGCTCCCCCTATGAAGAAAACCTATTTTTTTTTTTTTAAATCAACACAAAGGTGGACAATGGGAGATGCGATACAGGGCTGTCCAATTACGACGGATGTTTCTTTTTTCCCTTCCAGGGAGCAATGCTGACCGGTCCCCCAGGAACAGGCAAGACCCTCCTGGCCAAAGCGACCGCAGGAGAAGCCAACGTGCCTTTCATCACTGTCAATGGCTCTGAGTTCCTGGAGATGTTTGTGGGCGTTGGACCGGCCAGAGTGAGCATGGGGAGCCATTACCAAACTCAGGCTGCATTGAGGACAATGACAAAGGGAGGGGGAAAGATTAGGAAATAGCAGGATCTACAAATGGAGATCCAGCACCTCTTGGGGGGGGGGGGGGGGGAGGTTCCAGCACTGAGAGGGGTAATTCCAAATGGATGGAATTAGAATGCTAACCTGCAAATACACACCTTTGTTTTGCCCTCCCAGGTGCGGGACATGTTTGCCTTGGCCCGAAAGAATGCCCCCTGCATCCTATTCATCGACGAGATTGACGCTGTTGGGAGGAAGCGGGGCCAGGGACACTTTGGGGGGCAAAGTGAGCAGGAAAACACCCTCAACCAGCTGCTGGTGGAGATGGATGGTGAGAGGACCGCCTTGCAGGGGTAATGTGGCACCAAGAGGAAGAGTCTTACCTGTTCCACCTCCTGGACATCACTTTTCCTGTTAACTTCTCTAAACATCTGAAGGGGCTGCTATCCTATACCTCTTGACTTCTCACAACTGAGTTTTTGTCTTCTTGCCTTCCATCGAGATAAAGTTGGCTGCTGTTCCCATAAAGTGGGTCACAAACAGAGTTTAAGAAAGTTTGTGCCTTTTGGACTACAGCACCCAGAATCCCCCAACTGGTAGATTCATTGCAGGGAGGGAAGCCATTAGATTTGTATGAGATTTTTTAAATCTGAGATGCAAATTGTGTATGAACATGTGACCACCGTGTTGAGGAATTCTTTACAACTCTAGCTTTTTTTTTCATGCCAGGAATGACTTAAGAAACTGCAAGTCGCTTCTGGTGTGAGAGAATTGGTGTGAGTCTGCAAGAACGTTGCCCAGGGGACACCTGGATGTTTTACCATCCTGTGGGAGGCTTCTCTCATGTCCCAGCAAGGGAAGCTGGAGCTGACAAGTGGGAGCTCACCCTTCTCCCTGGATTCGAATCACCGACCTTTCGGTCAGCAGGTCCTGCTGGCACAAGGGTTTCACTCTGTAGCTGCAGGTGGCTATTCAGTAATAGAAATTCAGAAATTTATTATTATTGATATTAATAATATTCGTTCTAAATAGAGACCCAAATAAAATCAATACAATACAATGAAAACCTAAAATGGAAATAATTAGGTAATTACTTAGTGGCTAGGAATAAATTAAAAACTCGCTTTTGTGAAATGTTTGAAGACAAAATGGGTTCCCTGAAGCTAGCTCAGGCATGGGCAAACTTCAGCCCTCCAGGTGTTTTGGACTTCAACTCCCACAATTCCTAGCTTCCTATCTCTGTTAGGAATTGTGGAAGTTGGAGTTCAAAACACCTGGAGGGGCAAAGTTTGCCCATGCCTGAGCTAGATAGTCTGTTTGCATAACTATAAAGACATATCCTCTTGGTTAGGAAGCAGTGCGTTTCAGTCTTAAGTTTGCAAGAAGGCATGACAGAATGTGTGCTTTGTGCACACAAATCTGGTTTTCCTCCTTCCCTTCATGTTTCTTCTCTTTCTGTGCAGGGTTCAACAACAGCACAAATGTTGTGATCCTAGCCGGCACCAACAGGCCGGACGTTCTGGATCCAGCATTGATGCGACCAGGACGCTTTGACCGCCAAATTTATATTGGTAAGCAGACACTGTCTCTAATTGTAGCCTCTAATTTAGGCCTCTCTTTATCGTTTGGAGCACCTTTTTCTTCAGAAGCAGTGTACCTTGGGCTGCAAAGATATATTGTGTAGCTTATAACCATGTGGCTGAAGAGCAGGATAATCTTCTATATATATAAAAATGTAATGCTCGTTTGTGGGAGAAACATAACTCGGAAACTACTGAATGAATTGGCATGAAATTTTGACACAATACACCTAATAGTCCAACAAGTGTCAATTACCCCTGAAAACACACAAAAAAGCAGAACAGACTTTAAAACCCCCCAAAATAAACCATATATACATACATTCATATACATATACACATGCACACATAGAGACACACACACACATATATATGCACACACAAATATACACATATATACACACACATACATATACACATACAGTCACATATATGCACGCATATATGCATATACACAAGGACACACATATACACAATATACATATACACATATAAACACAGAAATACACAAATATATACACATGTATACACACACATATATATACACATATACACAAATATATATACACACATAAACACATATACACAGATTGGGCAACAGCAACGCATAGCAGGGGACGGGTAGTAGTAGTAGTAGTAATAATAATAATAATAATAATAATAATAATAATAATAATAATAATGTTGTCCATCCCTGGAGTATGCTCTTTCCATCCTGTTTATCGATCCATTGATCTGTTGGTCTATTATTTTATTTTATTTTATTTATTATTCATTTTAAATATCTTTATTAAATATTTCAAAACATAATACAACTGTCTTATCACACCTTCTATTCCCAGATTTATATCAACCTTCCTGTTGCTTACATAGCATTACAAAAATACAGCTCTGTCAATTCTATACCAGGAGCTGGCAGCGATGAAGCGAAGGAAGAGGGAACTAGAGAGTGTGTGGCGTTCAGATCCGAGTGAGCCAAATCGAACACGGTTTGTGTCCTTTTTAAGGGCATATGCCGCGGCGATAAAAGCCGCAAAGAAGGCCTTCTTTGTGGCCACTATTGCGTCTGCAAAGAACCGTCCGGCTGAGCTGTTCCGAATTGTCAGAGGCCTTTTAAATCCCACCACTCAAGGTGGGAACCCTGACGATTCGACTTCTCGCTGTGAAGCTTTTGCTCAGTTCTGGTCTGGATACCATGTTAATGGCAGTCTCTGAGGATGTAACACCTGCTTGTCCAGTTTTGATGGATTCATTTCAATTGGTGAAACCCGAGGATGTGGACAAGATACTTGGAGGAATGAGGCCAACCACATGCATCCTGGACCCCTGCCCATCCTGGCTTCTAAAGGAGGCCAGAGGGGGATTGGCTGAGTGGGTTAAGGTGGTGGTTAATGCTTCCCTTCGGGAAGGCAAGATTCCGGCGAGCTTAAAACAAACTATAATAAAACCGCTGTTGAAGAAACCATCACTGGACCCCACTAAATTCGACAACTATCGGCCAGTTTCCAATCTCCCCTTCTTGGGCAAAGTCTTGGAACGTGTGGTGGCCTCACAACTCCAGGTATTCTTGGTAGACACGGATTATCTAGACCCGGCACAGTCTGGCTTTAGGCCGGGACATGGTACCGAGACAGCCTTGGTCGCCTTAGTGGATGATCTGCGCCGGGAGCTCGACAGGGGGAGTGTGTCCCTGTTGGTGCTGCTGGACCTCTCAGCGGCCTTCGATACCGTCGACCACGGTATCCTTCTGGGACGCCTCGCGGGGATGGGTCTTGGAGGAACTGTTTTGCAGTGGCTCCGGTCATTCCTGGAGGGTCGATCTCAGAAGGTGTTGTTGGGGGAAACCTGTTCAACCCCACAACCATTGTCTTGTGGGGTTCCTCAGGGCTCAATATTTCCCATGTTGTTTAACATCTACATGAAGCCGCTGGGGGAGATCATCCGGAGTTTCAGGGTACGGTGTCATCTGTACGCAGATGATGTCCAACTCTGTCACTCCTTTCCACCTGCTACTAAGGAGGCTGTCCAGGTCCTGAACCGGTGCTTGGCCGCTGTGACGGTCTGGATGAGGGCGAACAAATTGAAATTGAATCCAGACAAGACAGAGGTACTCCTGGTCAGTCGCAAGGCCGAACAGGGCATAGGGTTACAGCCTGTGTTGGATGGGGCCACACTCCCCCTGAAGATGCAGGTTCGCAGCTTGGGTGTGACCCTGGACTCATCGCTGAGCCTGGAACCCCAGGTTTCGGCGGTGACCAGGGGAGCATTTGCACAGCTAAAGCTTGTGCGCCAGCTGCGCCCGTACCTTGGGAAGTCTGACTTGGCCACGGTAGTCCACGCTCTGGTTACATCCCGTTTAGACTACTGCAACGCTCTCTATGTGGGGTTGCCTTTGAAGACAGCTCGGAAGCTCCAACTAGTCCAACGCTCGGCAGCCATGATTTTAACAGGAGCGGAGCGCAGGGAGCATACAACCCCCCTGTTGCGCCAACTCCACTGGCTACCGATCTGCTACCGGGCTGAATTCAAAGTGCTGGCGTTGGCCTTTAAAGCCCTAAACGGTTCTGGCCCAAGATACCTATCTGACCGCATCTCTGCCTATGAACCCACCAGGACTTTGAGATCTTCCGGGGAGACCCTGCTCTCGATCCCGCCTGCTTCTCAAGCTCGGCTGGCGGGGACGAGAGATAGGGCCTTCTCGGTGGTGGCTCCTCGGCTGTGGAACGCCCTTCCTACGGACATTAGACTAGCACCATCTCTAATGGTATTCCGCAAAAAGGTGAAGACCTGGATGTTTGTGCAGGCGTTTGAGTAATTTGGTACAATCTGGTAATGGAACATAGGAATGGAACAATGGACGACTAATCTGGACTACGCTTGGATGATGAGAAGATTGGGTACGGTTGTTTTTTGTAATAATTGTGCATTGTAATTGCTTATTGGTCATTTATGGATAATGTGTTAAGTCAATTGTTATATGTTGTATGGAACCACTGCTGTTTCTACTGTTTCTACTGTTTGTGAACCGCTGTGAGTCGCCTTCGGGCTTGAGATACAGCGGTATATAAGCAAAGTAAATAAATAATATTACTTCTACATTATTCTCATTTTCTCTGTGACATATTGTAGTGTGTTTTCTTAATGGCTCAAACACAATCTTTCTTGGATGTTTAGTGGTTTAAATCCACCATGGCTTTTACACATGAAACTAATCAGCGGTTTCCCTGTTGTATTATCAAAGAGATCTTCTTTGGATTCTCTTTTTGCTAACCTTAAGTTCTCCGGGAGAGTGATTGTCCATATCCTGCTTAACCTATTCTTTATTGTCAGGCTCTCTTGTAAGAAATCTTAAAAGTTAGCTAGGTATTTTTTAATTACAAACATGTACTGAAAGCACTGAAAGGGTTAAATGGATGCAATGACTCAGCAAAAGCAGCAGTTCTATAATAGCAAGTGTGACTGTAGCTTAGTAGGCCTCTGTGTTAGTTTGCCTCAGTGGGAGAAAGGTCTCAGTCTGTGAGAAGGCCTCACAGTGTGAGGTACTCCTTAGTCTGTGAGAAGGCTTCAGACTATGAGAAGACCTGGTGTGAGAAGCCTCGGTGAGAGGATGCCCCAGATTGAAGGCAATGTGTGTTAAGCTGCTGGATGAAGCTCCAGTGTGAAGACCTGTTGTGTTAAAGCTACTGTGTGAAGCTCCTTTGTAACTTCATTATGAGAGGAGGCTCTGCCAGAGCGAAGCTGTTTATCTGCATAAGAAAGAAGCCCGGCATGGAAGCAAAGAAGGAAGTAGAAAGGACTTTATTTGTGTTGGGGAAACCTTGTTCTTGTAAATATTGCAACCATATTATTTTACTACAAAGAAAAGCCTGCTAAGGAAGATAATGCATTGTTCTGTGTGTTTGTGTTCTTTTTATCACTTTGGGCTACTGGTGCTGTGATCATGCTGCTGCTAATAAATTACTCTGCTCGCCCAACATCTCTTAACCTTTTTTCACTTTTTTTAGTCTGGTGGCACATAACAGGAGCAGTATTTTATTTAACTCCTCCAAAACCTGGATATTCGGGATAACTCCTCCAAAACCTGGATATTCGGGATCTGCCATGTTGATCCTCTCTTTCTCTGTTTCTGAGGATTCACTTCCCTGACTCTCCTTCTCTTGCCAACCAGGCCCACCAGACATCAAAGGCAGAGCAGCTATCTTCAAAGTCCACCTCCGACCTCTCAGGCTGGATGCGGGTATCAGCCGAGACGCTCTGGCTAGGAAGATGGCTGCCCGGACGCCCGGATTCACAGGTCAGGCCTGGAGGAATTTCAGGGGATTGTGGGACTTGGTTTCCAGGGGAAGAAAGTCACTTTTCTAAGCGAAATGTCCACTGATATATGATAGTATTATTAGCCAATAGGTGAGGCATCCAGGTAAGAATCTATGAGGCGGTGGTGGACAATTGTCGAGCCACAAAGAGAGGTGGGCATCAACAGCATCATCATCATCATACATGAACCCCCAGCAGACCATGGAAGGCCATACCAGCCCTGTTGCCCCCCTCACTCAATTCACACACATATCATTTTGTTCCTAATAGGTTATGGGAGCACTTTTGTCATATTTTTAACAATAAGAAGAAAATTTTATTTATACCCCACCACCATCCCCCCAAGGGGACTCGGGGCCGCTTACATGAGGCCAAGCCCAACAATACAGCAATACAAATATACAACATAGGAATACAACAGTAAAATATAAAGAAAAAAATGCAAGAAACAATATAAATAAGCACAACAAACAATATAAAATCACAAAAATTGAACCCCCAAAAAAATGATCACAGTGGGCAGGGCTGGTTGCAAAGATTAAAAGTTTAAAAACACTGGGTGAGAGAGCAATGTAATGTATCTGGACAGGAGGATGAAAATAGGGATTAATTGCACTAGCAAGTAAATAAAGTGCTTTTGATGGCATTTTTGCAATGTTTGGTCAGGGATTATTGTTCATTCGGTCATTGAAGGCACACTGGAACAACCAAGTTTTCAGCTCTTCCTAAAGACTGCCAGGGTAGGAACTTGCCTAATTTCTCTGGGGGGTGAGTTCCAGAGCCGAGGAGCCACCACAGAGAAGGCCCTCTTCCTCGTCCCCACAAGTTGCACTTGCAATGGGGGCGGGAGCGAGAGAAGGGCCTCTCTGGAAGATCGAAGTGATCATGTAGGTTCGTAAAAGGAAATGCGGTCACAAAGGTAGGCGGGTCCCAAACTGTTCAGGGTTTTGTAGGTAAGAACCTGCACCTTGAATTGGGACTGGAAAATAAACAGCAACCAATGGAGCTCCTTAAACGGGGGTTGACCGCTCCCTGTAATTTGCACCAGTTGGTAGTCTGGCTGCCGCACGTTGGACCAGTTGAAATTTCTGGGCCGTCTTCAAGGGCAGCCCCACGTAGAGCGCATTGCAATAGTCTAGTCTACAGATAACTAAGGCGTGGACCACCATGGCCAAATCCGACTTTTGGGGGTATTTCTTGGTCAGTTTAGACAAAGAGAGGAGTTTATAAAAATTAGAAGATATGAGCTGATTAATGATCTCTTGCTCTTAAGGCCTACAAAAACAGTCCTGGGGGATACTGTTGGGGAATCTGAGCTGATAGGCTAAAAAAAACCCCTCAATTGGGTTTGTTTTTTAATGTCAGGAGCAACTTGAGAAACTGCAAGTCGCTTCTGGTATGAGAGAATTGGCCGTCTGCAAGGACGTTGCCCAGGGGACGCCCAGATGAATTGATGTTTTTATCATCCTTGTGGGAGGCTTCTCTCATGTCCCCACATGAGGAGCTGGAGCTGATAGAGGGAGCTCATCCGCCTATCCCCATATTCGAACCTGCAACCTGTCGGTCTTCAGTCCTGCTGGCACAGGGGTTTAACCCACTGCGCCACCGGTGATTCCACCATAAATGTAGCAGAGTACCATAAGCAAACTTCATAACCAGCAGAAACGCACATGTAATGAGCCTAGGATAAGCTTCTATATCTTAGGATGGATCAGGATTGCAAAATAAATATTTTGAGGTTCAGAATATTGATTGAAGTAAAAGAAATACATTCTAGATAGAAACGGTCTTGGAGCTCACTAGCTTACTACGTCTCACATTCTGTAAAAAGTAAAAGGTAAAAAAGTTAAAAAGAAATCCATGCAGCTATATTTTGCCTAAAGAGAGAGACGCAAAATTTGCATCCTTACTGGAAGGAAGGAAAGGCAGAAGAGACAATGGTGGCGAATTGCCACATGGCCAAGCCCAGGGCAATAAAAATACCTTTAAAAAGGAAGTTCCCTCACAGAGATTCCATTGCTGCATCTTCAAAGGGAGAGGAGACAGTGGCAAGGAGGAGAAGGAAAGGCAAAGCCCTTTCTGGGGAAAACATGCATAGGAATGTGGGGGAAGAATTCCTCAGCCTAATCCTATCTCTGGTCTAGCTACTCATTGGGGACTGGAGACTTGATGACACAAGAGACTTGTGCAGTCCAGGGATGAAACACAACAGATACATCCAGCCTATGGTCTGCACACTGATGGTTTCCCCAATTATAAGGAAGTAAGAGCCAGAACAAAAGTACACCCAAGTTTTTACATAGTGGCAGACATCCCTGAGCCTTTGCAAAGGATTATTCTTCTGGGTTGTTGTAGGTTTTTTCGGGCTATTATTCTTTTCTATTATTCTATTATTATTATTCTCCCTTCTCTCTCTCTCTAGGGGCTGATATCGCCAATGTGTGCAACGAGGCTGCCTTGATTGCCGCGCGACACGCCAGCCCCACTGTGGATGAGAAGCACTTTGAGCAGGCCATCGAGAGAGTCATTGGGGGTGAGGCTGGAATTAGAAGCAAGGAAGCCTTGGGCATTGTGCATTTATTGTTTTTTGGTTGGACTACTACACACGGACTGATTAGAGTAGCTGTCCAGCAATGTCTTGCTTGGGTGTGAGAGAACTTTGGCCACCAGGATTGTGGCGCAGCTGGCTGGGAGTCAGCTGCATTAAGATTACTACTGACCGAAAGGTCATGAGTTCGAAGCCAGCCCGGGTCAGAGTGAGCTTCCGGCCAATTTGTGTAGCTTGTTGTTGACCTTTGCAAACCAAAAGACAGTTGCATCTGTCAAGTAGGAAATTTAGGTACCACCTATGTGCGGGGAGGCTAATTTAACAAATTTACGAGGCCAAATCTCCAGCAAAAGCATGCGGGGAATGCAGAAAGTACTTCATCAGTGTCGCAGATGGACGGTGAAATGACAGCTCCCCTGGTGGCCAGAAAATTGGAATGTTAAATAGCCGCTGACTGTCTGTCCATATGTGTTGTGTGTCTATGACATTGAAAGTTTGCCATGTATGTGTACATGGTAATCCACCCAGAGTCCCATGTGGGGTTAGAAGGGCGGAATATAAATACTGTAAATAAATAAATAAATGATTAGGAAGTTCTCAGGGTTCCTAAAACAAGCAGAACTTAGAAACTGTCTTGTATTGCATTACAACTCCCAGAGTGCAACAGCACTAGCATGGGAATTGTGGGAGTCACAGTCCAAAATAAGCAGTGTGTCAAAGCCAGGGATTCCTGAGTCTTTGTGTCTCCTGCTGTTTTGTAGTTCAACACGCAGAAGGACAATGCTGATAAATTCTGGGAGGTGAAGTTCAAAACATTGGGAAAACTAAATAATCACTATTAAGTCTCCCCTATGGGGGGAGAAGGGCGGGATATAAATATAGGAAATAAATAATATATAAATAAATAGACTATTGGCATTGACCCATTGTTTTCCTCACGGATCTTCTATTAAATGTCCTCTTCCTCTTTTTGGTAGCTTTAATGACTATTTTCATGTCCTTCCCAGAAGACTTTGGGTCTGGGCAAACAGGATATTGACCTCAATAGAACTTGGGTCTTTTCCCTGGTCTGCCATACTCTTCCATAAAAGATCATGCAGCAGAATGAGGCAGGGCACAAAGTTCCCTATCCTCCCTTTCCTTCCAAACGTCAGTCTACATCCCAAGATGTTTGCTGCCTTACTATTGGAGAGCAGGGACAGGAGGGCCAAGGTGCAGTGATCCCAAACTGGTGAAATGAGTGGGCTTTGCAATGAGGAAATAGGGCAGTTTGTACATGTTTTGCAGTGGTTCTGTGGTGGATAAGAAAGACTCCCTTCCTCTCAGCTTTGCCCTGACTTCTTTCTGCCTTTTATCTCTTCAGGTTTTTAAATCCTTGTGTATTACTGTTTACTGTTTATATGTGATTTATATTAATTGTATTGTATTTATTGTTTTTGTTTATTGCTTTTGTTTATTGATGTACTGTTGGACTTGGCCTCATGTAAGCCGCTCCAAGTCCCTTGGGGAGATGGTGGCGGGGTATAAATAAAGTTGTTTTTTTTAATTTAGGGCTTGAGAAGAAGACTCAGATTCTGCAGCCGAATGAGAAGGCAGTGGTGGCATACCACGAGGCAGGACATGCCGTGGTTGGGTGGTTCTTGGAGCATGCAGACCCCTTGCTCAAGGTGCGTTTTCACCCCCTTTCCCCAGAGATAACAACAACTGTCTAGTGAATTATATACAATCATAGAGTTGGAAGAGATCACATGGGCCATCTAGTCCAATTGCCTGCCATGCAGGAAAAGCACATTCAATTCTGGGACTCGTACTCAGCAGAATTACGTTATGCAGGATCGGCACACCTCTGAATACCTTTTTGTGGTACTACATGTAAAAGACCCTCCCATAAATGTACACCAGAGTAATTTATTAGCAGCAGCGTGACCCAGCACCAGTAGCCCAAAGTGATAAAAAGAACAGAAACACACAGACCAATATTATCTCTTCCATAGGAGGCTCTTCTTTGTAATAAAATAATATAGTTGCACTGGTTACAATAAAAAGGTTTCAACAACGTAAATAAAGTCCTTTATACTTCCTTGTTTGCTTCCACGTTGGGCCTCATTCTTATGCAGATAAAAGCTTCGCTTTCACAGAGCCTCCTCTCAGACCGAAGTTTCACAGGAGTTTCACACAGTACATACAACAGCCTTTATATTTCAGGATGACGCTAGCTTTGGCCCACTAACTCCAACAGGCTTCGGCCTACTCACTCTCCGCAGGACGACACTAGCTTTGGCCCACTGATTCTAACAGGCTTCGGCCTACTCACTCCCCTCAGGACGACCCTAGCTTTGGCCCACTGACTCCAACAGGCTTTGGTTTACTCACTCCCCTCAGGACGACACTAGCTTGGCCCACTGACTCCAACAGGCTTCGGCCTACTCACTCCCCTCAGGACGACACTAGCTTTGGTCCACTGACTCTAACAGGCTTCAACATACTCACTCTTTCAGTGCTAGACTCACATTTTGTAATCAAAAATACCTAGTTAATTTTTAATATTTCTGACACTAAAAATCCCAGTATCCCTCTTCCTCGGGGAGGATTCTGGAAACTGTATTCCAGAAGCAAGTTTTTGGGAGAGCAGGGGGTTCTTTCCAAAGTCTCTTTGGGGCTTTGCATCCACTTTCCCCAGGACATGAGTACTACTCTCATTACTATTCATCTGGGCTTCTTCTTCCCGACAGGTGTCTATCATCCCCCGAGGGAGGGGCCTAGGCTATGCGCAATACCTGCCCCGGGAGCAATTCCTCTACACCCGGGAGCAACTCTTCGACCGGATGTGCATGATGCTGGGAGGCCGCGTGGCCGAGCAGCTCTTCTTCGGGCGGATCACCACCGGGGCCCAGGACGACCTTCGGAAGGTGACCCAGAGTGCCTACGCCCAGGTAAAGGACAGGAAGAAAGACTCACATGGCTACCCATACAGGGGGAGAAAGGCACAGCTGGGCACAGGGTGCAGGGGGACATACGAGAGACACAGAGCATAGAATCCTAGAGTCTGGTCCAATCCCTTCCTGACAGGCAGGAAGACACAATCAAAGCCCTCCCGACAGGTGGCCATTCTCTGCCTCTTTTCCTGCCCTAAGGGTTCTTCCTTCTCTGTCATTCTAAAGATACCAATGGTATTTCAATGGAGGAAGATTGCTGGGTGATAGAGATGGCGAAGAAAGGCAGGACAGAGTCATAGAGTTAGAAGGAGCTCCCAAAGCCCATCCAGTCCAACCCCGCTCTGTGATTCAGTAAGACACAATCAAAGCACTCCTGGCAGATTGCGATCTGGCCTCAAAGATCTCTAGAGATGGGGACTCCATCCCAGTCCCAGCACTTCGAGGGAATCTCCAAGGCCACCCTTCCTGCCAGGCAGGAAGACACAATCATCCATCTCTTCTTCCTCCATCTCCTCTTCCTCCCCCTTCTCCTCTTCATCTCTTCTTCCCCCATATCTTCCTCCTCTTCCTCCTTCTCTTCCTTCTCCTCATCCTCCTGCATCTCTTCCTCCATCTCTTCTTCCTCCATTTCCTTTTCCTCCTCTTCCCCCCTTCTCCTCCTCTTCCTTCATCTTTTCTTCCTCCATCTCATCTTTGTCCTCCTTCTCCTCCTCTTCTGGCTCCATGTCCTCTTCCTCCTTCTCTTTCTCCTCCCTTTCCTCCATCTCATCTTCCTCCCCCTCTCTTCCTTCTCTCCCTCCATCTCCTCTTCCTCCTCCTTCCCCTCCTCTTCCTGCATCTCTTCTTCCTCCTTCTCCTCCTTAGGTGGTGCAGTTTGGCATGAGTGAGAGACTGGGACAGGTCTCCTTCGACCCCCCGCATCAAGGCGACCTGACTCCCGAGAAGCCGTACAGTGAAGCCACGGCAGAGCTGATCGATGAGGAAGTCCGCTCTTTGATCACGGCAGCCTATGAAAAGACCCAGGCCCTCCTGACACGATGCAGGGACCAGGTGGAAAAGGTATGAGGGTGAAAATTTCCATTGGACATGCCCCAGATTTCAAACAGAGGCACCACCGGTCAGTGTTGCCAGCTGGTTGCCTTCCCTATTCCAAAAGGGAGAAAATGGGACAATAAGAGTGCCTGTAAGCAATGAAGGGCACAGAACTACACCCTTGACAGCTTAAATATAACTGTCTCTCCTGGGAACTGTCCCTTCTCTCTCTCCAAATTGGATTTCCTTTCTAAATGGGCGATAGTTACACGAAGGTGCTTTGTCCCACATTTTCTATCCCTGGAGCTCCACGGCAGTCCACATTTATTCTTCCCTTGATTTACATTCTGCCCATTGAGCAACTATGTATTGTCTAAGGCTTTCATGGCTGAAATCCTTGGGTTATTGTGAGTTTTCCAGGCTGTCTAGCCATGTTCCAGAAGCATTCTCTCCTGACATTTCTCCTGCACCTACAGCAGGCATCTTCAGAGGTTATGAGGTCTGTTGAAAACTAGGAGAATGGGGTTTATATGTCTGTGGTATCTGTAACATATATTTAAAGTCTACTAGGATTAAGAGCATTTTCTCGCAACAGAATCTCTTGCAGCAAAGCCTGTGATTACTTAATGAAATGTAAGTCATGTGAACATTACTTTGACTATCTTGTATTAGTTATGTATTAGTTTAATGTTGATATAACAATAGGGTTGCTATAGCATATCTATTTTATGTATATTGTTGTTCTTTTCATACATGTAATTGTAGTACCAGAGACTTGTCTCCTGTTCATATATTAAGCAGAATTCATTACCTGAAGAAGGTGTTTTTATCACCAACACCGAAACAAGGAACTACACCCAGGATACCTTGTTGTAACCTTGTCACCGTGTAGAATTCTTCTCTGACACAACCTTGGATGCTACAAATAGTCCTTTGAAACATCTACAAGTGTCTCTTTAAATCAGGGCTCCTCAAACTTTTTAAACAGAGGGCCAGGTCACAGTCCCTCAAACTGTTGGAGGGCTGGATTATAATTTGAAAAAAATTATGAATTAATTCCTATGAACTTGGCACATATCTTATTTGTAGTGCAAAAACACTTTAAAACAATACAATAATTAAAATGAAGAACAATTTTAACAAATATAAACTTATTAGTATTTCAATGAGAAGTGTGGGCCTGCTTTTGGCTTTTTTTTTTTTTTTTTGTCGTGTCAGTAGCGACTTGAGAAACTGCAAGTCGCTTTTGGTGTGAGAGAATTGGCCGTCTGCAAGGACGTGGCCCAGGGGACGCCCGGATGATTTGATGTTTTATCATCCTTGTGGGAGGCTTCTTTCATGTTCCCACATGAAGAGCTGGAGCTGATAGAGGGAGCTCATCCGCCTCTCCCCGGATTCGAACCTGCAATCTGTCGGTGTTCAGTCCTGCCGGCACAGGGGTTTAACCCACTGTGCCACCGTGTTTTGGCTGATGAGATAGGATTGTTTTGTTGTTGTTGTTGTTGTTGTTGTGTGCTTTCAAGTCATTTCAGACTTAGGTTGACCCTGAGCGAGGGCCCGGTAAATGACCTTGGAGAGCCATATTCGGCCCCTGGGCCTTAGTTTGAGGACCCCTGCTTTAAATCATCAGACAGATTGGTCTATTATGTTTATCTACATGAATATAGACATTTATCCATGACAAAGAGAAGCTGTTCCTCTATATTGCGTATATAAGTAATAAACCTGTCATATGACACTGTATTTGAAGTTTCAACAACAATAATATAATACTTTGTGTATCTTAGCAATAGATATCTGTGTTTCTTATATATTCTCTGTGTAGTCTGATATGGTGGTTGTTAGAGTGGTCTACCAGTATTAGGCGAAATGTCAGGAGAGAATGCTTCTGGAACATGGCCATACCGCCCAGAAAACTCACAGCAACCTATTGAGCGACTGTTTTCTTCTTCCTGGCAGGTCGGGAAGCGTCTCCTGGAGAAGGAGGTGCTGGAGAAAGCCGACATGGTGGAGCTGCTGGGCCCAAGGCCCTTTGCGGAGAAGTCCACCTACGAAGAGTTTGTGGAGGGAACCGGGAGCCTAGAGGAAGACACCTCCCTTCCCGAAGGATTGAAGGATTGGAACCACCAGCGGAAGGAGGAAGAGGAGGAGGAGCAAGAGGAGGGCCAAGGACAGAGGAGCCAGGAGAAGGCCTCGTAGAGCCAAAAAGGTCCTATTGTTGGTATGGAGCATTGGAGCCTGTCTTCTCCAAGCCTTGACCTCAGGTACAAAGGATGCCTTGATGGGTTGATCAGAAGTTGGCCCAAAACACTTCCTCCTTTGCTGTCGGGTTTCTCTTGAATCGAGCAACGACTTGAAGGCCTTTTCCTGCAAATATGCAAATATGGTGATGGAAGTGGAAAAGCAGGTGCCTCTCCCTGCAGCAGACTGGTTTACTCATTACTTAGTGTACTCAGGGGGAAGAAGTACAGCCAATGGCATGCTCTTCTATGACACTGTTCCTCCTCTTTGGGACTTTGGGTTCCCTATGGACTCAGTGCCTTCGCTGTAGGTACTTTTCTGCCCATCAGCCTCAACCTACACTCAAAAGTATACAAGTGATGGGCCCTTTGAAGCCAAACCAGGGAGTGGACACACCTTATGGGATCTCTTCTGTGGTGATGCTGCTGAATATTTCTTTTTGCAGGAACATGCAAGGGATGAGCACAGGTAGGGAGGGGGCCATCACTGGTGCTATTTCAATGGGTGCTACTTGACATGATGTGGCCCAGCGGGTTCTAGCAGCAGCTGCTCTTAGCATGACAATCACACAATGCTCATAGACGTAGAATAATAGGCCCACAGAAGTGGAAGAGAGACCACAAGGGCATTACCTCAAAGATGCAGAATTAGGAAACACAAAAAGTACAGAGGGACCCCAGGGACCATCTAGTCCAGTGTTTCTCAACCTTCCTAATGCTGCAACCCCTTAATACAATTCCTCATGTTGTGGTGACTCCCAACCATGAAATTATTTTAGTTGCTACTTCATAACTCTAATCTTGCTACTGTTATGAATCGTAATGTAAATATCTGATATGCAGGATGGATTTTCATTCACTGGACCAAACTTGGCATGAATACTCAATATGCCCAAATGTGAACACTGGTGGAGTTTGGGGAAAATAGACCTTGACATTTGGGAGTTGTAGTTCCTGGGATTTATGGTTCACCTCCAATCAAAGAGCATTCTGAACTCCACCAACAATGGAATTGAACCATACTCGGCACACAAAACTCCCATGACCATCAGAAAATACTGGAAGGGTTTGGTGGGCCTTGACCTTGAGTTTTGGAGTTGTAGTTCATCTACATCAAGAGAGCACCGTGGACTGAAACAATGATGGATCTGATAATTGAGCAAGCTTGTTAGAGCTTCTGGGAGTTGGAGGCCCAAACAGCTGGAGGGCCACAATTTGAGGGCTCCTGGTGTAAGCTCTCAAATCTTCATTCCCCAGAACGAAATCTATGCTGCTCCCTTCGCCGTTTTTTGTCTCCTAGACCTTTTTGGCCACCTACCTCTTCCTGACTTGGATTGTGGCCATTTGGAGGGGCCTGGCCTGCCAGAAGTCCAGCTCGCTTCCATACCAGTGATTCGGCAGAAAAATAGTGTAGTGACTCAGCAGAACTCTGTCAGCCTTTGGAAAGGCATTGCCTGCTGCATTCATAGAACCATAGAAACATAAAATAATAGAGTTGGAAGGGACCACATGGAACACTTAATCCAACCTCCTGCCATTCAGGGATCTAAAGGGGGGATCCTGGCTACCTTTTATTCCTTTCCAGGAACCCACATTTCCCCATTCTCTGGAAGTTCCAGTCTGCAGTACTTGAGGAAAAGAGACCAAGTCCAATCTTGTGCATGTGCCTTCATGTCACTCATGAACATACAAATTTCACAGGCTTTTCTTAGGCAAGGAATACCCAGATATAGCTTTTCCAGTTCCTTCCTCTGAAATAAGAGCCTAAAGCACCTGGGATTGGTTGATGAGCCTCATCCAAGTACAAACCAGGGCTGGACCTGCTTAACTTGCAAGACCAGAAGGAATCTGGTACCTTTAGAGTATTTAGGCAGCTCTTTTAGAGCAGTGTTTCTCAACCTTCCTATTGCTGTGACCCCTTAATACAGTTCCTCATGTTGTGGTGACCCCCAACCATAAAATTATGTTCATTGCTACTTCATAACTCTAATTTTGCTACTGTTACGAATCATAATGTAAATATCTGATATGCAGGATGTATTTTCATTCACTGGACCAAATTTGGCACAAATACCCAATATGCCCAAATTTGAATACTGGTATGTGTGTCGGGAGGAGGGGGGGATTGATTTTGTCATTTGGGAGTTGTAGTTGCTGAGATTTATAGTTCACCTACAATCAAAAAGCATTCTGAACACCATCAGTGATGGAATTGAACCAACCTTGGCACACAGAACTCCCATGACCAACAGAAAATACTGGAAGGTTTGATGGGCATTTACCTTGAGTTTTGAAGTTGTAGTTCACCTACATCCAGAGATCTGGACCAAACTCAATATGCCCAAATATGAACACTGGTGGAGTTTGGGGAAAATAGGCAATCAGTGAGCATTCTGAACCTCACCAACGATAGAATTGGTCCAAACTTCCCACACAGAACCCCATGACCAACAGAAAACACTGTTTCCTGATGGTCTTTGGCGACCCCTCTGACACCCCCTTGCGACCCACCCAGGGGTCCCAACCCCCAGGTTGAAAAACATTGTTTTAGCGGAATCTATTGCCAACACATTGCCCTGTTTTTCTATGTCTCTCACACAGGGCTTCCTCCCCCTTTTCATTATTTGCACACTTTCTTCAAATTTAGTCCTGTGTAAATATTGTGTCAGTCGCATTCAGGCATTCTTTCCTCCCCAAAAAGTAAAGTCTACCATTTGCAAAAGGAAGAACTCTCTCCCTCTCTCTTATTTTTATGCAGATTGGTATAAAAGGTGATGTTGTCTCGTGGAGAATATGGAACAAATCTTTAAATTTTCAGTGTTACAACAGGAGGTGAAGATGCCAACTTTATCTGTAAGGTACTAATTGGGGGGATGCATCACTATCTATTTTTGGGTTGAGCAGTGTCATGAGCAACTTGAGAAACTGCAAGTCGCTTCTGGTGTAATAGAATTGGCTGCCTGCAAGGACGTTGCCCAGGAGACGCCTGGATGTTTGATATTTTACCATCCTTGTGGGAGGCTTCTCTCATGTCCCTGCATGAGAAGCTGGAGCTGACAGAGGGAGCTCAACCCACTCTCCCTGGATTTGAAGGGGTTTCTGGCACTTTGTTTCTAAAGTCTTTCCAAAAATTTGGTGGTCAAAATTTTGGAACTAATGAAACTTATGAATCTTCGTAAGTACTTCGTTAATGGTGGTCGCGCATGTGCAATAGGGAAAACATCACTGTCAGTGGGGAAATTTGAGGGACTTCTATCTCCCTCATTTTTTGAGCCATCCTGGTAGAATCAGCCAGGCTCCTGCTTCTGCAGCCGCTGCTGCCGTTGCCACCCTTCTCGCTCACTCCCCCTCCCCCACTCACTACTCACCGGGTCGAGTCCTGGTTCTGCCACCAAGACCCGGCCTGGTGAGTAGCGAGTGAGTGAGGGAGGAAAGGCAGCAAAGGCAGAAGCAGCGGCAGAAACAGGAGCCTGGCCACCTGGACTTGGCCCGGTGAGTAGCAAGGAAGGAAAACCGCAAAACAGCAAGTCAGTGAAAAGTGAACTGTGAAATAGCGAGGGAACACTCTACTGATCTTTCTACTACGATTTGACCTCCGCATCCCTTGCAGAACTAGCCCGGCCCCGTATCCTGAGCAAGAGAGGGACCTTTCTAAGCCAAAGGGTCACACAGACTTAGGTTTTCCCAGAGCTTTATTGGTGCCGTTTTGGACATCTGTTTCCAAAGGGGGTAGCAGCACAGTTTTCTGGGGTCTGGCTCCTTCCTCGCCTCTCTCTTCACTTGGGAAAAGTTCATCTGCACCCAGATAAATACAGTTCAGGGGTGCACTGAATGCAACAGAGGAAGGAGCAGCAGTTTCCCTCCTGAGAAGCATCCTGTTCTGAACAACACAGCCATGGCACTCATAGATAGATGGCTCCTAGTCCTTCTTAGTCTATAGAAGGTGATCTTGCTTTGGCACTGAGAAATCCCTTCTTCCACCTCATTGAGCCCCTCTTGAATGGCCTTCTTGTACGAGAGAGGGGAGGAAGCCATGAATAACTTCTTATGCTGACCACAAATAGCATATTTTTGTGGCATTTCCACTGCTTTTAGGGTCAGAAAACGTGTGCCAGCTTGGTCATGGGCCCTGCCTTTGTCCCCAAAGATATGCATTGGGAATTGTGCTTTGGCAGAAAGACCCATCCCTCTCCAAGCAACAAAAGTCTGAAAACCTGACGCCTCTCAAGTTTCTCTCCACCTGGGAATCTGTGTTCTTTTGGAAATGTTTTGTAGAGACGAGGGAGATGAAGGCAAGCCATCAGGGAAGGACGTCTCACCTCTGGAGCCATGGCCTGTTCCTCTCTTTTCGCTTCGGTAATTCTAACTGTGAGCAAAACGTCCCTGCGGTCGCTTATGTGATTCCTCCTTCCGAATCTGTTCTGAGGTTTCCTCTGCCTGAAGCCCAAGGGACCTGGCTTGAGTGGCTCAAAGGGGTTTGGGATCAGTGGCTTTGCGACATCTGAGCGCCAACCACACTGGGAGGAAGTGGCGCTGGGCAGGATCCCTGCAAACAGCTGCATTTCGGGAAAGATTTGTTCGGGAAGCAGCTGCCCTTCGCACCTGGCTCCTTTTCCCCTTTCTGCAAATGGCTCGGGTGTCACAATCCCATTTCCACTTCAGCTGGTGGCGCTAATGGATTTGTATCCTGATCAGCAGATGCTTATCTGTCTGCCTGTGACATGTGGCATTAGTTGTGCAAAATGTGCTTCAGTCGTAATAGGATGTGATCTCCAGGACGTTCAACGATGGGAGCCCCAAAATGGAAGTGCTGGGGAATGTAAAGAGGGGAAGGAGAAGAATCTGCCTCTCTTCGTCCCCTAAGGGTTCCTCCTCTGTCATATTCAAGATGCCAATGGTTTTTTCAAAGGAGGAAGGTTGCTGGGTGATGGAAATGGCAAAGAAAGAAATGGAGGATAGGAATCGTAGAGTTGGAAAGGACTTCCAAAGGCCATCCAGTCCAACCCTGTTTTGTGATGCAGTAAGACACAATCAAAGCACTCCCAACAGATGGTATTCTGGCCTCAAAGAACCATAGAGTTGGAAGAGACCTGGTGGGCCTTCCAGTCCAACCCCTTCTGCCAAGAAGCAGGAAAATCACATCCAAAGCATCTCTAGAGACGGAGACTCCACCACAGTCCCAGCACTTGGAAGGAATCCCCAAAGGCCATCCATTCCAAACCCTTCTGCCAGGCAGGAAGACACAATCAAAGCACTCCTGGAAAATAGTCATCCTGCCTCAGTTTGAAAACCTCCAAAGAAGGAGGTGCAGGACAAACTGGTGGCAAACCCCTCTGGTCAATTTGGCACAGGATACCCAGCTTTTGCTGCAAATGAATGTAGTTCTCCATCACCACCACAAGCATATGGTATGGGAATTATAACTCTCATTGGAAGGAACTTCAAAGGGGTTGGACTGTGCCATTATTTGTCTGAGGCCAGTATTTCAGGGGAGGTCAATATGGGCCCCTGGTTCGAAGGTCTGGCTGACGACAGCATCCCAAATGAGATCCTCCATTGCCAGACCCAAAGTCTCCAGTTCTCCTTCAGCAGAAGCACAGTGAGCAACCGGACCATCTGGATTTCAAGGCAAATAGTACAAATTGCGGAACAAACTGAGGAGAGGAAGAGAAATGGGGCAGCAAGGGGCTGTTTCTGTATCATCTTGAGGAGACCAAAACAGGCTCTGGTGGGAAAGCTGATCGAGGCCAGTTCCAAAATGGCAATGACCAAAACAGTCAGTGATGTGGCATGTGGATATCTCTGAGCTGTGTGATGCGTAAACCTGGGGAGGAATGGGGACTTTAGAGAGGGGAAAAGACCTTAGTGGACACCCCTCCTCCAGTTGTCCACCTTCCTGATCCCAGAGCAGCCGGGAAGAAAGGACTTGCCTTTTGCTCTTGCATTGGTTGAGTGCCCAAGTTTTGTTCCAATGGAGGGATCTGTCCCCTTCGTGACAGCATCCCTGTTTAGCCCTACTGTCACTTTCTGCTGGAAAACATCATGGGAGGACTGGAGCTGCCTATGGCATGGCTTGCCATCTCCATGCCCCACTGGGAAACTGGGCTTCTGGTGTCAACCTTCGTCAAAATGGGGACATTCCCGGTTGGAGGCCAGCATGGATCCGTTCTATAGTGGATGATAGCTTGGCTTGAAGGTTGGCAATGCAATGCAGCGTGTGCCAAGTTCCTGGAGCAACAAGCAGAAAGTTAAGGCCACTGGGAAGAAGAGGGTGTGCTTTTTCAGAGACACAAGTGCGGGAAACAGTGCTTTTAGGTCTTCCTCCTAGTTCCTTTGGTACGTTGGGACTCCTTGGGAGACGTCCCAGGAATCTCCAAGCAAAAGTATGACGGAGGAGACAAGGAAATGTCCACCCATCTTGTGCTGCCCTCCTCCGGTGCTTCTGATCGCTTCCGTCTCGAGGGCAACTCCGATATTGCTCCAGATTAAAGCATACATCCTTCTCGGGCCAAGTGCCTGCTTTCCCCCCAAATATTATTCACATATTCAGAAAGGCTCAAAAGTGCAGAAAAGGAAAGAAAAACAAGGCTGCTCCCATCTTTTCCAACATTAGGAGGACAATACATTTCAGGAGTGATGGTATGGAGTGAGGGAGAGAGGCTGTCTCTGCACAACGGACAGGATCCTTGGTCTCCGAAGAGCACCGGAGGTGGCTGGGATGGACAAATAGATGGACGAATGGACATCTTTTAAGGCCACCGGCCACCCATGGTGCAGAACAAGAGGGAAGGCTGTTGGCACCTTGGTCTGGCTATTCTTGGGCCGGCTTCTCCAGGGCCAGGAAGGCTTCTGCTTTACCCACCGGGAGCTCTGGGTCGCTGAGGCGCTTCTTCTCCCGGCCTTGTTCCCCTTTGGTCCGGGTCCAGGAAGGCGAGCGCAGGTAGCCGGAGCGGGCATTGGGGTGCGAGTGCGGATGCAGGCCTGAGCAAAACAGGAGAGAGGACACCTGGCTTGACAGCAGTCCTTGAGAAAGGGATCTAGCAAAGCACAGTTTGGACGCGAGTCAACGGTGTTATAAGGCAGCTAGAAAAGCCAATGTGATGGGAGAACAGTGTCTAGATCAGGCATGGGCCAACTTTGGCCCTCCAGATATTTTGGAGTTCAAGTCCCATAATTCATAATAGCCTATCGGGTGTTAGGAATGATGGGAGTTGAAGTCCACCCAGAGGGCCAAAGTTAGCCCATGCTTAACCAGGTGTGGGCAAACTCAGGCCCTCCTCTCTCTCACCATCCTATCCTTTCTTCTTGCTTACCTCCTTATTTCTCCCTCCTTCCCTTCCACCCTTTCCTCCTTTCTGCCTTCTCTCTTTCCTTGCCTTTTGTCTTTCCTTCATTCTCTCTTCCCTCTCTCCATTCCCTTCCACCTTTCCTTCCTTTCATCCTTCCCTTCCTTCCTTCCTTCTCACTTTCCTTTCTCCTTCCCTCTCTCTATTCCTTCCCTCCCTCCCTCCCTCCCTCCTTCTCTTCCACCCTTTCGTCCTTCCCTCCTTCCTTCCCTCCTTCCTTCCTTGCTTGCTTGCTTGCTGTTTGTCTTTCCTTCATTCTCTCTTCCCTCTCTCCGTTCCCTTCCACCTTTCCTTCCTTTCATCCTTCCCTTCCTCCCTTCTCACTTTCCTTTCTCCTTCCCTCCCTCTACTCCTTGCCTCCCTTCCTCCCTCCTTCTCTTCCACCCTTTCGTCCTTCCTTCCTTCCCTCTTTCCTCCCTTCTTTCCTCTCTCTCTTTCTCCTTCCTTCCTTCCTTCCTTCCTTGCTGTTTGTCTTTCCTTCATTCTCTCTTCCCTCTCTCAATTCCCTTTCACCTTTCCTTCCTTTCATCCTTCTCTTCCTCCATTCCTTCTCTCTTTTCTTCCTCCTTCCCTTTCTCCTTCCTTACCTCCCTTTCTCCCTCCCTCCTTCCTTCCCTTTCACCCTTTCGTCCTTCTTGCCTTCCCTCTTTCCTTCCTCCTTTACACTCTCAATTTCTCCCTTGTTTCCTTCCTTCCTTCTTTTCCCTTTTGTCTTTCCTTCTTTCTCTCTTTCCTCCAAACCTCCATTCCCTTTCATCCTTCTCTTCCCCAAGTTAGACTGTTTGCCCATGCCTGAACTAGACCAATGGAAGTTATTCCGTTCACTCTCCTTTTCCTTTCTTTTCTTCCCTCCCTTCCTCCCTTTCTCCTGTCTTTTTGCGAGAGCAAGGACTCTTCTGCTTTTAACTCCACCTTAATTCTGCTCACATTCTCCTTCTCCAGGAAGGCTGCTTTGCATTTCCCATCCATCCATTTGTCTGTCGCCGGGATGCAGCTGCTACCCGTGCCCTTTCCCCGACTGTCCCCTTTTGGCGCCACTCTCAAGGGAGGAAGTGACACCCCCAGCCATGGCCTTAAGCAGTCAGTGGAGGCATCATCATCATCATCTGCCACAGAAATGGGCAAGGCCTGGGGAGGGCAGGGGGATCAATGATATTTCCACTCCTCTCCAGCCGCAGCTGTCCAGAGGGGGTTTTCCATCATGGCACAGCTGGGAAATTGAATCTCTTTCCCGACTCCTTCAAAAGCCTGGCAAGGTTTCTGTTTTTAAGGCGACAGCTCCCAGAATCAAGAGGGTTCTGGAGTGGTGAGCCTGGCCAGCACTGCACGGTTGGTGTGTAGGACTGCCGTTCCTCTATCCCATGGTTTCTCAACCTTCCCAATGATGCGACCCCTTAATACAGTTCCTCATTATTTTCCTTGCTACTTCACAACTGTAATTTTGCTACTGTTATGAATGGTAATGTAAATATCTGATATGCAGGATGTATTTTCATTCACTGGACCAAATTTAGCACAAATACCCGATATGCCCAAATTTGAATACTGGGGGGGGGGGGGGGTTGATTATGTCATTTCGTAGTTGTAGTTGTTGGGATTTATAGTTCACCTACAATCAAAGAGCATTCTGAACTCCACCAAAGATGGAATTGAACCAAACTTGGCACACAGAATCCTTATGACCAACAGAAAATACTGTTTTCTGATGGTCTTTGGCGACCTCTCTGACAGCTCCTTGCAACCCCCTCAAAGGGTCCTGACCCCCAGGTTGAGAAATGCTGTTTTAAGAGTGACTTGAACAAACAAGAAATATATTCAAATGTAACACATTTCCAATCGCAAGGTTAAGAAGGCTTAATCTTGACAACACAAGACATCCTTCCTGCCCACTGAAACTTGGAACCGCTCCGGGTTTTGGTCCAAACTATGCATGCAATTAAACTATTCCAGGAGGAAGGGCTCGGATATAAGTTGGCTTTGATTGCAACTTACCAGGATGGGGCTCATTGGGGACGTTCTCCTCATCTGAGTCGGCAAAGACCTCGGCCAGCTCTTGGTCCGACATGTCAGTCAGCTCTGTCAGGTCAAGCAGGTCAAAATGGACCTCCAAGGAGGAGACACTGCTCAGCGGTTCTATGGATAAGACGGAGGAATGGGGACTGTGAAAACTTCTGCCTGTGTTTAGAGATTGAAGTGTTTGAACATGTCCCTCCTTTGCAAGTCAGATGGCCTTTAAGGTCCCTTTTGCTCCCATGCAATGTCCCCAAGGAAGGACTCCCATTTCCCTTTCCTTCCCGGCTGTACTCACGTCTTCGCTCCACGACTTGCAGGAGCCCCGATGATGGGATGGGGATCCCTCCTCCTCCACCTCCACCTCCCTCTTCCTCCTCCTCCCCCTCGGTGGGGCTGGGTGGCCCTTCTACCAGGCTTTGCAAAGGGACGAACAGCGGGGTTGGACGCTCCAGCTTGGGGACCTCTTTAGCCGGCTCTGGAACACACACAAGCAGATGGCACAGATCTATTATTATTATTACTACTACTACTACTACTACTACTACTACTACTACTACTATATAATCATGGTCATTGTTTATATGCCACCCCGAGTCCCTTCAGGTAGATGGAGGCAGAGTACAAATAAAGGTTTATTATTATTATTATTATTATTATTATTATTATTATTATTATTATCAAGACCACTATGCTGATTGTTGTATTGGATCACATGTCGGACACTTCCCAAGTGTCTAGGACTGTGATGTATCAGCGAATAATGCATGCAGATCCCAGTAGGTGGCCTTTTGCAGCTGACAGATGGTAATTTTGTCTGCACTGATTGTTTTTAAGTGCAGGCCAAGGTCTTTAGGCACTACACCCAGTGTGCCGATCACCACTGGGACCACCTTGACTGGCTTGTGCCAGAGTCTGTGCAGTTCAATCTTTAAATCATATTGTGTAAGCTTTTCCAGTTGTTTCTCATCAATTCCGCTGTCACCTGGAATTGCAACATCTACGATCCTTACTTTGTTTTTTAAAACGATCGTGGGGACAGGAGTCTTGTGCTCCAAAACTCTGAATTTGGAAGTCCCAGAATAGTTTGACATGTTTATTTTGTGTAACTTTTTCAAGCTTGTGATACCACCATTTTTTTGTCGCAGGCAGATGGTATTTGTAGCACACGTTCTAGTGAATCATCTGAGCAACAGTATTATGCCTCTGCTTATAGTCCGTCTGCATGATCTTCTTGCAGCGGCTAAGTATGTGGTCCATTGTTTTGTCTGCTTCCTTATTATTGTTATTAATATCCCTCTTTCTTCTCTGAACGAGACTCAAAGTTGCTCATGACACTAAAAACCATACAATTTAAAACCATAGACATATCAAACATCAGGAAAGAATTAAACATACCACTATTACATAGCTACAATCACAGAAAACCATGGCTTGTTCCTAAACACTTTAAAAGCAGGAAAACCAAGCCAAAGGGGCTCTCTCAGCTCTTCCTGCAGGAATACTCTCACTAGACAGCCAGGATAGATTTGTGTATGATTGAGATAGATAGATAGATAGATAGATAGATAGATAGATAGATAGATAGATAGATAGATAGATAGATAGATAGATAGATGGTATTTATATCCTGTTGTTTGCTTGACAGAAAGCCCAAGGTGGTTTTCAACATGGTTAAAACATGTTTACGCAAAAAATAAATACAATCAGTCCTTCACATTTCCTGGTGTTAGGACACACACACACACAATTTATTTATTTACGATATTTCTATCCCACCTTTCTCTAGCCCGAAGGCGACTCAAGGAGGCTTACAAATTGGCATCAATTTGATGGCATAACAATCCACAAAATACAATTAACATATTTAAAACAGCATTATAAAATCAATATAAAATCAATACAATACAAAAACCATTAAAAACATATGCACGCACACACACAACACACATACATGCATACACATACAAAGGAAAGGAAGAACAATAAATCTCAACAGTATACATTTTACAAAGGAAATCATTCAGATCAAATGCAACATGTGCCCCCCCCCCAAAAAAAAAACCCCACAGCATAATACAAAGCAAGCTGCCCTTAAAGAATGCTAGCGTGAGTCTCTAGGGCTTCTAATGTAGTGTGTATGTATATATAAAATATCCGTTTCCCTTCTGCTCCTTGCCTCCTTGCCTGTTCTGCTGTGGGGCAGAACATGAGTGGGAGACTGCAGGGGGACATCCAGAAACAGTAGGAAATGACACATCAGAACAGATGAGACAGGAGGAAGAACGTCCTGATGGAGGAAGTTGTTTGAGGTCGGAACAGACTCTCTTTCCTTTGGAGTTTTACAAACAAGGATGCAGTGCCTATATTTCAGGGGTATCCTACCATGTGCAATGCATGCACAGCGTGCATCCGAATGCAATGAATGCAGCGTGCATCCAAGTGAAATGCATGCACAGTGTGTGTGTGTCCAAACGCAATGCATGCAGTGTGTATCTGAGCGCAATGCATGCAGTGTGTATCCAAGTTAAATGCATGCACAGTTTGTATCCAAGTGCAATGCATGCAATGTGCATATGAGTGCAATGCATGCAGTGCGCATCAAAGCACAATGTATGCTGTATTCATCTGAGCACAATGCATGCGGTATTTATCAGCACAATGCATGCAGTGTGTATCTGAGCGCAGTGCATGAACAGTGTGTAGCTGAGCGCAATGCATGCATCGTGTGTATCCAAGTGTAATGCATGTAGTGTGCATCCGAGTACAATGCATGTGCAGTGTGTATCTTAGTGCAGTGCATGCAGTGTGCATCCAGATGCAGTGCATGCACAGTGTGTGTGTTCAGGTGTGATGGGTGCACAGTGTGCATCCATATGCAGTGCAGGCACAGTGTGTATAGCACCCTGGAAAGGTTGGACTAGATGGCCTTTAAGGTCCCTTTCAACCCTGCGATCCCATGCAATGACAAGGACCGATGCCCATTGCAACAGAGGTGGCAACAGTTTTTGGTTTCATCCTGGCGACCTTGTCCAGAATTGCCGCCACTGCCATGTTTTCCCCACTCAGCTTTTCCAGTTCTGCTGATTGACCTTCAGAGATTTCCCAGGAGGGAAGTAGACTTCCCTCTCTCTCCTGCTTGTTCCTTACTATGAAAGCAAACCACAGGCTCCAAGGTGTGTTTTTCGGGGCTGGAGAAACTTGAGAACATCAAAGTCTTTTGGGTGACCATTCCCATCATCCCTGCCCACTGGAAGTCGAAAGTCCAGAAGTTTTGCAACCCTAAAATGTCTGAACCTAAGAGCATATTTGCCGCGATTGGGAGAGTTCAGAGACTGTGTATGCAAAGATTGGGATTATATAGCAAACACTTCAGTATGTGGAGTGACACAATAATCATGCTTTACTAGTAGAGGCAGTAATTTCTACCCTGATTATAGCTTAATTGAGTCGCTGAGCAGCTCTCAGTTAGGATGCTATCTTTGTGTTGCATAGGAATGCATGAACCAAGACACCAATAAGGCAGCCGGAAGGGATATTCTAAAGCAAAGAGTGAGAGAAAGGCCTTCCTTCTCTCTCTCCCTGGATATCAAGGATGCTCTGCAAGAAGCTGCGATGCCCCGCAAAGAGCCCCTTTGATGCCTTCAAATAAAGGCCTTTGGAAGGAGCCAGGGTCAGAAACAAAGCCCTATTTGTTTGGAGGGAGTGAGATGCTACTAGGCTTCCCATGGCCGCAAGTGGCCCCGATATTTCCCTGGCCACCCATGGACCCACTGGCACTAGACTGGCATCGGCACAATGCAAACTGGACTGGCTACTAATGAACAAATACAGTGGCCAGGTTGGGTCTGGTATGCCTCTTTTGAAGGCAACCCGCCCCCCCAATTCTCCACTTTTCCAGCTGCTTTTAAAATGACCCATTTTCCTCTCACTTTCTTCCTTTGTCCTCAGCTTCTTTCAATAGCTGCAAAGCACAAAAGTAGTTTGCAATCCATTAATTCAGCAGGAAAGTGATAGAGAGGAGATGGAATTTTGCCCTTCCCAGATGGCTCAGGCAAAAGCAAATCATTTTCAAACCACCTCGAGTTGCCTTCGGGCTGAGAAGGGCAGTATATAAATATGGTAAATAAATAATAAATAAATTCTTCCTCAGTAATCATTTTTGCCACCTGGAACTCACTTTGCTATTGTTCATTTCACCTGTGAATCCCTGGGAGTTGTAGTTTGGCGAGGCAAAAGCACCCTTTGCCAGAGAAGGCTAAAGACATTGTGAAACTATGGCACCCAGATGTTCATAGCCTTGACCCATGACACTTAAAAGTGATGCCAAGCTGCATTCATTCTACAGTGTAGATGAACTCAAAGATATCATACATGCAAATAAATCCACAAATGCATGCACAATTTGCATCCATGAGTTATGCATGCACAATGTGCATCCATATGAGATTCATGTGAAGTGTGCATTCGTGTGCGATGCATGTGCACCTGTGTGCAACACACAATGTGCATCCATGCACAATGCATGTGAAATGCATATCCATGTGCGGCATGCAATGTGCATCCATGTGTGATGCATGCGGAATGTGCATCTGTGAGTAGTGCATGTACAATGTACACCTGTGTGCAGCACACAGAGTACACCGTGCAAAATGCATACATAGTGTACATCCATGTGCGGTGTGCAATGTACACCAATGCATGATGCATGCACAAATTGCATCTGTGTGCAATGCAGGTACAATGTGCATCTTGTGTGACATGCAGTGTGAATCCATGTGCAATGCATGCACACTGTGAATCTGTGTGCAACACACAATGTGCATCCATGCACAATGCATATGCAATGCATATCCATGCGCGGCATGCAATGTGCATCCATGTGTGATACATGTGCAATGTGCATCTGTGTGCAGTGCATGTAAAATGTGTATCTGTGTGCAATGCGCAGTGTGAATCCATGTGCAATGCATGTGCACTGTGCATCTGTGTGAAATCTATGCCCATGCCCAAGTATAGTAGCAACCCATAAGCAACTCAGGCTTTGCTTGCAGAAGAATTGCTGCCATTCTGCATGGGATAGACGTGTCTGACGTTTTCTCGTAGGCAAACTTACCCATGTGTTAAGACGCCCACGGATTCGAATCTCAATCTATCTGAAGACTTCCACAGCTGCTATTCTTGAATTGCTTAAAAAACGCACATATGCTGCACCGTCATCGCATCCTGTCCATCCTTCGGAGCCAAACCTAAGAGCGAGGAACAAATACAAGAATGCCTCTCTCTGCTTCCAGCTCACTTCCCAGCTCCGTAAATGCGGAGGCGGCAGGAGAGACGCTGAATTATTCACGGCCGGGATTTTAACCAGCTCTCAGTGTGGGAAACTGGCACAGCGGGAATGAATGCTTCGGTAACCTAAATACTTTGGGTTCCGTAGCAAGCTAAAACCACAAGTGTCTGTCTTGATCTAAGTCAGGCATGGGCAAACTTTGGCCCCTCCGTGTGTTGATGCTGATATCGTGCTTCTACACCAGGCATGAGCAAACTTGGGCCCTTCCAGGTGTTTTGGACTGCAACTCCCACAATTCCTAACAGCCGGTTAGGGATTGCAGTCCAAAACACCTGGAGGGCCAAAGTTTGCCCATGCCTGATCTAAAGCAACACTCCTAACCAATCAGGGCCGGTGCTTTGTAAAACCAACTGGTCTTGCATGCTTAAGACTGAATTACCCTAAAGTCCTTGGAATTAAAACAATTTAGTCGTAAAGTTGACAGGTCTTGCCTCCTTTAGATCAACAAATACTTTAGATCAACAACAGTTTGCACCTTCAGCAAAAGCAGGTTTGTTGCAAAATCTAGCAGGTCTTCTCGACTCAAGACTTCGCCATCCAAAACTGCTTTTATTGCAACAGTTTGCATCCCAACGGAGTTGATAGGAAAAGCTATTTTCTTCTACGTCTGGGAGGGAAAAGCTTGGGAAACGGTCGGAAGCTGGCTCATCCGTTCTTTGTGCCAAGGCCACACAGAGATACAATGCTCAGTGCCAAGTCTACTGCAAGAGAAACCCAAGCCGGAGGTCCCCACTTCTCTACTCCTTGCCAAAGACCCCAATCTATAGGGCCAAATGCTCCAATCCTAAAAATAAGAGATTGTATTTGTAGCATTTTCCCCAATAGCTCAACCCACATTCATTTTTTCCTCCCTGGCTGGTAGCTGACCGGCTGGGAAGACCCATTGCTCAACATCTGTTTTGGAGTCTTTTCCCTAGCCTTTGGGTCACACATTTCTCAGTCTCTTCTAGCAAATACATTTTTTATCATGTCAGGAGTGACTTGAGAAACTGCAAGTCGCTTCTGGTGTGAGAGAATTGTCCGTCTGCAAGGATGTTGCCCAGGGAGACGCCTGGATGTTTTGATGTTTTTACCATCCTTGTGGAAGGCTTCTCTCATGTCTCTGCATGAGGAGCTGGAGCTGACAGAGGGAGCTCATCCGCGCTCTCCCCAGATTTGAACCTGCGACCTGTTGGTCTTCAGTCCTGTCAGCACAGGGGTTTAACCCACTATGCCACCGGGTGCTCCTAGCATGAACCTACTTAATGTGAGTTTTCCAAATATGGGGTATACGTGGACTCTTAAGTTTGGACATTGTGACAATTGATGGGAAACTAACAAAGTGAAGTTCAACAGGGGCAGATGCTAGAGACTCCACTTAGGCAGAAAAAAAGGAAATGCAAACATACAGAATGGGGGCCAATGCCTGGCTCGACAGCAGGATGTGTGGAAAAGATCTTGGAGTCCTCGTGAACTGGAAGGTGAACATGAGCCAACAATGTCATGCAGCGGCAGCAAAAAAGCCAATGGGATTTTGGCCTGCATACAGAGGAGCCTAGTGCCCAGATCCAAGGAAGTCATGCTACCCATGCTCTATTCTGCCTTGGTCAGACCACACCTGGAATCACACTGTGTCCAATTCTGGGCACCGCTATTAAAGGGAGATGTTGACTCTAAGCTGGAATGTGTCCAAAGAAGGAGGGTGACTCAAAGGATCAAAAGTCTAGAGAACAAGCCCTATGAGGAGTGGCTGAAAGAGCTGGGCATATTTAGCCTGCAGAAGAGAAGGCTAAGAGGAGACATAATGAGGGCCATGTTTCAAGATGTGAGGGAAAGTCCTAGAGAGGAGGGAGCAAGCTTTTTTTCTACTGCCCTTGAAACTAGGACATGGAGCAATGGCTTCAAACTACAGGAAAGGAAATTCCACCTGAAAATGAGGAAGAACTTGCTGACTGAGACAACTGTTCAGCAGTGGAACTCTCTGCACTGGAGTGTGGAGGAGGCTCCTTCTTTAGAGGCTTTTAAGAAGAGGCTGTTGGGGCTGCTTTCAATGTGATATTCCTGCTTCTTGGCAGAATGGGGTTGGACTGGATGGCCCACGAGGTCACTTCCAACTCTAGGATTCTATGATTGCTTGTTTGCCTTGAGACCTGAGGGGAGGTAGGAAGCACCTTATTATTGTTTTTGTTGTTGTTGTTTACTAAAATTCGAACTAGGAAAGGTAAGAGTATTGCTATCCTAAACATGGAACTGAAAATCTTGAGATTGGAAGAAACATGGCTTGTTTACCTCAAGACACGAGGAAAGGCAGTACTGTGTTTAAATGTGATGAAATATAGTTTATAGTTTAAACTCTGTGTTCGGGGTAGAAATGTAATGCTGTGCTGTGCAAGGGTTAAATGCACAGAGCTATGATTTATGCCTAGAGTGTAAATTTGGACAATTCCTGTTTCTGCACACATTCCAGAGATGAGATAACAGCACATTTTCTCTTCTAGTGATGTACGGCTAAGAAGAAAGATGTGTCTTTGGTTACTTCTGTATATAGTTTTTTGTAGTTTTTAGAAATAGCAATAAATCTTTAAGTGCCACTCCGGGCTTGCAGCTGACTGAAGGTAGCATGCTGACATCATAATCATCATCATCATCATCATTATTACTCCACTTGATGTCTCCTGCAGGATACTCAAAACCAGCTAAAATTTGAACTTGGAAACTTAAGAGTATTGAGATCTTAGAAGTGGAACTGAAAATCTTGAGTTTTGAGAAACATTGCTTGTTTGCCTCGAGACACGAGGAGAAGTAGGTTACCTATTATTATTATTATTATATTTATTTATTTATACCTCACTTTATCTCTCCCACAGGAGACACAAAGCAGCTAAATTTTGACTTGGAAAGTTAGAGTATTGTGATCCTAAACGCGGAACTGTAAATCTTGAGATTTGAGAAACATTGCTTGTTTGTCTTGAGACACAAGGAGAGACAGGTTACCTATTATTATTATTATTGCTATTATTATTATTATTATTATTATTTATTACACTAGCTTGGGAACCTGGCAGTGCCCGGGTTATTTGAGAAAGACATTGTTTTTCTGTGCTCCAAGTTTAGTCTAGATCCCATGTAAACTGGGTTTAATGGGTGCGGGTGAACTACACCTCCGATATGCAAGTCCCATCATCCATGGTCCATCCTCCTCCAAACCACACCAAGATGCAGAGTAAATAATAGGGGCACTGTGTGCCAAGTTTGGTCTTGATCTGTCATTGGTGTGGGTTGCAGTGATCTCTGATAGTGAGCGAAGGTACTGCAAGTTCCATCGTTCATGGTTTGTCATACCACAAACCATTCCAGGATGTAGTGTGTGTCATGGAAGCTCTGTGTGCCAAGTTTTGTCATGATCCATCATTGGTGGGGGTTGCAGTGGTCTCAGGAAGTGAGCGAAAATATTGCAAGTTCCATCATCCATGGTCCATCCTTTGCCAAACCACACCAGGATGTAGAGAGGGTCATGGGGGCTCTGTGTACCAAGTTTGATCCTGATCTGTGTTGGGTTGGGTTTGCAGTAGTGTCAGGAAGTTAGTGAAGGTACTGCAAGTCCCATCATCCATGGTCCATCCTCCTTCAAACTGCACCAGGATGTAAAAGAGGTCATGGAGGCTCTGTGTGCCAAGTTTGATCCTGATCTGTCATTGTTGGGGGCCGCAATGGTCTGTGGGTGCCGAAGCATTTGAAAGTACTGCAAATCCCATCATCCGTGGTCCATCCTCCCCAAACCACACCAAGATGTAAAAGGGTCATGGGGGTTATGTGTGCCAAGTTTGGTCCAGGTCTGTCATTTGTGGGGGTCACAGTGGCCTGTGAAAGTGGGAGCCAATCCAAAAGCTGCCACATACATACACATGGAAAGTTTTGAAATGTGAGCTTGCACATGAAAATGTGCGCTTTTTGAGATGTCTGCACTGCTCTTATAGATAGAAAGCCAGAATTTAAAGCAGCCAACATACCTGCAGGGGATTGTGGGGATTATAGTCCCAAGAGGCCATTCAAAAGGCTAGACCACCCAGCGGAGCCAAAGGCTGTGTTGCTTCTCCCTTTCAGCATAAACAAGGAGGGGAAGGCAGAGCAAAACGGGCCATTGATTTCCAATAGACAAGCACTAACAGCAGCAACGTTGAATGGAAAGGAAGCAAAACATTCCCCACTGGAGAACGGGATCGCAGCCGGAGCTGGAAGCTTATCCAATGCAGAAAGGGTGGCCTTTGTCAGCTTGCGGAAGAGGAGCCACCAGCTGCATTTTTGACCACGTCTTCTTGTCCTAAGCAAGCCACCGTGGTTTAAACCAGGTGCCTTTCAGGTCAGTGGGACGGAGGATCCATGCCAGGCTTATCCTATGATATATTCAAGACTAAAATAGATCCAGCACCTTGGAGAACTCCTTTAAGGGAGATAAGCTCAACCTACCTTGTGTGTGTGTGTGTCAGGAGAGACTTGAGAAACTGTTAGTTGCTTCTGGTTTGAGAGAATTGGCTGTCTGCAAGGACGTTGCCCAGGGGATGCCCGGATATGTTACCATCCTGTGGGAAGCTTCCCTCATTTCCCCGCATGGGGAGCTGGAGCTAACAGAGGAAGCTCACCCCTCTCCCTGGATTCGAACAACCGACCTGTCAGTGTTTAGTCCTGGCAGCACAAGGGTTTAGCCCATTGCACTACCGTGGGCTCCTGATGTCGATTCAATGCCACTGTGGATCAGAGAAATCCCTAAACCCAGGTAGGTGGGATGGTGGATCCATGCCAGGCTTTTGTCTCTTCCAGAGCAGGGGTGGCACAATGGGTGAAACCAGTGTTTCTCAACCTTCCTAATGCTGCGACCCCTTAATATAGTTCCTCATGTTGTGGTGATCCCTAAACATATCATTATTTTCGTTGCTACTTCATAACTGTCATTTTGCTACTGTTATGAATCGTCATGTAAATATCTGATATGCAGGATGTATTTTCATTCACTGGACCAAATTTGGCACAAATACACAATATGCCCAAATTTGAATACTGGTGTGGTTAGGGGAGAGGATTGATTTTGTCATTTGGGAGTTGTAGTTGCTGGGATTTATATTTCACCTACAAGAGCATTCTGAACTCCACCAACAATGGAATTGAACCAAACTTGGTAGACAGAACTCTCATAATCAACAGAAAATACTGGAAGGGTTTGGTGGGCATTGACTTTGAGTTTTGGAGTTGTAGTTCACCTACATCCAGAGAGCACTGTGGACTCAAACAATGATGGATCTGGACCAAACTTGTCACGAATACTCAAAATTTATTTATTATTTATTTATTTATTTACTTCATTTGTTAACCGCCGCTCTCAGCCCTGGGGCGACTCGCGGCGGTGTACAACATGTAAAAAACAGTCTACAAAAACATACAATATATCAATAACCACATTACACATTAATCTAAATCACACTAATAAATCCGCGCCATCACAACATAGAGACATAGCCAAACTCATAATCCATAGTCCGTTCCAGATGTCATTACCAGATTCGTGTAGGTCTCAATTAAATGCCTTCCCGAATAGCCAGGTCTTTAGGCTCTTACGAAAAGCCATAAGAGAGGGCGCCTGTCTAATGCTCGAATGTGAACACTGGTGGAGTTTGGAGAAAATAGACCTTGATATTTGGGAATTGTAGTTGCTGGGATTTATAGTTCACCTACAATCAAAGAGCATTCTGAATCCTACCAACGATAGAATTGGGCCAAACTTCCCACACAGAGACCCCCATGCCTTGAAGCAAGTTGCTAGGATGAGCCCCCCTCCAGCCTCACATGCTCTCCCTCATCCGCACATGTGCACCATGCTGCCATGCGCTGAGCACGCCTGCTCTCCCCTCCCCGCTTGGAGTCTCAGAAGCAGCCTTCCTCTTGGCTGAGAGGCTGGCCAATCACAGCATAGGAGGGCTTTTTGTGGGAGGATTCATCGTCTGTTTCCAAAAAGGAAGAAAAGGACAGGTGGAGAGATCTTCCGCCTTCTCTGCCAAAGGGGTTCCTAAGACCATCCGAAATTTGTGTTTCCTGATGGTCTTTGGCAACCCCTCTGAAACCCCATTGCAACCCCTCCAGGGGTCCCGACCACATGTTGATAAACACTGCTTTAAGGGATAACTCGGAGTGTATGTGTTGGAGCTCAGCCTGTGATTGTGTTCCAGGATCAGGGTGCTTTGGATGTGGGGAGTGATGTCAATGAGTTTCAAGATGGCAATGGTTTGGTCAGTGATCTTGATGCAGAGAATGACCAGGAGATCCCTGTTCAAAGTGTAGTTTCCCATGAGAATGTCCCTGAGGGGTGTGGGGATGATGGTGTGCTTTCTGAATTGTTACCAGAGAGTTCCCATGATAGGGAACATGGAAAAAGCTTGGCATCTGGCCCAGCTGCAGAAATTAATGAGCAAATAGACCAGGACTGTGGCGCAGCTGTCTGAGTGTCAGTTGCATTAAAATCACTTCTGACCAAAAGGTCATGAGTTCGAAGCCGGGTTGGAGTGAGTTTCCGACCAATTGCATAGCGTGTTATCGACCTTTGCAACCCGAAAGACAGTTGCATCTGTCAAGTAGGAAAATTAGGTACCACCTATGTGTGGGGAGGCTAATTTAACTAATTTACAAGGCCATAAAACAAATCTCAAGCAAAAGCGTGCAGGGAATGCGGAAGTACTTCATCAGTGTCGCAGATGGATGATGAAAGCAACAGCTCCCCTGGCGGCCAGAAAAGTTAAATAGCCTCTAACTGTCTGTATATATCTGTTGTGTGACTTTGGCATTGAATGTTTGCCATATATGTGTACATTGTAATCCGCCCTGAGTCCCCTGCGGGGTGAGAAGGACAGAATATAAATACTGTAAATAAATAAAATAATAAATAGACGTGAGGAGATTAGTCAAAGCAGGAGAGCCGAACAGTGGCTTCGGCGGTCTGCCAGGTTCTGAGAGAAAAAGATAAGAAATTCTCAGGAAAAACAAAACCAATTTCTGAATGCTAGAGACTTAGCTAACGAGGAGATAAAAGTCCCAAGTACAGGATACGTAGTCAGATGAAGCATCGTTTGGAATCAAGTCAAGATCTTGTTCATGGAAGTTTTGCTTGGGAAATTCATGTTTTAAGTGCCTTTGTTTCATGGATTTGATTCTTGGATTGTGTGCTTTATATTCATGCCTTGGGTTCATGTTTCCTGATTATTTGCATTTTATTTGGGAAGTTTTACCTTTTTTTTTTTTTTGGACTTTGCTGGACTATTGCCCTGGATTACTTTGTTCCTGCTTATTTTCCTACCTAATTGGATTTACCTATTTCTTTAAAGTGTTTTTTACCTTATTGCTTTTTTAATTATCTTCAATAAAAGGATTGTTTTCCATCCAAAACAATCCTTTTTGGATTGTTTTTCCTGTTTTGGAGTGCATCAGTATGTATTCAATGCACAAATGACATGGAGGCTGGAGATTTGGCGTATTTGGAAATCTCCCAATGGTGAGATGCCTTGTCAATAAGTAACTTGCCACAGCTTTTTGTCTCAGATATGAACCAGGAAGTCGCTGTGGATATCATTATCATTATCTTATTTGATTAAGACACAAAGCGGCTCACAGCATTCAAAAACAATACAATCATTGTTTTCATTGGTTTTGCAGCCTCTCAGATATATTTGATCTCAGGTTTGCTGGTTCCGTTTCAAGTCCCAACATCGTGGGAAGGACAGGATAGGTATGAATACAATAAGTTCATTACTATTCTGCAGCCACCGAGGCCTATTTACCTTTTGTATCGACCCCCCATTTATCCCATCCTCAGCAGCGAAGGAATGTTTCCTCAACTCTCTTGGATTACTATCTGGATTTTTTTTCCCCCCTCCGTCTTAGCAATGACTCATCCTTGAGCCTTGGACCATCTTTGAAATGCAATTGAAGGAAACCCAGGAGAGGGAAGGGGTTTCTGATGTTTCCTTATTGAGGGCAAAGCGTGGGCGAATCCAGCTCAAAAGTGGTGGGCGAATAGAGAAGTGTGGGAGGGGGGGAGGCTTATTTTTTGCTTGCAATTGGGGCTGAATATAGTCTTTCTTCCTCATTGCAAAGCATTTGGAGCTACGTTGAAACCCTATTTTTGGCATTGTGTTTTTGCAGTTCTGTTCTCTCACATTTCCCCTATTAATGAATGGAAAGTGGCCTCATTTCTAGTATGTCAAACAGTAAACCCCATAGGTCTGAGTCAAAGTTGCTTGGAGGGCCAAGGGAGGATTAGAAACCTCTTTAGAACAACAACAACAACACATCCAGACTCAAACCACTTCCAGTTCAATGTGTTGTCAAAGGCTTTCATGGCCAGAATCACTGTGTTGTTGTGATTTTTCCAGGCTGTCTGGCCATGTTCCAGAAGCACTTTCTCCTGACGTTTCACCCACATCTATGACAGGCATCTTCAGAGGTTGTGAGGTCTGTTGGAAACTAAGTAAGTCAGGTTTCTATATCTGTGGAATAATGTCCAGGGTGGGAGAAAGAACTCTTGTCTGCTGGAGGCAAGTGTGAATGTTACAATTGGCCATCTTGATTAACCTCGAATAGCCTTGCAGCTTTAAAGCCTGGCTGCTTCCTGCCTCGGGGAATCCTTTGTTGAGAGGTCTTAGCTGGCCCTGGTTGTTTCTTGATTGTTTATTTATTTATTGGGGTCCAAGCGTAGGGGAATATACATTTTCTGGGAGTCCAGTAGAGTCTCCTTCCTTTTCATGAGGTTTTGAATCAGAGGCTGGATGGCCATCTGTTCGGTGGGCTTGGATGGGGTCTTATTTTTGGCAGAAAGTTTGACTAGATGGCCTTTGGGGTCCAACTATCATGGAATATTCATTTTCTAGGAATGTCTTCCTTTTCGTGAGGTTTCGAATCAGGGGCTAGATGGCCATCTGTCAGGAGGGCTTGGATGGTGTCTTATTTTTGGCAGAAAGTTAAACTAGATGGCCCTTGGGGTCCAACTATAGTGGAATATACATTTTCTAGGAATCTCTTCCTTTTCATGAGGTTTTGAATCAGGGTCTGGATGGCAATCTGTCAGGAGGGCTTGGATGGTGTCTTATTTTTGTGGGAAGGTTAGAATAGATGGCCTTTGGGGTCCAACTATATACATTTTCTAGGAGTCTCTTTCATTCTCATGAGGTTTGGAATCAGGAACTGGATGGCCATCTATCAGGAGGGCTTGGATGATGTCTTATTGTTGGAAAGTGAGACTAGATGGCCATTGGGGATCCTCTTCTGATTCTACACTCCCATATCATGCCAGTTCCAGATCCGACCTAAAGCTACACAATCCCTAATTAGGAAGGCCCTGATGGAGAGGGAAGGAAGGAGGCATTTGCATGAGGCTTTGGGAGATGCTGCTTCTGGCCCGACTGCTGACTCACTTTACTTACACACCTTGTTGCTGCAACAAGGAAGATACTCCAAGCCTCTTTCCCTGCCTCTCTGAGTCCTAGAGGGCTTGCCAAGAAGCCTGGAGACCCACCTGTGCCCCAAATGCCTTCTTAAGGCAGGTCTCCTTCCAAAATGACTGCAGGGATGATGCCCCCCCCCCAATTAAAAACCATTTAGAGGATCCCCCTTCCATCCCACCCTTGCAAGCAAACACAGACCACTATTGGGTTGTTGTAGGTTTTTCGGGCTATATGGCCATGTTCTAGACATTCTCTCCTGACATTTGCCTGCATCATAGATGCAGGCGAAATGTCAGGAGAGAATGCTTCTAGAACATGGGCATATAGCCCGAAAAACCCACAACAACCCAGTGATTCCAGCCATGAAAGCCTTCGACAATACACAGACCACAACAATGCACCACCCAAAGGACTGACACCCCCTCTCCCCCCAAAAAATATGGGGAATAAGATGGACTTTGGAAAGGGGGCAGCGAAGGGGCAAAGAGGGAAGTAAGACTTGTGCACCCTTTCATGGGGAGGGGGATTCACTTTAGGAAGTGGGTATTTGTTAACCCCCCCCCCCCAATAGCTAAAAGGGGTCGCCCCTTAATGCGTGGATATTCACCCCTAGGAAATGTCCGATTATGGGTCCAGTGTACTCATTGTCAGACTAGGAAGTGGGGCAATGGGCTAAAGGGGTTCAAGTACTTGGCAAAAAGGGGTCTGACCCCAGTTGAGCTGCTTATTTGGGGCAAAGAAGGAGTCTTCTGATCCCAAGATTTGGGCGAAGTTTAAAGGGGTTTCTCTCTCTGTCCTTCCTTCCTTCCCTCCTGTCTTCCTTCCTTCTTCCCTTCCTTCCCTTTTTCTTCCTTCCTTCTTCCCTTCCTTTCCTTTTTCTTCCTTCCTTCCCTTCTTTCTTCCCTCTTTCCTTTCTTTCTTTCTTCCTTCCTTTCCTTCCCTCCTTCCTTCCTTCCTTCCATCCTTTCCTTCTTTCTTCCTTCTTTCCTTCTTTTCCTCCTTTACTTTTTCTTCCTTCCTTCCCTTCTTCCTTCCTTTCCTTCCTTCCTTCCCTACCTCTTTCCTTCCTTTCTTTCTTCCTTTCCTTCCCTCCTTCCTTCCCTCCTTCCATCCTTTCCTTCTTTCTTCCTTCTTTCCTTTCTTCTTTCCTTCCTTCCCTCGTTTACTTTTTCTTCCTTCCCTCCTTCCTTCCTACTTTCCTTCCCTCTTTCCTGCCTTCCTTCCTTCCATCCATCCAAACATACATACATCCTTTGCTTCTTCTTTCCTTCCCTCTTTCATTCCTTCTTTTCTTCCCCCCTCCCCCTTCCTTCTTCCTTCCTTCCTCCCTCCCTCCTCCTTCCTTTCGTTATTTCCTTCTTTCTTCCCTCTCTCTTTCCTTCCTTCCTTCCCTCCTTCCTTTTCTTCATTCCTTCCTTCTCCTGGGAAGAGGCTGCAGGGGTCTCCTGAGAGAGGAGGCTTTGGGGATACTCTCTTCATTACCCCCCCCCCCAACCTCCCAATCCTTTTGGAAGACTTACCGGGAGGGTGGCCCCCTTTTTGCGGCTTCAAGGAGAGCTCCTCCATCCGTCCGGGATCCGGCGCAGCCGCGCCTGCGAGAAAGAGGAGGAGGAGGAGGAGGAGGAAGAAGAGGAGGAGCCCAAGGGGGACTCCCTTGACCCCCCTTCTTTGCAGCAGGGGAGGGGAGGGGGAGCCGGAGGGGAGGGGCAAGAGGAGGGGGTGGGGTCTTAGCCCCGCCCACGCCTCAGAGACCAGCCCCATCCAGTCAATGGGAGAGTCACACTCTCTCAGCCTCCAGAAGGCCAGGGTTACAAACCCCATTATTGTTGTTGTTGTTGTTGTTATTGTTATTGGTATTATTATTATTTATACCTCTTTTTTTCTCTCCACAAGGGGACTCCTATTTATATATTTTGGAAAGTCATTATTATTATTATTATTATTATTATTATTATTATTATGTTTATTTATAGCCCACTTTTTCTCCCCACAAGGAAACTCCTATTGTATGTTTTGGATTTATTTATTTATTTATTTATACCTCACTTTTTCTCTCCACAAAGAGACTCCTATTTGTATATTTTGCAAAGTTAATAATAAAAATAATTATTAATAAAAATAATAATAATCCAACCAGAGAAATCAGCCATAGCAGAGCACCTGATGAACCAACCTGGACACAGCATATTATTTGAGAACACAGAAATGCTGGACCACTCTCACAACCACCATGTCAGACTACACAGAGAAGCCATTGAAATCCACAAAACATGTGGACAATTTCAACAGAAAGGAAGAAACCATGAAAATGAACAAAATCTGGCTACCAGTATTAAAAAATTCTAAAATCAAAACAGCAGAGAGAAAAACAGGCAGGGACATCTAATCACCTTTCAAGAAGAGCTTGCTCCAGGCACAGTCAGCCCATTGTATGCTAATCAAGGTGGTTAGTTGAAAGATCCACACCCAGCCCAACTTACAAAAGCCTTTTGTCTCACCCTGGTCATTCCACAGATATATAAACCCCTTTTTTCCCAGTTCCAGCAGACCTCACCTCTGAGGATGCTTGCCATAGATGCAGGCGAAACGTCAGGAGAAATGCCTCTAGAACATGGCCATATAGCCCGAAAAAACCCACAAGAACTGAGTGATTCCAGCCATGAAAGCCTTCGACAATACAATAATAATAATAATAATAATAATAATAATAATAATAAGACAGACTACAAGGCAGAGGCACAACACCGTTGCTCAGATGATCCATTGGAACTTGTGCCACAAACACCATCTGCCTGTGACAAAGAACTGGTGGATCACAAGCCGGAAAAAGTTACAGAAAATGAACACGCCAAGCTACTCTGGGACTTCCGAATTCAGACAGACAGAGTTTGGGAGCGTAATACTCCTGACCTCACAATCATGTTAAAAAACAAAGTATGAATTGTCGATGTCGCAATCCCACGTAACAGCAGGATTGAAGACAAACAACTGGAAAAGCTGACACAATATGAGGATTTAAATATCGGACTGCAAAGACTCTGGCACAAACCAGTAAAGGTGGTCCCAGTGGTGATCGGCATACTGGGTGCAGTGCCTAAAGACCTTGGCCTGCATTTAAACACAATTGATGCTGACAAAATTACCACCTGCCAGCTGCAGAAGGCTACCTTACTGGGATCTGCACGCATTATTTGCCAATAGATCACACAGTCCTAGACACTTGGGAAGTGTCCAACGTGTGATCCAATACAACAGCCAGCAGAGTGTCTGCTGTGGACTCATCTTGTTGTGTTTCAAATTATTATTATTATTATTATTATTATTATTATTATTATTATTATTATTTATACCTCACTTTTTCTCCCCACAAGAAAACTCCTATTTGTATATTTATATTATTATTATTATTTTACTGACACAAATACACAGTATGTCACAGCAAACGAGATCTATATGCTGGATTTCGTATCACAAAATCACAAGTAGAACACTTCCCAAGCGTCTAGGACTGTGTGATGTATTTTCAAATGATGTGTTCAGATCCAAGTCAGGTGGCCTTTTGCAGTTGACAGACGTGATTTTGTCAATGTTTATTGTTTCCAAATGCTGGCTGACGTCTTTTGCCATGGCACCCAGTGCACCAATGACCATTGGGACCACGTGTACTGGTTGATGCCAGAGCCTTTGCAGTTCGATTTTGAGGTCCTGATAGCGGCTGCATTTTTCCTGTTGTTTTTCCTCAATGCGACTGTCACCTGGTATGGCAACATCAATCATCCAAACTTTTTTCTTTTCCACAATCGTGATGTCTGGTGCATTGTGTTCCAAAACTTCCAATAATAATAATAATAATAATAATAATAATAATAATTATTATTATTATTATTATTATTATTATTATTATTATTATTATTGTTATACCTCACTTTTTCTCTCCACAAGGAGACTCTATTTGTATATTTTACAAAGCCAATAGGAAAAAAATCCACTCCGGGTTTTACTTTGGACTTCAAAGGAGTCTTCTAAGGTGCTGAATGGCTGCTAGAGGCTCAGGACCTTGGAAAGCTCCTTGAAGGTATGAGGTAAAACTGGGACTGGATTCCCCATTTCACTGACATGGGGCCCACTGTTGTGTACCATTGTTGTTATTTTGACTGTTTTGTTTTTGCCCTGGTTTTATAAGTCTCAAATGAGTCCCTTTATGAAAATAAAAAAATGGGATTAATATAAAATAGATTAAAAATATTGCCTTTTAATAATGTATTTTAATGCTGGTATTATAGGAATTTGGTTTGCCTCAACATTTAAAAAAATGACTCCATTCTGTACAATTAGGTTTTTTCTCATAACTAAATTTTCAGTATAGTGTAGGTTGAGGCTCTTTCATCTGAAATGTTTTTAATATGTTTATTTCTGTTCACATTTGGGACTTTGGAGGATTTTGAAATATGTATCTTTGCTGGGTTGTTGTAGGTTTTTTTAGGATATGTGGCCACGTTCTAGAGGCATTCCCTCCTGACGTTTTGCCTGCATCTATGGCAAGCAAGCATCCTCAGAGTTTGTGAGACCTCACAACCTCTGAAAATGCTTGCCATAGATGGAGGCGAAACATCAGGAGATAATGCTTCTAGAACATAGTCATTTATTGTACTTTATTACATATATTATAAATATATAAATATATATATTATATATATAATTATATATTATATAATTATAATCATTATTGAGCACTCTAACTGGAGATCAGCTGTGACCAGCAGTGCTGCAGAATTCAAAGGCACGAATGGAGGGCGAAAGGGAGAAAGGTGACAAGAGTAAGGCATGTCAAGCCAACCCAGACTGGGACCACCTTCTGCCTGGAAACCAATGTCCTCACTGCAGGAGAACATGCAAACAAGAATAGGTCTCCAAAGCCACCTATAGACCCACCACCAAGACACTACACTAGAAGGACCATCATCCTCGGGCTACAAGGGATTGCATAACTAAGTAAGTATTATAATATTATATATTATATAATAATTTTCTTGGAGCTGTCGTCCAGTGAAGATCATGTCTACTGTTCCTCTGGAGGGTCGGAAGCCATTCTGAGATTCTGGTAGGGTGTCTTCCCAGGTAAAAGGCGGTTTCCAAAGATTCTTGCAAGGATTTTCCCACCGGAGGTCAGAAGGGAGATGCATCTGTTGTTTCCCCTTTTTTGAAAAGGGTGATGATGGTGATATCCTTGAAGTCTTCTTGGATTTTCTTAGTCATCCACATGTTTTCAATGAACTGGTGGATTTGTTGTATCAGGTCCACCCTCTTTAAAGATCTCAGCAGGGATCCCATCAGGTCCACTGGCTTTGTTATGTTTTTGTTGGCTGACTTCCTCCAAACCAGGCAGAGCTGCAAGCTCATCCCTGGTTAGTTGTTGCGGGATTTGTGAGAGAACAAATCAGGAGGTTGTGGTAGTGCTCTTTCTAACGTAGTGCAATTGATTTTTTGTCCTTCAGAAGTTTGGTTCCATCTGATGAGTGTAGGAGGGTGTATGCCATGATTTCTTGGTCCGTAGATTACCTTTGTGGCTTTAAAAAAATCCCTGAGCATCATGGATATCTGTACAAGGAATCTGTACAAGGACCAAGTAGCAACAGTAAGAACTGACCAAGGAACAACAGACTGGTTCAAGATTGGGAAAGGCATACGGCAGGGTTGCATCCTCTCACCCAACCTATTCAACTTGTATGCAGAACACATCATGCAATGTGCGGGGCTTGAGGAATGCAAGGCTGGGGTGAAAATTGCTGGAAGAAACATTAACAACCTTAGATATGCAGATGACACCACTTTGATGGCCGAAAGCAAGGAGGAGCTGAGGAGCCTTCTAATCAAGGTGAAAGAAGAAAGCGCAAAAGCCGGGTTGCAGCTAAACATAAAAAAAACCCAAGATTATGGCAACAAGAATGATTGACAACTGGAAAATATAGGGAGAAAATGTGGAGGCCGTGACAGACTTTGTATTTCTAGGTGCAAAGATTACTGCAGATGCAGACTGTGGCCAGGAAATCAGAAGACGCTTACTTCTTGGGAGGAGAGCAATGTCCAGTCTCGATAAAATAGTAAAGAGTAGAGACATCAGACTGGCAACAAAGATCCGCCTAGTCAAAGCCATGGTATTCCTGTAGTAACCTACGGATGTGAGAGCTGGACCTTAGGGAAGGCTGAGCAAAGGAAGATAGATGCTTTTGAACTGTGGTGTTGTAGGAAAGTTCTGAGAGTGCCTTGGACTGCGAGAAGATCCAACCAGTCCATCCTCCAGGAAATAAAGCCCGACTGCTCATTGGAGGGAAGGATACTAGAGACAAAGTTGAAGTACTTTGGCCACATCATGAGGAGACAGGAAAGCCTAGAGAAGACAATTATGCTGGGGAAAGTGGAAGGTAAAAGGAAGAGGGGCCGACCAAGGGCAAGATGGATGGATGGTATCCTTGAAGTGACTGGACTGACCTTGAAGGAGCTGGGGTGGTGACGGCCGACAGGGAGCTCTGGCGTGGGCTGGTCCATGAGGTCACGAAGAGTCGGAGACGACTAAATGAATGAACAACAACAAGATTATCTTTGTGGCTCTAAAAAAATCCCTGAGCATCATGGATATCTGCAAAGTGTTGGATTTCTTCATTGAACATCGAGAAAACCAAAGTGCTCTTCCAGCAGTTACCTGACAATCCCTCTGCAATGCCAGAAATACAGCTTAATGGTGTAACATTACCTTGGCAGCCACCTCTCCACAAAAGTCAACACTGACCCTGAAATACAACACCACCTGAACTCTGCGAGTGCAGCATTTTTCCAAATGAAACAGAGAGTGTTTCAGGATTGGGACATCTGTAGGGAGACCAAGGTGCTCACTATGAAATGCAGTTGTTTCATAGACACTTTATAATACTTTATTACAATTGATTACATATATTATGTGATATCATAATATATAATAATATAAAATTATTAGATATATAATATATTATTATTATATATGATACTATTTTTATTTATTTCGTATCAAAAGCATTGCATAAATTAGTAAAAAAAACTACATTACTGCATAAATTAGAAAGATACTCCACTTTGGCAGGAAAAACGAAATGCAAAGATACAGAATGGGGGACAATGCCTGGCTCGAGAGCAGTACGTGTGAAAAAGATCTTGGAGTCCTCATGGACAACAAGTTAAACATGAGCCAACAATGTGATGCAAAAAAAAAGCCAATGGGATTTTGGCCAGCATCAATAGGAGCATAGTGTCTAGATCTAGGGAAGTAATGCTACCCCTCTATTCCGCTTTGGTTAGACCATACCTGGAATATTGTGTCCAATTCTGGGCACCACAATTCAAGAGAGATATTGACAAGCTGGAATGTGTCCAGAGGAGGATGACTAAAATGATAAAAAGTCTGGAGAATAAGCCCTATGAGGAGCGGCTTAAGGAGCTGGGCATGTTTAGCCTGAAGAAGAGAAGGCTGAGAGGGGATATGATAGCCATGTATAAATATGTGAGAGGAAGCCACAGGGAGGAGGGAGCAAGCTTGTTTTCTGCTTCCCTGGAGACTAGGACGTGGAACAATGGCTTCAAACTACAAGAGAGGAGATTCCATCTGAACATGAGGAAGAACTTCCTGACTGTGAGAGCCGTTCAGCAGTGGAACTCTCTGCCCCGGAGTGTGGTGGAGGCTCCTTCTTTGGAAGCTTTTAAACAGAGGCTGGATGGTCATCTGTCAGGGGTGATTTGAATGCAATATTCCTGCTTCTTGGCTGAATGGGGTTGGACTGGATGGCCCATGAGGTCTCTTCCAATTCTTTGATTCTATGATTCTATGACTACATTATATATTATTATGTATGCTATTATATAATATAATATATATGATATATGAAATCAGTTAAAATATAATCATACTTATAAAGTATTATAATAAATTATGAGCATGCTTATATTTTAATGGATTATATCCAAAATGTGGTATTATTATATATAATAATATACAATACCATAATAATATATATTATAATATTATATAGAATAATATTATCTTATGTAAAACAATAATATTATTATTATAATATAAGGTAATTCTGTATATAATATTTGAAATAGTTTTGGGCATGAATCAAAGCCTGTGTCCATTGAAGGAGCCAATTGGTATCAGATGAAGAGCCAAAGGGTGAAAAAAAACACCCTCCTTCTCCCCGTAACTAGGGGCGGGGCCTCGTTGCTAGGGGCGCGGCCTCTTGGCCAAGGGCGGAACCGAGGCTCTCGCGAGATTTGGGCTACGGTTGCTTGGCAACCAGAAGACTCTGGGCCTAGTCTTCTAGAGAGACACTGAAGCCGTCACCATGGTGAGTCTGTCCAGTGGGAGGGAGAGAGTTGTGATGATGATGATGATGATGATGATGATGATGATGATGATGATGATGTAGGTTGTGTATGTGGCCCACCTTAGTAGCTGAGAGAGTGGCTATGTCGTGGTTTGAGGGTTGAGAGGGAAAGCCACACTGTCGAATTAATGCGGTTTGATTCCACTTCAACTGTTGTGGCTCCATGCTATGGAGTCATTGGAGTTGTAGTTTGCAATCTTTGGGCAGAGAAGGCCTTGTGAAACTACGACCTTTTCTACACTGCCATAGAATCCAGATCATCAAAGCAGACAATCCACATTACCTGCTCTGAACTGGATTATATGCATCCACACTGCCATAGAATCTAGATTATCAAAGCAGACAATCCATATTATTTGCTTTGAATTGGATTATATGCATCCACACTGCCATAGAATCCAGATTATCAAAGCAGACAATCCACGTTACCTGCTTTGAATTGGATTATATGCATCTACACTGTCATAGAATCCGGATTATCAAAAACAATCCACGTTAGCTGCTCTGAACTGGTTTATATGCATCTACACTGCCATAGAATCCAGATTATCAAAGCAGACAATCCACATTATCTCTTTTGAACTGGATTTTATGCATCTACACTGCCATAGAATCCAGATTATCAAAGCAGACTATCCACATTATCTGCTTTGAACTGGATTATATGCATCTACACTGCCATAGAATCCAGATTATCAAAGCAGACAATCCACGTTTGCGGTAGTCTCTGGATGTGGGTGAAGGTACTGCAAATCCCATCATCCATGGTCCATCCTCCCCAAACTTCACCAGGCTGTAAAATGGGTCATAGGGGGCCCTTCCAGACAGGCCCTATATTACAGGATCTGATCTCAGGTTTTCTGCTTATCCCAGATTATCTGGCAATGAGGACTCATATAATCCAGGCTATATAACTGCCATAGATGTGGATGAAACATCAGGAGAGAATGCTTCTGGGTTATAGGGCCTGTTTTGAAGGGCCCAGGGAGTCTGTATCCCAAGTTTGGTCCAGGTCCGTCATTGGAGGGGGTCACAGTGGTCTGTGGAAGCCAAAGCAGTTGAAGGTACTCCAAATCCCATCGTCCATGGTGCATCCTCCTCCAAACATTACCAGGATGTAAAGTTGGTCATGGGGGGGTCTGTGTGCCAAGTTTGATCCAGGTCCGTCTTTCATGGGGATCACAGTGTTGTGGAAGTGGGAACCAATTGGAAAGCTGCCGCAAACATACATCGCCACATACATAACGTTCACTTTTATTATATACATAGAATATAAATAGATTATCCTTCTCCCTTTAGATTAGGCGTGGGCCAACTTCAGCCATCTGGGTGTTTTGGACTTCAACTCCCACAGTTCCTAACAGCTGATAGGAATTGTGAGAGTTGGAAATCCAAAACATCCGGAAGAGGGCTAAAGTTTGCCCATGCCTGGTCTACACTGCCAGATACTCCAGTTCAAAGTAGATAACCTGGATTCGGAAACTGGATTATATAGCAGTGTAGATCCATCCTGAGGGGTATCTGGATGGGGCCATATTGCCTCTCTCCAGGCCTAAGACACAGTCTTTCCCTTTTTTCATCATTTTCTCTCCCCCTTCCCTTTTTTCAGGCACCGAAAAAGAAAGCAGAGAAGAAAGGTGGCAAGAAGGGCAAAGGGAAAGGAAAGGCCCTGGTGGACGTCCTTCCGCCCGAAGGAATGACCAAGGAACAGGTCAGCAGCCGGAAAAGAGGGCAAGGTCTTCAGTGCTCCCTTTCTTTTCTTTTCTTGACTACATTTTTCAGAAATGAAAGAGGGCAAAAAAGCAATACCAAGAAAGGTTTGCATAACTCATGACACTTAAGCTACCACTAAATCTAAATCTCTCTTCACTAATATGCTCATATTAATCACAAATCTACAAAACCTGGCCTACCCAGTCAGTTTAAACTTGTGCATTTTAACAATAAGTTTTGGGCTGTATTTTACCTGCATGTACTTGTTATGTGTATTTTAACAGTGCTTTGCTCACTGTTTTAACTATGTTGCACTCCTCTATGAGCTACAAGGAGAGGAAGGCCATAAATGAATGATTATTATACTATGTAACAAAATTTGAAAATTTTCTGTTCCTGGTTTGAAAGTGTTATTTCCTATTTAACTCTGCAGTACTTACTTTGAAAGTAGTTGTTCTGCTCTAGAAACTTCAGTTTTATGGCTGCCACAAACTATGTTGAATTGTTTGAGACCCTATCAGATATTAATTGAAAAACTAGAGCAAAATGTGCTACAGGGTGTCCTACAAAAATAAAAGGGTTTTTTTCAGTTTAATAAACCTTTTCTATGTTCTTATGCTATAACCAATAAGAAAATTACATTTATAACCCAGGAACAAAAATAGTGTTACATAGTATTGCTGTTAGGACCCCGCTGTGGTGCAGTGGGTTAAACCGCTGAGCTTCTAAACTTGCTTACTAAAAGGTTGCAGGTTCGAATCTGGGGATGAGCTCCCACTGTTAGTTCCAGCTTCTGCCAACCTAGCAGTTTGAAAACATGCAAATGTGAGTAGATCAATAGGTACCGCTCCAGCAGGAAGATAACAGCGCTCCATGCAGTCAAGCCAGCCACATGACCCTGGAGGTGTCTATGGACAATGCCGGCTGTTTGGCTTAGAAATGGAGATAAGCACCAACCCCCCCAGAGTCGGACAAGACTGGACTTCATGTCAGGAGAAAACCTTTACCTAGTGTTGTTGTTGTTATTGTACTTATTATAAAACATCTCACACTTACTGTCTGCTGATCTTTAGCTGTTATAGTCCAGCCTTTGATTGTGCCTGTATCTGATCTCACTGGGGATTCTGGACCTGTTAGGTAGCCTGAGTGGGGTTTCTGAGCCTGCAGGTGAGCAAGAGAATCAGGAGATTTTAAGCCCTGAGAATGAGAGCTCTCTGTCCTACATTCCGGAAAGGCAGTTCCCTAGAGATGCAAGGAGAGGCAGAAATAAGCTCAGGGAAGAAGAGACAATGGAGGAAGAGACAACTCCAAGTGGACAATCTAATGAGCAACAGTTAGATAGAACATTAATGTTCAGTCAACATAGGATATCTCACGAAGCAGTGCAAAGGTCAGCTCGCCTATTAAAGAAGTCCTTATCAGTTTTTGAAGGGCAATGGCAGGGGTTCCTGTCTATATTAGAATGGCTAGCAGAATATTCCCTCAGTCCCAACAATGTTGATTTTGGAGCCAAGTAAAGTCTTCCAAGAGATTTTTAGTTTCAGGTTTCTTTCTGTTCACGCTTCCTGATTCCATGTTTTATGTTCCTGCGGACTGTTCTTGTGCTGAATGTTTGGACTTTATCTGCTTTTGTATTCCTGGTTTTTGATGCATTTCATGTACTCTGAACTCTGAGGATTATTCCTGTTTTTAGACATTGATTTTTACACTATTTTGCTGGATTGCTTTTTTAGTATATTCTTCAATAAACTGCTTTGCTAATTTATCTTGAACTGGATTGTGTGTTAAGTACAGAGGTGATTCCCAGCTTTGGAGTGCAACGTTAGCCATCTTTTATCCTACTCCCTTTAGATCAGTGTTTCCCACAGTCTAGTTTTTCAGGTGTTTTGGACTTCAGCTCCCAGAATTCCTGAACATTGGCCAAAGACAGCTGAGATTTCTAGAAGATGGAGTTCAAAACACCTTTGGAAAACACTGCTGTTGGACTCAGCCTGTGATTGAACCCATTGAACCTGAGCCTGTGAGTGTGTTTCAGTTTCCTGATGTTTCTGTGCCTGATGTGAGTAATGAGGGAAATCAGTCTCCTGTTGTTTCTGATGTGGGGGGTGCTGGGGCTGACTCTGAGGTGCAAGATGGAGACACTTTGGTCAATAAGTTTCATGCAGACACTGACCGAGAGGCTTCGGTGCAAAGGGCAGATTCTCATGAGAACGTTTCTGTCAGGCCTTGGGAGGAAGGGTTACTCCCTCCGGCTGTGCGCTCTTCAGATTCTAGTTTGGAAAACAGTCTGGCACCTGGGAAAGTTAATGAGGAGTCAGATAAGCAGAGTCGGCAGCTGGAGATTAGCCAGAATCGACAAGAGGCCTAATGTTTACGTAGAGCTGAAAGAATTTGTCAATTAAAGTCAAAGTCTGGTGGAAAACAAAACCAGTTTTTGGATTTTAAAGCGTGTCTGTAGAAAATCTTGTCAGATCAGGTATCGTTTGGAAACCAATGGAATTCCTGCTCAAGTGGTCTCGTATTCATGGATTCTTCCAGCCTTTTCCAGGTGACTAGCAGCGTCAAGTCTGTTCTTGCTTCTTGTTTGATTCCTGATTGTTTGATTATATTCTCATGCTTTTTGGACATTGCTTTTGATTGCTACATTTTGGACATTGTTTTATCTGGCTGCTTTTGAATTCTTTATTGCTTTTTGGAATCTTATCTATCGTTACAAGCATTTATTTCTACTGGCTTTTTTGCTAAGCTTTAATAAAAAGGATTGTTCCTTCACTCAATGTGTGGTGTGTTTTAGTCAGAGGGGCTATTTCCTGTTCTGGAGTGCAATAACTACTTTAATGAATGCTATATAATCATACTTCTACTTTTCATCCCATCCACGAATTCATTCCAAATACATTTGCCTATAGCATCATCTTGTGTGTCAGGCAAAGCACATGGCAGGTGATGGTGTCAATGGCCTCCCTATCTGCCCCATCCCTGCCATGGACTGACCCCCTTTTTTCGGTCCTGCAGCTGGAGGAGCACATGGGGAGGATCCGGGAGGAGCTGGACCGTGAGAGAGAGGAGCGCAACTACTTCCAGCTGGAAAGGGACAAGATCCACACCTTCTGGGAAATCACGCGGCGGCAGCTGGACGAGAAGAAGGCCGAACTGCGCAACAAGGATCGGGAAATGGAGGAGGCCGAGGAGCGTCACCAAGTCGAGATCAAGGTGAGGATCAAGAGAGGTTCTCAGCTCCTCTTTATTTATTTATTTATTTATTTACATCACTTATATCCCGCCCATATCAGCCCGCAGGCGACTCAGGGCGGTTTACATATCGGCACAATTTGATGACATCAATACAATACAAAAGCAAAAACAATTAAGTGCATTTAGACAAAAAAGATAGTGCAATAACAATTTAAAAAGAGCTATATCCTCTCATTCCAATCCTCATCTGTTTCATTGTCTTGGCCGTTCTTTCACACTACTTTCTTTTGTTCACTTTTCCTTTTATAAAAAAAACCTCTAATTTTTATCAAAAGGAAGGAAAGAAAGAAAGAAAGACAATATAAAGAGAGCAGATTTTCATTGTATATAATACTAAATCTACCCAGTCAATTTTAATTTGTATTTGTATTTGTATTTTAACTCTGTATATCTTGTATGTGTTCAACAGTGTTTTATCTCTCGTTTTAACAATGTTATACCCCTCCTCGAGCTGCAGAGAGAGGCGGGTAATAAAATCGTCATCATAATCATCACTATTATTACATCCCATTTTTCCGGCAACCTAATCAACTTTGAACCATAAGTTTTGGGTTTTCATTCTATTGCCACTGTATCTTGGTCCTTGTACCACGTGTTCCGGTGTATGCTTTTTATAATTGTGTATTTTGATATATGTATTTTGTTATACGCATTTTTGTTGATGCGTTTTGACTGTGTTGTGCTCTGACTCAAGCCGTTAGAACAGGCAGGTAACAAATACATTATTATTATTATTATTATTATTATTATTATTATTATTATCTTGCAGACTAAGTCTAAAAAATCACACACTAACCCAACAGATACCTACACTAATGTATTGTACACATACTAAATACACAATTATGAGAAGCCAAAATAATACAATTAAACACAAAATAACAAAAAATGCATCATAACAAAATATGAAATAACAAATAAAATCAACAATATAAAATAGCATTATGAAATCAGCCACAGAGGGCAGGCCAGATGTATGTACAATATAAACATTCCTCGAATTCATCTACCCAATAGTTTAAATTTGTCCTCATTGTTGCAAATTTCATGTGTTGGATTTATGAACAGTACTGAACCACCTACGTTTGGTTGAGTTTTGCCCTCACAGATGGGTGTCAGTCAGAGTTCAGGTAACTTCCTATTAGGGATTCTTGCCCCATGACTGTGCTAGATGACTAGGTTCTAGCTAATCTTCAGAGACACCTTTTCCTATCTGTGGTTCTGAACCCTGGCCTCTCTTTTGTCACCTCAGGTCTATAAACAGAAGGTGAAGCACCTTCTATACGAGCACCAGAACAACTTGACGGAGCTGAAGGCAGAGGGGACAGTCTCCATGAAGCTGGCCCAGAAGGACCACCGGACCCAGGAGATGGAGCTGCGCAAGGACATGCGCACCCTGAAGGTGGAATTGAAGGAGCAGGAGCTGGCCAACGAGATGGTGGTGAAGAACTTGCGCCTGGTACGTCCGGAATGCAGGCTACCCTTGGGTTTCGGTTCCAGAACCAAGATAGAAGAGCCTGGAACCAAGTCTCACTCCTTCTCCAGAATGACACAGATCACACTCATCACCTGAGCTCTGAGCCCATGTCTGCAAGAAGCATCCCTAACCAGCTTCTTCCTCTTCTTTGCAGAAACAACAAGAAGAGACAACACGGCTGCGCAATGACTTTGAGAGAGAAGTGAAAGGTCAGTTGTAGGACTGGAGTAAGATGTCTGCACCAGGAGGCCTTCTTCTTGCCTTCAGGTCCAGCACGCCACCATATTTATGCTCACCTTTTTTGGCTAAGTTACTTCTTCCAAATTAGGTGTACATTAGATGTGCATAATACAGTAATCTTAGTTCTGAGCCAAAGTTGCACCTGGAGCTCCTCTTTAATTGTCATGGTTCAATTCTCTGCAGTGCTGGGATTTCTAGTTTGGTGTGGGATCAGCATTCTTTGGCAGCCCTCATGATCCCATAGCATTGAACCAAGGCAGTTAAAGTGGATTCATTCTACAGCATAGACACGTCCCAAGGGTTCTTTTTAAATTGCTGGAAGTTTTGGTGCTTTAACACTTTTGTTTTTAAGGAAAGAATTCTAATCAGGTAGCAATGGCAATGTGCACCTTTTACAAGCAAATTACAAAAAGTGCACTTTTTGTCAGCAAATACTTAAGTTTCAGGGTTTTGAAAATTAAGGTATGCATTAGATTCGATGGTGTATCAGACTCCAGTAAATACAGGTATTTTCTTCTTTATTATTTATTAAAATGTTTTTATCTTGACCCTGTATAACAAGATCTCAGGTAAAGCCCCCGGTAGCACAATGGGTTAAACCCTTCTGCAGGCAGGACTGAAGACCGACAGATCAGAGGTTCAAATCAAGGGAGAGCGCGGATGAGCTTCCTCTGTCAGCTCCAGCTCCCCATGCACGGACATGAGAGAAGCCTCCCACAACGATAGTAAAATTATACATATTATAATTATATATTGATATTACATGTAATATTACTAATAACATTACAATATAATGGTATAGTACAATACAGTAATGTTTAATACTGATATTGAACTATGCTAATAATATAATATATTATTATATATCTTGTAAGCTGCTCTGAGTCAATTAGGAATCATCACCTTCTTCTTTTTCTTCTTCTTCTTCTTCTTCTTCTTCTTCTTCTTCTTATTATTATTATTATCATCATCATCCTGCTTTTTGGCTTAAAAAAAAGACTCAAATGCAGTTCACATTAAAAACCAATACAATACAATTTAAAACCTAAAAATACACAAATATTAAAGTAGAATTAAATATTAACTATTAAAAGCAAACAGTTAAAACCTCTAAACCAATTAAAAACCTATTCATAGCTGTTCCAAAATTTAATAACTGACATAATTTAAAACATTTTTTTAGAAGTGACATGTACAGGCAGTCCACAAGTTATGAACAAGAGAGTTTCTGCATATTTGTTCTTAAGCTGAATTTGGGTTGCTGTGAGTATTCTGAGGATGCCTGCCATAGATGTGGACAAAATGTCAGGAGAGAATCCTTCTGGAACATAGCCATACCACCTGGAAAACTTACAGCAACCCAGTGATTCCAGTCATGAAAGTCTTCAATAAAACATTAAATTGAATTGTTTGTAAGTAAAACAGGGATATTTTTTTAAGTGTAACTCCAGCCCCCCCCCCTCTCTCTCTCTATCTATAAAAGCTTTGGGTAGCATAGGGAAGGGTTAACACACTATGGTGTTTGTTTTGCTATCTGTGCCCCTGTTCAGAAGATTTCACTTCAGTTTCTGTCCCCGTGAGAGTTGAATTTTGAAAAATGTGGTTTGTGGTGGAAACAAAGATTGGTGAGAAAGTTTCAGTGGAGACATCTTTTCTCCATGATAATAAGACTTTCAGGAGTGAATTTCTCTTCTGAGGAGTACATTTCTTTCACTTCCTGTTGTATCATCCCTGTTCTTAACTAAGAGTCATTTGTAACTCAGATGTTTGTAAGTTGGAGACTGTATGTACAGATTTTGGCCAAAGCATTAGCCCCCCCCCCCCCCAAGGGGTTTGATAAGAAACCAGATTTTAACTTGGCAATGGGGCGAAGCCGTCGTCAGTGTCAATAATATCAGGGCTCCAGGGGAAAGGCATTCCAGAGTTGGGGGCCACGAAAGATAAGGCTCTCTGGAGGGGCTCCCTTCATGGCATCAGCCCCTGTTTGCTGAGACTGTTAGGCTTGTTTTTGCTGCTGCCTCTCCAGAGATCGAGGCAAAGTATGAGAAGAAGATGCGAGTGCTGCGTGATGAGCTGGACCTGCGCAGGAAGACAGAAATCCACGAAATCGAAGAGCGGAAGAACGGGCAGATCAGCACCCTAATGAAGAACCACGAGAAGGCCTTCAGCGACATCAAGAACTACTACAATGATGTCACTTTGAACAACTTGGCCTTGATCAATACCCTCAAGGTAATGTCCACAAAAGGAGCCCTTATGGGGACAAGTATCGGGCATTAAAAGGGAAGGAGGGAGGAATGCTTTGTTTGGGGTGATGAATGTACAGCTGTTGGGAAGTCAGACTTGGCCACGGTAGTCCACACTCTGGTTACATCCCGTATAGACTACTGCAACGTGCTCTACATGGGGCTGCCTTTGAAGACTGTCCGAAAGCTTCAAATGGTCCAACGAATGGCAGCCAGTTTGCTAACAGGAGCGGTGCTCAGAGAGTGTACAACTCCTCTATTGTGCCTGCTCCACTGGCTGCCAGTTTGCTACCGGGCACAATTCAAAGTGCTGGTTTTAGCCTATAAATCCTAAACGGTTCTGACCCAACTTACATGCCTGAACGCATCTCCGCTTATGTACCATCTAGAACTTTAAGATCATCTGGGAAAGCCCTGCTCTCATTACCGCCTTCGTCAGAAATACGTTCGGCGGCGGTGAGAGACATAGCCTTCTCAGTGGTGGCCCCTTGGCTGTGGAACACCCGCCCTATAGATATTAGATCGGCCACCTTCCTTTTAACATTCCAGAAAAAAGTCAAAACATGGATTTTTGAACAAGTGTTTCCAAATGCAGAGTAACTGACATAGGAAAATGGAACGACTGGACAATGAGTCCGGACAGCGTTTCTAACAAGGAGACACTATGATTTTATATTTTATTGATATGTTTAGTTTTTATTATATGTTATGTTATTAATTGTATTTATGATATTGCAAGCATTGCATTTTACCCTGTTAACCGCCTTGAGTCACCTACGGGTGGAGAAAGGTGGTATACAAATACAGTAAATAAATAAACAAACAATTTGTTGAACTTTCCCCATCTCCCCCTTTGGAGGTCTTTAAGCTGAGGTTGGTGGGCATCTTTCAGCTGTGGGTTCTTGCATGGCAGAATGGGGTTGGGGCTTGAAGAGGATGAGGCCTGGTGCCCAGCTTTATTCTCCCTTGGAATGCAGGAGCAAATGGAGGAGATGAAGAAGAAAGAGGAACATTTGGAGAAGGAGATGGCAGAAGTGATGCTCCAGAACAAGAGGCTGGTGGAGCCCCTGCAGCGAGCACGAGACGAAGTGGCTGAGCTGCAGAAGAAGCTGGCTCACTATGAGAAAGACAAGAGGATGCTTGCGGTAGGGCCCTTGGTTCAGTGCTTACAAAGACCATGCCTGCTCTGCCCTCTGCATAACAATGATAATATTATTAATTTCCTTTGTTTTCTTCCAAGTAATGACATATATCTTGGTATTATTATTTTTTCTTTAAATGATCTTTAAAGGCCTCTTTAATAGCCTGATTGAATGAATGGTTTTTCACCTTCCATCAGAAAATCACTTGGGACCCCCAAGAACCTTCTGGCCCGGCCCAGTTTTATTGTGTTTTAATGTATTGTGCCTGTTGTTTACTTTGCTTTATTCTGTTTTTAATTGTTTGGTTTGCTTAGATTATATTGTTATGCTGTGTGTTGAGGCCTCGGCCTGTGTAAGCCGCATCGAATCCTTCGGGAGATGCTAGCGGGGTACAAATAAAGTTTAATAATAATAATAATTAAAAGAACGGTTTGGTGTCCCCTGAATTAGGGTTTGTTTTTTTTAGGAGGCCCCACTTGGTCACTCCACCCTGAGCAGCTGTTTAAAGGAAAAGAACTCTTAAATGGCACTCAGACTCTTGGGGACATGAAGGGACTTTCTGTGGGATTTTCTTGGCCCCAGGACTTGCCCTCAATCCCTTCTCTTCCCTGTGCAGAGCATTGGGGCCCGCCTGAAAGTCACCGAGAAGGAGCTGAAGGACCTGCAGTGGGAGCATGAAGTTCTGCAGCAGAGGTTCAGCAAGGTAGGGAACAAGCAAGGGTATCCCATGAGGCTGTGGTAGACCTCAGCACCCGAGAAGATGGGGGTTTGGTCAGCCTGGGGCCACGGTGGGGTAAAATACTTCTATCAAGGTTCTCCACTCATTGAGTGGAGCTCCTTCCAGGAAAACATCTCTGTCTGGTATGTAATTCACTGCTTTGTGGAGTCCTTTTCTGCTTTGGAGTTGGCCCAAAAAAAGGTATCCCTACTTTTTTGTGTTTTGCTGCATGACGAACACAGCTGCCCCAATTTCCAAGTGTGTCCAGGGGGTGGGAGCTTGATTTGCTAGGAGGATGGGCTCATTTGTACTTGGCTATTGCAGAATCTCATTAGCAGTCTGTCATTCAGTGACTGTCTGTAAGGGGCATTCCTTGATTAGGATGGAAGGGGATCATGTTGAGCAAGTGGGCTTATTAACAAAAGTGTATCCTCATAAATGCACAGCAGAGTTACTTATTAGCAGCAGCGTGACCCAGCACCAGTAGCCCAAAGTGATAAAAGAACAAAAACACACACATACCAATGTTATTTCTTCCTTAGGAGGCTTGTCTTTGTAGTAAAATAGTATAGTTGCACTATTTAAAATAGCAAGGTTTCCACAACACAAAGTCCTTTATACTTCCTTCTTTGCTTCCATGTTGGGCTTCCTTCTTATGCAGATAAACAGCTTCGCTCTCACAGAACCTCCTCTCACACCGAAATTACACAGGACCTTCACATAGTAGCTTTACACACAGCTTTACACACAAGGCCTTTAACCTGGAGCTTCTTTCACCAAAGCTTCTCACACACTGAGGTTTACCTCACACCCCTCAGGATAACAAGAGCTTCTTCCCACTAACACAAACGGGCATCGGCTTACTCACTCTCCTCAGGACGACCCTAGCTTTGGCCCACTGACTCTAACAGGCTTCGACCTACTCACTCTCCTCAGGACAACACTAGCTTTAGCCCATTGACTCTAATAGGCTTCGGCCTACTCACTCTCCTCAGGACGACACTAGCTTTGACCCACTGGCTCTAACAGGCTTGGGCCTACTCACTCTCCTCAGGACGACACTAGCTTTGACCCACTGGCTCTAACAGGCTTCGACCTACTCGCTCTCCTCAGGACAACACTAGCTTTGGCCCACTGACTCTTAACAGGCTTCGACCTACTCACTCTCCTCAGGACAATACTAGCTTTGGCCCACTGACTCTAACAGGCTTCAGCTACCCACTGTCCTCAGGACAACACTAACTTTGGCCCACTGACTCTAATAGGCTTCGGCCTACTCACTCTCCTCAGGACGACACTAGCTTTGGCCCACTGACTCCAATAGGCTTTGGTTTACTCACTCCCCTCAGGACGACACTAGCTTGGCCCACTGACTCTAACAGGCTTCGGCCTACTCACTCTCCTCAGGACGATACTAGCTTTGGCCCACTGGCTCTAAAAGGCTTCGGCCTACTCACTCTCTTCGGAACGACACTAACTTTGGCCCACTAACTCGAATAGGCTTTGGCCTCCTAATTCACTCAGTGCTGTATTCACATTTTTGTAATTAAAAATACCTAGTTAATTTTCAATATTTCTGACAGATCAGGCTTAAAATGCTCGTTAAGGACAATATTAAGGGGAATGCACAACAAAAGTGATCCCAGGCGCTTGGTAGGCCCCTGTTTGGACTGCAGCTTCCAGTTGGGAGTCCAGAAAAGGATCTTTCTCTGAGTTTCTTTCACTGCTCTCTTTCACCTGTATATATGTCTCTTTGTGTGTGTGTTGTGTTGTGTGTGTATTGGCGATTGCCTCTGCATAGGTTCAGGAAGAGCGGGATGAGCTGTACCGGAAGTTCACCAAAGCCATCAACGAGGTGCAGCAGAAGACGGGCTTCAAGAATCTGCTGCTGGAGCGGAAACTGCTGGGCCTGGCCAACATCCTGGAGAAGAAGGAGGTCCAGCTCAATGAGATCCTGGCCGCTTCCAACCTGGACCCTGCCGCCCTCAGTGTCGTCACCCGCAAGCTGGAGGTAGGCCATTCCCCACGAAACTATATCTAGATGATTTTATTTACCCTTCCCAACTGCCGCTTACCTGTCCAAACGTATTTCTCCCTACAGTCAGTAGCATATAATACTAGCATTGAGCTAGTGTTAGGAATTCTGGGAGTTGGGAGTCCAAAACACCTGGAGGGCCAAAGTTGGCCCGTGCCTTGGGTAGTTGGTCCTTTGTTTCAGGGCTCTCCCTTGCTCCAGCCCCTTCCCACTGAGCCAGGTGTCCTCTTCAAGGGCAGCCACCAAGCAGTCAAGGAGACTGCGGACATCCCAGTGGCTCCTTGGGATGGAAATTTCAGCCTCTGGGGACCTGGGAATGGTCTCTGCTGCTAAGACATTCCAAGCCCTTCTGGCGCCAGTAACACGAGAGGGGCAGGGCAAAGGAGCCCCTCTCTCCTTCAGCTGCCTCTGCCTTGAGGCTTCCGCATTCCAGGGCTCAGCTGCCACTTCTCAGGGACAAAGTACCTCTGCAAGGAACTTCCTCCATCTGTCCATTGCTGGGCCTTGCCCCCAGAAGTCTGGCACCAAAAAAGGCAGCATTCCCTCATCAGCAGAGATGGGATTGGTGCCCTTCCGATATCCCCTTCCCCTGGGAACCAAAGGAACTTTCATCTCCTGAGTCTGATAGACACAGCTTAGAAACATGCCTTCTTTGGGCCATAGTTCCCAAAACCTCCTGCTGACCCTGCTGGCCATGGATGCTGGGGACTGTTGTCCAAAAACACCTGCAGTCTAACTCAGGGCTATCAAACCATTTTAATTGAGGGCCACATCAAACTTATTTATTTATTTATTTATTTACGACATTTATATGCCGCCCTTCTCACCCCGAAAGGGACTCAGAGCGGCTTACAAGTCATAAGTACATACAACATACTACATAATACATAACTAGCATAGTACTATTACATCATTCATAACACTAGTACTACATAATATTACATTATTGCTAGGGGAGGGGCGCTGATGTCTTGTTATGGTTGCCTTCAAAGAGCTGTTGAATCCATGGACGGAGAATCCATGGAAACAGAGAGAAGACCGACTATAATATATACCGTATATTCCGGGGTACTAGATGACTTTTTAGGCATTTAAAACCTTATAAAATTTTGGGGGTCGTCTAGTATGCCGGGTATAAAATTAAAATAATAATAAAATTACATACTATGGCTGCCTTGGCCTCGGGCTCCCCTCCTCCTCCTCCTCCTCCTCCTCCTCCTCTCCCCTCCTCCTCCTCCGCCTTGGCTCATGGCGGCCTCCCGGGAAGGCTCCCCATCCTTCCTCCCTTCCTGGCTGCCTTCCTTGCTCAGGCCCAGGCCTCTCCTTTGTTGGCGGCTGGGCCCCTGGGTTGCTTCCCGTGCTGCTCAGACTACTCTCCTTTCTGGCCAGGCCTTGCGCGAAGAGCCTCTTCTCCGGTGAGACAACATTGTCTTGCAGGAGAAGAGGCGCTTCACGCAAGGCCTGGCCAGGAAGAAACAGATCAGACTGATCAGAAGGGCCTCCCGCACTACTCAGGCTGCTCCCCTTCTTCCTGTCCAGGCCTCGCAAGAAGTGCCTTTTCTCCTGCGAGACAACATTGTCTCACAGGAGAAGAGGCGCTTCGTGCAAGGCCTGGCCAGGAAGGAGAGTGGCCTCAGCAGCGCCGGAGGCCCTTCTGGAGGCGGTGCAGGAAGGCCCTTCTGATCAGGCCGCTCTCCGTCTTCCAGGCCAGGCCTCGGGACTAAAATGATCAAGGGTCTGGAGAACAAGCCCTATGAGGAGCGGCTTAAGGAGCTGGGCATGTTTAGCCTGAAAAGAGAAGGCTGAGAGGAGATATGATAGCCATGTATAAATATGTGAGAGGAAGCCACAGGGAGAGGGAGCAAGCTTGTTTTCTGCTTCCCTGGAGACTAGGACGCGAAACAATGGCTTCAAACTACAAGAAAGGAGATTCCATCTGAACATTAGGAAGAACTTCCTGACTGTGAGAGCTGTTCAGCAATGGAACTCTCTGCCCTGGAGTGTGGTGGAGGCTCCTTCTTTGGAAGCTTTTAAACAGAGGCTGGATAGCCATCTGTCAGGGGTGCTTTGAATGCAATTTTCCTGCTTCTTGGCAGAATGGGGTAGGACTGGATGGCCCATGAGGTCTCTTCCAACTCTAGAATTCTATGATTCTATGACTCTGGCCATGAAAGCCTTTGACAATACATTAAACAGAGTAAACTGTAGCCTTCCAGATGCTCGTGTGTCCCAACTCTCATCAGCTCTTGTCATGATGTCTAATGATGAGGAATACAGGAGTGGTAGACCACCATCTGGAGGAGGGCCACATAAAAGGTCTTGGAGGAACAGATTTGTCTCGTAGGCCTTGAGTTAGACACATGTGGTCTAAGACAATCTTCTTTTCCAGGATGTGCTGGATTCCAAAAACAATGCTATCAAAGACCTGCAGTATGAGCTGGCCAGAGTGTGCAAGGTAAGAACCACAGAAACAAGGAGGGAGCCTTTTCTGTCTCCAAAGGCCTATTGGCAGGCCTCATTAGACCTCCAGACCTCACCCGGGTGCTCCCATTTGGAGCCGTTCACCTCTGGGTTCTGGAGTTCAGTATTTATAACTGTGTGTCCTTCACCTCTTCCTGCAGGCGCATAATGACTTGCTACGGACCTACGAGGCCAAGCTGATGGCCTTTGGGGTTCCTTTGGACAATCTTGGCTTCAAGCCGCTGGAGACCTCTGTCCTGGGCCACGCCTTGGGCCAGGGCCCCGCGGGGTTCGTCTCCACTCCCACGTAGCAGAACCAACAGGCCTGGTTCTTTGGAACAATGGCAGCTGGAGAGCCCGGTTTGGAGGAAGAAGGCCGGGCCAGAAGGAAGCAGCAGACTTGGGACAGACCTCCGGGCAGGAGCCCACAGCCTTCCTGTGCATTAAACAGGCCCTGATTTATGAAGGGGCTTTTTCTATCTGGTCTCAGGTGTCCTCCTCCCCTGCGTGAGCCCATGACATCTTTTTGGCCCCTTATCAAGCGCATCAACCACACACACACATGCCATCCCCATTCCAGACAGTCATCTCATTAAAAGAAGAAGCTTTCAAGAAGTGGCCTTTGCATCACTCTTGCAAGCAGCCCTGCAAGGTAGGCAACTTTGCCCCACATTTAATGATAGGCAGCAGGTTGTATCCAAGACAGGGGTTCCTCATGTTGTGGGAACCCCCAATCATAAAATTATTTTTGTTGCTACTTCATGACTATAATTTTGCTACTGTTATGAATCATAATGCAAATATCTGATAAGCAGAATGTATTTTCATTCACTGGACCAAATTTGGCACAAATACACCCGAATTTGAATACTGGTGGGTTGGGAGGGATTGATTTTGTCATTTGGGAGTTGTAGTTGCTGGGATTTATAGTTAACATACAATCAAAGAGCATTCTGAACTCCACCAACGAGGAAATTGAACAAAACTTGGCACACAGAAGGCCCATGACTAACAGAAAATACTAGAAGGGTTTGGTGGGCATGGGCCTTGAGTTTTGGAGTTGTAGTTCACCTACATTCAGAGGATACTGTGGACTCAAACAATAATAGATCTGAACCAAACTTGGCATGTATACTCAATATGCCCAAATGTGGAGTTTGGGGAAAATAAATCTTGACATTTGGGAGTTGTAGTTGCTGGGATTTATAGTTCACCTACAATCAAAGAGCCCCACCATCAATCAAATTAGGCCACACAGAACCCCTATGCTTTGAGGGGACTCACTAACGTGAGCCTCCCTCCAGCCTCGCACACTCTCTCTCACCCGCACATTTGCACCATGTTGCCATGCGCTAAACATGCCTGCTCTCCCCTCCTCAGTTGGAGTCTCAGAAACAGCCCTCCTCTTAGCTGAGAGGTTGGCCAATCACAGCGGAGGAGGGCTCGTGTCTGTTTTCCAAAAGGAAGAGAAGGACAGACGGAGAGATCTTCAGCCTTCTCTGCCAAAGGGGTTCCTAAGACCATCAGAAATATATGTTTTCTAATGGTCTTTGGTGACTCCCCTGAAAACCCCTCATAACACCCCCCCCCCAGGGGTCCCGACCTCCAGGTTGAGAAACGCTGCATTAAAAGAAGCTTTCAAGAAGTGGTGTTTTCATCACTCTTACAAGCAGTCCTGCAAGGTAGGCAACTTTGCCCCATATTTAATGATAAGCAGCAGATTGTAGCCAAGATAGGGGTGGCGATAATGATGGAGGTGGAGATGCATTCACATTTGGAAACCAGCCATTGTTTAGTTGCCCCTGTAAGTGGTGTAGGAATAGGGGCTCATCAGCAGCGGGATGTGGACCTTCTGTTCCTCCTCTGTGATGGTGAAGACAACCTGGAAGAAAAGAAGAAGGGCAAGATGCATAGGGGAGCATGGGAGAAGCATTGCCATCCCCGAGGCCAGTGTTTCTCAACCTTCCTAATGCCATGGCCCCTTAATGTTGTTCCTTATATTGTGGTAACCCCAAACATAACATTATTTTCATTGCTACTTCATAACTGTAATTTTGCTACAGTTATGAATTGTAAGGTAAATATCTGATATGCAGGATGTATTTTCATTCACTGGACCAAATTTGGCACAAATACTTTGATACGCCCAAATTTGAATACTGGTGGTGTTGGGGGGGGGGGTTGATTTTGTCATTTGGGAGTTGTCGTTGCTGGGATTTATAGTTCACCTACAATCAAAGAGCATTCTGAACTCCACCAACGATGGAATTGAACCAAACTTGGCACACAGAAGTCCCGTGACCAACAGAAAATACGAGAAGTGTTTGGTGGGCATTGGCTTGAGTTTTGGAGTTGTAGTTCACCTACATCCAGAGAACACTGTGGACTCAAACAAAGATGGATCCTGACCAAACTTGGCATGAATACTCAATATGCCCAAATGTGAACACTGGTAGAGGTTTGGGAAAATAGACCTTGACATTTGGGAGTTGTAGTTGCTGGGATTTATAGTTCACCTACACTCAAAGAGCATTCTTAACCCCACCAACGATTGAATTAGGCCAAACTTCCCACACAGAACCCCCATGCCTTGAAGGGACCGTTGGCGCAAGCCTCCATCCAGCCTTGCATGCTCTCCCTCACCCGCACATGCGCGCTACACTGCTGTGCACCAAGCACACCTGCTCTCCCCTCCTGAGTCTCAGAAACCACCCTCCCCTTGGCTGAGAGGCCAGCCAATCACAGCAGGGGAGGGCTTTTGATGGGAAGATTCCCCGTTTGTTTCCAAAAAGAGAAGGACAGGTGGAGAGATCTTCAACCTTCTCTGCCAAAGGGGTTCCTAAGGCCATTCAGAATAATATGTTTTCTAGTGGTCTTTGTTGACCACTCTGAAACGCCCCTCATGACCCTCCCAGGACTCCTGACCCCCAGCTTGAGAAATGCTGCCTTAGGCCATGGTGCCCCAAACACACAGCCATTGTGACCCCCCATCTGAGGTTTTGGAGAGCTGCTGGTAAAAATTAAAATCCCCTTTCCCTAAGCTGTATTTATTTATTTTGTCCCGAGAAAATGGCAACTACTCGTGGCATATGTTCTGTATCTGAAATTAGAGCTAATGTGGTCTATCCAATGCAATTTTCCGAATTAGCACCCCAGATAACCAAATTGAATCTAAAGTTGACCAAAAACTCATTCGTAACCCTTTTGGTACTAATGTTGGAGAGTGATCCCTGTCAAAGTGGTCCCTGGTCAAAAAAAGCTTGGGAACCACTATTGTAAGTGGACTTAGGGGCGTAGGAATTAGAAATCGGTGTGGAACTGTACTTGATGCAGCCAATGACTGGATATGTCCATTGCATATGACAAGTGGAAGGGTACCTTGTCTATATGTAATGGATAGTTCTGGGTTTGCTCCTTAGGGGTCCTTCGTGGCCGGTTCCTCGGCTTCCTACCCTAATGCTCATCATCCACTGTAACAGCCATAATAAGGGCCTTCCTGCTTCCCTTTCCTCCACATTTTACCCGAATCGAAACGTACTTCTACATAAGGGTAGAAGCTGTGGTGGCCTTGCTGCTGCCAGTACTCCCCCGTCTCGAAGCGCAGCTTGTAGGTCCCAGCCTTTAGCCGCAGGGAGGTCAAGCTGCTCTTGTCCAGGCGTCCATCCACATTGGTTGTGCTGCAAGAGAAAGGCACGAACGGCTTCAGCAGCACTGCCAGCCCTAGAGAACTAAACCCATTTTGCACTACTCAATGATTGCACTCTGATTTATCTTCAACCACCAGAGTTGAAGAGGATTTGCACTCAAGGGGCTGGTATTAAAAATCCCAGTGACTCAAAATGACAAATCTGTCGTGTTTAATTGTCCCTGTGATTCTAGAGCAGGGGTCCTCAAACTAAGGCCCAAGGGCCAGATACGGCCCTCCAAGGTCATTTACCTGGCCCTCGCTCAGGGTCAGCCTATATGTGAACTGGCTTGAAAGCAAACAACAACAACAACAACAACCCTATCTCATCAGCCAAAAACAGGCCCATACTTCCAACTGAAATACTAATAAATTTATATTTGTTAAAATTATTCTTTTTAATTATTGTATTGTTTTTAAGTGTTTTTTTGCACTACAAATAAGATATGTGCAGTGTGCATAGGAATTCATATTTTTTTTTCAAATTATAATCCGGCCCTCCAACAGATTGAGGGACTGTGACCTGGCTCTCTGTTTAAAAAGTTCGAGGACTCCTGTTCTAGAGTGTATATATTGGTATTCCTGGTTTCCAGTTTCTCCCAAACCAGCTCCGCTGCATTCATTGTTGTTAGTCGCTGCTCTTTGTCGATCCACATAGTTCACACACAGCACCCCGAGGGGGGACATGGCAGATTTCATAATGCCACCTCCAACGTTAGCTTCAAAATAAATGTTTAAACCACTTGGGGGGGAAATACAAATCTCAGGACAATGGAAAGTGTTCCAGCCCCCTTTCCCCTCCTACCTGTTCATCAGCTCTATCCAGGACTTCTTGGGATCCTCCAGCTCCATGAAGCGCACAACCAGCCCTGCAGCCGGAATGCCGGTGACTACGTTCAGCGCATGAACCGTGAGGGAAGCGTGCGGCTCCCCTTCTCCAGCAGGAGCCTGGAATTCAAGGGTGAGAGTCAGGAGAATCGTAGTCGGAAGAGATCACATTGGCCATCTAGTCCAACCCCATTGTGCCATGCAAGAAAGGAATGCACCTTGCCTACCTCCAAGGCCAGGTCTTCCAGGAGCTGGGCAAATCGCCCTGCCTTTTGCAGCTACCATATGTCCACCCTTGCCTTCAGAAACCCACCCTTTCCAGACTCTGATCTGCCCTTCCTCCTGCCATTCCTCTGCATGGGGCTTCTCTCACCACTCTCCCTGCAAGCGGCTCTCCATTCCTGAGCGGAGACTGGCCTCTCCGGTCCATCCTTCCCAACCAAGCCGGGCCCTTTGGCACCTGAAGGCAGCCCTGACTCAGCAGATGAGGTTAACCTTTTGGGTGCTGCAAGGGAGAGCCCAAGCTGGCCACTGAAACCACATAATAGGGAAAGAATTAATGTGGGTTAAAGCCAGGTTCATGTCCCTCACCATAAAGGTGAAGGAAGATAACAATAATTGGACAGAAATCCTAAAATATATGACAGCTGCAATACAGGCCACAATAGCCCGGGGATGGAGAGATGATACAAAATCGGATTTGGAAACCTGGTGGACCTATCTATCAAAATATATAATTAATGATTTTATCAATCAAAGGAAAAACAAGCATATAAATAGACAAATAGAACAAGACTGGTTTAGGAAATGGTCTGTGTTAATTGACAAAATAGACGGAGATGACAGATACAGCATTATGAACCAGGCTTTCCACACAGTTAAATTGATGCAATTTGACATGGTTTAGACTTGCTGTTCCGGGGGGCGGGGGGGGGGGGGTTTGTTGGGTGATACAGAACTAAGGAATGTATAGAATGTCATTTAAGGAATATTTATTTTTGGAATAATGTGTATTGAAAATGATAAAAGGTCTGGAGAACAAGCCCTATGAGGAGCGGCTTAAGGAGCTGGCCATGTTTAGCCTGAAGAAGAGAAGGCTGAGAGGGGATATGATAGCCATGTATAAATATGTGAGAGGAAGCCACAGGGAGGAGGGAGCAAGCTTGTTTTCTGCTTCCCTGGAGACTAGGACACGGAACAATGACTTCAAACTACAAGAGAGGAGATTCCATCTGAACATGAGGAAGAACTTCCTGACTGTGAGAGCTGTTCAGCAGTGGAACTCTCTGCCCCGGAGTGTGGTGGAGGTTCCTTCTTTGGAAGCTTTTAAACAGAGGCTGGATGGCCATCTGTCAGGGATGATTTGAATGCAATATTCCTGCTTCTTGGCAGAATGGGGTTGGACTGGATGGCCCATGAGGTCTCTTCCAACTCTTTGATTCTATGATTCTAAGTCCTGCATGACAAAATTTTGTTGACTGTTGGGATGTATAAAATAAAATAAAATAATAATAAAATAAATAAAATAAAATAAAATAAATAAAATTTAAAAAGCTGGCCACTGAAACCACTAACAAGAAGGGGTTCTGGGGTTCTGTCCAGGTCCAGGAAGGATTTGCAAGAGTGGAGCAGGTCTCCCAGTCAGGGGCTGGAAAAAGACAACTCTAGAGTTGGAGGAGACACAACCAAAGCCCTCCTGACAGATGGCCATCTAGCCTCTAAATCTTAGAAGCCTATTGTTGGAAGAGACCCCAAGGGTCATCCAGTCCAGCTCCATTGTGCCATGAAGGAACACAACCAAAGCCATTCTATGATTCTGAGCCATAGAATTCTAGGGTTAGAAGAGATCCCAGAGACCATCTAGTCCAGCCTCGTTGTGTCAGGAAGGAATACAATCAATGCTCTCTCAACAGATGGCCACACAGCCTCCAAATCTTAGAATCCTAGGGTTAGAGAGACCCCAGAGGCCATCTGTAATGGTTCTGGCTCATCTTAGAAAGTTGAAACGTGGCCTACCTTAAAGGGCTGGTGTGTGAGCAGCTATTTTGTAGGAGCCGCAGCACCGGTGTAGAAGCTATTTGCATGAGAGCAACCTGATTAGCCGTATGCAAATGAGTAGGTGCCATGATTTGAAAGATGGGAGAGTCAAGGATGATAGTTGGAGAATAGGCCTGGGCAATCCGTGGTTCTAAATGGTTCTAAAGTACTTACAAAACTAAAGTTCTGGTGGTGAAAATTTCAGAACTCTAACAAAACTCTCAAAATTTCATTATAAATGGCAGTTCCTAATTGGTTCTGTCATAAAAATCACCCATAATGAAATAATAATTAAATTTTGAAAGTTTTGTTAGAGTTCTGAAATTTTCACCACCAGAACTTTAGTTTTGTAAGTACTTTAGAACCATTTAGAACCACGGATTGCCCAGGCCTACTGGAGAAGCCTAAGTGAACATTCTGGGGAGTTGGTTAGTGAGCTAGCGTCAGGGAGGACATTAGCTGGAAAGACTGGGAAAAATTAGTCACAGGAATAGGTTGAAGATAGTTCAAAATCTATTTTTATGTAGGAATGTAACAGTCCTTTTGGAGAAAAGGAAAAGATTGAATGGAAGTTATACTGAAACATTGTTCTGTAACCACCAACCATTTATACCTTTGTAACCATTACGCTCTTGCCTCAAAATGCTACAAATAGAGTTACATTTTAAACAAAGCCTCTTTTTCAATATCTCATCTCCAACTCAAGAAGTCACAAAAAGTGGAAGAAGAGTTAAACAATCTTTTATTCTTGAGTGGTATGTTTGCACAGGCTGGCAGCCTGCCCCCTCCCTGACTGTTTTACGTCTTTGGTGAGATAAATAAATAAAAGGAATCCTTCTGCCACGCAACAAGTTAGAGAGCCACACATATTTATTGGTGGCAAGTGGTGGGATAGCAAAATAAAGGTCCACCCTGCCAAAGGTTGTTTTCTACGTTCTTTCATTTCACCATCTAGTCCAGCCCCATTGTTTCAGGAAGGAACACAATCAAAGCTCTCTCAACAGATAGCCACACAGCCTCCAAATCTTAGAATCCTAGGGTTAGAAAGACCCCAGAGGCCATCTAGTTAACTCTATTGTGTCAGGAAGGAACACAATCAAAGCTCTCTCAACAGATGGCCACACAGCCTCCAAATCTTAGAATCCTAGGGTTAGAAAGACTCCAGAGGCCATCTAGTTCAACTCCATTGTTTCAGGAAGGAACACAATCAAAGTTCTCTCAACAGATGGCCACACAGCCTCCGAATCTTAGAATCCTAGGGTTAGAAAGACCCCAGAGGCCATCTAGTTCAACTCCATTGTGTCAGGAAGGAACACAATCAAAGCTCTCTCAACAGATGGCCATCCCAAAGGCAGTGAGTGCTTCCAGTGGCAAAAAGAAAAGCATAAACATAGGAAGAAGAGAAATTTTACTGTTGGAGGGGCAGCCATCGATGGACTCATGGCCGTTGCTGTTGCCTTCAAATTCTCTACTGCTTCTTCTGCATTGGCAGTCAAGGAGGATTGCTGCAAAATAATGATTCTGTTTGTGTGTTTGGCAAGGCAGCACCGAAAGAAAGGAATGGGAACATACATGTTATATTTCCCCCCATTGCTGGGATTCACAAAAGCACTTAAAACAAATGCAAATTAATTTATGTAGAACAACGAAGTTATTCTCAGATTTCAATCACGCAACCTGCACAATTAAAGCTCATTTGAAATTCAATGAAAGAGAAGCTGTAAAGGGGGTTAAGCCTTCTGCATTGGAGGAAAACTGTCCTACCTGAATGGGATGAAGGAGAAAAAGCAGGAGGGAGATCACAGGATATCCCATCATCCTGTATCAGTTCACTGGATGCTTTGTGGCCTTGTGGGAGCCTTTGGGCGAAAGGGACGGCAATGCAGAGGGATCCTATCCAGCCGAGGCAAAGTCTTGTTTGCGCAGATAATCTTGGCAGGATATTAGCTGGAGTCTTGCTTTCATAACATGAGCCAAACCCAATGCCAAAAAAGGATATTGAACATGCAATTCATTTGGAGCATGGAACTCCCCATTAAAATCTCCATCCACTACAACAAAGCATGTATACAATTAAGAGCAAAAGATGACTCGGGATGCAGGGCGTTGGGTAATTTATAGTCTCCTGTATGTTCAATGGACAACATCTCTGCATATTGTTGTTGTTATGCTACCTTTCAAAGAGACTCGAAAGCAGAAAACTATGCTAAAACTAATACAATATGCCATTTAAAACCTAAAGACTATAAACTCTAAAATAGAATAGGAGCTAAAGCTATCTAAAATGAATAGTTAAAGCAACATATTATCTGATATTGATACACACAGAAACACACTAGCCGTGCTGTAACGATTCTGGCTCACCTTGGAAAGCTGAAACGTGACCTATCTTGGAAAATTAGTCAGAGGAATAGGTTGAAGATAGTTTGAAATCTGTTTTATGTAGGAATGTAATAGTCCTTTTGGAGTAAAGGAAAAGGTTGAATGAAAGTTATACTGAAACGTTGTTCTGTAACCACTAATCATTTATGCCTTTGTAACCATTACGCTTTTGCCTCTAAACCAGTCTTTCTCAACCTTCCTAATGCCGCGACCTCTTAATACAGTTCTTCATGTTGTGGTGACCCCCCAACCATAACATTATTTTGCTACTTCATAACTGTAATTTTGCTCCTGTTATGAATCATAATGTAATTAATTATCTGATAAGCACGATGTATTTTCATTCACTGGACCAAATTTGGCACAAATACCCGATATGCCCAAATTTGAATAGTGGTGGGATTGGTTGGGGGGAGGGGGATTGATTGATTTTGTCATTTGGGAGTTGTAGTTGCTGGGATTTATAGCTCACCTACAATCAAAGAGCATTCTTAACCCCACCAACAATTTAATTGGACCAAACTTGGCACACAAAGAAGCCAACAGAAAACACTGGAAGGGTTTGGTGGGCATTGACCTTGAGTTTGGAGTTGTAGTTCACCTACATCCAGAGAGCACCGTGGACTCAAACAATGATGGATCTGTACCAAACATGGCACAAATACTCAATATGCCCAAATGTGAACACTGGTGGAGTTTGGGGAAAATAGATCTTGACATTTTGGAGTTGTAGTTGCTGGGATTTATAGTTCACCTACAATCAAAGAGCATTCTGAACCCCACCAACAATCGAATTGGGCCAAACTTCCCACGTAGAACCCCCATGACCAACAGAAAATACTGTGTTTTCTGAAGGTCTTTGGCGACCCCTCTGACACTCCCTGGCGCCCCCCGCAGGGGTCCCAACCCCCAGGTTGAGAACCACTGCTCTAAACGCTACAAATAAACAGTTACTGTTTCATTTTTAAACAAAGCCTCTTTTTCAATATCTCACCTCCAACTCAAGAAGTCACTAAAGGTGGAAGAAGAGTTAAACAATCTTTTATTCTTGAGTGGTATGTTTGCACAGGCTGGCAGCCTGCCCCCTTCCTGACCGTTTTACGTCTTTGGTGAGATAAATAAATAAAAGGCATCCTTCTGCCACGCAACAATTTTGAGTGCCTCACATATTTATTGGTGGCAGTGGTGGGATAGAAATATAAGATCCCTCCTGCCATGCGACAGATTGGAGTGCATTTCTCGTGCCCTGCCACACATTGCTGTGGTCTATGGTAAGAATTTTTGAAGTAGAGGTAACTCTCTGGACTTTTACTTACTTAGGCGATCCCTCGTTGGACGAGTAAGATGGTCTTCCATTATGGATTTCCCTGTGGGTCCGTAGGTGGCTGTGGAGCCCTATTCTTGCTCTGCATCTTCTTCCGCAGTGAGGGCATTGGTTTCCAGGTGGAAGGCGGTCCCGGTCGGGGTTGGCTTGACGCGCCTTCCTCCTGGCACGTTTCTCTCTTTCACCCTCCACTCGTGCCTCCTCAAATTCTGCAGCACTGCTGGTCACAGCTGACCTCCAGCTGGAGCGCTCAAGGGCCAGGGCTTCCCAGTTCTCAGTGTCTATGCCAGAGTTTTTAAGGTTGGCTTTGAGCCCATCTTTAAATCTCTTTTCCTGTCCACCAACGTTCCATTTTCCGTTCTTAAGTTCGGAGTAAAGCAACTGCTTTGGGAGAAGGTGGTCAGGCATCCGGACAACGTGGCCGGCCCAGCGGAGTTGATGGTGGAGGACCATCGCTTCAATGCTGGTGGTCTTTGCTTCTTCCAGCACATTGACATTTGTCCGCTTGTCTTCCCAAGAGATTTGCAGGATTTTCCGGAGGCAGTGCTGATGGAATCGTTCCAGGAGTTGCATGTGACGTCTGTAGACCGTCCACATTTCGCAGTCTTCCTTCTTCTTTCTCTCCTTTCTTCTTTCTCTATCTCTTTCATTCCTTCCTTCACTTTTTGGTTCCATTCTTCCTTCTCTCTTTCCTTCCTTCCTTATACTTCCTCCCTAGCAGCTATGGAGCCCTGAGTCTCCTTTTGTCATCCATTTCCCTGCATTCATTTTTCAATCCCCAAACAAGGAGGGAAATAAATGTGCAATGATAATTATTGATTAGGAGTCATCTTTCTGGGAAGCACAAGCCCTGGAAACAGCAACAAAAAAGCCTACTCTATGGTTCAAATTTGTGGATGAAACCTTCACCATTTGGAGCCATGGAGGAGAAGAACTCAACACATTCCTGTACCACCTCAACAGCATCCAGCCAAACACCCAATTCACCATGGAAAAAGAACATGAAGGAAAACTGCTGTGTCTAGATGTCCTATTGAGGTCGAACCCGGAACTCCCTGCCTTCAAGCTGATCTGACCCGCAGCAGGGAGTTCCTCAGTTCACCATTGCCCCACTTGGGCCAACCTGCATGAACGTGGCCACAGCAGCAGCTGCAACTCAGAAGCCTTCTTGTTAGTTCACTTTCTTCCCCCTCCTAACATTGTAACTAATCCCCTAATAAAAAGTATCAATTAATTGTAACCTTTTCCTCTCCATAGTGTTAATTTGTGTCCTTTCATTGCCTCTATCTTCTCTCTACATAAACCTTTCTTCTCCCGGGCCGCAGATGGCTGCCGGCACACTTGGGATGCAATTTTGGCATCCTGGGGAGGCCGAAACTGTGTTCCCTTAAACTGTGGATACGGAAACCCATTGGGTTTCCATATCCGCGAGTCAACAGATCACTTCAAAAATGGTGTCATTCTTCTCCTGGGAGAATTCTAAGACTAGTGGCTATCTATGTTTCGCTCCGCTAACCTCTCCGCCACAGGAATAACCTTTTATGTCCCTCAAACCTTGACCTGGAGCCCAGCTGTTCTTCTGAAGACACTGCCTCATTGCCACCATTTTGTGGGTGCCCAGGGAGCCTGCTGATCTTGGGAAACTGTTGCAGTCACCCCATAGGATCTCCAAGATGTCGGCGGGCTGCCTTGGCCCCTGGTGAGGAGGGATCTGTAGTTCTCTCCATGGATCTCTGATTGGTTCCCAACTCATTAACTTAACTCAGACCCAGGATTACATCATTCACAATCACCTGGACTAGGCCAGAACACATTCCTCAAATGATTCCCTATATACAGTTAATGCATGACTCAGCATTTCCAATAGAAGCCCATTAGCAGTGCATGACTCAGCTATATTACATTACAATACACTGTAAAACCCGACAATCTTGATCTTTCACACTGGCAGCCGGCTCATAAGAGCCCCATGGACTCTGGGACACCTTTTCCAACTTGTCTCCCCTGGATTTTACAACTTTTATCAACTTTCTTTAACTTTTAGGAACTTTTGAAGACTTTCTGGAACTTTTCCCCCAAACCCCATGGACTCCCCATTATGACTTGGGGACTATATGATTTCACAATATTGGACTCTATATGGACTTTGGTGGGTGGATGGGTTTATATGAATTTCCTTTCCCCATTTCTCCCTTGTGTATACCTTATGAATCCCCTATGTGTGTGTTTGTATATAAAAATATGGAAAAACCACCCTTTCGTGACCCCAGCAAGCCTTGGGAAATTTTCCCCTATTTCCTATTGACTTAAGGTTTCCAACAAGGACTCACTGCATGATAATAACAATGGTGCGCCTTTGGAAAAAGGAAGAGGGGCTGACCAAGTGCAAGATGGATGGATGGTATCCTTGAAGTGACTGGCTTGACCTTGAAAGAGCTGGGGTTGGTGACGGCCGACAGGAAGCTCTGGCGTGAGCTGGTCCATGAGGTCACGAAGAGTCGGAAGCGACTGAACGAATGAACAACAATTTAAAAACATTTAAGTTTGCATGTATTGTCGAAGGCTTTCATGGCTGGAATCACTGGGTTGTTGTAGGTTTTTTCAGGCTATATGGCCATGTTCTAGAGGCATTCTCTCCTGACGTTTCGCCTGCATCTATGGCAAGCATCCTCAGAGGTAGTGAGGTCTGTTGGAAGTAGGAAAAAGGGTTTATATATCTGTGGAATGACCAGGGTGGGACAAAGAACTCTTGTCTGCTGGAGCTAGGTGTGAATGTTTCAACTGACCACCTTGATTAGCATTTGATGGCCTGGAAGTGCCTGGGGGGAATCTTTTGTTGAGAGTGATTTTATGTGCCTGTTTGTTCCCCATCTTTTGTTGAGACATGATTAGATGTCCCTGATTGTTTTCCCTCTGCTGTTTTGCTGTTTTAATTTTAGAGTTTTTTTAATACTGGTAGCTAGATTTTGTTCATTTTCATGGTTTCCTCCTTTTTGTTGAAATTGTCCATATGCTTGTGGATTTCAATGGCTTCTCTGTGTAGTCTGACATGGTGGTTGTGAGAGTGGTCCAGCATTTCTGTGTTCTCAAATAATATGCTGTGTCCAGGTTGGTTCATCGGGTTCACACCTAGCTCCAGCAGACAAGAGTCCTTTGTCCCGCCCTGGTCCTTCCACAGATATATAAACTGTGGATATATAAACCTTCCACAGATATATAAACTCTTTTTTCTAGTTCCAACAGACCTCACTACCTCTGAGGATGCTTGCCATAAATGCATCCTACAACAACCCATTTAAGTTTGCAATTTTTGCTGGTGTCAATGCAATACCTGCAGCTGCCACAAGGGGCCGTTGTGGGATCACACAGAGGGAGAGATTCAAGATGAAAGACAAAGTGTAAACATTATCTTTGGGGAAGAGGCACCAAAATGTATGTATTTGTTCATTTATTCATTTATTCATTCATAGCTTACAGATTTCAGAGACGCACGTCCTTGAACCAATCTGACTCAAAGTATATCTACATGGAAGAATTAATGCAGCTTGCCACCCCTTGAACTGCTATGGCTCAATGTTATGGGATCCTGGGAGTTGTAGCTTCACTAAGGGTGCGTCTATACATTGTTGAATGAATCCAGTTTGACCCCACCTTAACTACCATGACTATAGAGTCCCAGGAGCCACAGTTCCACAAGGCCTTTTGCCTTTTTCTGCCAAAAAGTGCCAAACTACAACTCCCAGAATGCCATAGCAGTTGAGCCAGACTGTTAAACTGCATTCATTCCTCAGTGTAGATGCACCCTAATTTTAAATTAAATGGTTAAAAAGGACTTCTGAATGCTGAAAACATATTTACATCATTTTTAAGGGTAAACAAATTGAGCCTGGTTGGCATAATTTAAAAATGACATAAAATTGTGAGGCTTTGGGTGGAGCTCAGGATCGGTTTGAATGCAAACTTGGAATTAAATAGATTTGCTCCTTTGCAGCACACAAGGCACATGGCACAACCCTTCTGAGGTCTTCTCCATACAAACACACATGGTCGGAGCTCTTTTTTTGGAGATTTTTAAGCAGAGCTGGATGGCCATCTGCCAGGGGTGCTTTGATTGTGCTTTTACTGCATGGCAGAAAAAAGGAGGTTGGACTAGAGCTGCTCCTATGATGATGATGATGACGACGACGACGACGACAAAGGCTGGGTGGCCATCTGTTGGGAGTGCTTTGATTATGCTTTTCCTGCTTGTCAGAAAGAAGGGTTGGACTAGATGGCCCTTTGAGGTCCCTTCCAACTCTGGGGTGCTATGAAATCTCCATTCTCTTACTGGAAACTGCACCAAGAAAAGCCCCTTCTGCCCAGCACCGTGGGCCACCCAATACCTACGCTGCATTAGATCAAATTCAGATTGATGGATGGATACATATAAACACCATAGATAGTCCTTCTGTTGTTCTCTTTCCGGAGTGACTGCATCCCGATGGCATTCTGCACAAAGGACGGTCTTGATCCCTTTCCTTTCTTCCTTTTCTGTCCCTCTGATCCAGGCAGGAATGGAAGGATTAACTGCTCAGCTTCCCTGAATGTAGGGGAAGCCATGGAAAGCAAGGCCTCCCTTTCATTATACCCTCCAACTGCTCTCCTTTTGGCAAATTCTCTTCCATCCTGCTTTTAAAATGCCCCGGTTTCCATGGCTGCTTCCTCCACTTCCCCTCTTTGGCTTCAGCTTCCTTCAGTGGCTCTAAACCGAAGTCAAAGAGGTTTGCAGCAGTCCGTTAGCAAAGCCCACCCCAAAAGGTATCCTATAATAAGGCCACATCAAGCCTTCCATTTTGGAATACCTGTATTTGCATATTGCATACTTAATGAGATACCTATATTTGCATATTTCACACCTAATGAGATACTTTAATGAGTTTTGGAGTTGTAGTTCACCTACATCCAGAGCAGGCATGGACAAACTTTAGCCCTGCAGGTGTTTTGGACTTCAACTCCCACAATTCCTAACAGCCTCAGGGCCTTTCCTTTTCCCCCTCAGCTGCTTAAGGAAGGAAGGAAGGAAAGAGAGAGAGAGATAAATGAGGATGGAAAGAAGGAAGGAGGGAGAGAGGAAGGAAGGAAGGAAGGAAGGAAGGAAGGAAGGGAGGGTAGAAAAAGAGATAGATGAAGGAAAGAAAGTAGGAGAGAGAGAAGAAGGAAGGTAGGAAGAGGGAAGGAAAAAAGAAAGAGATAAATGAGTAAGGAAAGAAGGAAGGAAGGAAAGAAAGAAAGAAAAGGAAATAAATGAGGAAGGAAAGAAAGAAGGAGAGAGAAAGAAGGAAGGAAGAAAAAGAGATAAATAAGGAAGGAAAAAAGGAAGGGGAAAGAGAAAAGAAGAAAGGAAAGAAAGGAAAGGAGATAAATGAGGAAGGAAAGAAAGAAGGAGAGAGAAAGAAGGAAGGAAAAGAGATAAATAAGGAAGGAAAAAAGGAAGGGGAAAGAGAGAAAAGAAGAAAGGAAAGAAAGGAAAGGAGATAAATGAGGAAGGAAAGAAAGAAGGAGAGAGAAAGAAGGAAGGAAGAAAAAGAGATAAATAAGGAAGGAAAAAAGGAAGGGGAAAGAGAAAAGAAGAAAGGAAAGAAAGGAAAGGAGATAAATGAGGAAGGAAAGAAAGAAGGAGAGAGAAAGGAAGGAAGGAAAAGAGATAAATAAGGAAGGAAAAAAGGAAGGGGAAAGAGAGAAAAGAAGGAAGGAAAGAAAGAAAAGGAGATAAATGAGGAAGGAAAGAAAGAAGGAGAGAGGAAGGAAGAAGGAAGGAAGAAGGAAGGAAAGAAAGAAAATGAGATAAATGAGGAAGGAAAGAAGGAAGGAGAGAGGGAGAAAGGAAGGAAGGAAGAAGGAAGGAAGGAAAGAAAAAGAGACAGAAAGGAAAGAAGGAAGGGAGGATGAAAGAAAAAGAGATAAAAGATGAAGGAAAGAAAGAAAAGAGAGGAAGGAAGGAAGGTAGGAAGGAAGGAATGAAAGAAAGAAAGAAATAGAAAGAAAGAAAGAAAGAAAGAAAGAAAGAAAGAAAAGAGATAAATGAGGAAGGAAAGAAGGAAGGAGAGATGAGGAGGAAGGAAGGGTGAAAGAATGAAGGAAAGAAAGAAAAAAAGAAAAAACAAATGGGGAAGGAAGGAGAAAGAGAAGGGAAGGGAGGAAAGAAATAAATTGGAAAGGTTGGATGAGGAGGGAAAAGGGAGGGAGGAAAAGAAGAGATAAATGGGAAAGGAAGGAAAGAGAGAGGGAGAGGAAGGGAGAAAGAAGGAAAGAAGGAGGAAACAAGAGAGGGGAAAAGATTAAATGAAGAAGGATGGGAAAGGAGGCAAGGAAAAAGAAAGCAAGGAAAGAGCACCTGGCAAGCTAAATATGGCAAGCTAATGGCATTAGCAGGTAAATGGATCAGGCAGCCTGCAAGCAGCATTGGGATTGAGCAAAGCCGCCTTCCTCCTCTTTTCTAATTTTCCTCTGGTTTCAGAAAACAATATTTCCTCCAGTTTTGGAAAACAAACGTAATTTTATATATGGACCCAAACTGCACTATATGCTCAGTATAGATCAGGCATGGGCAAACTTGGGCCCTCCAGGTGTTTTGGACTGCAACTCCCACAATTCCTAACAGCCTACTGGCTGTTAGGAATTGTGGGAGTTGCAGTCCAAAACACCTGGAGGGCCCAAGTTGGCCCAGCCTGGTATAGAGCCATATAATGCAGCTCAATGCAATTAAATCTGCCTTATATAGGTTTTCGTTGTATTATATGTCGGGGTAGCTCCAGCTATAGATACGTATAAGAACCAGATCTGAATTCTGAAGGCCTGGGTTCGAATCCCAGCTCTGCCAGAACAAAAGAACAAATGATAATGGGATAACAAAGGTGATGTCAGGTGAGGCCAATCTTCCTCCTTCCTGTTGCATCTTCTGCCTTGGAAGGTAATCCACAAAAGCTCCTTTGCTGCCATAAACCTATTCAAGGCTTTGTTTTGCAAGAAGGGAATTCGGGTGGGTTTCAGCCCTTTGGCCCCTGATTGGTGTTTGATTACAGGACTGCTTCAGCGGTACAACATGCAATTAATACACACACACACAACACCTTCTTTTCCATGCTTTTAAGGCATCTTTGGCATTCCTGGCGCATTCCTGGCATTGCAGCCACAAGAGGCAACGGCCAAAAGGCCTCCCATTCGGCTGGAAATGACCCATTTTATTCCTTGTTGAACTTCACTTTCGCCTTGCTGAACTTCCAATTTAACCATCGATTCTTGTCGTTGTTGTTACTATTATTATTACATTATTTTTCCCATTCTAAGACATTATCATCACAAACCAATTTCAACACTGCCAACAGAAAGAAAGCATTAGTTAAAGCAGTGTTTCTCCACCTTCCTAATGCTGCGACCCCTTAATACAGTTCCTCATGTTGTGGTGACCCCCAATCGTAAAATTATTTTTGTTGCTACTTCAGAACTGTCATTTTTCTACTGTTATGACTCGTAATGTAAATATCGGATATGCTGGATGTATTTCCATTCACTGGACCAAATTTGGCACAAATACCCGAAACACTTCAAATTTCGTGAGGGGTTGATTTTGTCATTTGGGAGTTGTCGTTGCTGGGATTTATCGTTCATCTAAAATCAAAGAGCATTCTGAACTTCACCAGTGATGGAATTGAACCAAACACAGAACTCCCATGACCAAGAGAAAATACTGGAAAGGTTTGGTGGACATTGACCTTGAGTTTGGGAATTGTAGTCACCCACATCCAGAGAGCACTGTGGACTCAAAATAACCTTGAGTTGTAGTTGAGTTGTAGTTGAGTTGAGTTGTAGTTGAGTTGAGTTGTAGTTCACCTACATCCAGAGGGCACTGTGGACTCAAAACAATGATGGATCTGAACCAAACTTGGCACAAATACTCAATATGGCCAAATGTGAATACTGGTGGAGTATGGGGGAAATAGACCTTGACATTTGGGAATTATAGTAGCTGGGATTTATAGTTCACCTACAATCAAAGAGCATTCTGAACCCCACCAATGATAGAATTGGGCCAAACGTCCTATACAGAACCCCATGACCAAGAGAAAATATCTTGTTGAAGGCTTTCATGGCCGGAATCAATGGGTTGTTGTAGGTTTTTTCGGGCTATATGGCCATGTTCTAGAGGCATTTTTCCTGACATTTCACCTGCATCTATGGCAAGCATCCTCAGAGATAGTGAGGATTTGAAAAGAGAAAATAATGTGTTTTCTGGTCTTTGGTGACCCCTCTGAAACCCCCTCGTGACCCCTCCAGGGGTCCCAGATTGAGAAACGCCGATTTAAAGTTAATTTAACTTATCTAAAGTGAATTTTAATTTGAACATCCTGTTGTTGTTTTTTTAGAGATGTTTATATGAGGAGGAAAGTGCATCTTAGAATGGAAGCAATGTGGTATATATTTATTTGCATCCTGCTTCCGGCTCTGGTTTTGTGATTTGTCTTTCAGGGTGCAATTCCCATTTCTGATATTTCTAAGCCACATTGGAAGCATTGTGTGTGTGTGTGTGGTTGGAGATGCGGGGGGTGGGGGGGGGGGAGAGATAAGGCACTAAATTCATGCAGATCAAACATCTCTTATTTAGAATTCCAAAAATATACCAAAATGGGCGGCTGAGATACCTTTGCATTTCAATGCACTTTGTTCCAGGCACATAATCATGGAAAGTATCTGTATAAAATGGCCTTCGCGGCTGTTAGTATGAGAAGCATAAATAGAATGACAGGTCGAGACTTGGGTCCCAGCTCCAAGACACTTCCTTAAGGTACATAAATAATAATAATAATAATAATAATAATAATAATAATAATAATAATATGGTAATGATAATAATAATAATAGTTAATTTATTACCTGTTTCTCCATGTGGCTGCAACAAAAGATAATGTACAATTACAACACATACAGCAAGATACACAGAGTTTAAAAAAACAAGCTGTCGAAATGCAGATTATGTACAAATACAAGCATTCTAAATCCCAAATGCATCCCAAATCCAAAATGAAACCCAAATGCACTGAAATGCACCATGAATGAATCTCAAGTACATCCTGAATGAATCCCAAAGGCATTCCAAATGAATCCCAAATGCATCCCAAATTAATCCCAAATGAATCCTGAATTAATCCCAGATGCAACCTAAATGAATACCAAATGCATCCCAAATGCACCCCAAGTGCACCCGAATTAATACCAAATGAATCCCAAATGTACCTCAAATGAATACCAAATGCACCCCCAAATGCACCCGAATTAATCCCAAATGAATCCTGAATTAATTCCAAATGCAACCCAAATGAATACCAAATGCATCCCAAATGCACCCCCAAGTGCACCCGAATTAATACCAAATGAATCCTAAATGCACCTCAAATGAATCCCAAATGCATCATAAATGCACCCCAAATGAATCTCAAATGCACCCCAAACGAATCCCAAGTGCACCCCAATGTACCCCAAACGAATCCCAAACGCACTCCTAATGCATCCAAAATGCACCCCACATGAACCTCAAATCTCAAATGCATCTCAAGCATTTTGCATAAGGAAATGCCATTTGCATCAAGGCTTCCCCTATTTCTTTTGGGTGTCAAATCAGCACTTTCCAGCCACACTTTCTGCTGTGGCGGCTGCTGCTGGTGTCCCCTTAACCCGCATTAGCCTCCAAACCCTGCAGCCAACCACCTGCATCCATCCATTTATTGAAAAATGGATAAAAGGGGGGCATGAATATTTAAACATGGTCTTTCAATGCCATCTCTGGCTCCTTGTCTTCTCCCTTAATAGCTGTGCCTTTTCTGTTTGGGAGTCTGCCTCACTCCAGCTGTCAATCAACTTCGGCCCTCCCTCCATATTGTTTTGGACTGCAACTCCCACAATTCCTAACAGCCGGTCCAAAACACCTGGAGGAAGCACCGAAGTTGGCCCATGCCTGCCGTAATATTTTTTCCATCTCCATATCTATAATATTGGAGATATACATACCCCCCCACATATATATAGTATATTGGAAATTTATATTTCTATATATATCTATATATAATTGGTAAAACACACATATATCACATATATATACACCATATATATACACACATCACAGTTCATTTACCAATATTATTGCATCCTCTTCCACGAAATATATATAGAAAATATCCATAACAGTTGAAAAGCCCCATCGGCCAAAAGGGCTGGCTGGATTGCTGTGAGTTTTCCGGGCTGTTTGGGCATGTTCCAGAAGCATTCTCTCCTGATGTTTCACCCACACTTATGGCAGGCATCCTCAGGAGTTGTGAGGTCTGTTGGAAACTAGACAAGTGGGGTTTATTGGTTTTTAAATGTTGTATGTTATTGTTATTGATATTGCTTATTGTGTATTGTTTGTTTTTGAGTTTTTATTTTATTTTAACTGTTTTGTATTGATTATTTGTTATCGCCTTTGTTTATTGATGTGCTGCAGGCTTGGTCTCAAGTAAGCCGCACTGAGTCCCTTGGGGAGATGGTAGCGGGGTACAAATAAAGTTTTATTATTATTATTATTATTATTATTAATAATAATAATAATAATAATAATATATCTGTGGATTGATGTCCAAGGTGGGAGAAAAAAAAAACCTCTTGTCTGTTGGAGGTAGATGTGATTGTTGCACTCCTAATTAATTAGCATTGAATAGCCTTGCAGCTTCAAAGCCTGGCTGCTTCCTGCCTGAAGGAATCTGCTGTTGGGAGGTGTTACCTGGTCCTGGTTGGCTGCTATGAGTTTTCTGGGCTGTCTAGCAATGTTCCAGAAGCAATCATTTCTGACCTTTCCCCAGGGCCGGCTCCACCATTACGCAAAGTAAGCCTTTGCAGTATAGTTGATTTTGCCCAGGGGCGCTCTTGGGGGAAAATAGACCTCGACATATGCAAGTTGTAGTTACTGGGATGTATAGTTCACCTACAATCAAAGAGCATTCTGAACTCCACCAATGATGGAATTGAACCAAATATGGCACACAGAACTCTCACGACAAACAAAATATATATATCAGTGATTGGTTGGGGGGGGGGGGCAAAATACTGTTTGCTTACCGTTGAAAATTACCTAGGGCCACCTCTGCCTTTCATAATTAGCATTGAGGAGCCTTGCAGCTTCAAAGCCTGGCTGCTTCCTGCCTGAAGGAATCTGCTGTTGAGAGGTGTTCCCTGGTCCTGGTTGGCTGCTATGAGTTTTCTGGGCTGTCTAGCCATGTTCCAGAAGCAATCACTTCTGACTTTTCACCCACATCTGTGGCAGAGGTTGTGAGGTTTGTTAGAAACTAGGCAAGTGGGATTTATATCCCTGTAGAATAATGTCTAGGGTGGTGGGAGAAAGAAAGCACTAATATCTGTTGGAGGCAAGTATGAATGTTGCAATTGGCCACCTTGATTAGCATTGTATAGCCTTGCAGCTTCAAGGCTTGGCTGCTTCCTGCCTGGGAATCCTTTGTTGGGAGGGGATTAGCTGGCCCTGATTGTTTCCTGTCTGGAATTCCCTTGTTTTGCCCTTTATTTACTGTTTTTAGAAGTTTTTTAAAAAAATACTGGAGGTGTTCCTTTTCATGGTTCCTTCCTTTCTGTTGAAATTGCCCACATGCTTGTGGGTTTCAATGATTGTTAGAAAGGTCCAGCATAGGCTGTGTGTCCAGGTTGGAACAAAAGGGCTGGGGGCTGCCTCCCACCTGGGCTCTCCGGGAGGGGAGGGGCGAGTGGGCGTGGCCTTTTGCCCTCCCCCCTCCTTTTAAAACGGGCGTGGCTTTGGGGCGCCCCGCCCAGAGAGAGCCTCACCTGGAGAAGCTTCTTCTCCTCCTTCGGAGGCTTTGCTTTCAGAGCGTCGGAGGAAGGAGAAGAAGGATTAGGAGCAGGAGGGGGAGCAGAAAAAGAAGAGAAGGAGAAGGAGAAAAAGGAGAAGTGCTCAAGGGCAAGGGCGACTTTTCCCCCCCTTTCTATCTCTCTCTGTCTCTCTCCAAGCCATGCTTCAGGGCGCCTACCTTTTCCTCCTCCTGCTCCAGGTAAGCTTTCTCCAAAGGGAGAGAGAGGGAGGGGGCTTTGCTCTCCTCCTCTTCTCCTTCCTTCCCTTCTTCCTTCCTTCTTTCTTTCCTTGCAGGCGGGTCCTGGCTCCTGGGGCTCCCTCCACCCGCCTTGTGTCCCTGGCTTCCTGGCTCAGCACTTTGCCTTCGCCTCCTCCAAACTAGACCTTCCTCCAGGACACATTTTGGGGAAAGGTAAGGATCAAGGCTGGGGAAACAGGGGGGGGGGGTTGTGCTGCTTTGAAAGGGTTGGGAACCATTTGGCAGAGTCTATATATGCTTGTTGTTATTTATTATTATCTTCCAAGCTCTTATTGATTGTACACAATGCCCAAGGTTGTGGGTGAACTACAACTCTTATCATACCAAGTTAACCCCCCCCCCCCAAACTGCTTCAGTACTTATAGTTTGTGATGTTGGGCAAGTTTGTGCTACTAGATGCATCCTGGGTGGGGTTTTGTGTGCTTGTGACTTCAAGGTAAACTACAACTCCCATCACGCCAGGTTAACTCCCCTCAAACTCCATCTGTACTTACAGTTTGTGATGTTGGGCAAGTTTGCACTACTAGATGCATCCTGGGTGGGGTTCTGTGTGCTTGTGACTTCAGGGTAAACTATAACTCCCACTACAACTCCCATCACGCCAGGTTAACCCCCCTCAAACTCCATCAGTACTTACAGTTTGTGATGTTGAGCAAGTCTGTGCTACTAGATGCATCCTGGGTGGGGTTCTGTGTGCTTGTGACTTCAGGGTAAACTACAACTTCCATCATGTCAGGTTAATCTCCCTCAAACTCCCATCAGTACTTACAGTTTGTGATGTTGAGCAAGTCTGCGCTACTAGATGCATCCTGGGTGGGCTTCTGTATGCTCTCTGGCTGCAGGGTAAACTACAACTCCCATCACACCAGGTTAACCCCCCTCAAACTCCATCTGTACTTACAGTTTGTAATATTTGGCAAGTTTGCGCTACTAGATGCATCCTGGGTGGGGTTCTGTGTGCTTCTGACTTCAGGGTAAACTACAATTCCCACTACAACTCCCATCACACCAGGTTAACCCCCCTCAAACTTCATCAGTACTTACAGTTTGTGATGTTGGGCAAGTTTGCGCTACTAGATGCATCCTGGGTGGGGTCCTGCATGCTCTCTGGCTGCAGGGTAAACTACAACTCCCATCACGCCAGATTAACCCCCCTCAAACTCCTTCAGTACTTACAGTTTGTGATGTTGGGCAAGTTTGCGCTACTAAATGCACCCTGGGTGGGGTTCTGTGCGCTTGTGACTTCAGGGTAAACTACAACTCCCATCACGCCAGGTTAACTCCCCTCAAACTCCATCAGTACTTACAGTTTGTGATGTTGGGCAAGTTTGTGCTACTAGATGCATCCTGGGTGGGGTTCTGTGTGCTTGTGACTTCAGGGTAAACTACAACTCCCACTACAGTGAGTCAGTCCCCTTAAACCCCTCCAATAGGTTGAGTGAGTCATGGGGGCTCTGTGTGCCAACTTTGGTCCAATTCCATCATCCAAAGTGCTAATTGAGTGCAGGCGAACTATAAATCCCAGGACCTACCACTCCAAATTGTCCAGGCCTCTTCTCCCCAAAACCCACCAGTATTCAAATTTGGGCATATCAGGCGTGCATGCCAAGTTTGGTTGTTTGGGTTCACAGTGCTTAGTGATTGTAGGTGAACTATAAATTCCAGTACCTCCAAATCCAAAATGCCCAGGCCAATTCCCCTCAAAACCCACCAGTATTCAATTTTGGGCATATTGGGCGTGCATACCAAGTTTGGTCCAGATCCATGGTTGTTTGGGTTCACAGTGCTCAGTGATTGCAGGTGAACTATAAATCCCAGTACCTCCAAATCCAAAATGTCCAGGCCAATTCCCCTCAAAACCCACCAGTATTCAAAATTGGGCATATCAGGAATGCATGCCAAGTTTTGTCCAGATCCATCATTGGTGGAGTCCAAAGTGCTCATTGATTGCAGGTGAACTATAAATCCTAGTACCTGCAAATTCAAAATCTCCAGGCAATTCCCCTCAAAACCCACCAGTATTCAGAATTAGGCATATCATATATGCATGCCAAATTTGGTCCAGATCCATCGCTGTTTGGGTTCACAGTGCTCTCTGGGTGTAGGTGAACTACCACTCCCCCAAATCAAGGTGAATATTCCCCAAAGACCTCCAGTATTTTTTTGCTGGTCATGGGGGCTATGTGTGCCAAGTTTGGTCCGGTGCCATTTTTGGTGGAGTTCAGAGTGCTCATTGATTGCAGGCGAACTATAAATCCCAGGACTTACAACTCCTATAAATCATGGTGAATTCTCCCCAAACTTCTCTAGTATGTTCAGTTGCTGATCAATTCCTCTGTTTGCTGTGTGCCATGGAAAACAGTAGGAAAGGGTTAAGCGAGAGGCAGTAGGCAGGTCATGCAAATTCCACACCAATGAAGGGAGCAAGAAACACTGGGATGCCTGTGGTGGAGGAAACACAGAAAATCTAGGATGAAATTGTCCCTCTATGAAAGCCTTCCTTTGGATGGTGGGCAGTATAATGTTTGTGAAGGACATTGGCAGGGCTCTTGTACGTGTTCATGGCACTCACTGTAACCTGCAATGTCATTGGAAGGAGGGCCTTTGGTGTCTCCTGAGCAGTGGAACCTCTAGCTATTTGTGGAAATGGACACCCCAGCCAAACTCATACATGCATATTTTCACTTTTATTATGTGTATACCTAGTATATGATTATTATTAAGGACGGAGGCCCCCACCATGGAAGCAATCATTATTCTTACTATTATTAAGAAGGATGCTCCCCCACTAGGGAAGCGATTATTATTATTATTATTATTATTATTATTATTATTATTATTATTATTATTGTATTGTCGAAGGCTTTCATGGCCGGAATCACTGGGCTGTTGTAGGTTTTTTCGGGCTATATGGCCATGTTCTAAAGGCATTTTAATGCCTTTAGAACATGGCCATATAGCCCGAAAAAACCTACAACAACCCATTATTATTATTGTTATTATTATTATGGAAGGAGACACCCACCTTTCCAAACCCACCATTTGATCTATTATAATTGGGTTGTTGTGAGTTTTCCAGGCTGCCTGGCCATGTTCCAGAAGGTAAAAAAAAAAAAACAGAATATAAATGATAATAATGTAATAACAATGTATTGTCGAAGGCTTGGCTGGTTGGAAGGCAGGAACCAGCTAGTCCTTGAAGCTGCAAGGCCATTCAATGCTAATCAAGGTGGCCAATTGCAACTTTCACACTTGCCTCACAGCAACCCAATAATAATAATAATAATAGATTGATCCCATTGTGGGCTTGAAAAGTAGAGTTCCCCATCCTTAATATAACCGTAATAATACATTATTATTATTATTATTATTATTATTATTATTATTATTATTATTAATACTATGGTGGGTTTGGGAAGGTGGAAGTCCCCTTCCTTAATATTACAACAAGTATTGTCGAACGCTTTCATGGCCAGAATTGTCGAACGCTTTCATGGCCTGGCTGGATGATAGGCTTTGTAGTCTCATGCAGGCAGAAGGGAACAAGAGTTTAGGAAAGCTTTTCTTAGCTTTAGTGTGTATCCTTCCAAGTCATTTCTGACCAACCTGGAACCCAAATTATGGGCCTTTCTTGGCAGGATTCCTTTCCATTGCCTGCCTTTGAGGCCGAGAGAGAGTGACTTACTCAATGGGAGGGCGACTAGAGGAGAGAATGCCTCTAGAACATGGCCAAATAGCCCGGAAAAAAACCTACAACAACCCAATAATAATAATAATAATAATAATAATAATAATAATAATAATGTATTATTACTGTTATATTAAGGAAGGGGAACCCTACTTTCCAAGCCCACAATGGGATCAATCTATTATTGTCATTATTGGGTTGCTGTGAGGCAAGTGTGAATGTTGCAATTGGCCACCTTGTTTAGCATTGAATGGCCTTGCAGTTTCAAGGTCTGGCTGGTTGCTGCCTTCCAACCAGCCAAGCCTTCGACTCTACATTGTTGTTACTACATTATTATAGTTTATATTCTGTTTTTTACCTCCCCTTTCTAAAACTACCCCCCACCCCCAAGAACAAAACAAAAGAAGGGCCTTTTCTGTTTGTCTGTTTGTCTTTCTTTCTTTCCTGCTATGCAGAAGGGGTTCCTTTGCACTTGTAAATGGTAAGCCATTGAGCTGCCTTGATGGGCCATTTCCCCAATTTATCCAGACCCAAAGATATCCCCTCCCAGGAGTATATGTATGTGCGGTATACATACACACATCTCCCTCCCAGTTGTCTCTTTCCTAGATCCCATCCTCTGCGCCTACTTTATCTTTTTTCTATGGAATGTATGCCCCAGTGGGCAATATAAAGCTAGTTTTGCATTTGCCAAATACAAAAAACGACTCAGAAAGCCGGTTCCCTCTCTTGAGTGATAACAAATCAGATAATCATCTTAAATTAAATCACTTGTGTTTCATCAGGAGCAGAACCTGCCGCCTGAGGCAGCTGCCTCACTCTATCTAATCGACATTCCTGGCTGGCTGATAGGCTTTGTAGTCTCATGCAGGCAGAAGGGAACAAGAGTTTAGGAAAGCTTGTCTTAGCTTTAGTGTGTACCCTTCCAAGTCATTTCTGACCAACCTGGAACCCAAATTATGTGCCTTTATTGGCAGGATTCCTTGCCATTGCTTGTATTTGAGGCCGAGAGAGAGTGACTTACTCAATGAGAGGGCGACTAAAATGATCAAGGGTCTGGAGAACAAGCCCTATGAGGAGCGGCTTAAGGAGCTGGGCATGTTTAGCCTGAAGAAGAGAAGGCTGAGAGGAGGCAGGATGAGGACCATGTATAAATACGTGAGAGTTGACGAGCAGGAATGTGTCCAGAGGAGGGCGACTAAAATGATCAAAGGTCTGGAGAACAAGCCCTATGAGGAGCGGCTTAAGGAGCTGGGCATGTTTAGCCTGAAGAAGAGAAGGCTGAGAGGGATATGATAGCCATGTATAAATATGTGAGAGGAAGCCACAGGGAGGAGGGAGCAAGCTTGTTTTCTGCTGCCCTGGAGACTAGGACGCGGAAAAATGGCTTCAAACTACAAGAGAGGAGATTCCATCTGAACATGAGGAAGAACTTCCTGATTGAGAGCCGTTCAGCAGTGGAACTCTCTGCCCCGGAGTGTGGTGGAGGCTCCTTGTTTGGAAGCTTTTAAACAGAGGCTGGATGGCCATCTGTCAGGGGTGATTTGAATGTAATATTCCTGCTTCTTGGTAGAATGGGGTTGGACTGGATGGCCCATGAGGTCTCTTCCAACTCTTTGATTCTAGGATTCTATAGCTGAGCCTGGGTCTCTAGAGTATAGATTTTGGACTGCATTTCTCATAGGCCTATGCAAACCCTTTCATCCTACCAACAATCTTGCAAGGTAGTCCATTCCATAGTCAGCCCATGACTTGAGCCCAGGTTCTCCGTTTCAGGTTTGGACACGAAACTGGATCCCAAACCCTTTGGCTTTTCCTAGTCTTGCAACCCTTTTCCTGTTGTTTTGCAATGTTTTCCCCACCCTTTATTTACAGCCTTGGGTTGTGATAGGCCTGGCATTTGGGGCTCTCTATCTGTCCATGATGTTATCACAATCGGAAGCAAAAAGAGCGATATAAATACAATAATGAGTGTCCCTGCTCTTCCTGTTCTCAATACAAGGCCATGCTTGCAAGTTTTAAGAGTTTACCTTTATTATCATTAATATTTAATTCTCTTTTAATGTTTGCATATATTTTTTGGAATCGTCTTGAGTTGGTTTTGCTGTATTATTATTATGTCTATTTATACCCCACTTTTTCTGTCCATAAGGAGACCCAAAGCAGCAAATGTTAAAAGCAATTACAATACAATTTAAAATATACAAATATTAAAACAATATTAAACATCATTAGTATTTAAAAACATTCAGTTAAATTCATAACGACATAAAAAAAACCCACATCTGCTTTGGGTCTTTCTTTTATTGAGAGAGAGAAAAAGCAGGATAAAAATAATGATAATAGTAACAAACAATATAAATAATAAGAATATTTATTTATCGAGTCATCAGCAACCAGTCAATTATATTACATTTCTAACAGAACAAAGCAAACAAACAGACAAAATACAAAAATACAAAATACAGAATACAAAATTTGTGAGTTTGGTAGTTGATTAAATGTCCTTTGACCAGTATCTGGCCACTTGGAGTGCCTCTGGTGTTGCTGCAAGAAGGTCCTCCATTGTGCATGTGGCAGGGCTCATGTTGCATTGCAGGCGGTCAGTGGTTTGCTCCTCTCCACACCCACATGTCGTGGATTCAACTTTGTAGCCCCATTTCTGAAGGTTGGCTCTGCATCTCGTGGTGCCAGAGCGCAGTCTGTTCAGCGCCTTCCAAGTCACCCAGTCCTCTGTGTGCCCAGGAGGGAGTCTCTCATTTGGTATCAGCCATTGGTTGAGGTTCTGGGTTTTAGCCTGCCACTTTTGGACTCTCGCTTGCTGAGGTGTTCCAGGGAGTGTCTCTGTAGATCTTAGATCTTCAGAGCTCGGGATGCTTGTCTGTTCTTGAGATGAAAGGCACATGTCTCTGTTTTAGATGGGTTGGGGATCAGCTGCTTTTCCCTGTAATAGGCATAAATAATAAGAATAAATAATATAACAATAAAATAATATTTAATAAATATAATCATAATAGCAAAAACAACAATAATGGGAATAACAATGATGATTATGATAAATAATAATAAAATGCCCTCCATCCTACTGTTTATCCCAGGAGGAATCGCTGCAATGGTATGGTGGAAACGTAATAATAATCACAACAACAACACTGTGTAAAAAAATGAAAATTTTTCTGTTCCTGGTTTGTGTTATTTCCTGTTTAATTATGTGTCCTTACTTTGAAAGGAGTTGTTCTACTCTGGGAACTTTGTTTTTGTGGAAGAAACTACGGTATGTTCAATTGGTTGAGATTCAGTGGAACTCATTGAAAAATGTGCTTCAGCAGGTTGTCCCTCTCGCAAAGACCAAATTTTTGCAGTTTAATAACCTTTCCCCATGTTTTTATGATAGAACCAATTAGGAAATGACATTTATAACAGAGGAACAAAAATTGTGTTACATAGTGTCATAACAATGATAATAATAACAACAATAATGATGATGATAAATAATAAAATAATAACATGATCATTTAACGTCATTGACTGGAGCAGAGTGCAATACAACTCAACATGATACCCCATGAATATATAATGTATTTAAATTGCCCATTTTAAGACGTTTTTATATTTTGTTTATTGTCTTACTGGTCTGGATACATGTGTTCAGACTGTTGTTTGTTTGACATTGGTATGTTGTAAGCCACTTTGGGTCCAATGAGGGAGAAAAGTGGGATATAAATAAATATTATTGTTTTATTGTTGTTGTATATGTTTTAACAGATATTAACTGAATGTTCATACTCTTAGGTTTGATTCTGTTTTAAAGTTTGCATGTTTGTATATTTTAGATTATGTAGTCATACTTTTAATTGTAAGCTGCTTTGAGTCTCCTTCGGGAGAGATAAAGCAGGGTATAAATAAACATAATAACAATCACAATTAATAATAACTGCAAAGACTCGGGCACAAGCCGGTAATTGTGGTCCCAGTGGTGATCAGCACACTGGGCGCAGTGCCGAAAGACCATGGCCAGCACTTAAAAACAATCAACACTGACAAAATTTATTGTCAAAGGCTTTCATGGCCGGAATCTCTTGGTTATTGTGAGTTTTCCCAGCTGTCTGGCCATGTTCCAGAAGCATTCTTTCCTGATGCTTTGCCTGCATTTATGGCAGGCATCTTCAGAGGTTGTGAGGTCTGTTGCAAACTAGGAAAATTGGGTTTATATACCTGTGGAATGTCCAGAGTGGGAGAAAGAACACTTGTCTATTGGAGCTAGGTGTGAATGTTTCAATTGGCCACCTTGATTAGCATTGCATGGCCATGCAGTTTCAAGGTCTGGCTTCTTACTGCTTGGGGGAATCCTTTGTTGGGTGGTGATTAACTGTGCCTGATTGTTTCCTTTCTGGAATTCCCTTTTTTCTGAGTGTTCTTTATTTACTATCCTGATTTTAGAGGGTGTTTTAGCCAGATGTTGTTCATTTTCATGGTTTCCTCCTTTCTGTTGAAATTGTCCACATGCTTGTGGATCTCAATGGCTTCTCTGTGTAGTCTGGCATGGTGGTTGCTAAGGTGGTCCAGCATTTCTGTGTTCTCAAGTAACCTGCTGTGTCCAGGTTGGTTCATCAGGTGCTCTGCTATGGCTGACTTCTCTGGTTGAGTTAGTCTGCAGTGCTGTTCATGTTCCTTGATTTGTGTTTGGGCCATGCGTCTGCATTTGGTGGTTCCTATGTAGACATGTCCACAGCTGCATGGTACGCGGTAGATTCCTGCAGAGGTGAGAGGATCCCTCTTGTCCTTTGCTGAACGGAGCATTGGTTGGATTTTCTTGGTGGGTCTGTAGATAGTTTGTAGGTTGTGTTTTTTTATCAACTTCCCTATGCAGTCAGTAGTTCCCTTAATGTATGGTAGGAACACTTTTCCTTTGGATTAATCTTCATATTGACTCTCGTGACAAATCGCCATCTGTCAGCTCCAAAAGGTCACCCTACTCGGATCTGCACGCATTATTCGGCGATACATCACACAGTCCTAGACACTTGGGGAGCGTCTGACATGTGATCAGATACAAAAGCCAGCAATGTGATCTTTTTTGCTATGAACTAATCTTGTTTTATATATTATAATAATAATAATAATAATAATAATAATAATAATATCTATATAAATAAAAATGTAATATTCATTTGTGGGATTAACATAACTCAAAAACCACTGGACTAATTGGCACCAAATTGGACAAAATACACCTATCAGGCCAATGAGTGACCATCACTCATAAAAAACACTGGAAAACACAGATGAAGAGACTTAAAAAGCCAAAAAACAAAAATTACATTACAACGCATGCGCACACACACATATATGCAACCACACATATACACAAATATATATATGTATGTATATATATGTGTGTGTGTGTGTGCATATACACACCCACACACACACACACACACACACACACACACACACAAACTGGGCCACAGCAAAGCGTGGCAGGGGACGGCTAGTATCTTATAATAATAATAATAATAATGGTGATCGGCACACTGGGTGCACTGCCTAAAGACCTTGGCCTGCACTTAAACACAATTGGCACTGAAAAAATTACCACCTCTCGGCTGCAAAAGGCCACCCTACTAGGATCTGCACGCATTATACGCCGATACATCATCAGTCCTAGACACTTGGGAAGTGTCCAGCGTATGATCCAATACAACAGCCAGCATAGTGACCTTGTTTGCTGTGTATTAAACTTGTTATGTCTCAAATAATAATATTATATCCCACTGTCTATCCCAAGAGGAATCCCTCCAATGGTGTGGTGGGGAAATAATATCAACAACAATACTAATAATAATGATATTATGATAATCACAATGCCCATGGGGCATAATTCCCCTTTGAATGGGTTTGAGAGGCATCGTATATGCCCCAGAACCAATGTTCTGGGCATTGCCAGGGCTCCATATACAGCGTCCTCCCGGTCGGTGGTGCACTATGTCTCCCAAGGCTCCAAAGGATGGTAGGAACCCCCCTCCCTCCCCACTACAGAGGCCCGCTTGGCATCTCTCCCTCCTTGCGCATGCATGCCTTTCTCTCCCCTGTTGTTTTGTGAAACGGGCGCATTGTGTGCCCTGGAACAGAGGCCCCTCTGTCTCCTTTCCCCTCCTCCCTCCCTCGCTGCCTTTGCTAGGAGCAGGAGCCCCTTTAACTCTCGCGCTGCCCTTGCAAACCACATCTCCCAAACTAGGGAGCCCAAAGGGTGGATGCCCACCTGGAGCAGGGAATGGGGGCTCCAGAGGCCCACTGGCCAAGACTCTTCCCTCCTGTCCATCTAGGTGTTGACCAATGCAAGCTGGCACTGGGAAAGGGCTTCCCTGGCTCCTGCTCAGAGCCAAATAAGAAAGCCATCCTTTGTTAGGACAAAGGCGCTGTCTGGAGCGCTGATGCCACATAAAATGCCCTCCAGCCCAAAAGGAATCCCTCCAACGCAGGCATGGGCAAACTTTGGCCCTCCAAGTGTTTTGGACTTCCACAATTCCAAACAGCCTATCTCAATGCTATGAAATCATTGGAATTGTCTTTTTGTAAGGTCTTTAGCCTTCTCTGCATACCTTTTTATGCATATGCCAACATTCCCTATTAATATAGAATTAAACCTCTAAATCAGAAAGTCACTTAAAATTTATGCATTCGTGGGGAGTTTGTATGTGGAGCTAGGGATGGTTTTTGTGTGTGTCAGGAGTGACTTGAGAAACTGCAAGTCACTTCTGGTGTGAGAGAATTGGCTGTCTGCAAGGATGTTGCCCAGGGAATGCCCAGATGTTTTGATATTTTTACCATCCTTGTGGGAGGCTTCTCTCATGGCCCCGCATGGGAGCTGGAGCTGACAGAGGGAGCTCATCCGTGCTCTCCCTGGATTTGAACCGGCGACCTGTCAGTCTTCAGTCCTGCTGGCACAGGTGTTTAACCCACTGTGTCGAATGAATGCAGTTTGGCTTCAACTTCTATAGTTCAGTGCTATAGAATAATGGGGGTTGTAGTTTTACAACAACAATAACAGCTTGAGACGGAGTGCAACATTGCCCTATTTATTTACTATGGCTTGAAGTGGGATACAACATCATTAAAACAAGAGATAAAATACTATTAAAACACATGCAAAAAGGTACGCACAGAGTTGAAATCCAAGCTGAAAGACCGTCTCTGCCCAGAAGTGTGGGTGCCTCACCAAACTACAACTCCCAGAAGTCTCTAGTATTCAGTCATGGGGGTCCAGCTGCATTTTATGTGATGTACTTCAAGTCACACTCTCTCAGTCCCAAGCAAAGGCAAAACCCCTCTGAACCAAGCCTTGCAAAGAGATACAACCGCAAAAGCATGGGATGGATGGGCCTGTAGTCCCTCCCTGTTTCTGGCCTCCAAAGGCCGGAGTTAATGGCCAACCTCCTCCGCATTGAGCTGTGACCACTTTGAGAGGCTTGGCTCTGCTTCACGTCTTTTTCTCAAAGGCTGGATAACAGATGAAGTCAGTTCCCGAATATTTTAGGGATGATGGGCACCCATGCGGTTAAACATGTGGAGGAAATAAATCAGGTAACATGCACAAACATCACTAGATAGATAGATAGATAGATAGATAGATAGATAGATAGATAGAGATAGATGTGTGTGTGTGCGCGCGCATATATATATACATACACACAATGAAAGTGAAAATGTGTATGTGTGATGTGGAGGACACTAACAACTTGAAGCAAACAATGCCTTTTGCAAATAACTTGGGCACTGCTGGATACCCAAGCTTGTGTGTGTGTGTGTGTGTGTGTGTGTTAAACTGCTGAACTTGCTGTCTGAAAGGTCGGTGGTTTGAATCCGGGGAGTGGGGTGAGCTCCCGCTGTTAGGCCCAGCTTCGGCCAACTAAGCAGTTTGAAAACATACGTGAGTAGATCAATAGGTACCACTCCAGCAGGACGGTATTTATTTATTTATTTATTTGCTTCATTTCTATACCGCATTTTTCAGCCCTTAACAGGCGACTCAATGCGGTTTACAGTGCAATTAAAACATAACAATGCAACAAACAGGATCAACAACATCGATCCACAACAATTAACAATCAGACAAGACAAATCAACAACAACATATATAACGCCTCAGTTGAAATCAGATCCGTTCTCATAGTCCTTGTGCCATTCCTATGTTCCATTTACCGTCTTCCTTGATTGGTTGCATTGCTTATCCAAATGCTTGTTCATAAAGCCAGGTCTTGACCATTCTTGACCGGTAACAGCACTCCATGCAGTCATTATATTATATATATAATTATCCAACATGTAATTATAAATTATATAAAATATAAGTCTATAATTATAAAATATAAGTGGCGCAGTGGGTTAAACCCTTGTGTTGGCAGGACTGAAGACCGACAGGTCGCAGGTTCGAATCCGGGGAGAGCGCAGATGAGCTCACTCTATCAGCTCCAGCTCATGCGGGGACACGAGATAAGCCTCCCACAAGGATGATAAAACATTAAAAACATACGGGCATCCCCTGGGCAACGTCCTTGCAGACTGCCAATTCTCTCACACCAGAAGTGACTTGTAGTTTCTCAAGTTACTTCTGACACGACCAAAAAAAAAAGTATATGTACATACGACATGTCATAATTATAAATTATATAAAATATTTATGTATTTATAAAATATAAGTGTGTGTGTGTGTGTGTGTATATATATATATATATATATATATATATATGCAACATATGTCATAATTATAAATTATATAAAATATATAACGGCGCTCCATGCAGTCATGCCGGCCACATGACCTTGGAGGTGTCTGTGGACAACACCAGCTCTTCGATTTATTTATTTATTTACCTTATATACCGTTGTTCTCAGTCCGAAGGCAACTCACAGCGGTTTACAACAACTACAAACAGCAAAAATTCAGTGCTACAGCATAAAAACAGTTAACAACCTAACACATCACACAATTAATAAACAGTTACTACAATACCCATTCACTGTCGTCTCATCATCAAAAACATGTTCCAGATTCATCATCCATTGTTCCATTCCAGTGTTCATTAACCAATCATTGCACTAATTATTCGAACGCCTGCTCAAACAGCCAGGTCTTCACTTTTTTGCGGAATACCATTAGAGATGGTGCTAGTTTAATGTCCGTAGGAAGGGCGTTCCACAGCCGAGGAGCCACCACCGAGAAGGCCCTATCTCCACTTAAAAATGGAGATGAGCTCCAACTAATTAGTGTCTGAGACTTAAAGATATTAACCTTAATCTCAGATTTGGTCTTGGAATCTCAGTAAAAGGGCAGTTCGGAAGTGGAAACCTCCGCTTTTTAAGTCTCTATGAAGAGAGAAAAGGTGGCTAATAATAATTACAATAATATAATAAGATTCTAATATAATAAGATGTAATATAATAATTTTGTAATATAATAATTTTGTAATATAATATGATATAATAATTTTGTAATGTAATAAAATATAATTTTGTAATGTAATATAATAATTTTGTAATATACACTGTGACTTCAAGTGACCCCAGAAGGCATTGATACCTGCTGAAAGTCTCCATACTAAGGCCACTCCTGTACAATTTCCAATATGTGAATGGGTCTATAGCATTGAATGGCTTTAGGGCCACTTCCTGACCCTGCTAGATGCCCTCAAGAGACCCTGAAAAGCAAGAAATCCCTTCTTGTCTGTGAGAGGCAACCTTGCAAGCCTTTTTCTTTTTGCTTAGCCTCTGGGAGAGGCACTCTTTCCAGTAATGGCATCCAGAGCATTTCTTGGCTTTGGGGGGAAGGAAGCCTTTCTTGCTGCTAATGGCCCTGGAAGTCTTTAAAGAGCCTCTAAATGCCTTTGACCTCCAAAGCCTTTTCTGTTGCGGGGGAGTCGAAAGAGCCTGCTCTTTCCAGCCTTTAAAGTGTTGCTTCTGCTTCCAAAGGAGGTCTGAGCAAAGGCAAGGCCCATAGGGAAAAAATGTCTTGTCTGTCTATTTATCTGTTCAACCTGGTTTGGGGAGCAAAGGCCACTTCTGATAACTCCAACCAGATAGAAGTTAATGCCACGCTTTACATTGCATAGGCTGAGTGAGTATCCCTAATTTGGCAATCTGAAATCCTACAAAAACAAATGTCCTGCATAGTGACGCCTTGGTTTTCTGATGTCCGATACACTCTGTTTTCATGCACAAAATTATTTAAAATATTGCACATAAAATCACTACCCATCTCCTAGGTCAGTGTTTCTCATTCTTCCTAATGCAGCGACCCCTTAATACAGTTCCTCATGTTGTGGTGACCCCCAGTCGTAAAATTGTTGCTACTTCAGAGCTGTCATTTTGCTACTGTTATGACTCTTAATGTAAATATCTGATATGCTGGATGGATTTTCATTCACTGGACCAAATTTGGAGAGGGATTGATTTTGTCATTTGGGAATTGTAGTTCCTGGGATTTATATTTCACCTTCAGTTAAAGAGCATTCTGAACTCCACCAGTGATGGAATTGAACCAAACTTGGCAGACAAAACTCCCATGACCAACAGAAAATACTTGGAAGGGTTTGGTGGGCAATGACCTTGAGTTTTGGAGTTGTAGTTCACCTAGATCCAGAGAGCATTGTGGACTCAAACAGTAATGGATCTGGACCCAAACTTGGCACGGGCCGCCAAAGACCATCAAAAACACAGCATTTTCTGTTGGTCATGGGGGTTCTGTGTGCCAAGTTTGGTTCAATTCCATTGTTGGTGGAGTTCAGAATGCTTGTTGATTGTAGACAAACTATAAATCCCAACAACTACAACTCCTAAAAGTCAGGGTCTATTTTCCCCAAACTCCACCGGTGTTTACATTTGGCCTAATTGAATATCCGTGTCAGGTTTGGACCAGATCCATCATTGTTTGAGTACACAGTGTTCTCTGTATGTAGGTGAACTACAACTTCAAAACTCAAGGTCAATGCCCACCAAACCCTTCCAATATTTTTTGCTGGTCGTGGGAGTTCTATGTGTCAAGTTTGATTCAATTCCATTGTTAGTGGAGTTCAGAATGCTCTTTGATTGTAGGTGAACTATAAATCCCAGCAATTTCAACTCCCAAATGACAAAATCAATCCCCCCAACCCCACCAGTATTCAAATCTGGGCGTATTAGGTGTTTGTGCTCAATTTTGTCGAGTGAATGAAAATACATCCTTCATATCAGATTATTACATTACAATTCATAACAGTAGCAAAATTACAGTTATGAAGTAGCAACAAAAATAATTTTATGGTTGGGGGTTTCCACAACATGTGGAACTATATTAAGGGGTCATGGCATTAGGAAGGTTGAAAAACACTGGTCTAGAGGCATTTGGAGAAGGCTATGGAGCTTGGAAAACTGCAACTCCCAGGATCCCATATCACCGAGCCAGGGAAGCTAAAGTGAGGTCAAAACTACGACTGTTCTATAGTATAGATGCACTCAGAGAAAGTGACTGGACTTTGGAAAGCTATAATGCCCTGGGAGTTGCAGTTTTCCAAGGTCTCGAGCCTTCTACATCTACACTTTGAGTCTCCTTCCTTCGGGAAAGCTAAACCGGTTGGGGTTGGGGTCTCCACAACATGAGGAACTATATTAAGGTGTCATGGCATTAGGAAGGTTGAAAAACACTGGTGTAGAGGCATTTGGAGAAGGCTATGGAGCTTGGAAAACTACAACTCCCAGGATCCCATATCACTGAGCCAGGGAAGCTAAAGTGAGGTCAAAACTGCAAATGTTCTACAGTATAGATGCGCTCAGAGAAAGGGGCTGGACCTTGGAGAACTATAATGCCCAGGATCCTGGGAGTTGCAGTTTTCCAAGGTCTCGAGCCTTCTACATCTACACTTTGAGTCTCCTTCCTTCGGGAAAGCTAAACCGGTTGGGGTTGGGGTCTCCACAACATGAGGAACTATATTAGATGCACTCAGAGAAAGGGGCTGGACTTTGGAGAACTATGATGCCCAGGATCCTGAGAGTTGTAGTTTTCCAAGGTCCAGAGCCTGAGCTGAGTGCATCTACACTTTGAGTCCCCTTCCTTTCGGGAAAGCTAAACCAAGGTATACATTAATAATAATAACAATAACAACAACAAATCCCATCACAGTGAGCTTCAGGAATGAAAGTGATTGCGAATCTACATTCATTTTTCTGTGATCGGTGCACCTTTAGGCGCTTCAAAGGATTGTGTGGCTAAAACTATGCATAAGTTAGAATTTTAAATTGCTATCTGGCATAAAAGGGAGCAAGGAGAGAAAAGATGTGGGAGGAACATGGAAACCAGGACCCAGCCCTTGCCTTTTATCTCTTGCCAGATCCACTCCCTTTTCCATTGCCTTTGGGCTCCGAAAATCCTTGGAAATGGGGCAGGAAGAGGCCCTTTTTTGTCCCAAAGAGACTCATCACCCCCATTGAACGGGTGGCTCGTGAGTCACAGCTATAAAAGGGGCAGTGATGAAACTACCTTTTTGTGGCATGTATGCAAGAAGTTTCAGGAAATGCATCGCTTTACAACTATTCCATGCCCTTAAACGGTAGGCAAGGACACCTATGCATCCCCAGCCAAGCCCTTGGATACTACAACTTCCTGTGGCTGGGTTTGAAAGGAAGGAAATCCTGTGCCACCTTTGAGATCAATATTTGTGTTTGTGCAAGAGCTCTGCAGTGTATAATTAGCATCATAAAACACATGGAGTATGTATTGTCGAAGGCTTTCGTGGCCGGAATCACTGGGTTGTTGTAGGTTTTTTCAGGCTATATGGCCATGGTCTAGAGGCATTCCCTCCTGACGTTTTGCCTGCATCTATGGCAAGCATCTCACTCTCATGGTCACTCTCACTACCTCTGAGGATGCTTGCCATAGATGCAGGCGAAACGTCAGGAGAGAATGCCTCTAGACCATGGCCATATAGCCCGAAAAAACCTACAACAACCCACATGGAATATGCACGTATACATTCCGGTCTGTCTATCTATTATATACTAGCCGTCCCCTGCCAGGCATTGCTGTGTCCCAGTCTGGTGATCTGGAAAATAAAGTAATGAGAAAGTGTTGGTTTCTAATATATGTCATTTATTTATGCTTATAGGTAAATAAGTATTTCTATCTGTTTCTTTGTCAGTATTGATGTGGAGATTGTCTGGTTTGCCTACTCGGGAACATGCAATATATAATTGTCCTTCTTTGGTGGTCCCTTTCAAATCTAGGATACTATATCTGTGTGTGAATCATATCTATCTATCTATATCTATGGCTGGATGGCTCTTTGTCAGGAGGGCTTTGATTACGTTTTCTTGCCCTGGTGAAGGGAGTTGGACTGGGTGGCCTTAAGTATTTTCTGTTGGTCATGGGGTTCTGTATGGGAAGTTTGCCCCAATTTTGTCATTGGAGGGGTTCAGGGTGCTCTCTGATTGTAGGTGAACTATAAATCCCAGCAACTACAACTCCCAAATGTCAAGGTCTATTTCCCCCAAACTCCATCTGTGTGCATATTTGGGCATATGGAATATTCGTACCAAGTTTGGTGCAGATCCATCATTGTTTGAGTCCACAGTGCTCTCTGAATATAGGTGAACTACAACTCCCAAACTCAAGGTCAATGCCGACCAAACCCTTCTAGTGTTTTCTGTTGTTCGTGGGAATTTTGTGTGCCATGTTTGAATCAATTCCATCATTGGTGAAGTTCAGAATGCTCTTTGATTGTAGGTGAACTATAAATCCCAGCAACTACAACTTCCAAATGACAAAATCAATTTTTGAGTGTTGGCACACACTCCCTAAGATGCACTTTCTGTCCTGGTTCGGGTTGGGGGAGGATGGACCACAAGTGATGGTATTTGCAGTACCTTCACCCACTTCCAGAGACCACTGCAATCCTCATGAATGATGGGCCTGGACCACATATGGAATACAAAAACCCCATGACCCACAGAACATACTGGAGGGATTTGGGGAACTGGGAGTTATAGTTCAACCTGTACCCAGAGCACTCTGAACTCCACCGATGACGAATCTGGACCAAACTTTGAACACAGAACCCTGGTGACCAACAGAACATACTGGGGGTGTTTGTTGGGGGGACCGACCTACTCACGTGGGAGTTGTAGTTCACCCTGAATCCAGAGCATTCTGAACCCCATCAATAACTGATTTGGACCAAACTTGGCACACAGACCCCACATGCCCAACTGTTTGGGGGTGATTGCCCTGGGAATCTGGGAGTTGTAGTTCGGCTGTATCCAGAGAAACCGTGACCCCTTATCGACAATAGATCGGGATCAAACTTGGCACAGAGAAGCTCCATGACCAACTGAACATATTGCAGGGGTTTGTGGGAATTGAACTTGACTTTTGGGAGTTGTAGTTCACTTGCATCCAGAGAGCACTGAATGCAGCCAACCTCGGATCTGGACCAAACTTGGCACATAGACGGAACATGGACAACTGTGCATGCAGGCCTGGTTTGGAGAGAACTGATCCACGATTCTGGGGATTGTAGTTCACCCACTTCCTTATGCTTTTTTAATGGGAGCATTCATAAATAACCAAATCAAAATCTGGCTTTTTTCTAATTAACTAAACAAACAATGTATTTTTTCAAATAACCCGGGCACTGCTGGGTACCCAAGCTAGTAATTCCTATAACTGAATGTGTGTGTGTGTTTGTGTGTGTGTGTGTGTGTATGTATATGTATGTGTGTGTGTGTGTGTGTGTGTGTGTGTGTGTATATATATATATATATATATATATATATATATATATAAAAACAACTGAGCTTTCAGACATTTGTTTATATATATTTCTTGAAAGTATTGGGAGTATAAATAGGTGAACTAATATATAAATATTAAAAATACAGTTAAGGCTTATGCATTTGACTACGGCAAAAATAAACCCCAAGGTGTTTACTGGAGGAGAGACAGAGTCCATGTTTTCGGAATGTAGGGTCAGGGCAAAGAGCAAAGAAATCCTAATAAATGGAACGGGGCCTCTTTGGGGCAGCGCATTGGTCTGATCCTGCTGGACACTGAAGCCCAGGCTTCACCGGCAAGGGATTCCTGTCCTCCGCAGCCTGTTTGCTTAAGCCTTTGCTCTCAAGGGCAGACTGCTTTTGGTTTGACTTTTGAGAGGCCAAAGTCCGGACTCGGGATTTGGGGTTGTCAAGGGTCTGGGTCCCCTCTGCAAAGGTGTGAGCCATTGCACGGATTTGGGCAATCCATTAGAAAGGGCAAACAAGCCCTGCCCTTTTGCAAGATGTTATCTGGGATCAGGGCTTATCCTCATTGGAGGAGGAGGAGGAGTTGCATTCCAAAAGACTCAAATTAGAAAACGCCTCCCTTCGCTCCTTCGTTCGCACAAGCCTTGCGGCCAGAGGGCCAAAGGTCAGCTGTCCAGCCAGATAAATGTTGGTTCAGGGCCCTCGGAGTATATAATAGCAGGGTTCCCAAGCTCCAGCTTTAAAGCCTTAAGGAGGTTATTGTTGTCCAGCAAACAAATGGGCGGTTGTCCTTGCAAAATACATGTGTTATTGTCTCCCATGTAAAGCCTAATATAAGCATAGAAAAATGACTGGTGTTGTTTTAAGTAGCGGCTGGATGACCATCTGTTGGGAGAGTTTGGGTTGTGTCCTCCTTCATGGAAACAGAAGGGGGTTCGACTGAATGCCCCTTCCAACACTTATGATTCTAAGCAGTGGCTGGATGGCCGTCCGTTGGGAGGGTTTGGGTTATGTTCTCCTTTATGGACACAGAAGGGGGTTGGACCGAATACCCCTTCCAACACTATGATTCCAAGCAGAGACTGGATGGCCATCTGTTGGGAGGGTTTGGGTTGTGTCCTCCTACATGGACACAGGAGGGAGTTGGACCGGATGCCCCTTCCAACACTCTGATTCCAAGGAGAAGCTAGATGGCCATTTGTTGGGAGGGTTTGGGTTGTGTCCTCCTTTATGGACACAGAAGGGGGTTGGACCGAATACTCCTTCCAACACTATGATTCCAAGCAAAGGCTGGATGGCCATCTGTTGGGAGGGTTTGGATTGTGTTCTCCTTTATGGACACAGAAGGGGGTTGGACCGGATGCCCCTTCCAACACTATATGATTCCAAGCAGAGGCTGGATGGCTATCTGTTGGGAGGGTTTGGGTTGTGTCCTCCTACATGGACACAGGAGGGAGTTGGACCGGATGCCCCTTCCAACACTCTGATTCCAAGCAGAAGCTGGATGGCCATCTGTTGGGAGGGTTTGAGTTGTGTCCTCCTTTATGGACACAGAAGGGGGTTGGACAGAATACCCCTTCCAACACTATGATTCTAAGCAGAGGCTGGATGGCCATCTGTTGGGAGGGTTTGGGTTGTGTCCTCCTTTATGGACACAGAAGGGGGTTGGACAGAATACTCCTTCCAACACTATGATTCCAAGCAAAGGCTGGATGGCCATCTGTTGGGAGGGTTTGGGTTGTGTCCTCCTTTATGGACACAGAAGGGGGTTGGACTGAATACCCCTTCCCTTCCAACACTATGATTCCAAACAGAGGCTGGATGGCCATCTGTTGGGAAAGTTTGGGTTGTGTCCTCCTTCATGGACAAAGAAGGAGGTTGGACTGGATGCCTCTTCCAACACTACGATTCCAAGCAGAGGCTGGATGGCCATCTGTCAGGATGGCTTTTTATTGTTTCTTCCTGCTTGGCGGAAAAGGGTTAGACTGGATGGCCTCTCGAGATCCCTCTCTCTAGAGATTCCTTTCCTGGCTGAAGGGGAAAAGGAAAGGGCCTGAGGTTGTTAGGAATTGTGGGAGTTGAAGTCCAAAACACCTGTGGGCCGAAATCGGCTCGTGTCTGTTCTATAACTTGTCTCTCTTGCCTCTTTGTCATTCTTAACTGTGTTTTGGAAACTAATGTTTACAACTTCCACTTTCCCCTTCCTCAGTGCCCTTTGTGGACTGCCAAGGCGGTTTTCCGGCTTCATTTGTGGTGGACGATGCGGCTTTCCAGGTTTTGGCTGATGGAACGCTTCTGGCCCAGCATCACCTGCGCCTGCCTGAGTCGGGGAAGACCTTCTCGGTGCGCACCTGGGATGCTTCAGGGACCCAACACTCCACCTTGGTGACTGTGCGGCACGAAAGAGGGCCCTCCCAGGTAAATGCGGGCTTCCCACCTGGCCAGGAAGCGCCATAGCAACCCTTTACGTCGCCTTGGAGATTATGGCAGAGGTGTGTGTATGTTGGCACACCTGGACTGCAGACAAGTGGAAGGCACCTTTCCAAGGAAAGGGAGCGGGGCTTGCTTTGCTGCCAAAATAACTCAAGTAAGAATTTGCTAAGAACCCAACAACAAAGCCCCAGGCGTCTTGTAAGGATTGAACCTGCAAAACCGCCTCTGTGGACTTCCTCGGAAAACCTTATGAAATTTATGGGTTCACTATAGGCCACATCAACAGTTCTTAAACTGTGTTGGGTTGCTCCTGTTGTTGTTTTGATACATAACAAGATAGTAAACAGCAAACAAGATTACTATGCTGGCTGCTGCATATTATTATTTTTGCTGTTAATATTATTATTATTATTATTATTATTATTATTATTATTATTATTAGCTGTCCCCTGCCACGCATTGCTGTGGCCCACATGGGGGTTCTGTGTGGGAGGTTTGGCCCAATTCTATCATTGGTGGGGTTCAGAAGGCTCTGCGATTGTAGGTGAACTATAAATCCCAGCAACTACAACTCCCAAATGTCAGCATTCTATTTTCCCCAAACTCTCAAATGTCAAGGTCTATTTCCCCCAAACTCCATCTGTATTCATATTTAGGCATATAGAATATTCGTGGCGTTTGGTGCGGATTCATCATTGTTTGAGTCCACAGTGGTCTCTGGATGTAGGTGAACTACAACTCCAAAACTCAAGGTCTGTGCTGACCAAACACTTCTAGTGTTTTCTGTTGTTCATGGGAATTTTGTGTGCCACATTTGAATTAATTCCATCATTGGTGGGGTTCAGAATGCTCTTTGATTGTAGGTGAACTATAAATCCCAGCAACTACAACTTCCAAATGACAAAATCAATTTTTGAGTGATTCACATTTGGGCATATTGAATATTCTTGTAGAGTTTGGTCCAGATCCATCATTATTTGAGTCCACGGAGATCTCTGGATGTAGGTGAACTACAACTCCAAAACCAAAGGACACTGCCCACCCTTCCAGTATTTTCTGTTGGTTATGGGAGAACTGTGTGCCAAGTTTGGTTCAATTCCATCGTTGGTGGGGTTCAGAATGTTCTTTGATTGTAGGTGAACTATAAATCCCAGCAACAACAACTCCTAAATGACAAAATCATTTTTTTGAGTGAAAGACATACATTGGGTTGTTACGTGTCTTGTGTCCAAATTTGGTGTCAATTTGTCCAGTGGTTTTTGAGTTCTGTTAATAACATGAACGAACATTACATTTTTATTTATATAGATTATTATTATTATTATTATTATTATTATTAATAGTGGGCTTATTAATTAATGGCCCTCTTCATAAATGCACAGCAGAGTAACTTATTAGCAGAAGCATGACCCAGTACCAGTAGTCCAAAGTGATAAAAAGAACAAAAACACACAGACCAATGTTATCCCTTTTCTGGTATTTTTTTTACAGTGGAAATATTTATTTTTTTAATAGGGTGAAATATTATTGAAAAAAATCCCACCAGTTAGGCTTTACTAGGCTTCAATACAAAGTTTGATTCAAAACTTAAAAGAAAGTTTACTTGTTTTGGACTACAATGCCCAGAGTTTTGGGAATTATAATCATTCATATACATATACATACATACATACATACATACATACATATATATATATATATATATATATATATATATATATATATATATATACACACACACACACACACACACACACACACACACACATATACATACACACACACACACTTATTTTCACTGTGGTATATAGAAAAAAATGCTAGTTAAAATAGGAAAAAATAAGTTGGATCATGTCATAACCTTGGACTCTGCCTGTAATTGAAAATCCATAATATTATGATCTGGCCAAATATGATGCTTCCTTTGTTTATTAAAAAAACCCTTTGTGGTTTATATTTTTGCAACTTTATTTCTCTATTCAGGAAACAAAAACTTAGTAGCAGTTTACTGATCTTCCTTATGGATTGGATACATTTGCAATTTTGCCTACACTGAACCTCTTTGCAAATGCACATTTCAGGAACATTCACCTTTCTTTGTATTGCAACTGTTTTGTTGTTGTTGTTGTTTTGTTTTTTTGCACATGTTATACTGCTAAAGCTGAACAGGTCGGTGAAATGAGAGACTTGTTTTGAGAAGAAGCATTAGATAAGTTTCCATTTTCCTCCTATTTTCTACCCTCCCTTAACTGTTAACCTGGAAAATCCAGCTTTTCTGGAACTTTGCAAAAATAAAATCGAGACATGGTTGAAATACAGAAAGATCAATCTAGCTCACTCCTGGGCAAACTTGGGCCCTCCAGACATCTTGGACTTCAACTCCCAACATTCCTAACAGCCTCAGGCCCCCTTCCTTTTCCCCCTCAGCTGCTTAAAGTGTTCTGGACTTCCTACTGGCTGTTAGGAGTTGTGGGACTTGAAGTCCAAAATACCTGGAGGGCCGGTTTGCCCATTCCTGGTCTTCACTGTTGAATGAATGCCGATCAATATCACTTCAGCTTCTGGGGATCAATACTGTGAAACAATAGGAGTTGTAGTGGATGTTTCCCAATGGTCTCTCCTTTCTCTGTTTTTCTTTTTTCTTATGTGAAAAAAGGCTAAATTCTTGGGATTTTCTTGCAGGATGAAAAAGAAGAAGCGGGGAAGGTGCTTTCCTTTCCGTTGGGGAAACCTGGTCTGAAGCGGCAGAAGAGAGACTGGGTGATCCCCCCCATCAGGGTCCCTGAAAATGAACGGGGCCCCTTCCCCAAAAAGCTGGTTCAGGTATGTTGGCCCATAAGGGCTTCCAATTACTTTAATCCTTGTTTTTGTATGAAACCTTCCAGAATGAATATAGTTTGAGACCTCTTTACACTTACATATCCCAACATTGTCGAATCCTGGGAGTTTTAATTAAGGATGAATCCATGCTCGGGAATGAATGCACTTTGAGACCCCCATTAAGCTGCCATGTCCCAACGCTATAGACTTCTGGAAATTGTAGTTTTACTAAGGTGACTCCACATTGTGGAATGAATGCAGTTTGACCCCATTTTAATTGCATAGCTCAGTGCTATGGGATCCTAGGAATTGTAGTTTTACTAAAGGTGAATCCACATTGTGGAATTAATGCAGTTTGAGTCCATTTTAATTGCATACCTCAGTGCCATGGGAATCTGGGAGCTGTAGTTTTACTAAGGGTGACTCCACATTGTGGAATGAATGTGATTTGACCCCATTTTAATTGCATACCTCAGTGCCATTGGATCCTGGAAGTTGTAGTTTTATTAAGAGTGAATCCACATTGTGGAATGAATGCAGTTTGGCCCCATTTTAATTGCATACTTCAGTGCCATGGAATCCTGGGAGTTGTAGTTTTACTAAGGGTGAATCCATATTGTGGAATGATGTGGTTTGACTCCATTTTAATTGCATACCTCAGTGCTATGGAATCCTGGGAATTGTAGTTTTACTAAGGGTAAATCCACATTGTGGAATTCGGTTTGAACCCATTTTAATTGCATACCTCAGTGGCATAGGATCCTGGGAGTTGTAGTTTTATTTAAGGTTGAGCCTGCACTAGCTAACTCCACTTTCGCTGCCATATTTCAATGGTGTGGAATCCTGGGAGTTGTAGTTTTTCTAAGGACGCATTTAGGCTGCAGAATGAACGCACTTTAAGTCCATTTCAATTGCATAGCTCACTGCCATAGGATCCTGGGAGCTGTTTCCTAACCACACTGTAGAATGAAGGCAATTTAACCCCACTTTCACTGCCATATTTCATTGTTATGGGCTCCTGGGAGTGGTAGTTTTGCAAGGTTTTATATCTTCTCTGGTCAAGAATCCTTCACCAAAGTACAGCTCCCAAATTTTCCTAGCTTTGAGCCATGGCAGTTCAAGTGGCATCAAACCACATTCATTCTGCGGTGTAGATTCACCTCTAGTTTGTGTACATTGAACCACCAGAAAGGTGTCACTTGTCTCAGCCATTTGTGTGCAGCATTTCATATTCTGGAATCCTTGGTAATTCTTGTAGTGAAAGGTTTTCCATTCCTTGGTTGAGTCATTAGTTTTAAATTGAGAAAAAAACAGAATTAAAGAGAGATTTGGAGGGGAAGCCATTAATGGACTGGATTTCCAAGTTCTAAATGTATTAAATTCCAGATTCATCCAAACCACGATATTTCCGATTTCAGTGCAATGATGGAGAGTGAAGAAAGCAGATCAATTAATTTGAGACGGAGAGTTCTGCAGAGACCCAATAAAGGGCTATTAGCGCAGAGCAGCCCTGACATCTCCTTAGAAGCCCTAATGGCTGGACCGAAGATGCCGTGACTCATTGGAAAAGACAATAAAGGGGGAAAATAATGACTAAACAAGGAAACCACATTGCAGATGGATTAACTCTCCACTGCTCTTGTTTCTCTTCTGCAGATCAAGTCCAACCGGGACAAAGACACCAAGATCTTCTACAGCATCACAGGTCAAGGGGCCGATACCCCTCCCGAGGGGGTTTTCACCATTGAGAAGGAAACCGGGTGGATGAAGGTCACTCAACCACTGGACAGGGAGCACATCGACAAATACCATGTATGTCAGGAGTATTGGGCGAGTGGGCTTCTTAACAAAAGAACCTCCTCATATAAATGTACAGAGTAACTTATCAGCAGCAGCGTGACCCAGCACCAGTAGCCAAAAGTGATAAAAACAATGAAAACACACAATGTTATCTTTTCCTTAGGAGGCTTTTCTTTGTAGCAAAATAATATGGTTACACTATTTACAAGAACAAGGTTTCCATAACACAAACTGCTTTATACTTCCTTCTTTGCTTCCATGCTGGGCTTCTTTCTCATGCAGATAAAAAACTTTGCTCTCATATAGCCTCTTCTCACACTAAAATTACACAGGAGTTTTACACAGTAGCCTTCTGCACACAGCAGCCTTCAAACTGGACCTTTACACACAAGGGATTCAACCTGGGGCTTCTCTCACCAATGCCTTCTCACATCAGGCCTCTCACGCACTGAGGCCTACTAACAATGAGGCCTTTCTCCCACTGAGGGCTGTCTCAGACTGACACCTCTCTCACACACTGAGGTGAACCAACACTGAGGCTTTCTCATACTGAGGCCTACTAACACACTGAGTTCTTTAGACTTCTTTCTTTGCTTCCATGCTGAGCTTCTTTCTCATGCAGATAAAAAACTTCACTCTCACATAGCTTCTTCTCACTCTAAACTTACACAGAAGCTTCACACAGTATCCTTCTACACACAGCAGCCTTTGCTTCCACACAAGGCCTTCAACCTGGGGCTTCTCTCACCAAGGCCTTCTAACATCAGGCCTCTCACACACTGAGGTCTACTAACACTGAGGCATTCCCACACTGAGGCAAACTAACACTGGAGCCTTCTCATACTGAGGCTTTCTCATTCTGAGGTTTCTCTCATACTGAGGGCAACTAACACTGAAGCGCACTAAGCCACAGGCACACCTGTTTATATAGAACTACAGCTTTTACTAAGTCATTGCATCAATTTAACCCTTTCAGTGCTTTTTGTAATTAAAAAGACCTAGTTAATTTTTAATATTTCTGACAAGGAGGTCCCAAGCATCGGCCCCAGGGGGAAGACTATGATCTTATAAACAAGGTTGAATGGCCATCTGTCAAGAGGGCTGGAATAGATTACCTTTAAAGGTCCCTTCCAAATCTAGAAGAGGATTATTATTATTAAGCAGAGGCTGGATGGCCATCTGTCAGGAGGGATCAGGTTGTGGCCTTTCTGCCTGGCAGAAGGGGGTTGGACTGGATGGCCTTTTGCAGTCTCTCCCAAATCTAGAAGGCTATGATTCTATAAACTGGCTGGATGGCCATCTGTCAGGAGGGATTGAATTGTGGCCTTTTTACTTGACAGAAGGGGATTGTACTGTATGGCATTTGGAGGTTCCTTCCAATTCTAGGATTCTATGAATACATATCCACAACCCCCCATCACCCTGGTTTCTTCTCATATAGACAAACTCAGTTTGTGATTTGAGGGTTTCTTCTTAAGGTTGTGGGACAGGAAGTCCCTTTCTCATCCAGGATCTCCCCTTGTTGCCTCCTTCCAGCTCTTTTCACACGCCGTGTCCGAAAACGGCAAGTCAGTGGAGGAGCCCATGGAAATCATTGTGACAGTCACCGACCAGAACGACAACAAGCCCCAGTTCACCCAGGAGGTCTTCCGGGGGTCCGTCCTGGAGGGAGCCACTCCTGGTAAAGAGCATTAAGGGGAATGAAAGGGGAACCACTTGGGGAAGAAGAGTCTCCCCATCCAGGTCCTGTGCAAAATCCTGTGGCATTTTGTTGCGATCTGACCTCACCTCAAATGCAAAAAAATGAGTCTTGTTCTAAATCATCAAGGGAAAAAGAGACAGACATCCCCATTCCTGAAATACCGCACTTCCACTTTGTAAAATGTATTAATCCTATTAGCGTTCCCATTTTTGGCAACAGGTATGACTTTCCAGAGCCAAGCTCAGTGGGTGAATATATGCCAACTTTCCATCCATTGCTTCAGAGGGAAAGTGGAGGAGGGTCAAGGCAGAACTAAGAAAAGTTACTTTTTTGTGGTTGGTACATTGATGGATTAGGCTTCATGGGTTCTAGAGGTCATTTTGTCCCCAAAATCCTATCACAATCCTAGCTGCATGGCAAAGGATCCAAGATCCAAATCAGCGAGTTGGGCTTGGTTGGCTGCTGAGTTGTTTATTAATGCCTAAACAAGGGGTCCTCAAACTAATCCTATCTAATCAGCCAAAAGTAGGCCCACATTTCCCATTGAAATACTAATAAGTTTATATTTGTTAACGTTGTTCCTCATTTTAATTATTGTATTATTTTAAAGTGTTTTTTGCACTACAAATAAGATATGTGCAGTGTGCATAGGGATTCATTCATGTTTTTTTCAAATTATAATCCAGCCCTCCAACAGTTTCAGGGACTGTGACCTGGCCCTCTGTTTAATAAGTTTGTGGACCCCTGGCCTAAACCATATGCTATTATACATTAATACAAATGTATATCTATCTATCGATATAATAAACTATCAAAATTAAGTAATTTATAAATTTTATAAAATGTACACAATTTATATATAATTATAAATTATGTATGTTGTGGATAATTTATATTATATATATATAATTATCTAACATACATAATTATAAATTATATAAAATATATAATTCTGTAATTATAATATATATATATATGCAACATGTCATAATTATAACTTATATAAAATATTTAATGTATGTAATTATAAAATATAAGTATATATATGCCACATATGTCATAATTATAAATTATATAAAATATATAATGCAGTCACGCCAGCCACATGACCTTGGAGGTGTCTATGGACAACGCCGGCTCTTCGGCTTAGAAATGGAGATAAGCACCACACCCCAGAGTCGGACATGACTGGACTTAATGTCAGGGGAAAACCTTTACCTTTACCTATATAATGTATGCAATTATAAAATATAAGTATATATATATACACACACACACACACATACACACACAAAATATGTGATAATTATAAATTATATAAAATATATAGTGTATGCAATTATAAAATACAAGTATTTATATATTAACAACATATGTCATAATTATAAATTATATAAGATATACAATGTACATAATTATAAGATATTTAGTATAATAAGTATATATATGTGTTATTATATCATCTTATAAGTATATATATATACTTATAAAATGTGTGTGTGTGTGTGTATATATATATGATATTCTATCTACATTTCTAGCTATCTGTATAGTAGATAAATTATATCTATTAATGCATATAATCCAAATGCAACAATACCAAGTACTATGTAGAAAATCTGCATGCAGATCAGGCCTATTACAATTCCATGCCATTAAAATACAAATAACATTTACAATAGATAAAATAGACAAAGAGCATCTGCTGCAATATGGGCAATACATTCACCTTGCTGGTGACCATACTATTAGTATAATGCAGGAGATAGTAAGTCTTTTCGGATGCATGATTGGGATATAGATGAGATCGAATAGATGCCCAGAGTGGTCCCGTATAGATAAACAAGCCCTTCCTTCTTCCTCTTCCTGGCCACAGGGACCTCCGTGATGCAGGTCACGGCCACGGATGCGGACGACGCCATTGAGAGCTACAACGGGGTCATTGCTTACTCCATCCTCAGCCAGGTCCCCGAAGAGCCCCACAGGCAGATGTTTGCCATCAATCGGGCCACTGGTGCCATCAGCGTCATCGCCAGCGGGCTGGACCGGGAGGTGAGTGCAGGGCTTGGCTGTATTTCCCATCATCCTCTAACATTGGGGGAGGGATCCTGGGAACTACAGTTGGTGAAACCCCACTTGGTGGATACCTGAACCCTGATGGTTTGTGGTTCTTGATTCCAGAGAGTAAGAGAATACATCCTGACCCTGCAAGCAGCTGATTTGGATGGCGACGGACTAACGAGCAGCGCTAAGGCCGTGATCGAGGTGGCGGACGTCAATGACAACGCGCCTGAGTTCAAACAGCAGGCGGTAAGGTCACTTTCCCCATTCTTTTGATAGGAAGTGGTCCCTAATTGGTGCTTTTGGGGACCTTGATGACCTTTCCCAAACAGAAACCTATAATTTTTCCATGCCTATAACATTATAGATAGTGGATCCTGGCTTTAGAGGTAATACCTGAGATGATTCCATTCCTTTCCACCTTTTTGTCCTTGGTTCCCTCCCTCTTTCCTTCCTCCTTCCTTCTCTTTTCTTTCCTTCCTTCTCTTTCCTCCCCCCTTCTTCCTCCCTTCCACCCTTTCATTCTTCCTTCTTTCTCTTTTTCCTTCCTCCTTCCCTCCCTCTTTTGCTTTCTTCCCCCTTTTCTTTTCCATTTTTCCTTCTCTTCCTTCCTTCCTTCCTTCCTTCCTTCCTTCCTTCCTTCCTTCCTTCCTTCCTTCACTTTTCCCTCACGCCTTCCCTCTCTCCCTCTTTCACCTTCCTTCCCTTTCCTTTCCTTCAGTTACTCTTCCCTCCCTCTTTCTCCCTTCCTTCCACCTTTTTGTCCTTCCTTCTTTTTACTTCCATCTTCCCTTCCCTTCCACCCTTTCATCCTCCCTTCTTTCTCTCCCTCCCTCCCTCTCTTCCCTCTTTTACCTTCCATTTTTCCTTCCCTTCCATCCTTCCTTCACCATTCCCTCACTCCTTCCCTCTCTCCCTCTTTCACCTTCCTTCCCTTTCCTTTCCTTCCTTCTCTCTTTCCTCCCTCTCTTACTTCCCTCTTTCTCCCTTCCTTCCACCCTTTCGTCCTTCCTTCCATTTTTCCTTCCCTTCCACCCTTTCATCCTTCCTTCACTCCTTTCCTCACTCCTTCCCTCTCCCTCTTTCACCTTCCTTCCCTTTTCTTTCTTTCCTTCTCTCTTTCCCCCCTCCCTCCCCTCCCTCGTTCTGCATTCCTCCTACCTTTTCATCCTTCCTTCTTTCTCTCTTTCCTTCTTTCCTCCATCCCTCCCGTTCTCTTTCTCCTTCCATCCTTCCCCCTTTCCTCCCTCCTTCCCTCTCTTCCTTGTTCCTTCCCTTTTCTTTCCTTCCTCCCCTCTTTCCTCCCTCCTTCTCTCTCTTTCCCCTTCCTTCCCTTTTCTTTCTTCTCTTTCCTCCCACTTTTCCCTCCTTCTTTCTCTCTTCCTTCCACCCTTTCATCCTTCTTTCTTTCTCTCTTTCCTTCTTCCTTCTCTCCCTCCCTTTCCTCCCTCTTTCTCCTTCCATCTTTCCTTCCCTTCCACCCTTTCTTCCCTCACTCTTTCCTTCCTTCCCTTTTGTCTTTCCTTCCTTCACCCTTCCCTCCCTTTCTTCTTTCCATTCCCTTTCTCCCTTGTTTTTTTCCTTCCTCCTTTCTTCCTGGGGGATGTTTAGCTGGAAGAAGATAAGTCCCCACAGGGAGATAGGGCGGATTATAAATAAAGTAGTATTATTATTATAGTAGAGAGGAAACATGAGAACCATGTTTCAAGATTTAAAATAGTGTCCCATTGAGGAGAAGGAGGAGGAGGGGGGAAACCGGCTTTCTGCTGCTCTAGAGACCAGGGCACAAGGGAGCAATGGTTTCAAATGGCAGGGAAAGAGATTCAACTGAAAAGATGAGGAAGCACTTCCTGGAGAGTGGCATAGGCAACCCCAGAGCGAGGTGGAGTCTCCTCCTCTGGAGGCTTCTATGTACAGGTTGTCTATCTATTTACACTGCAGAATGAAAGCGGTTTGGTACCAGTTTAATGCAATGCTATGGAATCCTGGGAGTTGTTGTTTCACAAAGACTTTAGCTCTCTTTGGATGCATCTACACTGCAGAATGAATGTGGTTTTACATCAATTTAACGCAATGCTGTGGAATCCTGGGAGTTGTAGTGTCACTGAGTGCCTCTACACTGCAGACGGATTGCCATTTTGGCAGCACTTGAACTTCCCTGGCTCAGTACTGTGGAATCTTGGGAGATGCAGTTTTGCAAGGTCCCTGGACACATTTACACTGAAGAATGAATGGCAAATCCATGAAATTTGCACTTATGCTGGCTTTTAACCAATTTCTACCAATTTGGTGGCTTTGAAAGCCACAATTGTTAGAAGCCACAGATTGTGAAAGCCACAATTTATTTCTCTTTCATCTCACCGAGCTTTTTAACCAGTTTTAATTAGTTCTTCTTTTAACCATTATATATGGCCCACCCATTGTCACTGTGTTTGTGTTTATTGTAATTTTATATTGTTGTATATTCATATGTTTTTTGTAATTATGATGTTGTTTATTGTTTGCGTTTTTGGTTTGCATTCAGTCGTTTTTTATTGTAATTGTTGTTCGGGCTTGGCCCCATGTAAGCCACTCCGAGTCCCCATCGGGGAGATGGTGGCGGGGTACAAATAAAGTTTATTATTATTATTATTATTATTATTATTATTATTATTATTATTAATTCCATTGCAGGAAAAGATGAATCGGATACAAAATTGGAACAAAAAATCATCATAAATGATTTTACAGTGAAGGCATGGACCAACTTCGGCCCTCCCTCCAGGTGTTTTGGACTTCAACTCCCACAATTCCTAACAGCCTGTCGGCTGTTAGGAATTGCGGGAGCTGAAGTCCAAAACACCTGGAGGGCCAAAGTTTGCCCAATGTAATATATATTCAGGTCAGTTAAGGTTGCAAGTAAAACCTGAAGCGGATTTACCTTTCAGTATTCGGTGGAGGTTCCTGAGAATGAAGTGGGGCTGGAGGTGGTGCGCCTGGAGGTCACCGACAAGGACGAACCGGGATCTTTAGCCTGGAGAGCCGCCTTTTCCATCACGCAAGGCAATGAACGGGGCTTCTTCCGCATCTCCACCGACCCAGAGACCAACGAAGGCATCCTGGCCACCGCCAAAGTAAGGGGCGTGCATTGGAAACTCCCAGAACCCTCTGATGCATGCTGGTATTTCGGAAAAGCCAAAAAAAAGCCATCTTCTGGATATTGCAAATTCCATAACTTATTAGAATTAACTGCATCATAAAAAGGTAAAAAAGATGTCACATCCGTTTGGCAAATGTGAATCTCCATGAATATGTGGAGACCACCTTTTGAAAACCACTAGTTGAGAAAAGCATGATCTTGTTAGAAGTCAACCCTTTGAACAAGTGATATTCATAAGCATTCATGTAATGGCACACAGGTAACTCGGCTGTTAAACTGAAGAACCATGTCTTTAGTCTGCCAAAGATAAAGACATGCCACTACCAAAGTATAATGGGTTAGCAGAGGATTGTAGTGTCTTTGAAGTTGAAGTTGCCCATCTACTCTCCCTTAAAAACCTCTTGTTTAAAACATGCATTCAAGAGACAAAACAAAATAGTCTTCTTTGAAAAATGACATCTCAGATTTAATAACAAACTTCTTGTATATATTCCATAGTCCATAGTCCTATGTCTTTAAACGTATATAGTCCAAACTGTATAACAGTCTCAGTCTGAGAGAAGGCCTCACAGTTTGAGGTAGGCTTTAGTCTGAGAGAGAAGCCTCTGTGTGAGGTAGACCTGAGAGAGGTCTCAGTGGGAGAGAGGCCTCAGAGTGTGAGGTAGGCCTTAGTCTATGACAAGGCCAAGTGTGAAAAGGCCTGGTGTGAGAAGCTTTGGTGAAAGAAGCTCCAGGGTTTAAGGGTTTGTATCTGTCCCATCTTATTTAAACTCTGGCTCCACCCCTTTGGCTCTGACCCCATTATCAGAAATATTAAAAATTAACTAGGTATTTTTAATTAGAAAAATATGAGTCAAGCACTGAAAGGGTTAAATGGGTGCAATGACTCAGCAAAAGCTGCAGTTCTATATAAGCAGATGTGCCTGTAGCTTAGTAGCAGTCAGTCTGAGGTAAACCTCAGTGGGAGAAAGGTCTCAGTCTGAGATAAGGCCTCACAGTTTGAGGTAGGCCTTCGTCTGTGAGACCAGCCTCTGTGTGAGGGAGGCCCGAGAGAGGTCTCAGTGGGATAAGCGTCTCAGAGTGTGAGGTAGGCCTTAGTCTGTGAGACCAGCCTCTGTGTGAGGGAGGCCCGAGAGAGGTCTCAGTGGGATAAGCGTCTCGGAGTGTGAGGTAAGTCTTAGTTTATGAGAACACCTGGTGTGAGAAGCTTCAGTGAAAGAAGCCCCAAGGTTTAAGGGTTTGTATCTGCCCCACCCTATTTAAGCTCTGGCTCCACCCCTTTTTGGCTCTGACTCCACCCTCAGAATTTGCCCTGCCCATTTTGTTTTTGATGGTCCCAAACCTGTGACCCCACCCCCTTTTGGCTCTGTCTCCACCCACTTTTGATAGCACCAATCCTTTTGACTCTGGCTCTGCCCCTTTTTTCTTTGTCTCCGCCTCTTTGCTGCTGGCCCCACCCACCGCTGGACCATAACCTTGGAGAGATGCCACTCAGATTGACTTTCCCACCGATGCCATTGGATTGTGTCGAATACCTTTTCTGTATCTTCCTCTCACGTTCAGGCCTTGGACTTTGAGGAGCAGAGACAGTTTGTGCTACAGGTGGAGGTCGCCAACGAGGCTCCCTTTGCTGTCCGGCTGCCCACCTCCACGGCTACCGTCACGGTCAACGTGCGGGATGTCAATGAGGCGCCGGCCTTCGCACCCCCGGTCCAAAGAGCTCAGGTCTCAGAGGACGTTCCTGTGGAGAGCCAAGTCACCATCTTCACAGCTCAGGACCCTGACCAAGAGCAGCAGCAGACCATCAGGTGAGATGTTTAGATTAATTTTTCCTTCCAAAAGATGTGTTCGGACTTTTTCTTTTTCATGTACCAAATGTGCACGTAATTCGCGCGATGTGCCTACACTCCGATTGGTCATTCGTCAGTCTCTCGAATTCCTGTGTTTACATACGCAAGGCGCCTGCTTGGGTGTTTGGAAATACTTCATTATAATTTGTATTATTTTTAGAATTAAAATAATAATAATAATCTTTGTTTATATTTAATTATATATTAATATTATTATTTTATCATTCAATATGGCCATTGTGTGTTTGCAACAGATAGATATACTACCAGTAAATGTGTCTTATCTGGTTGACGATCTTAACTGGGGCTTATTTTTGAGGTTCGTGATTGGACTAGATAGATCCTGGGGATTTATTTTAAATCCATGATTCTTTCCATAGACTGAAATGATGGAGTTGCTTCTCCTGCCCTATTACTACTACTACTACTACTATTGGGCCCATATCTCTTCAGGGTTAGACTAGATGACCCCTGGGGATCCCTTTTAAATCCATGATTCTTTCTATAGACTGAAATTATGCAGTTGCTTCTCCAGCCCTATTATTAATTAATTAATTAATTAATTGAGCCCATATCTTTTCATAGTTGGATTAGATCACCCCTGGGGGTCCCTTTTAAATTCTTTCTTTAGGCTGAAATGATGCAATTGCTTATCCAGCCCTATTGTTGTTATTGTTGTTACTATTATTATTGGGTCCGTATCACTTCAAGGTTGGACTAGATGACCCCTGGGGTTTCCTTTTAAATGCTTGATTCTTTCTGTAGATTCAAATGATGTAGCTGCTTCTCTAGCTCAATTATCTCTTCATGGTTGGACTAGATGGGCCCTGGAGATGCCTTTTAAATCCAGGATTCTTTCTATAGGCTGAAATGATGCAGTTGCTTCTCCAGCCCTATTATTACTATTATTATTGGGCCCATATCTCATCATGGTTGGACTAGATGAGCCCTGGGGATTTCTTTTAAATCTATGATTCTTTCTATAGGCTGAAATGATGCCCATTGCTTGTCCAGCCCTATTATTATTATTATTATTATTATTATTATTATTATTATTATTATTATTATTATTATTCTTGATTGACCCATATCTCTTCATGGTTGGGCTAGATGGCCCCCAAGGATACCTTTTGAATCCATTATTCTTTCTATAGGTTGAAATGCAGTTGCTTCTCCAGCCCTGTTGTTGTTATTATTGTTGTTGTTGTTGTTAGGCTCATATCTTTTCATGATTAGACTATGTGGGATTTCTTTTAAATCCATGATTCTTTTTATTAGTCTTTTTCTTAGCTGAAATGATGCCGCCATAATATTATTATTATTATTATTATTATTATTATTATGGTATTATTGGATGCATATCTCTTCAAGGTTGGATTAGATGACCCCTGGGGTTTCCTTTTAAATCCGATTCTTTTTATTATTCTTTTTCTTAGCTGAAATTATGCCGCCATATTATTATTATTAGTAGTAGTAGTAGTAGTAGTAGTATTATTAAGGTATTATTGGATGCATATTTCTTCATGGTTGGACTAGATGACCCCTGGGGTTTCCTTTTAAATCCATGATTCTTTTAATAGACTGAAATGATGCAGTTGCTTCTCCAGGAATAATAATAATAATAATAATAATAATAATAATTATTATTATTATTATTATTATTATTATTATTATTGGGTCTGTATCTCTTCTTGGTTGGACTAGATGGGCTCTAGGTTGGACTAGATGGGCTCTTGGTTGGACTAGATGGGCCCTTTTAAATCCAGGATTCTTTCTATAGACTGAAATGATGGAGTTGCTTCTCCAGCCCTGTTGTTGTTGTTGTTGTTGCTGTTGTTACTATTATTATTGGGCCCATATGTCTTCTTGGTTGAACTAGATGACCCCTGTGATTTCCTTTTAAATCCTTGATTCTTTCTACCAACTCAATGATGCAGTTGATTATCCACCCCTATATTATTATTATTATTATTATTATTATTATTATTTCTATTATTATTGGGCCCATATCTCTTCATGGTTGAACAAGATGTCCCTTAGCGTCCCTTTTAAATAAATGGTTTTTCTATAGGCTGAAATGATGCAGTTGCTTCTCCAGCTCCATTATTATTACTATTTATTTATTTATGGACCCATATGTCTTCACGGTTGGGCTAGATGACCTCTGAGGTTTTCTTTTAAATCCTGGATTCTTTGTATCAGCTGAAATGATGCTTCTCTAGCTGTGTTGTTATTATTATTGTTATTATGCTTCTCTAGCTGTGTTGTTGTTGTTATTATTATTATTATTGGATGTATAATAGTTCTTCGTGGTTGGATCCATGATTCACTCTATAGGCTGAAATGATGTAATTGCTTCTCTATCCCAATAATAATAATATTACTAATATTTTTTTACCCTCTTCTCCTCGTGGTTCCAGGCGGGGTACAACATAGTTAAATACCATACAAAGGGAGCTTGTGAGACACCCATGTCTGGGATTTTTATCTTTTATATCTCTCTCTGGACCCCAGGTACTCCATTGGGAATGACCCAGCTGCTTGGCTGGCCATTGACCCCGAAAGCGGCGCCATCAAGACCCGAAATAAGCTGGACCGGGAATCTCCTCTGGTCCAGAACAGCACCTACAGAGCCATTGTGCTGGCCGTGGACAATGGTAAATATGGGAAGGGGAAGAAAGACTGGGAACGGGAGCTGAAGGGAAGGACGCTCTGACGAAAGGGAAATCAATGGCCCCTTTGTCTTGGCATCAGGCGCTTTGCCCATGTGAGGGGCTCATGGCAGCGGCCCCATAAGATCCCCATTGAAAGAATGTCACGAGGAACCGCATCTCTATCTGGTCAGAAGGGAAGAGAATTGGTCCATCTCTAGCCTTTTCCAAGTCTAAAGCAGCCCTCTACTGGATGCATCCTGTTCTTTTGGGGCAGGGACAGGACTATAAGACCCATAATCCTACACCGGTCCATGGGACTTGAGCATTCATGGATGTTGATATTCACGTTTGGGTCCTGGAGCTAAACGTAGTGTATACAAAAGTAAGACTAACATAATGTAATGCTGTATTGTGATTTAATAGTTTGAGTCGTACGTTTTGATTTATTTGGATTCCACCCAAAATTGCTTGTTGTGTCAAACTGTGTGACAATAATGAAATACCCCCTCCTTATTATATTAATCATGTTCATATTGATATTGCTTTATTAAATGAGCAGTGCAAAAAAAGGGATTGTGCCTAAGACTCACAGATATATGCTGTTATAATAATCATAATAAATAATATTGTATTTATTACCTGCCTTCCCTAATAGCTCAAGGTGGGGTAGAACAGAGTCAATGCTGTAATAATAATAATAATAATAATAATAATAATAATAATAATAATAATAAATTAATAATAATAATAATTTATTACCTCCTCAAGGTGGGGTACAACAAAGTCAATGCAATAATAATAATAATAATAATAATAAATTAATAATAATAATAATAATTTATTACCTCCTCAAGGTGGGGTACAACAAAGTCAATGCAATAATAATAATAATAATAATAATAATAATAATAATAATAATAATTTATTACCTCCTCAAGGTGGGGTACAACAAAGTCAGTGCAGTAATAATAATTACAATTATAATAATAAATTTTATTTATTTCCTGCCTCCCCGATAGCTCAAGGTGGGGTACGACAAAGTCAATGCTGCAATACTACTACTACTACTACTACTAATAATAATAATAATAATAATAATATATTTTATTTATTACCTGCCTCTCCTGATAGCTCTAGGTGCGGCACAACAAAGTCAATTCTGTAATAATAATAATATTTATAATTATTATTATTTCTTTATTACCTGCCTCTGAAAGCTCTAGGTGCGGCACAATAAAGTCAATGCAATAATAATAATAATAATAATAATAGTAATAATAATCGTTTACTTATTACCCACCTCGCCTGATAGCTCAAGGTGGGGTACAACAAAGTCAGTGCTACAACAACAACAACAACAAAATATTTTCCTTATTACCTGCCTCTACTGATAGCTCAAGGTGAGGTACAACAAAGTCAATGCTGTAATAATAATAATAATAATAATAATAATAATAATAATAATAATAATGTGCAGCACAACAAAGTCAACGCTGCAATAATAAAAATAACAATATATTTAATTTACTGTCTGCCTCTCCTGATGGTTCAAGGTGGAGTACAACAAAGTCAATGCTATAATAATAATAATAATAATAATAATAATAATAATAATAATAATTATTATTATTATTATTATTTATTACCCATCTTACCTAATGGCTCGAGGCGGAGTAAAACATAGTCAAAAACATATGAATATGAAATACATACAATAAATTACATAGATAAAAGCACAACTTTCATCAAAATCCGCATTATTATCATATTATTTTACTTTATTTTGTTTTTCAAACTGCACAATCCACTCAAAATTGCTTGCAAACTGTGCTCCAATAATGAAAAATTATCATTATTCCCTTTTTTAAAAAATTGAGCAGCTCAAAAACAAAGGGAAGCGCCAAAGACTAAGAGAAATATAATAAATATACTGTTCTAACATTATTTTATAAACAGTACAAATGGAGAAATGAGAGCATGTGGCCACTCTTCACCTGTTTATGCTTAATGTATTCTGGGGATTTCTGGAAGGGAAGCAAATGCCAAATGTGTCAAGGAAACGATGCTGACTTTCAGCCCACGCCTTTTTGGCTTTCCTTTCTGATTCCTAAAGAGCTCAGAAAACACCAAAACACGAAGGATCTTAAGGAAGCTGACACCGGGGTCCTCAATTTGGCATTAATTTGCATAGTTTGGGCCTCATTAACCTACTTTCCGTTTTCTCAAAGCACACAGCTTGAAACAGCGGAAAACCAAGAGTGTGGGATGCAATCCCATTGTATAATAATATTATTATTAGTCTTTGTTTGTTTTTATAAATGGGACCCAAAGTGGCCCACAGCCTTAAAAACAATACAATTTAAAACTTACATCATGCAAATAATAAAATATAATTAAACCTTTTATTTAGACTTACCTCTGCTGCCATGAAGACTGGAAACTTTCCAGTCTCTTTAAAAGGTCGTAGTTTGCAAGAGAGGGAGATGGAAGGTGCACATGGGGCTACTAGAGGTCATCCAGACTGGACGTTGCAGCTTTGGCTAGTGCGCATGGCTTGAGGATGGTTGCCATGAGGACTAGAAATTTCCCAGTCTCTTTAGAAGGATCTGAGAAGAGAGAGGGGAGATGGAAATGGGCTCCTAGAGGTCATCCAAACTGCCTGGTAAAAAGTAGGGGTCTTCTTGGGGTTAAAGTGGGTGCAAGAGGGGAAAAGAAGGTGCAAATAGGCTCCTAGAGGTCATCCAAACTGGTTGGTAAAAGGTAGGGGCCTTCTTGGGGTTAAAGTGGGTGCAAGAGGGGAAAAGAAGGTGCAAATAGGCTCCTAAAGGTCATCCTAACTGGTTGGTAAAAGGTAAGGGTCTTATTGGGGTTAAAGTGGGTGCAAGAGGGGAAAAGAAGGTGCAAATGGGCTCCTAAGGGTCATCCAGATTGGTTGGTGAAAAGTAGGGGTCTTATTGGGGTTAAAATGGAAAATAAATGGGTTCCTAGAGGTCATCCAAACTGGCTAATGCAAGTGGGTGTCTTATTGGGATTAAAGTGGGTGCAAGGGGGGGACACAGAAGTGCAAATAGTCTCCTAGAGGTCATTCAGATTGGCTGGTGAAAAGTGGGGATTGTTGAGCGAGTGGGCTTATTAACAAAAGACCCTCACCATAAATGTACAGGCAGAGTAACTTACGAGCAGCAGCGTGACCCAGCACTAGTAGCCCAAAGTGATGAAAAGAACAAAAAAACACAGCTCAATTTAAAACCAGTCTGGTGGAAGCAAAAGCTATACAGGGTTAGTCAAAATGAATAGGCCAATAAGAAAATTAATTTTAGACGAATGTATGTTTACTGTAACCAAACCACAGCTACGTAGCGACAGATAAACTATCAAAGTTTTTTTTTGAGCAACACACATGTACGTTAATGCCGCTAGGCGTCGCTAGGGGTCGCTGTTTTCAAAATGGCGGATTCAAGCAAAGAGAAGGCGTTTTGTGTGATGACATTTGCTAAAACAATGTCAGTAATTACGGTCCAGCGAGAATTTCGAGCCAAGTATGGATAGGGTTAGGGTTAGGGTTAGGGTTAGGACCTCAACGAACACCTTCCCAGACGTTGCTGCATTCGATGCCATTACGTCGGATGTGCTGCAACGGATGTGGAATGAACTGGACTATCGCTTGGACATCTGCCGTGTCACACGGGGCGCCCATATCGAACATCTCTGAAGGTGAGACAAAACTTTGATAGTTTATCTGTCGCTACGTAGCTGTAGTTTGGTTACAATAAACATACATTCGTCTAAAATTAATTTTCTTATTGGCCTATTCATTTTGACTAACCCTGTAATATGGTTACACTATTTACAATAAGAACTTTTCCATAACACAAATAAAGTTCTTCATACTTCCTTCTTTGCTTCCATGCTGGGCTTCTTTCTCATGCAGATAAACAGCTTCGCTCTCACAGAGCTTCCTCTCGCAGCAAACTTTCACAGGAGTTTCACACAGTAGAATCAAAGAGTTGGAAGAGACCTCATGGGCCATCCAGTCCAACCCCCTGCCAAGAAGCAGGAATATTGCATTCAAATCACCCCTGACAGATAGTCACCCAACCTCTGTTTCAAAGCCTCCAAGTAAGGAGCCTCCACCACACCCCAAGGCAGAGAGTTCCTCTGCTGAACAGCTCTCTCAGTTAGGAAGTTCTCCCTCATGTTCAAATAGAATCTCCTTTCTTGTAGTTTGAAGCCATTGTTCCGTGTCCTAGTCTCCAAGGCAGCAGAAAACAAGTTTGTTCCCTCTTCCCTGTGGCTTCCTCTCACATATTTATACATGGCTATCATATCTCCTCTCAGCCTTCTCTTCTTCAGGCTAAACATGCCCAGCTCCTTAAGCCGCTCTTCATAGGGCTTGTTCTCCAGACCCTTGATCATTTTAGTCGCCCTCCTCTGGACACATTCCAGCTTGTCAATATCTCTCTTCAATTGTGGTGCCCAGAATTGGACACAATATTCCAGTAGCGTTATACACATCTTAACACACGAGGCCTTCAACCTGGGGCTTCTCTCACCAAAGCTTCTCACAGTCAGCCTTCTCACAGACTAAGGCCTTTTCACAGACTGAGACTTTTCTCCTACTGAGGCAAACTAACCCAGAGGCCTACTAAGCTACAGGCACACCTGCTTATATTGAACTGCAGCTTTTGCTGAGTCATTGCATGCATTTAACCCTTTCAGTGTTTGACTCACATCATTGTAATTAAAAATACCTAGTTAATTAATAATACTTCTGACAGGGGTCTTATCGGTGCTAAGATGGGAAACAAATGAGTTCCTAGAGGTCATCCAAACTGTCTAGTCTAATGGAGTGTCCTATTGGGATTAAAGTGGGTGTAAAGCGGAGATAACGAGGGTGCAAATGGGATCCTAAAGGTCATCCAGACTGGATACTGCCGCCTCGACCAGTATTGTGCCTTTTATTCAATCTTGTGGGCTTGAACGTCCCAAGATCTTTGTGCAATGGTACATGGAGATGCACGGCCAAGAACCCCTGTCTTTGGGACAATTCCTTTCTAAAGTGGTGCCCACCCTCCTTTCTCTGGCCCCACAGGGACCCCTCCAGCCACAGGGACCGGCACCTTGATCCTGACCTTGCTGGACGTCAACGACAATGGCCCAGTGCCCGACCAGCGGGAACTGACTGTCTGCAACCATCGTCCGGAGCCCCAGCAGCTGCACATTTTGGACAAGGACCTGCCACCCAACACCTCTCCCTTCCGCGCTGAGCTTGTCCACGGTTCGGAGCAAAACTGGGATGTGGAGATGGATGCCAAAGGTGGGCCAGAATGGGGCCATGAGGTCAAACACAGTGGACTTAATGCACTTTCAGATTTTTAAAATTTCTGTCATGGCTCAATACTATGCAATCTTGGGAGTTATAGTTTGGTCCTCTTCGGCAGGGAAGGCTGAAGGCTTGGTAAAACTACAACTCCCAGGATTCCATAGCATGGTAAGTGGCGCCAAACAACATTCATTTTACTGTGTAGATGTGCCCTTAGGAAAACTGCAATTCCCAGGATCCCATAGCATTGGACTATGGCAGCCAAAATGGCTCCAAAGCACATTCATTCTATTGTGTAGATGTTCCGTTAGTGAAACTACAACTCCCAGGATCCCATAGTATTGAACCATGGTAGATAAAGTGGTGTCAAGCCACATTCATTCTACTATGTTGATGTGCCCTTAGTGGAACTACACCTCCCAGGATCCCATAGTACTGAACAATGGTAGATAATGTGGTGTCAAATCACATTCATTCTACTATGTTGATATGCCCTTAGTGGAACTACGACTCCCAGGATCCCATAGTACTGAACCATGGTAGATAACGTGGTGTCAAACCACATTCATTCTACTATGTTAATATGCCCTTAGTGGAACTACAACTCCCAGGATCCCATAGTACTGAACCATGGTAGATAACGTGGTGTCAAATCACATTCATTCTACTATGTTGATATGCCCTTAGTGGAACTACGACTCCCAGGATCCCATAGTACTGAACCATGGTAGATAACGTGGTGTCAAACCACATTCATTCTACTATGCTGATGTGCCCTTAGTGGAACTACACCTCTCAGGATCTCATAGCACTGAACCATGGTAGATAAAGTGCTATCAAACCACATTCATTCTATTGTTTAGATTCGCCCTTAGTGAAACTACGAGTCTCAGGATCCAAAAGCATTGAACCATGGCAGTCAAAATGGTGCCAAACTGCATTCCTTTTACTGTGTAGATGTGGCCTTAGTGAAAGTATGACTCCCAGGATGCCGTAACATTGGGCCATAGCAGCTGAAACAATGTCAGAGAGCATTAATTGTGCAACATAGTTTTCAAGTAGTAGCCTTTTGGTGCCTTTTGCTTTGTTAGGTGTGTTTGAATCTGCTCTGGGTTCTAGTCCAAACTATGCTGTACAGTTAAAAGAGGCAGATAACAAATACAATTTGATGATGATGATGGTTAAAGAGCTGTCTGTTTAAGATTACTTTGGGGAAAGGCTTTTGTGCCTTGTGTAGCTCCTCTAAAGTTCGGACTGCAACCCGGAACAGATTTAGCTCTTCCAGTGTGACAGGACTCCGTTGTCCTTCCCTAAAGTATTGCAGGGGAGGAGGTCTCCAGGTATGCCCACCTTTCCTTGCATTGACAACACACCTGTCCATCCTTTGCTAGGTGAGGTGGCCACCTTGAAGCTGCTGGACCCCCTCAAGCAGGGCACCTATGATGTCCATCTGAAGCTCTTCGACAGTCAGGACCTGCACCAAGTGACCGTCCTCAAGGTCACAGTCTGCGAGTGTGAGGGTCCTATTGATCGGTGTCCTGAGAAGCAGCTGGCTGGCGTTGGGGGTGCGGTCATCTTGGTCATCCTTGGGTCTGTTTTGGCCCTGCTGAGTAAGTGGACAAAACCCTCCCTGTCCTTTGTTTGAGGCCGAGAGAGTGTGACCTACACAAGATCACCCAATTGGCTTCTATGAGTGAACAGCAGAGGTTCGAACCCAGGTCTCCAGAGTTTCAGTCCGATGCTCCAACCCATATCCTTATTGGAAAAAGTCCCAAACATTGCACCCATATCTCTTCAGGGTTGGACTGGAATCCCCTGGGGGTCCCTTTTGAATCATTTTTTTTCTATAGGCTGAAAATTTTGTTCTGTGTATTTTAATATATGTATTTTTGTAGAAACATTTAATATGTTCATTTTGTATAATGTTTATGATGTTTTTAACTACCGTATATACTCAAATATAAGCCAACCCAAATGTAAGCCACCTAATTTTATCACAAAACAATGTATTGACTTGAGTATAAGCCAAGGGTGGGAAATGCAACGACTACTGGTCAATTTCGAAATAAAAAATAGATACCAATAAAATTACATTAATTGAGGCATCAGGAGGTTAAATGTTTTTGAATATTTCCAATAAAACTGTAATTTAAGATAAGACTGTCCAACTCTGCTCAAACCATTATTCTAACCACCTTCAATGTAAATGTGCTTCCAATAATAATAAAGAGTAAAATAATAAATGTGATAATGATAATAATAATAGAGTAAAAGAATGGAGATGTAATAATAACAGTAATAATAGAGTAAAAGAATAAATGTAATAATAATGATAGAGTAAAATAATGTAACAATAATAAAGTAAAATAATACATGTACAAATAATAGAATAAAGTAATGTAAATGGAATAATAACAATACTAATAGGGTAAAACAACAATGTAATAATTGAAATAGAGTAAAATAATAAATGCAATAATAACAATGAGGTAAAATAATAAATGTAATAACAATAATAATAATAACAACAACAACAGGGTAAAATAATAAATAACTTTGACTTGAGTACAAGCTGAGGGGGGCTTTTCCGGCCTAAAAATAGGGCTTTAAACTCTGTTTATACTTGAGTATATACAGCATGTTATAACCTACCTTGAGCCATGAGGATAAATGGGCAAGAATTAAAATAATAATAATAATAATAATAATAATAATAATTATTATTATTATTATTATTATTATTATTATTATTATTATTATTTAACTATAACACTAGGCATCACAAATTGAAAAAGCATTATTTCCTGTTTAATTGTGCGGTACTTACTTTGAAAGCAGTTGTTCTATTCCAGAAACTTCATTTTTGTGACACAAACCGTATTGAGTTGGTTGAGACTCGATGGTGAGATATGAAAAAACCAGAGCAAAATGTGCTGCAGGGTGTCTTTCCCTCTCGCAAAAACGAAGTTTTGACAGTTTCATCAACTTTTCCCATGTTTTTATGATGGAGCCAGTTAGGAAATGACATTTATAACCCAGCAACGAAATTTGTGTGACAGTGTGATTGATATTATTATTATTATTATTATTATTATTATTATTATTATTATTATTATTATTATTAATTCTCAAGTTCAGTCTAGGGAGATAATTATATACTCACAATAATGATAATTTTAGTACTACTACTCCAGTTCAGGGCTCCCTGGTGCCGCAGCAGGTTAAACCACTGAGCTGCTGAACTTGCTGACCGAAAAGTTGGCAGTTCAAATCCGGGGAGCAAGGTTAGCTCCCACTGTTAGGCCCAGCTTCTGCCAACCTAGCAATTCAAAAACATGAAATTGGAATTGATCAATAGGTAGCGCTTCTGCAAGAAGGTAATGGCACTCCATGCAGTCATGTTGTCCACACGACCTTGGAGGCGTCTACGGATAACGCTGGCTCTTTAGCTTAAAAATGGAGATGAATACCATTCCCCAGAGTCGGACATGACCAGACTTAATGTCAGGGAAAACCTTTAAATTTACCTTACTACTCCAGTTCAGTCTGGGGAATTGTAGTTTCCAAGGCAAGTCCTTTGGAAACTACAATTCCCCAGGTATTTTAAGAGAAAGGTTGAATTTGACTATGGGTTGTAGTTTGGAGGGAGGAATGATGCACGAATGTTCTCTATCAAGGAAATCCTAAATATCAAAACAACAAACCCCCAAATTCCACATGTCAATTGAAAGTGGTACAAAACTGGTATAACCCTGCAGTGCGGACGCCCTCATCGATGTGTTGCAATTGGCTTGCTAACTTGTGTTTTTGGGCCCTTCCAGTCTTGCTGCTCGTGCTCTTCCTGTTTATGCGGCGCAAGAAAGCGGTCAAGGAGCCCCTTTTGCTGCCAGAAGAAGACACTCGGGACAATATCTTCTATTACGGCGAAGAGGGAGGCGGAGAGGAAGATCAGGTGGGTCTCGCTTTGGGGTTTTCCTGGCCGGGCTTCCTCTGAGGCTGAAAGAATGTGAATTTCTCCCAAAAGGCTGGCAGATTCAAACCCAAGTCCTTCTGGTGGAGCGATTCTGCAAGTCTTCCCAGCGTCATCTCATCAGCATCTCTCTCTTCTTTCCTCCGCTTGTTTCTCCCAAAGGACTATGACCTCAGCCAGTTGCACAGAGGCCTGGATGCTCGTCCAGAGGTCGTTATACGGAACGATGTGGCACCCACTTTGCTGCCCGCCCCACAGTACCGCCCACGCCCGGCGAACCCAGATGAGATTGGCAACTTCATCCACGAGGTGAATGGGGAACGATAGAGCAAGAAACACAAGAGGGAAAGGTCCCCCATATTCTTTGTGAATTGATGTCTCTAGTCATGGAATCCTATAATTAGTAGCAGGGACCTCAGAAGGTCATCCAGACCAACCCTCTGCCATCTAAGTTGCTCAAAACCAGGCTCTGCAATAGAGGAGAGCTGTAGAATTTGGATACTTTTCCTGATGGTGAAAATCTAGCTTTTCGTGGCTATTGAAGCAATGGATTAAAACTATGGGAAAAGAGAAGGGGGTTGGACTGAATGATCTTTGGGACCCCTTGTGACTTTGTGATTCTACTATCAGCTCAACCTGACCCAACAAATATAATGCAGCAGCTTGAGAAGCCAATGCGGTTGTGCCGTCCTTTGAGGCAGAAGGGGGTTGGACTGGATAGTCTTTGGGACCCCTTGTGAGTTTGTGATTCCTGCTATAGCTCAACCTGACCCAACAAGTATGATGCAGCAGCTTCAAAAGCCAATGCGGTTGTGTCTTCCTTTGTGGCAGAAGGGGGTTGGACTGGATGGTCTTTGGGGATCCCTTGTGCTAACCCTGAGCCAACAAGTACTATGCAGTAGCTAAAAAAGTCAATGTGGTTCTACTAAAACAGACATAGGCTAACTTGTGCCGCCTTGCAGATGTTTTGGACTTCAACTCCCGCCATTCCTAACGGCCTCAGGACCTTTCCTTTTCCCCCTCAGATGCTTCGGGTGGAAATACTACCCAGGGTCTTCTCTGACCACAATCTGATGATGCTAAAATTAAAGGGGGGACATTGGGAAAGGAGACTATGGAAAATAAATGACTCATGCCAGGCTTTACACCAGGCATGGGCCAACTTGGGCCTCCCTCCAGGTGTTTTGGACTTCAACTGTCACTATTCCTAACAGCCTCAGGCCCCTTTCTTTTCCCCCTTAGCCACTTAAGCAGCCTTCACACGTGAGTTTCCTCTTACCGAAGCTTCTCGCACTGAGGCCTTCTCATACTGAGGCCTGCCTCACACTGAGGCCTTCTTATACTGAGGGCTTTCAGACTGAGGCCCTTCTCCCACTGAGGAGAATTAACACTGAGGTCTACCTCATACTGAGGCTTACTAACACACCGAGGCCCTTCCTCCACAGAGACCTCTCACGGACAGAGGCCTACTAAGCTACAGGCACACCTGTTTATATTGAATGGAAGCTTTTGAATTCTATAAATTGAATGGAGTCATTGCATCCATTTAACCCTTTAAGTGCTTGACACATTTTTGTAATTAAAATACCTAGTTAATATTTAATTTTTCTGACAAACACGCCTGATTAAAATTTAAAATAACACATACACACACTTACTTACTTAGGCGATCCCTCGTTGGCTGAGTAGGATAATCCTCCAGGGTGGGTCCGTAGGTGACTGTGGAGCCCTATTCTTGATCTGCATCTTCTCCCGCAGTGAAGGCATTGGTTTCCAGGTGGAAGGCGGTCTCGGTTGGGGTTGGCTTGACGTGCCTTCCTCTTGGCACATTTCTCTCTTTCACCCTCCATTCGTGCCTCTTCAAATTCTGCAGCACTGCTGGTCACAGCTGACCTCCAGTTAGAGCGCTCAAGGGCCAGGGCTTCCCAGTTCTCTTTTAGTGTCTATGCCAGAGTTTTTAAGCTTGGCTTTAAGCCCATCTTTAAATCTCTTTTCCTGTCCTCCAACATTCTGTTTTCCATTCTTGAATTCGGAATAGAGCAACTGCTTTGGGAGACGGCGGTCGGTCATCCGGACAACATGGCCGGTCCATCAGAGTTGATGGCGGAAGACCATTGCTTCAATGCTGGTGGTCTTTGCTTCTTCCAACACGCTGACGTTTGTCTCCTTGTCTTCCCAAGAGATTTCCAGGATTTTCTGGAGGCAGCACTGATGGAATCGTTCCAGGAGTTGCATGTGACGTCTGTAGACACACACACACACACACTAGAGGCCTTCAACCTGAGCTTCTCACATCAGGCCTTCTTCATACTGAGGCATACTAACACTGAGACCTACCTCACACTGAGGCCTTTCTCCCACTGAGGACTCTCTCAGACTAACACCTCTCTCACACACTGAGGCGAACTAACATTGAAGCCTTCTCATACTGAGCGGCTGAGGGGGAAAGGGAAAGGACCTGAGGCTGTTAGGAATGATAGGAGTTGAAGTCCAAAACACCTCAAGGGCCCAAGTTGGCCCATGCCTGTACTTAAAGCTAAACCTAAGTCAATAGTACTATGCAGCAGTTAAAAAGTCCAATGCTGTTGTGTCTTCCTGCATTGGCAGAAGCAGGCTGGATTGGATGGCCTTTGGGGGTCCCTTCTGTGCCTGGATTTAAATGGGACCTTTTTGGGCATCACTGACAGCCAGACCCCTTTTTTTCCTTACTTAGAACCTGAAGGCGGCCGACGCGGACCCCACGGCGCCCCCTTACGACTCCCTGCTGGTCTTTGACTACGAGGGCAGCGGCTCTGAAGCCGGATCGCTCAGCTCCCTGAACTCCTCTTCCGACGGAGACCAGGACTACGACTATCTCAGCGAATGGGGCAACCGCTTCAAGAAACTGGCTGACATGTACGGCGGAGGCGAGGAAGAGGATTGAAGGCCGGAAGAAAGGGGGCAACGGCCTCTCTTCACCCCAATAGGACTCTCCTGGCTGCCAAACCCATTGTTTGTTTATAATTTTGGGGGGTCCTGCCTCCTGACTTTACATTTCAGAATGTGCCTAAGAGGGTTTCCAAGCCCATCTCTGAATATTTCTCTTTATCCTTCCTGCTGGAGTGCCTCTGGATCCAGGTGCGTCCTTAACTGCAAGATAAAAAATACCTGCAAGGTATTTGCAGCTAGGTTCATAATAAAACCCCCAAATCAGCCTTCGCCACCTTTCCACGGAGCCAAAGGATGCCCATTCCTTGCCATTGGGGCCCTGGGTTAAGTTGGCACCTGGTGACGATGCAAGGGAAGGACTTCAGGTGTGTTTATTTGAGGGAAAGGCAGGTAAAGAAGGTTCCTAGAGCCATGCATTCTGGAGAAAGGCCATCCCATTGCTGCCTCATCGGTTGCCCGGCCTTTGCAACCCTCTCTTCCCTTCCCAAAACAATATCTCTTGTGCTGCCTCTTTTTAAAATCATACTAATGATAAGCCTATCCTAAGTGTCCCTAGATGAGATTGTGGGGCTTTTTTGTTTTTGTACTGTGTATGATATAGACTCTGAGATGATGAAAGGATTGGACAATCAGGGTGTACAAGTTTTAATAAAGGATTTTCTTCTTTTTTAAGAAATCCAGTGTGAGTTGTTTGTGCTTTGAGTCTGCTTTAGGTTAAACGGTCAGAAATCCGCCCAGGATTTGAACACCAAACAGCCCTTTTGCCTTCCCTTCCTTATCACTTGTTTTATTTATATATTTACTATATTTCTATACCAACCTTTTCAGACCTCAGGTGACTCAGGGTGGTTTACAGAGACAACAATTCAATGCCCAAGAACATCATAAAACATTTAAAACATTAATACATAGCATAAATCCATAACAAGAGTAATAAAAACATAAGCCATCTGCGTCTCCAAATTAAAAACAATATCCATCTCGTTGTCCAGTCGTTCCAAGTTCCTATGTCTTCTATATTTAATTTTCAGATGCTTGCTCGAACAGATGCTTGACTCTTTTCCGGAATGTTAAGAGGGAGGGGGCCGATCTAATGTCCCTAGGAAGGACGTTCCATAGCCGAGGGGCCACCATTGAGAAGGCCCTGTCTAAAGCGAACTAACACTGAGACTTTCTCATACTGTGGCCTACCTCACATTGAGGCCTTTCTCCCATTGAGGCCTCTCAGACTGAGGGTTGTCTCAGACAGATGCCTCTTTCACACACTAAGGCGAACTAACACTGAAACCTCATACTGAGGCCTACCTCACATTGAGGCTTCTCAGACTGAGGGTTGTCTCAGACGGATGCCTCTTTCACACGCTAAGGCGAACTAACACTAAGACTTTCTCATACTGAGGCCTACTACCACACTGAGGCCTTCCTTCCACAGAGTCCTCTCTCACTAATTAAGGGTCACTAAGCTAGTAGAGACTAGAGACAAAGTTGAAGTACTTTGGCCACATCATGAGGAGACAGCAAAGCCTAGAGAAGACAATTATGCTGGGGAAAGTGGAAGGTAAAAGGAAGAGGGGGCGACCATGGGCAAGATGGATGGATGGCATCCTTGAAGTGACTGGACTGACCTTGAAGGATCTGGGGGTGGTGACAGCCGACAGGGAGCTCTGGCGTGGGCTGGTCCATGAGGTCACGGAGAGTCGGAAATGACTGAACGAATGAACAACAACGACAACAGAAGCTGAAGAGATCAAGAGAAGGTGGCGATACTATACAGAAGATCTGTATAGGAAGGATAATAATATCGAGGATAGTTTTGACGGTGTGGTGAGTGAATTAGAACCAGACATCCTGAGGAGTGAGGTTGAATGGGCCTTAATGGGCCTTAAGACAACTGAACGAATGAATAACAACAAAGCTACAGGCATACCAGCTTATATTGAATGCAGATTTTGCTGAGTCATTGCATCCATTTAACCCTTTCAGTGCTTGACTCTCATTTTTGTAATTAAAAATACCTAGTTAATTTTATATTTCTGACACAAAGCATATGCAGAATACTTCTTTCTTTCAAGTCATTTCTGACTTGTTGCAATCCTGCAATTTTCTTGGCAAGATTTATCCAGAGTGGTTTTGCAATTCCCTTTCTTGGGATTGATGGGCATTGTAATCCAAAATACATGCAGAATTCTTCTAATCCGCTTTGAAGTCATTTCTGACTCGTTGCAACCCTAAAATGACCCGATCCTGGGGTGTGTGCACTTGTTTTTGCAAGATCTATCCATTAGTGGGTCTGTAGACCTCACTACCTCTGAGGATGCTTGCCATAGATGCAGGCGAAACGTCAGGAGAGAATGCCTCTAGAACCATGATGGCGAACCTATGGCACGTGTGTCAGCACTGACACGCGTAGCCATTTTTGATGACACACAGCTGCATGAGGCCGCATACAGAGAAGATGGGGGCACATCCCAAGAACGATATTTCTTCCTCGGCTCCTACACCAGCATTTTTCTATAATGCCGAGATATATGACATTATAGAAAAAGCAGGTAAGTTAAATAATTAGTTTTTGGTTTATTAAATACAGTTATATATTACAATAATATATTTTTGTTATTAAACTATAAATATCATGAAATTATGGGGGTTTTTTTCTCGAAGTGGCACCCCACTCGAGTTATGCTCGGTTTTTTGGCGAGTATTGACACACCAAGCTCAAAAGGTTGCCCATCATTGCTCTAGAACAGGGGTAGGGAACCTTTGGCCCTCCAGCTGTGGTGGACTTCAACTCCCACAATTCCTTGAGGCTCGGCATTGGGCCAAGGTAAGCCTTTGGGGCGAATGCCGAGCCTCAAGGAATTGTGGGAGTTGAAGTCCACCACAGCTGGAGGGCCAAAGGTTCCCTACCCCTGCACTAGAACATGGCCATATAGCCCGAAAAAACCAACAACCTGGTCTGTAGGTTGTGTTTTCCTGGTTTCCAACAGAGCTCACAAGCTCTGAGAATGCCTGCCATAGATGCAGGTGAAATGTCAGGAGAGAATGCTTCCGGAACATGGCCATATGGCTCGGAAAACTCACAACAAACTAGTGATTCTCGACAATGCTTTGCAAAAGTGTGTCTCAGCAACAATGCAGAGAGGAGGTCCTTGGAGCCCGAAACTGGCCTCCTTCCACCTTCTAAAAGGCCCTTACTCCCCCTTTTGCAGCCCCTTCTCCGGTTTCGGTGCCCCCTTCCCAACAAACTGGTTTGACCGGCTGCATTCCCTCCATCAAAGGCAAGCTTCGAACCCATTTTGCCAAGAAAAGTCCCTATCTTAAGGTGGAAAGGAGAGCTGATATTGCATCCTAAATAGTGAAACCATCCTCAGTGGAAACTTTGCAGCCAAGCCAAACAATTTGAGGGGAAAAATGATAGGAAATTAGGGGAAAATTCCTCTCCTTTTGTCCTTTTCTCATTTGTTTGGGAACCATTTGACCTTGGCCACTGTTTGCTTTGGGGAGAGGAAAGTTTGTTATAGGGTCCTTGAGTCCGAGGCGGATGGGAAATTCTTCTGCAGAGAGAGGCAAACATTCAGTGATAACGGAAAGGCATTCCTTATCATTGGGGGAAAAGGCAATAATAGAAAGAGGAGGAGGAGGAGGAACACAGGTGGAGGGTCAAGGGAGGCCTCTGGCCCATTAATTCGAAGTTTTTGTGTTGTATTGGTTTGACTGTATGCTGCTTTGAGTCTCTTTTTAGAGAGGAAAAGCTGGATATAAATATAAATAATATTAATATTAATAATATTTATATTCTTATTATAAATAATATCAATATTATGGATATTAGTATTATTAGTAGTAGCATTGCATATTTGTATGTAATATTATACTGATAATATTAATAATGCTAATATATAATACTAACATTAATAGTAATTATATTCATAATATGGATATTAGTATTATTAGTAGTAACATTGTATATTTTATGTAGTATTATACTATTAGTATTATACTACTAATAATAATGCTAATATTAATACTAACATTAATACTAATTATATCCATAATATTGATATGAATATTATGGATATTAGTATTATTAGTAGTAGCATTGTATATTTGTATGTAGTATTATACTAATAATATTAATAATGCTAATATTAATACTAACATTAATAATAATTATATCCATAATATTTATATTCTTATTAATAAGAGTATCAATATTGTGGGTATTATTATTAGTAGTTGCATTATATATTAGTATATAGCATTATACTAATAATACAAAAATAATGATAATATTAATATTGTTATTATTATTAGTTGTAGTAGTATAACAATATTATTTATTTACTTTATTTATTTACTTTATTTCTATACCACTTTTCTCAGCCCTCGGGCGACTCATATTAATGCTAATATTAATGCTAAAATTAATAGTATTAATAATATCAACAATATTTCTATTCTTATTAATATCTGTATTATGGATATTACTAATATTAGTATGGTAATATTAATAATATCTGGGTTTGTTGTAGGTTTTTCCGGGCTATATGGCCATGTCCTAGAGGCATTTTCTCCTGACGTTTTGCCTGCATCTATGGCAAGCATCCTCAGAGGTAGTGAGGACCTCACTACCTCTGAGGATGCTTACTATAGATGCAGGCGAAACGTCAGGAGAAAATGCCTCTAGGACATGGCCATATAGCCCGGAAAAACCTACAACAAACCCAGTGATTCCGGCCATGAAAGCCTTCGACAATACATTAATAATATAAATAATATTAATATTATTAATAATGATAATATTAATACTAAAATTAATAGCATTAATAATATAAATAATATTGCTATTCTTATTATTAATATCAATATTATGGATATTATTATGGATATTATTAGTATTATATCTTAGTATTATAGTCTTGATATTATAGTATTGTTGATATTACAGTATTGATATTATTATTAATAATAATAATAATGAAACTTTGGCATTGAATGAAAAGTATAGATATCTGGGTTTGAGCACTGGGTGACTTTAGGCGAGTCGCACTCTCTCAGCCTCAAATGAATGGCGAACTCTCCTCTGCACAGATCTTGACAAGATCTAAATATAACAACAAGCAGTTAAAGTAGGGGCAAAACATTTGGGGGTGTCGTTTCCATATTGTCCAGCAGAGGGCGGCAGAGGGCTAGCCTTTGGAGTGCTTGGACTCTTTTTCAAGGCCACACCTGGATGCAGGTATCATAGGAAGGTACACTTAGAATCATAGAATCATAGAATCAAAGAGTTGGAAGAGACCTCATGGGCCATCCAGTCCAACCCCCTGCCAAGAAGCAGGAATATTGCATTCAAATCACCCCCGACAGATGGCCATCCAGCCTGTTTAAAAGCTTCCAAAGAAGGAGCCTCCACCACACTCTGGGGCAGAGAGTTCCACTGCTGAACGGCTCTCACAGTCAGGAAGTCAGTCACTTAGCACCAACACACTTGGGCAAGGAAGGCTCAAAACCCTGCAAAACTACACTTCCCATGATTCCATAATAATATTAACCATAACCATATATATTTTATTTATTACCTGTCTCTCCTTGCATCTTGAGACAGGTAATAAAATGTATAATACCATATTCATATTATTTATTCATTTCAAGTTGCAAGGAGAGGTGGCTATTATATTATAATAAATGAATTTTAATATAGCAATCATAATAAATGGTACTTATTACCCTCTCCTGATGCCTCAAATATATAGTTATATTATAATATATGTATATGTAAGGTAAAGGTAAAGGTAGTCCCCTGACATTAAGTCCAGTCATGTCTGACTCTGGGGTGTGGTGCTCATCTCCATTTCTAAGCCAAAGAGCCAGTGTTGTCCGTAGACACCTCCAAGGTCATGTGGCCGGCATGACTGCATGTATATGTAAGTTTATATATATTTATATTTTAAATATACGAGGGAAGTTCATGAAATATTTCCTCTGACCAAGTTCCTGTGAACTGAGAGCAGTGAAACGTGGCCCAGTTCTGAGTCCTTCTCTCCATGAGTGCCATGTCGGGACACACACTTCTCCCATCTTTTGAAGCAACTGTCAACACCTCGCTTGTGGAAGTTGACAGGTTGTTCCAAAAGCCACGTTGTGATTTCAGAAATCAGAGACTCATCACCTGAAAAATGTTTCCCCTTCAAAAATAACTTCATTGTTGGAAAGAGGTGGAAGTCTGATGGTGTGAGGTCAGGTGAATCAGGGGGATGCCCCAGTGATCCTGGTCCCCTTTGCTAGGAAATCCATCCATCCTACTCATGCTGGTCCCAAAATACAGTGATCATGACCTTGCCTGGTGAGAGCTGGGCACGTGCCTTCTTTGGAGGCGGTGAGTCAGAATGCTTCCATTGCATCGACTGGACTTTGGTCTCAGGATCAGAGTGATGGACCTAGCTTTCATCTTGTGAATGAATGAATGAATTGTTTACTGTACAGTGCTGCAGAATTTGAAGAGGCACGAATGGAGGCCGAAAGAGAGAAACATGCTAAGAGGAAGGTGCGTAAAGCCAACCCCGACCAGGACCGCCTTCCACCTGGAAACCGATGCCCTCACTGTGGGAGAAAATGCAGGTCAAAAATAGGGCTCCATACTTACTTACTTAGGCAATCCCTCATCCGAGGATGATGGTCCTCCAAGGTCAGTGTTCTGTCGGTGGGTTCGTAGGTGACCTGAATATTCTCCCGCAGTGAGGGCATTGGTTTCCAGGTGGAAGGCGGTCCTGGTTAGAGTTGGCTTGAAGCGCCTTCCTCTTGGCACATTTCTCTCTTTCACTCTCCATTCATGCCTCTTCAAATTCTACAGCAGTGCTGGTCACAGCTGACCTCCAGCTGGAGTGCTCAAGGGCCAGGGCTTCCCAGTTCTCAGTGTCTATGCCAGAGTTTTTAAGGTTGGCTTTGAGCCCATCTTTAAATCTCTTTTCCTGCCCACCGACATTCCGTTTTCCGAGTTAGGAATAGAGAGGGGGGGGTGGCGGGGGGGGGGGGGGCGGGGCTTCAGCCCCCCCCCCGAAATTCTCATGGTGGTTCGCGAAAAGGCCTTACTGGTGCATTATTTAAACTGTTGTTTATTCATATCATGATCTGATCACCATACTCAATATATCCCATATGCATGGGGGTATTGGGGTAATGATACAAAAGGTTTGCTAGGCTAGACCCTCTTTCACTCAGACTCAGCCCCCCCCCCCGAAACTCAGCCCCCCCAAAACCCCCCCTGAAAAAATCCCCCCCCCCCCCCGAAACGAAATCCTGGCTACGGGCCTGCCTTTTAGGGCTCCACAGTCACCTATGGACCCACCGCCAGATACTACACTTGGAGGACCATCATCCTCGGACTACAAGGGATTGCCTAAGTAAGTAAGTAAGTGAAAAACAATAAATAATAAACTTTGTATTGTCGAAGGCTTTCATGGCCGGAATCACTGGGTTTGTTGTAGGTTTTTCCGGGCTATATGGCCATGTTCTGGAGGCAATTTTTCTCCTGACGTTTCGCCTGCATCTATGGCAAGCATCCTCAGAGATAGTAAGGTCTGTTGGAAGTAGGAAAAATGGGTTTATATATCTGTGGAACGACCAGGGTGAGACAAAGGACTTTTGAAATCCACAAACAATTTCAACAGAAAGGAAGAAACCATGAAAATGAACAAAATCTGGCTACCAGTATTAAAGGACTCAAAAATTACAACAGCAAAACAACAGAGGGGAAACAAACAGGCACATAAAATCACTCTCAACAAAAGATTCCCCCCAGGCACTTCCAAGCCATTGAATGCTAATCAAGGTGATCAGCTGAAACATTCACAGCTAGCCCCAGCAGACAAAAGTCCTTTGTCCCACTCTGGTCATTCCACAGATATATAAACCCATTTTTCCTACTTCCAACAGACCTCACTACCTCTGAGGATGCTTGCCATAGATGCAGGCGAAACGTCAGGAGAAAAATTGCCTCCAGAACATGGCCATATAGCCCGGAAAAACCTACAACAACCCAATAATAAACTTTATTTATACCCCGCCACCATTTCCCTAAAGGGGACTCGGGGCGGCTAACCTGAGGCCAAGCCCAAAGATACAATACAACAAAATAAAATACAGAATGCAGACAAAAAAAATTCAAACAGTAGCAAAATAAAATAAACAAAGCAAATTAACACAATATAAAGGCAAGCAGAATTGGATTATATGAGTCTACACTGCCATATAATCCAGTTCTAAGAACATGGTAATAATAATCTGGATTCAGAAAGTGTATTTTAAAAAAATATTGTTTTATAGTGTACTAGCGGTCCCCTGCCACACGTTGCTGTGGCCCAGTCTGGTGATCTAATGAAAAACTGTTGGTTTCTAATATATGTAATGTCTTTATGTTTGTGGGTAAAAAGTATTTCTTGCTGTTTCTTTGCCAGTGTTGATGTGGAGATTGTCTGGTTTGCCTACTCTGAAACATCCAACATATCATTGTCCTTAGGGGTCCCTTTCAAATCTTTGATACTGCATCTGTCATCTACATATATGTCTGTCTGTGAATGGCTAAATGGCCCTTTGTCAGGAGGGCTTTGATTATGTTTTCTTTCCCTGGTGAAGGGAATTGGACTGGATGGCCTTAAGGCCGCATTTCTCAACCTGGGAAGTCATGCCGTTTCTGTGTGGGAAGTTTGCCCCAATTCTATCTTTGGTTGGGTTCAGAATGCTCTTGGATTGTAGGTGAACTATAAATCCCAGTAAGTACAACTCCCAAATGTCAAGGTCTATTTTCCCCAAACTCCATCTGTGTTCATATTTGGGCATATGGAATATTCGTGCCAAGTTTAGTCCAGATCCATTGTTTGAGTCCACAGTGCTCTCTGGATGTAGGTGAACTACAACTCCCAAACTCAAGGCCAATGCCCACCAAACCCTTTCAATATTTTCTGTTGGTCATGGGAGTCCTGTGTGCCAAGTTTGGTTCAATGCCATCATTGGTGGAGTTCAGAATGCTCTTTGATTGTAGGTGAACTATAAATCCCAGTAACTACAACTCCCAAATGTCAAGGTCTATTTCCCCAAACTCCATCTGTGTTCATATCTGGGCATATGGAATATTTGTGCCAAGTTTGGTCCAGATCCATCATTGTTTGAGTCCACAGTGCTCTCTGGATGTAGGTGAACTACAACTCCCAAACTCAAGGTCAATGCCCACCAAACCCTTCCAGTGTGTTTCTGTTGGTCATGGAAGTCCTGTGTGCCATGTTTGGTTCAATTCCATCATTGGTGGAGTTCAGAATGCTCTTTGATTGTAGGTGAACTATAAATCCCAGCAACTACAACTCCCAAATGTCAAGGTCTATTTCCCTCAAACTCCATCTGTGTTCATATTTGGGCATATGGAATATTCATGCCAAGTTTGGTCCAGATCCATCATTGTTTGAGTCCACAGTGCTCTTTAGATGTGGATGAACTATAATTCCCAAACTCAAGGTCAATGCCCACCAAACCCTTCTAGTATTTTCTGTTGGTCAAAGGAGTTCTGTGTGCCAAGGTTGTCTGCTTGCAAGGAGCACACCTGCCCAGGAGAGAGAAAAATGAGGGGGTGGGCGGGGCCTCATTGAGGAGTGGGCGGGGCTTGTGTGGAGTGGGAGGGGCTTCCCACCTGCACTGATGTGCCTCTTCCTTCTCAGCTCAGAGTTAGTTGGCTTTGCAAGCTTTGCAGACGCTTCTTCACCTTTGGCTCCTTCACTTTCTATGGGGAGGACCCTGTTTGGACGCCCCTTGGGGCTGTCCCCATGGATGCCCTTCCTCCTCATCCAGGTAAGACCCTAATGGGAAGGTTTGGGGGTGCCCAAGGAGCCAGAAAGCACTCTGTGCATGCTCAGAGGCAACTGGAAACTCCCTTGTAGGTCAAAATACGCCATTTGAATGGAAGGGGATCCAACGAGAGCCAATGGGGAAACTGGGGTACAGCTTTTGCTCCCCAAAATAGCAAGCAATGCTTGGAAAAGTTCCTATTTTCCTGGAAAAGTTACTTTTTTTGTTTGGGAGCTGTCCTTCAAATGCTGGTTTAATGTTTGCGCATTGGTATGTTTTCAGTTTATATATACACCAAATAGCAAAAATAGTTACTTTAAAGGCAAGTCAAATCAGTGGGTGTGGGCCTTGTCAAACTATATCTCCCAGGCTTCCATCGCATTGATTCTAAAGTTATGTCAAACTTTATCAGTGTCAACAGTGCAGCCCTTCTCTCTTGACTTTCCCTTTCCTGCCTTCATAGGGTTTCTTATGTGTTTTGGGGACCACCGAGGAAGCCCCGTGCCAGCCAGGCTTCCTTTCAGAGAACTACGTCTTCCACGTCCCGAGGGTGGACTTGGAACGGAACCGGGTCTTGGGCCGAGGTAAGATCGAGAACCCCAACTTTTCCCCCGGGTTCTGGATTTGTCGTCCGTCTTGCGTCACCCTTTTGGGAGTTTCCCTATGTCTTTCCTGAATTGTATTGACCCTGATCACCCATGAAAGTCATGATGATGACGATGGAATTGATGACGATGATGATGACAGCGATGGTTTGCTCACCAGTTTCAAGCCCCCAGTTTCTATGGGTCTCCTCCAGTTCTGCTAGGCTTGGATCCATTATCGTTATTATAATATATTTATATTTATATCCCACTTTTTATCTATTCATTGAGATCAATAATAATTGTATACTTAGTGGCTCAGGCTATTATTATATTTATATCCCACTTTTATCTCTTCATTGAGACCTTATGCTGTTCAGAGTATTATTACTATTATTATATTTATATTTATATCCCACTTTTATCTCTTCATTGAGACCTTATGCAGCTCAGGCTATTATTACTATTATTATTATATTTATATTTATATCCCACTTTTATCTGTCAATTGAAACCATAAGTGGCTTGGGTTATTATTATTATTATTAGTAATAATAATAATAATATATTTATATCCCACTTTTATCTGTCCATTGAGACCATAAGTGGCTCGGGTTATTGTTATTATTATTATTATTATTATTATTATTATTATATTTGTATCCCACTTTTATCTCTTCATTGAGACCTTAAGCAGCTCAGGCTATTATTATTATTATTATATTTATATTAATATCCCACTTTTATCTGTCCATTAAGACGATAAGTGGCTCGGGTTGTTGTTATTATTATTATTATTATTATTATTATTATTATTATATCCCACTTTTATCTCTTCATTGAGACCTTATGCAGCTCATGCTATTATTACTATTATTATTATTACTATTATTATTATTATTATTATTATAGCCCACTTTTATCTCTTCATTGAGACCTTATGCAGCTCGTGCTATTATTACTATTATTATTACTATTATTATTATTATATTTATATCCCACTTTTATCTCTTCATTGAGACCTTATGCAGCTCATGCTATTATTACTATTATTATTATTACTATTATTATTATTATTATAATATTTATATCCCACTTTTATCTGACAATTGAGACCGTAAGTGGCTCGGGTTGTTGTTGTTGTTATTATTATTACTATTACTATTATTATTATATTTATATTTATATCCCACTTTTATCTCTTCATTGAGACCTTATGCAGCTCACGCTATTATTATTACTATTATTATTATTATTATTATTATTATATAGAGTTATATTTATATCCCACTTTTATCTGTCCATTGAGACCACAAATGGTTCGGGCTGTTATTATTATTATTATTATTATTATTATTATTATTATTATATTTATATCCCACTTTTATCTGTCCATTGAGACCATAAGTGGTCGGGTTATTATTATTATTATCATCATATCCCACTTTTATCTGTCCATTGAGATCATAAGTGGCTCAGGCTATTATTATTATATTTATATTTATATCCCACTTTTATCTGCCCATTGAGACCTTAAGTGGCTCAGGCTATTATTATTTTTTATTATTATTATATTTATATTTATATCCCACTTTTGGGGTCCCTGGTGGCGCAGCGGGTTTGCTCCCCTCCCTCCCTTATTTCTTTCCTTCCTTCCAATCTATTGTGGAGCCAGGGCTCACCCTCCACTCTGCTTTGGTTTCAAACTGCATTGGTCCTCCTGTTTGGAAGACATTCCAAGCTATTTGTGGATTTCCTTCCTTCCTTCCTTTTTTCCTTCCTTATTGTGGAGCCAGGGTTCACCCTCCACTCTTCTTTGGTTTCGAACTGCATCAGTTCTCCAGTGTAGATGCACTCAATGTTGATGTGTGTCATGCTATAATTTCCAAAAGAATTGGGAGCCGGGAAAGGGTTAACTTGCAGGTGTTTTTCCGCAATGCAAGGTGGGGCCCTTAAGAAAGAGAGAAAGAAAGAAAGGGCCTGTCTCAGCTTGCAAAGCAGGGCGGGTTTCTGATTTGCTCATTTGAACTTTGCCAGTCCTTCTGTGGCGGTTACCTGCCTGCCGTATTTCCAAGGCTTATCGCATTCTTTGCCGTGCAAGGCCGAGCCTGTTTTGTGTCAATAATATAGCTCCGTGAATCATTTACCTGCTGCCCTTTGCTGCTTCCTGGTTGGGTCTGGGCTCCAAAAGGTGCATCCGCTGCACCAGCGCTTTCCAAACAGTGTATTGGACAAGAAGACACAGCCAAAGCCCTCCCAACAGATGTTCATCCAGCCTCTGTTTCGAAGACTCCAGGGAAGGAGACTTCACTGGACTTGCAGGGAGTCTCTGCATCACTAGAGTTGGAAAGGATCCCCAGAGGGCATCTAGTCCAATCCCCTTCAGCCAGACAGGAAGTCACAAACAAAGCCCTCCCAACAGATGACCATCCAACCTATATTTTGAAGCCTCCAGAGAAGGAGACTCCATTAGACTTGAAGGGAATCTATATTTCACTAGAGTTGGAAGGGATCCCTGGAAGGCATCTAGTCCAACTCCCTCTCAGCCAGGCAGGAAGGCACAATCAAAGCCCTCCTGACCAGATGACCATCCAGCCTCTGTTTTGAAGCTTCCAGGGAAGGAGACTCCACTGGATTCGCAAGGAGTCTATACTTCACTATTATTGGAAGGGACCCCTAGAGGGCATCTAGTCCATCCCCCCTTTCAGCCAGATGGAAAATCACAACAGATGGCCATCCCAACAGATGGCCATCCAGCCGCTGTTCAAAGCCTCCAGGGAAGAAGACTCCACTGGACTTGGAAGGAGTCTATATTTTACCAGAATTGAGACCTGCAGAGGGCATCTAGTCCAACCCCCTTTCAGCCAGATGGGAAGTCACAATAAAAGCCCTCCCAACAGACGGCCATCCAGCCTCTGTTTTGAAGTTTCCAGGGAGGGAGACTCCACTGGACTTGCAAGGAGTCTACATTTCCCTAGAGTTGGAAAGGATCCCCAGAGGACATCTAGTCCAACCCTCTTTCAAGCTGATGAAAAGTCACAATAAAAGCCCTCCCAACAGACGGCCATCCAGCCTCTGTTTTGAAGCTTCCAGGGAGGGAGACTCCACTGTACTTGCAAGGAGTCTATATTTCACTAGAGTTAGAAGGGACCCCCAGAGGGCATCTAGTCCAAGCCCCTTTCAGCCAGGTGGGAAGTCAGAATTAATCCCTACAAAAGTAGGGATACTGCTAGAAAAAGTGACACAAAAATCAACTGTAGGTCATATGAAGCATAGAGGGACCATTTCCAAACTTTGTTTATACAGCCAATATATATTATTTATTATTATATTTATTAGTACTCTATTTGTTGTATTCCTCACCCCTTGACGGAATATTTCCTGTTGATTTTTGCATTGCAAAACCAGCGTGAAAAGAGCAACGCAATGGAGCCACTTCCCATTTTGGGACTGAGTCAGTCCGCTCCTGGCATTATTGATGATGCCTTCAGGATAGTGGTCATTTCCGGCAGCAATATTTCTTATTTGGGTGACTTGATTTGGTTCAGAGAGTGCATTCGCCTTGTGCAATTGGTACCATTTGACCCCACTTCATCTGCCCTGCCTGATAAATTCTATGCCACCCTGGGAGTTGTAGTTTTCCAACACCTGTCACCTCCACTACAACTCCCACGATCCCATAGTATTGGGAGTTAGAGTAGGGTCGAAATGCATTAATTCCACAGTGGAGATGTGCCCAGAGAAAGCTATGGGCCTTGAGAAACTACAACTCCCACAGCATTGGGGGTTAGAGTGGAGTTGAACTGCATTAATTCTACAGTGGAGATGCACCCAGATAAAGTTATGGACCTTGAGAAACTACAAACCTCAGGATCCCATAGCATTGGGGGTTATACTACAGTCGAACCACATTGATTCTACAGTGGAGGTGCACCCAAAGAATACTATGGACCTTGAGAAACCACAACTCCCAGGATCCTATAGCATTGAGCCATGGCAGTGAAAGTGGTGGCAAACTGCATTCATTCTATGTGTCAAGGCAGGAATAGAAACAGATGGCGAATGGAATGGAACAGGTGAGCAGAGGAGGTGAAGAGGTGGGTTCAATGGAGTGGAAAGAGCCGAGGAAGGTGAAAATGGCGCTCCTTTTTGCGAAATGGCAGCTTCTGTTCCTTTTTGCCTCTTTTGTCCTCGTCTGCCCTGGAAGCAGAAGGAAAAGGAGGAGGGAGATGTCGCAACTTTTTTGCAAATCTCACCTCAATCCATAGTTATTGCAAGACCAAAACGGCTCACCTGGGCCAACCTTTCCCTGATCTTGCCTTTTGTTCTGCTCCAATGGGTGTGTCTATACTGTAGAATTGATGCAGTTTGGCACCACTTTCACCGCAATGGCTCAATGCTTTGGGAATCCCGGGAGTTGTAGTTTGATATGGCAGAAGAAGTTAAATACTGTGTATTATTATTATTATTATTATTATTATTATTATTATTATTATTATTGCCATAATATGAAAGAGCAACAGTATAAAACAAGTATGGACAAACCCAGGCCCGGGGGGGGGGGGGGATGCGGCCCCTTGGGCTCTTTTCTCCAGCCCTCCTCTCTCCCCTCCTATCCTTCTCCTTCCTTCCTTCCTTTCTTTTCTTCCATCTTTCCTTCCTCCTGCCTTCCTTCCTCTCTTCCTTCCTCCTTCCTTCCTTCCCTCCCACCTTTCTTCATCTCCCTTTCCTTCTTTCTCTCTTTTCCTTCCCTTCCCTTCCTTTCCCTCTTCATCTTCCTCCCTTTTGTCTTTCCTTCCTTTCTTTTCCTCCCTCCTCCTTCCCTCCCTCTTTCTCCTTCCATCCTTCCCTTCCCCCCTTTCTCCTTCTTCTTCCCTTTCTCTCTCTTCCTTCCTTCCTCCTCTCCCTTCTCCCTCTTTCTCCTTCATTCTTCTTTCCTTTCTCCTTCCTTTCCTCTTTTCTTCCTCCTTCCCTTCCTTCATTTCCTTCCACCCTGTCTTTCCTTCCTTCTCTCTTTCCTTCCCTTCCTCATTCTCCTCCTTCCCCTTTCTCTTCCTTCCTCTCTCTTTCTCCTTCCTTCCTTTCCATTAGTTTTTCCTTCTCGCTTTCCTCCCTCTGTCACTTACCTCTTTTTCCCTCCCTCCATTCCCTTCCACCATTTCCTTTCTTCTTTTTCCTTTATCCTTGCTTTCTTACTTCTTTCCACCCTTTCATCTTTCCTTCCTTCCCTCTTTCCTCCCCTTCCCTCTCTCCCTCTTTCTCCTTCCAACTTTTCTTTCCTGCCTTTCATCCTTCCTTCCTTTCTTCTCTCTGTCCTTCCTTCATCCCTTTGTCACTTCCATCCTTCCCTTCCACCATTTCATCCTTCCTCTCTCCCTTTTCTCCTTCTTTCTCTTCCCCCCTCCTTCCCTTGCTCTCTCTTTCTCCTTCCATTCTTCTCTTCCTCCCTTCCTCCTCTCTTCCTTCCTTCATTCCTTCTTTCATTCCTTCTCTCTTTCCTTCCTTTGTTCCTTCCATTCATTCTGCAGTGTAGATGCACACAGCAATGAGTTGTAGTTTTGCCAGGTCTGTCACCACCTCTACCCAAGAGTGCCAAACTGCAACTCCCAGGACCCCATAACATTGAGCCCAGGGCAGTTCAGGTGGGGTCAAAACTGCATTCATTCTGAATGGGTCCTAGGTGTGCAAGTGAAACCCACGGGATTTTTCGGTCATTCATCACTTGGATTTTCCTAAGTCTTTTTGTTTGACTTCTGGTCCGGAATGATGATGACCTCTGACTGTGGAGAGACGCAGACAGCAAAGGAAGGACGCGAAAGTCCCCGATCCTTCCTTGTCCCCGTCCCGAGTTATTCAGACCTATGACAACACCTGTCTGATTCAACCAGAAGTGAAACTCAGGTCCCGCCACTTGGAAAGTCAGAGTGAAACCGCCAGGTGAGCTCATTGTCCAAACATGGGCTTCCTGCAAAGTTAGTATATTGATTTTAATTCTGTTTTTCTACCACCCTTTACCACTTTTTTTTTTAGCTTTCGTATTGTACTTTTTAAAACTTGTCCAAAGTGTGGGAATTACCGCATTGAGTCCCTCCTCCCCCCATGGAGTATAAAGTTAATAATAATAATAATAATAATAATAATAATAATAGTAATAATAATAATAATTTTTAAAAACACGTCAGACACTTGGGAAGTGTCGACGTGTGATCCAATACAACAGCCAGCAGAGTGTCTGCTGTGGACTCATCTTGTTGTATTTCAAATAATAATAATAATAATAATAATAATAATAATAATAGCTATTGTTATGCTTGTTAAAGTAGGGTCAAACTACATTCATTCTGTGCTGTAGATGCACTCTAGAAAGGACAGAACTCTATTCTGCTTTTCTCTCCTACTGACATAACTGTTATGTTGTTTTTGTTCTTGATCTCTTCCAGCTCTAGGATTCTGTCTGTCTGTCTATCCATCCATGTCTTAGGAGGTTGGACTGGATGGCCTTTGGGGTCTTTTCCAACTCTAGGATTCTGTCGGTCCTTCTGTCCATCCATCCATCGATGTCTTAGGGGGTTGGACTGGATGGCCTTTTGGGTCTCATCCAACTCTAGGATTCTGTCTGTCCATCCATGTCTTAGGAGGTTGCACTGGATGGCCTTTGGGGTCTCTTCCAACTCTAGGATTCTGTCAGTCCATCTGTCCATCCATCCATCTATGTCTTAGGGGGTTGGACGGGATGGCCTTTTGGGTCTCATCCAACTCTAGGATTCTGACTGTCCATCCATCCATGCATGTCTTAGGGGGTTGGACTGGATAGCCTTTGGGGTCTCTTCCAATTCTAGGATTCTGTCTATCTATCTATCTATCTATCTATCTATCTATCTATCTATCTATCTATCTATCTATCCACCCATCCACCCATCCATCCATCCATCCATCCATCCATCCATCCATCCATCCATCCATCCATCCCATCCATATCTTAGGAAGTTGGATGCCCTCTGGGGATCTCTTCCAACTCTAGGATTCTATCCATCCATCCATCCATCCATATCTTAGGGGGTTGAACTGAATAGCCTTTTGGGTCTCACCCAACTCTAGATTCTGTCCGTCTGTCCATCCATCCATCCATCCATCCATGTTTTAGGGGGTTGGACTGGATGGCCTTCGGGGTCTCTTCCAACTCTAGGATTTTTTTTCTCTCTCTCTATTGATCATGAGGTTGGACTGGATGCCTTCTGACTCTAGGATTCTATGATATCTATATATCTATCTATCTTATGGGGTTGGACTGAATGCCCTCTGGGGGTCTTTTTCAGCTAGGATTCTATTATATCTACCTACCTACCTACCTACCTACCTATCTGTCTTATGGGGCTGAACTGGATGGCCCTTGGTGTCTTTTCCAATGCTATGTTTCTACGATTATATTTTCTTTGGAGAATATAAATATTCTCTATAAAGACACCATACATGTATTTTCTAAAAAGAGACTCAATTGTAAAAGCATTACAGTATACAACTTGCAGCCCTAACGGCTATAAACATCAAAACAGAATTAAACATATTATACATGAAGGGCACACTTTTAAGGCATGAAAATGAAGGTTGGTCTAGATGACCTCCGTGGACCCTTTTGTGGCTCTGATTGCCTTTTTTGAAGTCCTCTGTTTGAGACTGCAAATAATGAAATATGATGGTATCTTTTTGGGCGCTGTCCTCAACGTGGGAGGAAGGCTCACGTCACCGGGGATCGGGACCCTCCCTAGGGCCATATTTGGCCCTCTTCCGTGCAAACAGGGTCTGGTTTCATTTCTCTGTAAGGCCAGATGCTGCTGCCCTCAATGCCTTGCGTGGGTTTTTTCCAGCTGATAACAAACAGCGAAAGGGACTTCTCTGTCTCTTTTCTCCACTTCTGTTATTTGCACCATAAGCGATCCCCGCAGTCCAGGAGGACTGTATTTCTGACTAAATAAAGACATTGTCCCTGGTGCGGAGACGTCTATCTCCCTTTGCGCAATGTCTGGGGTTGCGAAAGACACAGAGACCTAAATATTCATAGTATATGTCTAGTGAGTCACAGGCGTTTGCTGTTGTGGTTTTTCAAAGTTGTGCAGACAAACATCTCATCTTCCTTGTTATCTCCATTTCCATTTAAAACCAGAAGTTCCTTGTTCTCATAGCTGCAAAGATGTAAGCAATACAAGGGATGTGAAGACATTGTTATTATTATTATTATTATTATTATTATTATTATTATTATTTGAAAAATATGAACAACTTAGTTTTCTGTATTGTCGAAGGCTTTCATGGCCGGGATCACTGGGTTGTTGTAGGTTTTTCCGGGCTATATGGCCATGTTCTGGAGGCAATTTTTCTCCTGACGTTTCGCCTGCATCTATGGCAAGCATCCTCAGAGGTAGTGAGGTCTGAGACCTCACTACCTCTGAGGATGCTTGCCATAGATGCAGGCGAAACGTCAGGAGAAAAATTGCCTCCAGAACATGGCCATATAGCCCGGAAAAACCTACAACAACTTAGTTTTCCATTGTTTCATTGCATTTTCGGTGAACTTTTTAATATTTTCACAAACCCCGGTGACATCTAGACATTTGATAATCCAACAATGTGGCAGTGAGTCAAATGCTTTTTTGTAATCAATCAAGTTGTATTATTATTATTATTATTATTATTATTATTATTATTATTAGAAACACAACAAGTTGAGTCCACAGCAGACAAGATCACTCTGCTGGCTGTTGCATTGGATCACACATCAAACACTTCCCAAGTGTCTAGGACTATGTGATGTATCGGCGAATAATGTGCGCAGATCCCAGTAAGGTAGCTTTCTGCAGCTGACAGATGGTAATCTTGTCAGTGATGATTGTGTTTAAGTGCAGGCCAAGGTCTTTAGGCACTGCACCAAGTGTGCCAGTCACCACTGGGACCACCTTTACTGGCTTGTGCCAGAGTCTTTGCAGTCCGATATTTAAATCTTCATATTGTGTCAGCTTTTCTTGTTGTTTTTCTTCAATCGTGCTGTCACCTGGGATTGCAACATCGACAATCCATACTTTGTTTTTTAACACGATTGTGAGGTCAGGAGTAATGGGCTCCAAAACTCTGTCTGTCTGAATTCGGAAGTCCCAGAGGAGTTTGACGTGTTTATTTTCCGTAACTTTTTCCAGCTTGTGATCCCACCAGTTCTTTGTCGCAGGCAGATGAGATTTGTGGCACAAGTTCCAATGAATCATCTGAGCAACGGTGTTATGCCTCTGCTTGTAGTCTGTCTGCGTGATCTTCTTGCAGCAGCTGAGGATGTGATCTATTGTTTCATCTGCTTCTTCGCTGAGTCTACATTTGGGATCTGTCACTGACTATTATTATTATTATCATTATTATCTGGAAACCGATACCCAAGTGGTATAAGGGTTGTAGACAGGAGACATCATCATCATTATCTGCTTTTGTCTATGGAAACAAAGACATAAATAATACAAGGGATGTGAAATAATAATAATAATCATCATCATCATTATGATGATGATCTGAAAACCAAAACTCAGGTGGTATAAGGGACATAAAGTGAATATATCATCATCATCACTACCTGGCTTTTGTTTATGGAAACCAAGACATAAGCAATACAAGGGATGTTGGGAGAATTTATTATTATTATTATCATCATCATCATCATTTGAAAACTGAGACCCAAGTGGTATAAAGGATGAAGACTGGATTCATCATCATAATTGTCTGACTTTTGTCTATAGAAACCAAGACCTAAGCAATACAAGGGATGTAGACAAACTGTATTATTGTTGTTATTATTATTATTATTATTAGGCTGATTTTTTTTATTTTCTGCTCTTTCTAATGCCAACTTGTCAGATAAATCGATGGCCCAGATTCCGTTTATCCTGTTCTGTATTATTCTCTAATTTTCCCCATTCTTTTAACTATCTCCATCCTTGCACCCCATACCAGAAATACTATAAGGCAAAACCAGAGGTGTGGTTTCCATGGAATTCTTAATTTTTGCAAGGAAATAGAGCAGGAATTGAACCCTGGGACCTCTTGCAGGTTCCAATTGCTTTGGAATGGAAATTGAAAGAAAAGGGGGGAAAGGTTGGGAAATGCTTTCTCGGCCTCCGCAAAGGGTTCTTTCTCCGAAGGGAAAGGGATTTGTCACATCTTGCTGAAGCAGGAACACGTTACGCGCTGCCCCTTCCAGGTAGGCCAACCTGAGCAACCGGTTTGGCCGGGTTTGTTTGGCGCTCCCTTTCCTGACGCCAGGTAGAAAGCTATGTGACACCCAACAGGCTTGGGCCATGCATTCTTCCGCCTGGAGCCCTGGAAAAGTTACATTTTTGGGAACTCCAGCACTCAGGAAAAGGAGTGATACCTGGTTTTCCAGGAGCCACACCTTTTGTGATGGAAATAGGAGAAAAGGAGGCCCAAAAAGGTTGAGAAATGGCCTGCAGGTAGAGTCACCTGAACAAGAAGCGCTTTTGGAAAAAAGGTGTTTTTTTGCCAGGATTAGAGTGCCTTTCCTTTCTTTGCACAAGAGGACCTTTATTGCCCAGAATAGCAGGTGAAAGTTTCAGGTGAGCAAGCCTCACCTGTAATCCTGGACTCTTGGCAGAGAAAGGAAAGAAGAGCATTATTATTATTATTATTATTATTATTATTATTATTATTATTATTAAAGAGAAACAACTGGAAAAGCTGACACAATATGAGGATTTAAAGATCGAACGGCAAAGACTCTGGCACAAGCCAGTCAAAGTGGTCCCAGCGGTGATCGGCACACTGGGTGCAGTGCCTCCAGACCTTGACCTACACTTAAACACAATCGGCGCTGACAAAATTACCATCTGCCAGCTGCAAAAGGCTACCTTACTGGGATCTGCACGCATTATTCGCCGATACATCACACTTGGGAAGTGTTCAACTTGTGATCCAATACAACAGCCATCAGAGTGTCTGCTGTGGACTCATCTTGTTGTGTTTCTAATAGTAATAATAATAATAATAATAATAATAATAATAATAATAATATCACACAGTCCTAGATGCTTGGGAAGTGTTCAACTTGTGATTTTGTGATACAAAATCCAGCATATAGGTCTCGTTTGCTGTGACATCCTGTGGCTTTGTGTCAGTGAATAATAATAATAATAATAATAATAATGTTGAAGGATTTCATAGCTGAAATTATTGGGTTGCTGTGAGTTTTCTGAGCTGTCTGGCCATGTTCCAGAAGCATTCTCTCCTGACGTTTCGCCCACGTCTACGGCATGACCCCTCAGAGGTTGGGAGGTCTGTTGGAAACTAGGCAAGTGAGGTTTACATATCTGTGGAATGATGTCCAGGGTGGGAGAAAGAACTCTTGTCTGTTGGAGGCAAGTGTGAATGTTGCAGTTAATCACCTTGATTAGCATTGGAAAGCCTTTCAGCTTCAAGGTCTGGCCGATTCCTGCCTGGGGGAATCCTTTGTTGGAGGTGATTAGCTGGCCCTGATTGATTCTTGTCTGGAATTCCCCTGTTTTCCGAGTGTTGTTTTTTATTTTAGAGTTTTTAAAATACTGGTATCCAGATTTTGTTCATTTTCATTGTTTCGCTCTTTCTGTTGACATTGTCCATGGCTTCTCTGTGTAGACCAACATGGTGGTTGTCAGAGTGGTCCAGCATTTCTGTGTTCTCCAATAATATGCTGTGTCCAGGTTGGTTCATCAAGTCTATGGCTGACTCCTCTGGTGGAATCAGTCTGCAGTGCCGTTCATGTTCCTTGATTCGTGCCTGGGCAATGCTGCTGCGTTTGGGGGTCCCTATGTAGACTGCATGGGATACGATAGACTCTTGCAGAGGTGAGAAGATCCCTCCTGTCCTTTGAGAATACAGAAATGGTGGACCACTCTGACAACTACCATGTCAGACAACACAAAGGAGCCATTGAAATTCACAAGAAGCATGTGGACAATGTCAACAGAAAGGAGGAAACCATGAAAATGAACAAAATCTGGCTACCAGTATTTAAAAAAATTCTAAAATTAGGATGGTAAATAAAGAACAACACTCAAAAAAAATTCCAGGAAGGAAACAATCAAGGACAGCTACGACCCCTCCCAACAAAGGATTCCCCCAGGCAGGAATCAGCCAGGCATTTAAGCTGAAAGGCTTTGCAATGCTAATCAAGCTGGCCAATTGCAACATTCACACTTGCCTCCAACAGACAAGAGTTCTTTCTCCCACCTTGGACATTATTCCACAGATATGTAAACCCAATTTTCCTAGTTTCCAACAGACCTCACAACCTCTGAGGATGCCTGCCGTAGATGTGGGCAAAACGTCAGGAGAGAATGCTTCTGGAACATAGCCAGGCAGCCTGGAAAACTCACAGCAACCCTTTATTATATTTATTAATGCCTTGCTTTCTCTCTCCCGCAGGAGACTCAAAGCGTCTTAACATAAAAACATCAGCATGCAATTTCACAAATATACAAATATTAAACAGCATTAAACATCAATTAAACATCAATAGTATTAAATATAATTCAGATTAAATCCAGAAAAACATGGAAAACCAGGAAAAAAGCCAAACTAGGATGCATCTACACTGTAGACTCAATGTAGTTTAGTATTGCTTTAACTGCCACGTCTCAATGCTATGCAATCCTGGGAGTTGTAGCTTGGCACTCTTTGGCAGAGCAGGGCCAAGACCTTGGAAAACTACTATTCCCAGGATTCCACAGCATAAAGGTAAAGGTTGTCCCCTGATATTCAGTCATGTCTGACTCTGGGGTGTAGTGCTCCTCTCCATTTCTAAGCTGAAGAGCCGGCGTTGTCCATAGACACCTCCAAGGCTGTGTGGCCAGCATGACTGCATGGAGCATAATAAAGCAATTTTAGGCTGTTGTAGGTTTTTTCGGGCTATATGGCCATGGTCTAGAGGCATTCTCTCCTGACGTTTCGCCTGCATCTATGGCAAGCATCCTCAGAGGTAGTGAGGTCCGAAATAAAGGAATTTTATTTCGAATTCCAGACGGAAGAATCAATCAGGGCCAGCTAACACCTCCAAACAAAGGATTTCCGCCCCAGGCAGGAAGCACCCAGGCTTTGAAGCTTAAATGCTAACCTCTGATGTTGCCTGTCATTGGCGAAACATCAGGAGAAAATGCTTGTGGACCATGGCCATACAGCCCGGAAAACTCACAGCAACCCAGTGATTCAGACCCTGAAAGCCTTGGACAACAATAGTTGTTGCTTTTGCTTCCAGTGTGATGGAGCAATGGCGCCCTCCTGTGGGAAGTGCTTGTCAGTGCACTTAGAAGATTAAAATAAATTAAATGAAAACATATTTGAAAACATGTTTCGACACATACATGAAACAAAAATTAAATTGAAGGGCACTAAATGGTCATTTAGGCCACCCCATGGCTATGAATTACATTTTCCATTCCTACTTTAAGTGAAATAGTCCATCGCCTGCCTTCCAATGCATAATAGTAAAGACATGGAAATGGAAGGGATCCCAAAGGTTATCTATTCCAACCCCTTTGGATTTGCAGGAGATCTACATCTAAAGCATATTCCTGTGACATAGAACTCCAACTTTAGCTTTAATGAAGTAGTCCAAATAATAGAATTTGGAAGGGACCCCCAAAGGTCATCTAGTCCAGCCCTTAGTATTGCAGCTCTTCCCATTGATGTTGTCTCTCCCTTCCCCAGTGACCTTTGAGGACTGCACTGACCGGACGCAGCTCCCATTGTTCTCGGATGACACGCGCTTTAGGCTTCGGCTGGACGGCACCCTGGCGGTCAAGCGCCACTTTAGCCTCCGGGGCCACCAGCACAGCTTCTCTGTTCATGGATGGGACACGGCTGGGAAGAAGCACTCTGCACAAGTGACCCTGAGGCTTCGGCACAGGCATCACCACCAGGAGCAGCAGCCTCGGCAGCACCCGGTACGCATAGGTTTTATTCATTAACTTTGGCTGGCATTCACTGCTGTTGTTGTTGTTGTTGTTGTTGTTAAAAAAACAGGGGTGCTTTGATTATGCTTTTCCTGCATGGCAGAAGGAGGTTGGACTGGAAGGCCCCATGGGGTTTCTGCTATTTATTATTATTATTATTAATATTATTATTAGTATTACAAAGGCTGGGTGGCCATCTGTTGGGGGTGCTTTGATTATGCTTTTCCTGCATGGCAGAAGGAGGTTGGACTGGAAGGCCCCATGGGGTTTCTGCTATCTATCTATCTATCTATCTATCTATCTATTATTATTATTATTACAAAGGCTGGGTGGCCATCTGTCGGGAGTGCTTTGATTATGCTTTTCCTGCATGGCAGAAGGAAGTTGAAGGCCCCATGGGGTTTCTGCTATTTTGTATATTATTATTATTATTATTATTATTATTATTATTATTATTATTATTACTAGCCGTCCCCTGCCATGCATTGCTGTGGCCCAGTCTGTGTATATGTGTTTTGTATGTGTATATATGTGTATATGTGGGTGTATATATTTGTATATATGTGGTTAGGCACATGCGTTGTGATGTATTTTTTATTTTTTGGCTTTTTAAGTTTTTTCCGCTTTGTTTTCCAGTGTTTTTATGAGTGATGTTCACTTGTTGGCCTGAGAGGTGTATTGTGTCCAAATTTGGTGTCAATTCGTCCAGTGGTTTTTGAGTTACGTTAATCCCACAAATGAACATTACATTTTTATGTATATTAATAATAATAATAATAATAATTATTATTATTATTATTACTATTACAAAGGCTGGGTGGCCATCTGTCAGGGGTCCTTCGATATGCTTCTCTTGCAAGGCAGAAGGGGGTTGGACTAGATGGCCCCTAGAGATTGCTCCTATTATTATTATTATTATTATTATTATTATTATTACAAAGGCTGTGTGGCCATTTGTTGAGAGTGCTTTGATTGTGCCCATCCTGCATAGCAGAAAGGGGTTAGACTATATGGTCCCTGGGGTTGCTTCTATTATTATTATTATTATTATTATTATTATTATTATTATTATTACAAAGGCTGGGTGGCCATCTGTTTGGGCTCCTTTGATTGTGTTTTTCTTGATTGCCAGAAGAGAGTTGGACAAGATGGCCCCAGGGTTTTCTGTTGTTGTTGTTGTTGTTATTGCAAAGGCTGGGTGGCCATCTGTTGGGGGTGCTTTGATTGTGCTTTTCCTACATTGCAGAAGGGGGTTGGACTGGATGGCCCCTTGGGTTTGTACTTATTATTATTATTATTATTATTATTTGAAACACAAGATTAGTACACAGCAAATAAAATCAATATGCTGGCTGTATATTATTATTATTATTATTATTATTATTATTATTATTGCAAAGGCTTTGTGGCCATCTGTTGGGAGTGCTTTGATTGTGCTTTTCTTACATTGCAGAAGGGGGTTGGACTGGATGGCCCCTTGGGTTTGTACTTATTATTATTATTATTATTATTATTATTATTATTATTATTTTAAACACAAGATTAGTACACAGCAAATAAAATCAATATGCTGGTTGTTTATTATTATTATTATTATTATTATTATTGCAAAGGCTAGGTGGCCATCTGTTGGGGTTGATTTGATTGTGTTTTTTCTGTATGTCAGAAGGTAATTGTGGGAGTTGAAGTCTAAAACACCTGAGGGGAGGGCCATGCCTGATCTGCAATGTAAATGTAATGCAATTTGAACTGCTGTGGCTCAATGCAATATAATAAAGGCAATTGTAGTTTGGTGAGGCACTAGCCCTCTTTGGCCGAGAAGGCTGTCAGCCTTGCAAAACTACAACTCTCAGGATTATAGCATTGAAAGTAGTCCAGATGCCATTTGAGACACGAGCAAAGGAAACTCTGAAACGTTGTTGTTGTTGTTGTTTGTCCTGGCAGGAGCCCTACTCGCTTGGCCATGGGGAGGTCCTGACATTCCCGCAATCGGGCCCCGGCCTCAGGCGGCAGAAGAGAGACTGGGTCATCCCCCCCATCTATTGCTCCGAAAACGAGAAGGGACAGTTCCCAAAGCCGCTGGTGCAGGTAAGGCCCTCCTGGGCATCTCTCCAAGGCAAGTCTATTGTGAGCATAAAGAGTTGGCTGTCTCAGGCTGGTGACTGGCCACTTGCCCTCTGGCCACTCTCATATGGAGGCATAGGGACCAGTGGAGTCCTTGAGCCACTTCGGGGTCTCCACGCCCTCCAATTTGACCCACTTCTTCCTCCAGATCAAATCCAACAAGGACAAGGACACGAAGGTCTTCTACAGCATCACCGGCCAAGGGGCCGACAGCCCCCCCGTGGGGGTCTTCTCCATCATTCGGGACGACGGCTGGCTGATGGTCAACCACCCGCTGGACAGAGAGCATATCGACAAATATGTGGTGAGACCCCTCCCCACTTCCCTAAGATTCCCTCCACTCCTCTCCCTGGCCTGAGGATCATTTAGAAGCCAATGTCAACAACAGGAGGTTTTGGGTTGGATGGAAATACTTTGCAAGTCAGTGCAAAGGTTAAACTACGGAACTCACCTCCACAGTATGTATATGGTGATAGTGGCCCAATTGCAAAGAAGGGTTTGGTAAGTTTGTTACCCAGGTGCACCAGTGATAATCAGAATGGCTTTTCTTCGTTGCAGCTTTTATCGCATGCCGTGTCGGCGAACGGTCAGTCAGTGGAGGACCCCATGGAGATCATCATCAAGGTGGGCGACCAGAATGACAACCGGCCTGAGTTCACTGAGCCCGTCTTCCAAGGGTCCGTGCCGGAAGGGGCCACGCCAGGTATGGATGGGGGATGAATGCAAACATGGCATGCCTTGTTTCCAATGGCCTTTGAGCCACTGCAGACGGACCCACAAAAAACCTACCATACTCACCTGCCTTTCTTCCCTACCTGCCCAGGTACGGCCGTGATGACCGTGACGGCCACCGACAAGGATGACAGCGTGGACACCTACAACGGGGTCATCACTTACGCCATCATTGACCAGAACCCAAAGGAGCCCTACAGCCAAATGTTCACCATCAACAACCAGACCGGCCTCATCAGCGTCATCACCACCGGGCTGGACAGAGAGGTGAGCCGTTCGCACTATTTGCACCCGGAACTTATGTCAGGCTCTGCACTCGCGCCGAGTTCTATGTGCCTGTGGACTTGTGATGACTTCATTAATATAACAGGGTTTTCTTAAACAAGGAATCTTCTGAGGTATTTTGACCAGTTCCTTCCTCTAAAATAGAGCTCAGGGCATTCATTGGCGGTCTCCCATCCAAAAATTGACCACAGATGGCCCTACTTAGCCTCCGATCAGATGGCAAAAATAGTAGAACAGCCTGCCCTCGGGGAGCATGCTCGCTCCATCAGTGTTTAACATTTACACAAATAATCAGCCTCTGCCAGAAGGGACAGAGAGGTTCATCTATGCTGTAGATTGTGCCATCACCACACAATCAGTTGGAAGTTCGAAGCCCCGGGTTGGTGTGAGCTGCCAACTGTCAGCCTAGCTCATTCGAAAAAGCTTTAGCTTTGATTGGAGAAATTAGGTACTACTAAAAAGCAGGGGAGGTGTTTTACGACACCATAAAGAAAGAAGATCAGAAAATGCTAGGTGACCAAAATCATAGAATCATAGAATCAAAGAGTTGGAAGAGACCTCATGGGCCATCCAGTCTAACCCCCTGCCAAGAAGCAGGAATATTGCATTCAAATCACCCCTGACAGATGGCCATCCAGCCTCTGTTTAAAAGCTTCCAAAGAAGGAGCCTCCACCACACTCCGGGGCAGAGAGTTCCACTGCTGAACGGCTCTCACAAAAGGAAGGAGGAAATCCTGACGGCTCTTCGTCATAGAGGAAAGAGCAACAGCACCCACTGGACTCGAGCCCAACCTTCCGTGGCACCTCCTTCTGTTCTGTCTGTCTTTGTATTGTCTATACAAAGCGGCATTGAATGTTTGCTGTGTATGTGTACTGTGAATTTCCCCATAAGCCAAACTCCAAAATGCAATAATCGTATTTGGATAACACATTTCTCTTCCTAAACAAATGTTTGCAAACTTTTGACATCTTTCATGATGTTGCAAAAATAAGCCAAAGGAATGGGAAGAAGAGTGTATGTTTTAGGAACTTGATCTTTAGTTCCATATGAATTGGGCCGAACCCAAAAGGCACAAAGTTTGCACATTTTAGACCTGTACAGGATTCTTCATCAGAAAAGATGCTGCAAAATGCAGGAAAAAAAGGTACCGAGGGAAGACTGGATCTTCCAAGTCTTGCATTTTGCATTCTACGTGAGATGTCAGAAGAGCAAGAAAAGCAATAAGTCAATGAAGCTCATAAATAAATGTGTTTTCCTTTTGTTTGCTTTCAGAAATTCCCTCAATACAAGCTGACCATCCAAGCCACGGACATGTTGGGCCAAGGCTATAGCACAACGGGGACGGCCATCATCACCGTCACTGACAAGAATGACAACCAGCCCATATTTGACCCCACAACGGTAACCCTACAACTCTCCATTCACCCTTGGAATCATCCTTCCTTCTCTCTTTCTTTCCTTCTCTCCCACTTTCTCTCCTTCTTTCCTTCCTTCCTTCGCTCCCTCTTTCCTTCCTTTCCTTTCCTTTCTTTCTTTCTTTCTTTCTTTCTTTCTTTCTTTCTTTCTTTCTTTCTTTCTCTCCTTTCTTCTCTATGTCTTTCTTTCCTTCGCCCTTTTCTTTTCCTTCCACTTCCTCTCCTTTCTTCCTTTTCTACTTCTTTCTTTCCTTCCCCTTTTCTTTCCCTTCCACTTTCTATCCTTTTTTCCTTCTCTATCTCTTTCCTTCCTTCCTTCACTCTTTGCTTTCATCCTTCCTTCTCTTTCTTTCCTTCTCTCCAGCTTCTCTCTCCTTCCTTCGCTCCTGCTTTCTTTCCTTCCTCCTTTTCTTTCCCTTCCACTTCCTCTTCTTTCCTCCATCTCTATCTCTTTTCTTCCTTCCTTCACTCTTTGCTTTCATCCTTCCTTCTCTCTTTCTTTCCTTCTCTCCCGCTTTCTCTCCTTCTTTCCCTCCTTCCTTCGCTCCCTCTTTCCTTCCTTTCCTTTTTTTCTTTGTCTCCTTCCTTCTCTACCTTTCTTTCCTTCCTCCTTTTCTTTCCCTTCCACTTTCTCTCCTTTCTTCCTTCTCTCTTTCCTTCCTTCCTTCTCTTTGCTTTCATCCTTCCTTCTCTCTTTCTTTCCTTTTCTCCTTCTTTCTCTCCTTCCTTCGCTCCCTCTTTCCTTCCTTTCCTTTTTTCTTTCTTTCTCTCATTCCTTCCTTCTCTACCTCTTTCTTTCTTTCCTTCCCCCTTTTCTTTTCCTTCCACTTTCTCTTTCTTCTTTCTCTACCTCTTTCCTTCCTTCCTTTGCTCTTTGCTTCCATGCTTCATTCTCTCTTTCCTTCTTTCTTTCCCTCCCTCTTTCTCTTTCTTTCTTTCTTTCTTTCTTTCTTTCTCTCCTTCCTTCCTTCCTTCCTTCCCTCCCTCCCTCCCTCTTCCTTCCCTTTTTTCCTGTATCGTCATTTAGCTTTTTTTGGGTTTTTAAGTCCTTTTCCACTGAGTGATGGTCACTTGTTGGTCTGTTAGGTGTCTTGTGTCCAAATTTGGTGTCAATTCACCCAGTGGTTTTTGAGTTATATTAATCCCACAAACGAACATTACATTTTTATTTATATAGATGCATGGGATCAGAACTGTTGGGATTTTGGAATATTTGCATATCCTGAGATATCCCGGAGATCAGATAATATTTTTGGATTATTTGCATATATATACACACAAAGAGATATCTTTGTGATCTGACACAATTTTATGCAGTTTTATACAATTTATGCACACGACCTGGAGGCCATTTTTAGGCTCAATATTTTAAAATCAGATTTTGCATGAACGCAAGACCATGCCCATTGGACCATCCTAAAGCAGAGGGGACACTCTCTCAGCCACAAAGTGTTTTGAGAATTCCAGATAAGGATTGCTCAGCCTTGTACAGTATGGAAGGAAGTATTGATTCTTGTTGACCCATATATCCTTTTGTCCACTTTGCAGTACGTGGCCAGTGTGCCGGAAAACGTGGCTGGCTACTCTGTGGCTCAGCTGACAGTCAAAGACGCGGACCAAGAAAACACTCCAGCCTGGAAAACCAAGTACACCATCGTTGCAGGCAACACGGCAGAAAACTTTGCCATTTCCACGGCTCAAGATGGAAATGCCGGTCTCTTGACCACTGTCAAGGTGAGCTAAAGTTTTTCCTTGCCCCCTCCCCAGTTTTGCTTTGAGGCAGAAGACAGAGGAATTCCAGACAGAAAACAATCAGAGCCAGCAAACACCTCCCAACAAAAGATCCCCCAAGGCAGGAAGCAGCCAGTTTTGAAGCTACAAGGTCATTCGGTGCTAATCAAGGTGGCCAATGGCAACATTCACACTTTCCCCAAGCAGACAAGAGTTCTTTCTCACACCCTGGACCTTCAACAGATATATCAACCCCACTTGCCTAGTTTCCAATAGACCTCACAACCTTTGAGGATGTCTGCCATAGATGTGGGTGAAATGTCAGGAGAGAATGCTTCTGGAACATAGCCATACAGCCTGGAAAACTCACAGCAACCCAAAAACATTACAACTTGAAATATACAAATTTACAATAATAAAACAGTATATCATTGTATATTATTATATATTATAATGTATTATTATTAGCATTGTATTGTATTACATTATAATATTATTATCAATATTATATGTATATACAATGTAGTATATTCTTAGCATTAGTATTATTTATTACTATATTGTATTATACTATTGTACTACAGTGTTATTAATAATATTACATAAAATATATAATATACAATTATTATATTTATTTATTTATTTATTTATATCCCGCTTTATCTCTCCATATGGAGACTTAGCATGGCTCACAATTAAAAACTTTACAACTCAAAATATACAAATATACAATAATAAAGGAGTATATTTGTTATGTAATGTCAATAGTAATTCCATTTACTATATTAGTATTACTATATTACAATAACGGTGTATTAACGGTGCTCCATGCAGTCATGCCGGCCACATGACCTTGGAGGTGTCTACGGACAACGCTGGCTCTTCGGCTTAGAAATGGAGATGAGCACCACACCCCAGAGTCAGACATGACTGGACTTAATGTCAGGGGACTACCCTTACCTTTTATATTACAATATTATTATACATTATATTGTATTTTTAGTATTATGTTATAATATCATTATCAATATTATATGTATATACAATATGTATTATTAGCATTAGTATTATATATTACTGTATTGTAATATACCACTACCTTGCAGTATTATTAGTAATATTACATGTAATATACAATATACAATTATTATATTATTATATTGTACTATATTATTATACTGCAATATATATACACTACCAGTATATTATACTATTAGTATTACATAATATATTGTACCATATCATAAGTTGTAGTAGTTTCTATAATATATAATATTACAACAAAATATATTAGTATTATTACATTACAATGTTATTATTCCTATATATTATTATATTGTATATATGGAGGTGCTCCCAAGTGATGTTGCAGGAGATATGATGGATGTGAGTCTTCCTATTTGTTGAGCTGCCCCCCTCTTCACTCTGTGGCCCCAGAGCGGCAGTTATTGCATTATTGTATGTCTATTAAATTCATTTTTTCAATAGGGTGTGACCTTAGAGTGGATTTCAGGGTCTCTTCCTGTCCAAAATGGGTCAACACATGGCCAGATTGGTGTCCCATTCCCATCCCCAAGGGGTCATTTAAGGTCAAGGGCTCAAAACATCTCATCTGAGCTCAACAAATAGGGGTCACTTTAGCTATCTCTAGTCCCAAAGATTCCCTGGATCAGGACAGGACACTTGGACATTGCGGACCAGAGCCATTGTTGACCTTTCCCACCTCCATCCTTTCCAGGGCTTGGACTTTGAGTTGCAGCAGCAGTACGTCCTGACAGTGACAGTGGTCAATGTGGAGCCCTTCTCTGTGACCCTCGATACCTCCACGGCCACCGTCACGGTCAACGTGCAGGACGTCAACGAGGCCCCCGCCTTCTCTCCCCCCGTGATGGCCGTGACGCAGCAGGAAGACCTTCCCGTGGGGCATGTTGTAGCCACCGTCTCAGCCAAGGACCCCGACACCTTCCTGCAGCAGACCCTCAGGTAAAGGGCATCTGTTTCGCCCTCCATTCGTGCCTCCTCAAATTCTGCAGCACTGCTGGTCACAGCTGACCTCAGGCGGATTACAGTGTACACATATATGGCAAACATTCAATGCCAATTTGACATACAACATATACAGACATGTTGTTGTTGTTCATTCGTTCAGTCGTCTCCGACCCTTCGTGACCTCATGGACCAGTCCACGCCAGAGCTCCCTGTCGGCCGTCACCACCCCCAGCTCCTTCAAGCTCCTTATACAGACATACACAGAGGCTATTTAACTTTTTCTGGCCACCAAGGGAGCTGTCGCTTTCATCGTCCATCTGCGACACTGATGAAGTACTTCCGCATTCCCCGCATGCTTCCGCTGGAGTGGTCTGCCGGAGTCTTTTTTTATGGCCTCATAAATTAGTTAATTTAGCCTCCCCACACTTTAAGGTGGTACCTAATTTTCCTACTTGACAGATGCAACTGTCTTTCGGGTTGCAAAGGTCGACAACAGGCTACACAATTGGTTGGAAACCCACTCCAACCCGGGCTGGCTTCGAACTTATGACCTTTTGGTCAGAATGATCTTAATGCAGCTGACACTCAGCCAGCTGCACCACAAATAATGGTTTTTTATATCCAGCTTTTTCTCTCCATGAGGAGACCCGAAATAGCTAACATTAAAAGCAATACAATGCAATTTAAATTATTATTATTATTATTATTATTATTATTATTATGATTATTATGTTTAGTTATATCTTGCTTTTTCTCCCCATAAGGAGACTAAAAATGGCTAACATTAAATGAATTACAATGCAATTTACAATATTTATTATTATTATTATTATTACATTTATTTATATCCCACTTTTTCTCTCTACATGGAGACTCAAAGTGGCTAACATTAAATGGATTACAATACAATTTACAATATTTATTATTATTATTACATTTAGTTATATCCCGCTTTTTCTCTCTACATGGAGACTCAAGGCGGCCAACATTAACAAACATTCAATGCCATTTTTAGATATACAGACAGACAGAGATATTTTGGGCATTTCCACTTCAGCGCCTGGAGGTTATGCTCGATTCTGGCCACAGGGGGTGCTGTTGCTTCATCCACTATAACACCAAGTCATTTTGATCGTATTTCCTCCTTCCTCTTTGACCATTTTATGGTGTCATAAAATACCTCCCCGCTTTAAGCAGTCCCTAATTTCTCTACTCACAGCCCAGCTTAGATGGACAGTAAGCTAGGCTTAACAGTCAGGTGTTCAATCCGACTCAGGCTTCAAACTTGCCACCTCCTGGACAGCAGTGATCTATTGCTGCTGGTGATTAACCAGCAGTGTTACAGCCCGGCCCTGTAGGCTTTGTAGGCCTGCGCTTTCCCTTATTATAGGTCCTGGGATTCCCCAAAACCTTGGCCTGGGATTCCCCAAATCCTGGGAGTTGCAATCTGGCAGAAGCTTTAGAAAGGTTGCAAATATCCTCACTTGTCTCCCTTTTGGTTTCTCTTGCAGGTATTCCATTGGGAGCGACCCAGCTGGCTGGTTGAGAATCAATGCCGAGAATGGCATCATCGAGTCCCGGTCGGAGTTGGACAGGGAGTCCCCCTTTGTGCAGAACAGCACCTACGTGGCCCTGATCCTGGCCAGTGACAGCGGTGAGGGGGCCTTTGAGGGCTGTGTTTCAGTAATTTGGTGGTGAATTAATTAATACCCTACTTTTTCTCCTGGTATGGGGCCCACGAAGACCCAGAGCAAAATAAAATACAGCTAGGGAAATACAGCTAAAAACCTAGGGTGTATCAACACTGTGGAATTAATGCAGTTCATCACCACTTTGACTGCCATTGGATAGCCTGGAATTTGTAGTTTGGTGAGGCATCAGTCATCTTGGGTGGAGAGAGCTTTTGTTTTCATGATGGAAGTTATGTGTTGTTCAATGTGAAGAAAACTGTCGTACACCAGAGTAGGGACACCTCTGACCTTAAACACTAAACTGCTTGGTAAAATCAGCAAGCAGTTTATTGTAGAATATAAGTAGGCAAAAATAAGTAAAAAATAGCAAAACAGTTAAGGACCAAAAAAGTCCATAAACTTCAAAGGGAAACAAGAGTACACGGAAATCCATGAAACAAGTCACTTGAAACCATGAAACAAAACAGCAGGAAAATCCCATAGGCAAAACTTAAATTTGGCAAAAACTTGGTGCATGAAACTCAGAGCACTTGAAAGCAAGACCATGATAAAATAGCAACATTGTCTTTACTGAGGCAGCCGTCTCCCGTGAATCATTACAAACCTTTTCCAGATCCCAAAACTGAAAGGAAAGCATTCTTCTTGACCTTCCCACCAGATAATGGTTTGTTATATCTCTTTTTCTGTAGCCGAACTGATGGCCTCAGTCTCTGAAAGCTTTGTTTCTGTTTACTAAAATTTCGCTTTCCCTATCCTCTCCTTCATTAACTCCTGCACCTGGCAAATCAATCTCAGCATCATTTTCAGACCATTGCTCTGAGAAAAGTGGCCTCTCTCAGGAATGTGGCCTTGTGAATCTTCGTGAGACAGCTCAGGCCTCTCTTCTGATCTTAGCTCAGGCCCAAGCAACCCCTCATCCTCAATGCCGACAGATCCCGGGCCCAGCAACCAGAACATCATCCCCATTCCCATCAAGAACATTCCCATCATGAACACCAACATGAACATTACACACAATCACAACAAAAACACACAACTGGAGCTTTTTTTTAGTGTACTGTGTTTAAAGGACAGTTTTAGCAAGATTTCCTTGCAAAGTTCATTGCTTTGAATCCAACCCATGGGAGAAAAGCAGGATAAAAATAAATATAATAATAACAACATCAACAACAACAACAATAATAAAGACTGAATACTGTACCTTGTAAGCCTACAACTTCCATGAGCTATGACAGGTAAACTCACTGGTGTCAAACTGTATTAATTCTACTGTGTATATACATTTCTGGTTGCAAACTCTGCTTAGAACAAAATCTGAACAAAATCTGGCTACCAGTATTAAAAAATTCTAAAATTGCAACAGCAAAAACAGCAGAGAGAAAAACAGGCAGGGACATCTAATCACCTTTCAAGAAGAGTTTGCTCCAGGCACAGTCAGCCCATTGTATGCTAATCAAGGTGGTCAGTTGAAAGATTCACACCTAGCCCAACTTACAAAAGCCCTTTGTCTCACCCTGGTCATTCCACAGATATATAAACCCCTTTTTTCCCAGTTCTAGCAGACCTCACCTCTGAGGATGCTTACCATAGATGCAGGCGAAATGTCAGGAGAAATGCCTCTAGAACATGGCCATATAGCCTGAAAAAACCCACAAGAACTGAGTCTGCTTAGAAAGCTAGGATTGAGTTCTGCTTGCCTTGAAGTTACTCCAAAAAGTTCCTGTCCGGGCTACCATTCTCTAGGAGGCCAGAAACAGCCTGCCTTTCACCAACCTCAAAAGGATTCTTGCATGACATGGTGGGATGGATGACCTCTAGGGTTCCCCCCAGCTCTTTTGTCTTTGAGACATATGAATCATTTAGGATCTTAAGATCATCTGAGGAGGCCCTGCTCTCTTTACCGCCTTCGTCACAAGTACGTTTGGCGGAGACGAGAGACAGAGCCTTCTCGGTGGTGGCCCCTTGGCCCTATAGTTATTAGATCGGCCACCTCCCTTTTAACATTCCGAAAAAAGTGGCTTTTTGAACAAGCGTTTCCAAATGCAGAATAACTGACATAGGAAAATGGAACAACGACAATAAGACCGGACAACGTTTTTAACCAAGAGACACTATGAATTTATATTTTATTGATTTGTTTAGTTTTTATTATATGTTATGTGTTTTTTAATTATATTTATGATATTGTAAGCATTGAATTTTACTCTGTTAACTGCCTTGGCTACGGGCTGAGAAAGGCGGTATACAAATAATTAAATAAATAAATATGGGTAGAGTGGGCAGGTTGACCTCAAGCGTGATGCCTGCATCCATTTCCCTTCAGGTTCTCCTCCGGCCACCGGCACTGGGACTCTCCTGCTCTACCTCCAGGACATCAATGATAACGGCCCCGAGCCGGATCCGCGCGCCATCGCCGTCTGCAACCAGAGCCCGGAACCCCAGGTGCTGGGCATCGTGGACAAGGACCTACCGCCCAACACCGGACCCTTCTCGGCCGTGCTGGAGCTGGGCTCCAGTGCCAACTGGACTGCCCAGGTCAACAACGGTAAGGGGCCTGTGGCTGTTAGGAATTGTGGGAGTTGAAGTCCAAAACATCTGGAGGGAGGGCCAAACTCGTCCCATGCCTGGTATAGATGCACTCTGCTAACTCTGTCTCCTCTTCCTCCACGAGAAGACCGCCTGACCCTTCAACTGACCAAGGTGCTGGACCCTGATGACTACAACGTGGCCGTGAAGCTGACCGATGGCCAGGGCCTCTCCCACCTGACGATAGTCAAGGCCCAGGTGTGCGATTGCGAGGGGGCCGCCCAGAACTGCGGGTCGAGGAGAGCCGCATATGCTGGAATGGGCGTTCCTGCCATTCTGGGCATTCTAGGCGCCAT
>NW_026847993.1:29100934-29211441 GCF_025583915.1 Anolis sagrei ordinatus
CTCCTGACGTTTCGCCTGCATCTATGGCAAGCATCCTCAGAGGTGAGGTTATATTATAAATATTGTATCTATATACATTATATTATATTATATTATTAGTAAAGCACAGGAGACAAGATGGAACTGTCTTCTGCCCCTTCTCTCTTCACTCTGGCCAGATCAACAGTTGGTGCCAGGGGTGGGGGGGGGGGGGGAAGCCTCCATGCAGGCAGCCTCCATGTAACAAAAAAAATAGGTTATGTAGGTTTGTTTTTAAGTTGAATATGTTTGTAAGTTGGGGACAGGGACATTTTTTCAATGTAACTCTCTCTCTATACACACACACATACACACACATGGATATACGTATATACATACATTTGTACACTGAAACACAGACACACATATGCACACACACACACTAGCACATGCATACTTGGGCCCATCAGGTCTTTTGGACTTTAGCTACCACAATTCCTAACAGCCTAACGGCTCTTAGGAATTGTGAGATTTGCAGCCAAAACACCTGGAGTTAACCCATGCCTGCTCTATAGCCAATGTACAGTGAGGACCTATTGATTTCTAGAGAAGCATTAGCCCTAGGAATCCCAAGCTCTTCCACCACGACTCTTATGGCCATTGCAAAGGTTTCTGACCACGTACTCCTCCTTGCCCTCCAGTCCTGCTCCTGCTGCTCCTGCTCTTTGTGAGGAGGAGGAAGGTGGTGAAGGAGCCGCTGCTTCCTCCGGAGGATGACACCCGGGACAATGTCTACTATTACGATGAAGAGGGCGGTGGAGAGGAGGACCAGGTGAGCCTCTCAATATGAATTATTCACTGCAGGTGAATGGGACTACAACGCCCATCACCTGAATCTCCGGCTCCTGTTTTCTGACTCTTTTCTCTCCCAGGACTATGACCTGAGCCAGTTGCATCGAGGGCTGGACGCCCGTCCCGAGGTTACCCGCAATGATGTGGCCCCCACCCTCATGCCGGCCCCACAGTACCGCCCCCGCCCCGCCAACCCCGACGAGATCGGCAACTTCATTGACGAGGTGAGCAGGATTCAGGGAAAATGGAGGGCTGAGTTGGACTTAAATCTGAAGCTAGCCATTCCAGATCAGGGATGCTCAACCTGGCTTGAATGGTGTGTCCATACAGCAGAATCAAGGCACTTTGGCACTCCTTGAACTGCCAGAGCTCAATGCCAGGCAATCCCCGGGGTTGTGGTGCTAAACCACATTGAACCACAGCAATTCAACCAGTGGTAAACCATTAATTCCACAGTGTAGGTGCACCCTAGGTTATTATCTTCCTCCTGAAGGAGTTCTTCTTCCACTTGAAGGCCTTTTAGGATACCTGAAGGCCTGTTTTCATTAGAAGACCCTCAGATCCCTTAAGACAGTCTTCCACTTGAAGGTCCTTCAGGTACCTGAAGGCCTTCTATTCCCCCTTGAAGGCCTTTTAGATACTTGAAGGTCTTCCACCTGATGGTCTTCTGCTTGACCTTCAGATCCCTGAAGATCATCTTCCACCTGAAAGTCCTCCTTGAAAGCTGTTCAGATGCCTGGTCTTCTTCCATCTGAAGGTCCTCCTCCTCCTCCAGAACCCTTCAGATCCCTAAATGTTTTTCTTCTGTCTCCTTTTTCATCTCCTAATCCTCCTTGAAGGACCACCAGATCCCTGAAAGTCTTCTTCCATTTGAAGGTCTTTTCACCTTTTTCTCTTCCTCCTCCTCCTTGAAGAGCCATGAGATACCTAAAGGTCTTCTTCCATCTGAAAGTCCCTCTTCCTTTTCCAGTACAGTGCCCTTCAGATCCCTGAAGGTCTTTTTTCTTCTCCTTTTTCTCCTCCTCCTCCTCCTTGAAGGTCCTTCAGATCCCTGAATGTGATCATTTTCCCTGTGAAGGCCTATCAAGATTTCTGAAGTTGGTCTTCTTCCCCTTGAAGGCCTATCACAATCCCTGAAGGTGCTCTTTTTCCTCCTGAAGGCCTATCAAGATCCCTGAACGTGGTTTTCTCCCCCCGCCCCCGAAGGCCTATCAAGATCCCTGAACGTGGTCTTATTCCACTTGAAGAAGGTCGTCTTCATCCACTTGAAAGCTCCTTAGATCCCTGAAGGTGGTCTTCTTTCTCCTGAAGGACCTTTAGATCCCTGAAGGTGGTTTTCCACTTGAAGAAGATCATTGCTTTCTTCCACTTGAAGGCCTATCAAGATCCCTGAAAGTGATCTTCTTCAACTTGAAGAAGGTTGTCTTCTTCCACTTGAAAACCCTTTAGATCCCTGAAGGTGCTCTTCTTCCCCCTGAAGGCCCTTTAGATCCCTGAAGGTGGTCTTCCACTTGAAGAAGATCATTGCCTTCTTCCACTTGAAGGCCTATAAAGATAACTGAAGGTGGTCTTCCCATTGAAAGCCTGAAGGTGGTCTTCTACTTCTATCCAAAATCTGATTAACCCAACCTCTTTTGTTCCCTTCTTCGCTGCAGAACCTGAAGGCAGCTGACACGGACCCCACGGCACCCCCCTACGACTCCTTGCTGGTCTTTGACTATGAGGGCAATGGGTCAGAAGCCGCTTCCCTCAGCTCCCTCAACTCCTCCAACGGAGACCGGGACCAGGACTACGACTACCTCAACGACTGGGGCAACCGGTTCCGGAAGCTGGCCGACATGTACGGCGGAGGCGAGGAGGAGGAAGACAACTAGGACCACCCTTTCTTTCCCAGAAGCTACACAGCTCTGGTCATAAATGGACAGAAAGCAACACACCAAAGATGCCTTTTCCCAAACGCTGGCCCTCTTGGATTCCAATCAATGAATGACTGTAAATAATTGTCTCCATTTTCATATACTTCATTGTTATTAAATAAAATGCTGCTGAAATGCATGCAATTAAAATGAATAAATAAATAAATAAATAAGACAGACAATAGAGTAAAACAAATTAATAATTACTAAAAAAACAACCCCTAATTCTCCTTCCTATACACACACACACATGTTTAAAAATACAACTGACTGTTGAAGCTTTTCACTTAAAATAAATAATTGCAAACTGGACAATCTTTGCATTTCACAAAGACATCCAAGCATTGTTTGGGCCTCTGTTCAAGGAAATTGGATTTAATGTGTTGTCGAAGGCTTTCATGGCCGGAATCACTGGGTTGTTGTTAGTTTTCCGGGCCGTATAGCCATGTTCCAGAAGCATTCTCTCCTGACGTTTCACCCACATCTATGGCAGGCATCCTCAGAGGTTGTGGGATCTGTTGGCAACTAGGCAAGTGAGGTTTATATATCTGTGGAATGTCCAGGGTGGGAGAAAGAACTCTGGTCTGTTTGAGGCAGATAGTAGTACTAAATTTTATTGATTAACCCTTAGGCCATATCACAATACCGAACCGAACAAAAAGGCTTGATAAAACTTGAGTAAGTTAAGTAACACTTACAACAATATAGCAATACAGTAAATAAATATGATAAAACTGAATATATACATCGGGATATATTGAGGCAGGTGTGAATATTGTAATTGGTCACCTTGATTAGCATTGAATGGCCTTGCAGCTTCAAAGCATGGCTGGTTGCTGCCTGGGGAATCCTTTGTTGGGAGGTGTTCGCTGGCCCTGATTTATTCTTGTCTGGAATTCCATATTTTCAGAGTATTGTTGTTTATTTACTGTCCTGATTTTAGAGTTTTTTAATACTGATAGCCAGATTTTGCTCATTTTCATGGTTTCCTCCTTTCTGTTGAAATTGTCCACATGCTGGTAGATCTCAATGGCTTCTCTGTGTCGTCTGACATGATGGTTATCAGAGTAGTCCAGCATTTTTGTGTTCTCAAACAATATGCTGTGTCCAGGTTAGTTCGTGAAGGGCTCTGCTATGGATGACTTCTCTAGTTGAATTAGTCTGAAGTGCCTTTCACGTTCCTTGATTCGTGTTTGGGCAATGCTGCTGCGTTTGATGGTCCCTATGGAGACTTATCCACAGCTGCGTGGGATACGGTAGACTCCCGCAGAAGTGAGAAGATCCCTCTTGTCCTTTCCTGAATGTAGCATTCAGGGCCAGCTAACACCTCCCAACAAAGGATGGGGCCTTGCAGCTTCAAAGTGTGGCTGATTGCTGCCTGGGGGAATTTTTGTTCGGAGTTGTTAGCTGGCCCTGATTTATTCATGCCTGGAGTTCCCCTAAGAATCAGTCAGGGCCAGCTAACACCTCCAAACAAAGGATTTACTGTACTGTAGTTACTTTATTTACTGTAAAGAACAACACTCAAAACCAGGGGAATTCCGGTCAAAAAACAATCAGGGCCAACTAATCACCTTCCAACAAAGGACTCCCCCAGGCACTAAGAGGCCATACCTTGAAACTACCAGGCCATTAAATGCTAATCAAGGTAGCCAATTGCTATATTCACACCTAATAATAATGATAATTATTATTATTATTATTAACTTTATTTATACCCTGCCACCATCTCCCCAAAGGGGACTTGAAGCGACTTACATGGGGCCAAGCCCGAACAAGAATTACAATATAACAATAGAAATACCTATCAATATAACAATACCTATCTCAAACAGACAAGAGTTCTTTGTCCCACCCTGGAGACCCCACAGATATATAAACCTCACTTGCCTAGTTTCCAACAGACCTCACAACCTCTGAGGATGCCTGCCATAGATGTGGGTGAAATGTCAGGAGAGAATACTTCTGGAACTTGGCCATACAGCCTGAAAAACTCACAGAAACCCAAATTAGATTTAAACAGCAATTTCTCAGAAATATTCTGATTTTACCCCCTCCTTTCTCCCCTTTACCTGAATGTCGACTGGTTAGTATAATACCTGGCTGCATTTTTCAATATTAGAGATACAGAAAAACGAAAACACTAATATCAATGAAGAAAGTGGAGTGCAGGAAGTCATGCGTTTAGAGGGAAGAGGAGAAAGCAGACCTGAGTTTTGGTTTTTTTAAAGGATTACAATAATGATGGTAATTAAAAAATGCATGAGTTTAAGCGCAAGGAATGTATTTCAAGATTTGCCTTCCAAATTTCAAAGCTTTGCTATTCAATGAAATGTGGCCTGATTTTGCTCTGAAATCAGCCCTTTGGGCATCTTTTGCAAACAATGCACTTTACTTGCAGCACTGCGATTTCCAGAGCAATGGCCAAAGACAATCAGTTCTGGCATTTCTTGATTTTTCTCCACTCTATTGGACTATTTTTTTTAAATATTTCTGAATTTCCAAAGAACTCCAATACCTTAAATTTTTACCAATTGCCCTTTAAGACATCATATATGTGTAGATTGAATTTAATGTGATTCCTCATATTAATGTTCCTATTATTGTACGAACTCTTTAACTGTGCCTAAAGTCAAACCGGAAAAACAGCTTTGTTGGACTACAATTCCCCAAATCCCCAAATAACTGAATTATGGGAGTTATAGTCCTAAAGATCTCTTTTCCTAGCTTCAGTCCTTGTGGATTTTTGTCTATTATCTGTAAAACAGAATCAAATATCGCCCATTTCTCCTTTTCAGATAATTTTTGAACTATTGATCATATTGCAAAAAGAGTCAACTGTGTCCGCCTGTATTTGTTTTGTAGTTGTTTGATACTTTTTATGGAATTTATGTTGAATGGTGTTAAATTTTTTAGTATGTGCATTACAGCTTTTTTTTTAGATTTGCATTTTTAAAATACATTTGAACCATTCTTCACTGATCTTCAAACTGTAAGATATAAATAAATTGGTTTCTTAAGAAGTTGCTCTCTCTGTTTAAGTCTTTGGTTACATTGCCACTTCTTTTCGCCGTCCATGGGCTTGACCTTTTGAGTTTTCCACCTTTCCCCCCGCAATTCTTCTACAACTGTGATAATGTATATAAATGTGAAAATTTAATAAAAATAATATTTACTTACTTACTTACTTAATTACTTAGGCGATCCCTCGTAGCCCGAGGATGATGGTCCTCCAAGTGGAGGATCTTGACGATGGGTCCGTAGGTGGCTGTGGAGCCCTATTCTTGACCCACATGTTCTTAATGGTCAACATTAGAAAATGTTGACCATTTTCGCTCCCTTGGCAGCCCCTCTCTACCAAAGTCAACATCCACACCGAAATACAACACCACCTGAGCTCTGTGAGCGCAGCATTTTTCCAAATGAAGCAGAGAGTGTTTGAGGACTGGGACATTCGTAGGGATACCAAGGTGCTTGTTTATAAAGCTATTGTCCTCCCAACCCTGCTATACGCCTGTGAAACGTGGACAGTCTACAGACGTCACATGCAGCTCCTGGAACGTTTCCATCAGCGCTGCCTCTGGAAAATCCTGCAAATCTCTTGGGAAGTCAAGCGGACAAATGTCAGCGTGCTGGAAGAAGCAAAGACCACCAGCATTGAAGCAATGGTCCTCCACCATCAACTCCACTGGACTGGCCATGTCGTCCGGATGCCCGACCACATCTGAATACAGTCCATGTTTTGCAAGCATATAGTAGGGTTGGGAGAGAAAAAAATAATACATAGCATCTCTGGATACTAGACTCCTATAAATACAGCGTGGAATCACATTGGCCTTTTTTGCTGCAGCATCACACTCATGGCTCATGTTCAAGATCCAAGCAGGGTGGCCTTTTGCAGCTGACACATGGTAATTTTGTCAGCGTTGATTGTGTTTAAGTGCAGGCCAAGGTCTTTAGGCACTGCACCCAGTGTGCCAATCACCACTGGGACCACCTTTACTGGCTTGTGCCAGTCTTTGCAATTTGATCTTTAAATACTCATATCGTGTAAGCTTTTTCAGTTGCTTCTCGTCAATTCTGCTGTTGCCTGGGAGTGCAACATTATTGTTGCATTATTATTATTATTACTATCATCATCATCATCATCATCATCATCATCATATTTTCCACTTTACAGTTACATTATTATTATAGATCCCACTTTGAAGTTACATTATTATTATTTTACTGCCACAAAAACACAGTATGTCACAGTAAATGAGATCTATATGCTGGATTACATTGTTGTTGTTATTATTATTATTATTACCGTATTAAATATCCCACTGTCAAGACACATTATTATTATGAATCCCACATTTAAGTTACATCATCATCATCATCATCATCATCGTTGTTGTTGTTGTTCATTCGTTCAGTCGTCTCCGACTCTTCGTGACCTCATGGACCAGCCCACGCCAGAGCTCCCTGCCAGCCGTCACCATCCCCAGCTCCTTCAAGGTCAGTCCAAACACTTCAAGGATGCCATCCATCCACCTTGCCCTTGGTCGGCCCCTCTTCCTTTTGCCTTCCACTTTCCCCAGCATAATTGTCTTCTCTAGGCTTTGCTGTCTCCTCATGATGTGGCCAAAGGACTTCAACTTTGTCTCTAGTATCCTTCCCTCCAATGAGCAGCCGGGCTTTATTTCCTAGAGGATGGACTTAATAATAATAATAATAATAATAATAATAATAATAATAATAATAATATATCCCACATTTAAATTACAATATTATTGTTATTATATATCCCACATTTAAGTTACATTATTATTATTATTATTATTATTATTATTATTATTATTATTATTATTATTATTGTATATCCCACATTTAAGTTACATTATTGTTGTATATTCCACTTTCAAGTTACATTATTATAATTATTATCTATCCTACTTTTAAGTTACATTATTATTATTATTATTATTATTATTATTATTATTATTACTAATATATTTTCATATACTCCACTTTTAAGTCACTTTCCCCCTCTGCCACTCCTAATCCCAGCTATTGCAGCAATGCAAAAGTTTAGTTGAGTATTGACCTTCCCACAATGGCGGCGGCTGACTCTTCCCCAGCGCCTTTTCCTGACCCTCTCAAGAGGGCCGCTTCCCAGCTTATTGCGCATGCTCCGACCTTTCCAATATGGCGGAAATTCGCGCCTGTATGCTATCCCGTGCGGACTTCCCAATATGGCGGCGTTGGCGTTTCCCTGACCTTCCCAAGATGGCGGCTCCACCTGAAGGAGAAGCAGGCATGGCGGAGAGTGAGGCTGTGCTGAAACGAGCCATTGAAGGCTTGGAGCTTCTACTGAGGAGAACTACTGCGCCTGGTGAGACAGAGAGAATGAGGACTAGGCCCTATATCCCTGTGGGATGATTCCAGGGTGAGAGAAAGGTGGGAAGGCTGCAAGTGGCAAGCTTGAATAGCATGAGTAACCATGAGGCTGGAAAGCCTGGCTGTTGTTGCCTGGAGGCACCCTCAGTTTGGGAAGTGTTAGCTGGCATTTAATTGTTTGCTGTCTGGAGTTCCTCTGACTTGATTCTGGTGTTTTTAATACTGGTAGCCAGATTGTGCTCATTTTCATGGATTTCAATAGCTTCTCTGTGTAGTCTGACTTGGTAGTTGTTAGCATGGTCCATCATTTCTGTGTTCTCAAATAATATCCTTCTTTGGAGGCTTTTAAACAGAGGCTGGATGGCCATCTGTCAGGGGTGATTTGAATGCAATATTCCTGCTTCTTGGCAGGGGGTTGGACTGGATGGCCCATGAGGTCTCTTCCAACTCTAGGATTCTATGATTCTATGATTCTATCCTGTCTCCAGCTTGGTTCATCATGTGTTCTGTTATGGCGGATTCTCTGGTTGGATTACTCTGCATGCCTTTCATATGCTTTGATTTGTGTCTGGGCAATGTTCTGCGTTTGGTGGTCCCCATGGAAATTCCAGACAACAAACAATCAAGTGCCAATGAACACCTCCCAAACAGAGGTTGCCTCCAGGCAACAGAGGCCAGGCTACCTCTATGCATATATCCTCATTGATTATTATTATTATTATTATTATTATTATTATTATTATTATTATTTAGAGGTTTTCTATACCAGCCTTCTCAACCTCGACGAGGGACTCAGGTCAGTTTACAGCATATATAAAGTACAATCATATAAAAGAACAAGTAAAAATCATTACATATTAAAATAGTGCAACACAGTACAATAAAAACATCATCATTACAGTTTCCTACGCCAAATCGTCAATCCAGTCCAAGTCATAGTCATGCTCGGTCACAGTTCATCATAATTCATCACAGGGCAAGGTTCTAGGTTCAGTCCCCGAATGCCACCTTCCAGAGCCAGGTTTTTAGTGATTTCCTGAACGTCAGGAGGGAGGGGGCAGATCTAACCTCTAGTGGGAGGGAGTTCCAAAGCCGGGGAGCCACCACCGAGAAGGCCCTGTCTCTCGTCCCCACCAACCGTGATTGTGAGGGTGGTGGGACCAAGAGCAGGCCCCCCCCCCCCCCCCGGACTTTGCAGCTTCATGGCTACTCAATGCTTTCTGTTGTCAAATCTACATACATAAAAATGTAATGTTCGTTTGTGGGATTAACAGAACTCAAAAACCAGTGGGCCAATTGACACGAAATTTGGACAGCGTACACCTAACAACCCAATGTATGTCCTTCATGCAAAGTTTTTTGATTTTGTCATTTGGGAGTTGTAGTTGTAGTTGTTGGGATTTATAGTTCACCTACAATCAAAGAGCATTCTGAACTCCACCAATTACGGCATTGAACCAAACATGGCACACAGAACTCCCATGACCAACAGAAAACACTAAAAGGGTTTGGTGGGCATTAACTTTGAGTTTGGGAGTTCACCTACATCCAGAGAGCACTGTGGCCTCAAACAATGATGGATCTGGACCAAGCTTGGCACGAATACGCAATATGCCCAAATATGAACACAGATGGAGTTTGGGGGAAATACAAACCCAACTAAAGGATTCCTCCAGGCAGGAATCAGCCAGTCTTTGGAGCTGCAAGGCTACTCAATGCTAATCAAGCTAGCCAATTGCAACATTCCCACTGGGTTGTTGTGTGTTTTCCAGGCTGTATGGCCATATTTCCATGAGCATTTTCTTCTTATGTTTAGCCTGCATCTATGGCAGGCATCCTCAGAGGTTGTGAGGTCTGTTGGAAACCAGGAAAATGGGGTTTATATATCTGTGGAATGTCCAGGGTGGGAGAAAGAACTCTTGTCTGTTTGAGGTAGGTGTGAATATAATAATTGGCCATCTTGATTAGCATTGAATGGCCTAGCAGTTTCAAGGACTAGCTTCTTACTACCTGGGGGCATCCTTTGTTGGGAGGTGATTATTTGGCCCTGATTGTTTTTTGACTGATTTTGAGTGTTGTTCTTTATTTACAGTAAATACAGTGACTGTGAGAGAGAGCTGTTCAGCAGTGGAACTCTCTGCTCCAGGGTGTGGTGGAGGCTCCTATTTATTTATTTATTTACAGCTTTTATATTTCGCCCTTCTCACCCCGCAGGGAACTCAGGGCGGATCACAGTGTACACATATATGGCAAACATTCAATGCCAATTTTGACATACAGCATATACAGACATAGACAGAGGCTATTTAACTTTTTCTGGCCACCAGGGGAGCTGTCGCTTTCATCGTCCATCTGCGACATTGATGAAGTACTTCTGCATTCTCCGCATGCTTTTCGCCGGAGTGCCTGCTGGAGTCCTTTTTTATGGCCTCATAAATTAGTTAATTTAGCCTCTTTAAGGTGGTACCTAATTTTCCTACTTGACAGATGCAACTGTCTTTCGAGTTGCTAAGGTTGGCAACAGGCTACACAATTGGTTGGAAACCCACTCTAACCCAGGCTGGCTTCGAACTCATGATCTTGGGAGGCTTTTAATCAGAGGTGGGATGGCCATCTGTCAGGGGTGCTTTGAATGCAATTTTCCTATGTCTTGGCAAAATGGGGTTGGACTGGAATGCCCACGAGGTCTCTCACAACTCTATGATTCTGTGATTCTTTATTGGACAGGCCAACACAGTCTCCAGGAAACAAAGGGGGCCGCACTGCTGGAATCCCTCCACTTGAGTGTGGCTTCTTTGGAGGAGAAATTAGCTCAGGACCCTCAATGGGACGGACTGCGAAGGTTGACCACAGAGGCCTCCCAGAAGACTCTGTGGCTGCCCCAATGCTCCGACGTGCCTTGGACTTTTACCCGCCATGTCTTGCTGTTGCTGCTGAGTCTCAAGCAAAGCATGGTTCTCCTCGCAGCAGTTCCCATCCCACCGAAGACCCCTGCGTCTGCACCTCCTCTCAGCCCCGATACCCTCAGCGTCGCTCAGGAGAAGACCGTGCGGGCAGCTTTGCAGTTTGCAGTCACCCTGGGCCTCTGCCCCTTCCTCCTGCCAGGCGTGGGGCTTCCCCTCGGATGCAGGACCGAGTTTGGGGCCATGATCCGGGAGATCGTCTCGCCCAGGTGTACGGTTAACGCCGTGGGCAAGCTCTATGCCACCTGCACTGGCCTCTTGGAGGTTGCTCAGCACCCTTTGCTGGGCAGCCTGGTTCTCACCCGGCATTTGGGGGATCTCCTGGCCGGGTTGTGCCAGCTGGGATTCTGCCCAGGAAGGAGGAAGCGAGAGGGAGACAAGCCGGAGAAGGAGATGGGGGTGAGTTCTAATCCAAGGTTCACATTAAGTGGCTTTGAGAAGAGAATGGGACATGGGAGCCATGTTTAAAAATTTGGAAAGCAGTAATGTTGAAGTGCAGATGGGAGGCTTGATTTCTGATGCTCTGGAGCAGGGCTGTCAAATGCATTTCCGTCGAGGGCCACATCCATATTATGGTCGCCTTCAAAGGTTGTGATGGATGGGGACTCCGTGTAGACAGAGAGAGCGTCAAATACAGTGGAACCTCAACTTAAGAGTGTCCCAAATTGAGAGTGTTTTTATAGCAGCAAGATAGGAGAGATAATATCAAGAGAGATCCTTTCCGGAGACAGAAAAGTATGGCTTTATTTCCAGCTGGGACCCTGGAGTGGAGCTGTGTCCAAAAGCAACCAGAGCAGTGATAAAGGCATTGACTTTCCCATTTATACACTTCAAATGCAGGCAAACAAAGAAACATGCTTCTACGTACATTGACATCATCATTTCATCACCTTAGCATCATAGAAATATCAAATTCATACAGCTTACAGCGGGGGTCCTCACACTGCACATATCTTATTTGTAGTGCAAAAAACACTTCAAAACAATACAATAATTAAAATGAAGAACAATTTTAACAAATATAAACTTATTAGTATTTCAATGGGAAGTGTGGGCCTGCTTTTGGCTGATGAGATAGGATTGTTGTTGTTGTTGTTGGGTGCTTTCAAGTTGTTTCAGACTTAGATTGACCCTGAGCGAGGGCTGGGTAAATGACCTCAGAGGGCTGTATCTGGGCCTAGTTTGAGAACCCCTGGCTTACAGCTTACATTCATCAATCAAGGGGTCATGGAGGGAAGGGGATAGGCTCCTTATTTAGAAGGAAGACGCTGGGCTCTGTTGTACCAGTCTCTCTGGAATGTATAGATAACAGGTCCCCCTTCTCCTCCCCCTTTAACATTCCTTCTCTGTCCTGCTGGCTTTTTTACACAGAGAGAACCTGATTTTTCTATACATTTCAGTTCTTGTAAAGTACATACAATATATGCAGAAATAAATATCTATTTTTCCAATATCTCCCCATCATTTCGAGTTAAGAGCCAGAGTTTAACTCAAAATAAACCGTGGGGAGATTATTGACATGCTTCCAAAGCCAAAGTGTCTTCGGAGATGCTAGCAAATCGCTTCCTGCTCCCTAGAGGGAGCCAAAAACATATAATATCCCATTCCTTTCCATTGAAATGTTTCAGGGCCTGACTGAGGAGGAGCGACGCAGCTGTAAGGAGGCCCTCGGAGGACTCCTGGACAGAGTCTACCAGCCGTTAGTGGTCCGAGAGCTGCTCATCCTTCAAGGTGGATCCAGACAGGTATCGCAGCCATTGTGTCTACCATCAGGAACCAAAGTTCTACATGTTCCCATGGAAATCTAAAAATGTCATAATTTAATTGTGTCCACGGTTGCGAGTGACATAAAATTTCATCAGGGTTCCCCCCCCCCATGTGAAATAGCAACAATAAATAATGCAAAATGTGACTGAAAGAAGGCGACGTTCTTACAGTTTTGCCTCAACAACCTTGTAATTGGTTTGCTTTAGAGCACTGTTTCTCAACCTTCCCAATGCCACGACCCCTTAATAGAGTTCCTCATGTTGTGGTGACCTCCAACCAGAACATTACCCTCACCCACATCCCTACCCCTCCTTGTTCCCCTCAATAAAATATTATATATAAAAAAGAAACATAGACATGGAAGGGAAGCCCGGTAGGAAGACACCATCAGAACTCTCCTGACAGATGACCATCCAGGCTCTATTAAAAATACATATAGAATCATAGACTTCTGGAACTAGAAGAGACCCCAAAGGCCCTCCAGTCCAACCCTCTTATTTCTGTCAGGCAGGAAAAGCACAATCCAAGCCCTCCTAACAGAAGGCCATCCAGTCTGTGCTTCAAGCAGTGATTTTCAACTTCCCTAATGCTGCAACCCCTTAATACAGTTCCTCATGATGTGGTGACCTCCAACCATAACATTATTTGTGTTGCTACTTCATAACTGTAATTTTGCTACTGTTATGAATTGTCATGTAAATATCTGATATGCAGGATGTTTTTACATTCACTGGACCAAATTTGGCACAAATACCCAATACACTCCAATTTTGGAGGGGTGATTTTGTCATTTGGGAGATTTAGTTGCTGGGATTTATAGTTCACCTACAATCAAGGAGCATTCTGAACTCCACCAATGATGGAATTGAACCAAACTTGGCAGACAGAACTCCAATGACCAGCAGAAAATACTGTAAGGGTTTGGTGGGCATTGACCTTGAGTTTTGGATTTGTAGTTTATCAACATCCGGAAAGCGCTGTGAACTCAAGCAATCATGAATCTGGCACAAACTTGACACAAATACTCAATATGCCCAAATGTGAAGACTGGTGGAGTTTGGGGAAAATAGACCTTGACATTTGGGAGTTGTAGTTGCTGGGTTTGTAGTCCACCTACAATCAAAGAGCATTCAGAATCCCACCAACGATAGAATTGGGCCAAACTTCCCGCACAGAACCCCCATACCTTGAAGGGACTTGCTAGCCCAAGCCCCCCTCCAGCCTCGCACGCACATGTGCACCATACTGCCACGCACCAATCATGCCTGCTCTCCTCTCCCTGCTTGTAGTCTCAGAAACAGCGGAGGAGGGCTTTTAGTGGGAGAATTTTCTGTGTGTTTCCCAAAAGGAAGAGAAAGACAAGTGGAGAGATTGAGGACTTTAAGATCATCTGGGGAGGCCCTGCTCTCGGTCCCGCCTTCGTCACAAGTACGTCTAGCAGGGACAAGAGACAGGGCCTTCTCAGTGGTGGCCCCTCAGCTTTGGAATACCCTCCCAAGGAAGATCAGGTCAGCTTCTTCGCTCCTAACATTTCGGAAAAAACTCAAGACAGGGCTATTCGAGCAAGCATTTGCAAATATTGAGTAACGGACATAGGAATCGGAACAACTACATGATGAGACTGGACAATGTTTTTTATGTTTTATTGTTATTGTTATGATTTTATTGATTTTAACGTTTTTATATTGTACTTGTGTTTCTGTGGCATTGAATTTTGCCATATAAACCGCCTCGAGTTGCTGGAAGGCTGAGAGGGGAAGTATACAAATACAGTAAAAAAATTAATAAAAATAAATCTTCATCCTTTTCTGCCAAAGGGATTCCTAAGACCATCAGAAATATGTGTTTCCTGATGGTCTTTGGCGACCCCTCTGAAAGCCCTTGCACCCCCCACCCAAAGGTCCTGACCCCCAGGTTGAGAAACACGGTTTTAGAGCATACATGGGCAAACTTGGGCTCTCCCTCTAGGTGTTTTGGACTTCAACTCCCACAATTCCTACCAGCTAAGGCCCATGCCTGCTTTAACCCTTTCTAACTTTGTGAAAATGGCTTCACATTCTCTAGTCCCGACAGTGCCCTTCAGGCCGTGCCTTGCTGGTGGGTTTCATCCATTGTGATGCCTTTTCTCCTCCTTTCTGTGTTCCTTCAGGGCTGCCCTCCCCGTGGGCCTGAAAGCGGACGTCCCTTGGCCCCCGCCCCATCCTGGCTCCGGCGTCTCTGTGGGCAGCTCCTCTCTGAGAGGCTTCTGAGGCCCGGAGGGGTCCAAGCCGTGGTCTGCGGCATCTTGGAAGGAGCCGGAGGTGAGCCAGGCTCAAATCATATTGTTATAGGTTGCTGTGAGTATTCTGAGCTGTATGACCATGATCCAGAATTATTTTCTCCTGAATATAAACCTCACTTGCTTAGTTTCCAGCAGATCCCTCAACCACTGAGGATACCTGCCATAGATGTGGGAGAAATGCTAGGAGAGAATGCTTCTGGAACATGGCCAGACAGCCTAGAACACTCACAGCGACCCTGTTTGATGGTGGAACTCTTTGCCTTGGAGTCTTTTTTATAGAAGGTTGAATGGCCATCTGTAGGGGGTGCTTTGATTGTGCTTTTCCTGCCTGGCAGAAGGGGATTGGACTGGATGTCTGCTGAGGTCTCTTCCAACTGTAGGATTCTGTTGGGGCCAACATGCCGGAGATTAACACTGTGTCTGTTCTTTTTCCAAGCTGGAACCATGGGAGGCAGCAGTGCGGAGGCAGCAGCGTCAGACTGGCAGAAGTGTGATGCAGTGGCCAGAATCCTCTCTTCCTGTCCCCAGCAGTCCCTGTCCCTGGAGGACTATTGCCGACAAGTTTGCCCCCAGGTATAATTCCTTTTGCCAATAGTGAGGCTTGGTTCTTGAGCAGAGATTGGGGGCTGGTGGGGGGTAATGAGATGGAATTACTTTGTCCATCCCTACATAATTATAAAACTATATTCCACTTAAATTGCACTTCAGTCCTGAATTAGTTGGAGTAGAAGGTAATGCCATTGGTGTTCTGGTTTTTATATGTGCTATATGTGTTCCACATGTTTTAATTATATCTGTATTCATATTCTAATGGGATTGATTGTGCAATGCATCTTCCAACCTTTATATACTTTTAACAGCACCATATATTTTTGTAGCCATTTTTGTTCCAACTTTGCACCATGAATCCCTTTGGGTTTCTTCTTGGGAGAAGAATGGGATACAAATACCGTATATACTTGAGTATAAGCCGACCCAAATATAAGCCGAAGCACCTAATTTTAGCACAAAAAACTGGGAAAACGAATTGACTTTGAGTATAAGACATTATTCTAACCTTCTTCAATGTAAATGTCCTTATGTATCCTTTCAATAATAGAGTAAAATAATAAATGTAATTTAAAAAATAATAATAGACTAAAATAATGGAAATGTAATAATAATAATAATAATAATAATAATAATAATAATAATAATAGAGCAAAACAAATGTAATAATCACAATAATAGAGTAAAATAATAAATGTCATGATAATGATAGTAAAATAATAAATGTAATAATAATAATAAAAATAATACAATAAATGTAATAAAAATAGTAACAATAACAGATAATAATAACAGAGTAAAATAATAAATAACCTTGACTCGAGTGTAAGGTGAGGGGGGCTTTCACAGCCTAAAAAAGGGCTGAAAAACATGGCTTATACTCGAGTATATATGGTAATAATAATAATAATAATAATAATAATAATAATAATAAACAACTTTATTTATATCCCGCAGCTAGATAGATCCCTGAGGGGACTCGGGGCAGTTTCCAACAGAAGAATGGCAAACATTCAATGCCGTAATAAACCAACAAAAACAAATAAACAACTCAACCAAATCCCAGAAAAAAATAAACTTATAACAAAAAATAGAGCCCCCAGTGGCACAGTGAGTTAAACCGCTGAGCTGCTGAACTTGCTGATCGAAAGGTTGCAAGTTTGAATGTGGGGAGCGGCATGAGCTCCCGCTGTTAGCCCCAGCTTCTGCCAACCTAGCAGTTCGAAAACATGCAAATGTGAGTAGATCAATAGGTACCGCTCCAGTGGGAAGGTAAGAGCGCTCCATGCAGTCATGCCCGCCACGTGACCTTGGAGGTGTCTATGGACAACACCGGCTTTTTGGCTTAGAAATGGAGATGAGCACCAACCCCCAGAGTCGGACACAACTGGACTTAATGTCAGAGGAAAACCTTTACCTTTACTTTTTATAACACCAAATTATAACACATAATCAAAAGTTAAATAATAACATGACCGATCAATTAATTTACATCTAACTTTAAAACACAACACAAATCTTGTCAAATCTAAAAATACATTTTAAATTATTAAAATTTTATGCAGCCAACAAAGCCAGAGTGAAACACTATTTCCGGTCAGTGGTAATTATACATAATATTCTAATATTCTAAACTTCCTCCTCTCTATATGCTAAAGTATTGTACTCCAAGGCTGGGAATCACTTCTGTGCTTAACACACACTCCAGTCCAAGGTAAAATAGCAAAACAGTTTATTGAAGAATATATATGAAAAGCAATACCAAGAGTAGTATAAAAGACCAAAGTCCAAATATCAGGAATAATCCACAGAATTCAAAGTACAAGAATAGCATCAAAAACCAGGAATACAAAAGCAGAATAAATTCAAAACATGAGATTCAGGGAAACATGGAGCTAGAAATCCCTTGACATGACAGAAGTTCAATACTCAACCATTAGTGTTGCCTCAACTGGGAAAACAGTCTCCTAGTCTTGCTAATATAGACAGAAAATCATGCCTTCTCCCCTGGGAAACTGATAAAGGACTTCTTGGCTAATAGACGCCTTGGCCTTTGTAAACTATCATGAGAAGCTCTGTGTTGACGGAACATAAATCTCCTATCTAACTGCTCATTAGTCTGTCCACCTGGACTTTCATTTTCACACTCTGAGCTCAGTTCTGTTTCTGACTTTGCTTCCCTAGCAAACTGCCTTTCAGGAATGTGGCCTTCAGACTCAGACCACTCATTTTCAGGGCTTAAATTCTCTTGCTGGCTCTCCTGCTGACTTGCAGACCCAGAATCCCTAGCATCATCAGGCTGAGTAACAAGCCTAGAATCCTCAGAGAGATCAGGTGCAGGCAGAATCAGAAGCTGGACTACAACATGAAGTACATAAATGCTGTTTTAAAAAAAGAGAGAAAGGAGGGGGCTTTTTATTTCTTTAGGAAGAGAGTTCCAGAGGCGAGGACCATAACAGATAAGGCCCCCTCCCTCGTTCCCACCAGCTACGCTTGAGACGGGGGTGGGACTGAGAGCAGGGCCTCCTCAAATCAAATAAATAAAAGCAACAACTGAGGCCAGTGCTAATACTGCTCTGTTTCTCTTCCAGATCCTGCAGCTGTTCCTCCTTCAGGACCAACTGGCAGCCCGCCAGTTCCAACGTGTTGCCACTATGGCCGTTTTGAGCATGGCCAGAAGGCACCCGGAACAGGCAGAGAGGCATCTGCTGCGGCCCTTGCTGGAGCCCCTCCAGCGCTGCTTGGAGGCTGAAGGTAATGAATTGTTGTTGTTATTATTACTATTATTATTTTGTTTACTTAAAGGTAAAGGTAAAGGTTTCCCCTGACATTAAGTCTAGTCGTTTCCAACTCTGAGTGGACGTGCTCATCTCCATTTCTAAGCCAAAGAGCCGGCGTTGTCCGTAGACACCTCCAAGGTCATGTGGCCAGCATGACTGCATGAAGCACCATTACCTTCCCGCAGAAGTGGTACCTATTGATCTACTCACATTTGCATGTTTTCAAACTGATAGAATGGCAGAAATTGGGCTCACCTTGCTCCCCAGATTTGAACCACCAACCTTTCAGTCAGCAAGTTCAGCAGCTTTCATAGTCCATATGGCCTAAGGCCCTACTGAGTTGCTCATACTTGGATTAAATGGAGTGTCCATAAAATAGAGATGTGTTAATAACACATTCTCTGTGTTGTTGAAGGCTTTCATGGTTGGAATAATTGGGTTGCTGTGAGTTTTACAAGCTGTATGGCCATGTTCCAGAATGTATTTATTTATTTACTAGCGTTACTGTGGCCCAGTCTGTGTATATGTGTTTTGTGTGTGTGTATATATGTGTATATAAGTGTGTTCGCGTGTATATATATATATGTAGTGTTGCACATGCATTGTAATGTATTTTTGTTTTATGGATTTTAAGTCCCTTCTGCTGTGTTTTTCAGTGTTTTTATGAGTGTTAGTCACTCGTTGGCCTGATAGGTGTTTTGTGTCCAAATTTGGTGTCAATTCGTCCAGTGGTTTTTGAGTTATGTTAATCCCACAAACGAACATTACATTTTTATTTGTATAGATTTACAGCATTTATATTCCACCCTTCTCACACCGAAGGGGACTCAGGGTGGATCACAGAACACATACATGGCTAACATTCAATGCCGTTAAACAGACAGGACAGGCAACAGACAGAGGTATTATGGTGGCATTTTCCCCAGCTTCGGTGTCCTGGAGGTTGTGCTTGATTCCGGCCACAGGGAGGTGCTGTCCCTCCATCCTCTGTGACGAAGAGCCCTTGTAGAGTGAGCTGGGCTGAAGATCGGGTTGTCACTCCGACCCGGGCTTCAAACTACCAACCTTTCGATTGGTAAGATTTATTGCTGCTGGTGATTAACCAACTGTGCTACAGCAATCTCTTCTGACGTTTCGCCCACATCTATGGCAGGCATCCTCAGAGGTTGTGAGGACTTCACAACCTCTGAGGATGCCTGCCATAGATGTGGGTGAGACATCAGGAGAGATTGTTTTTAAAACATGGCCATACAGCCTGAAAAACTCACAGCAACCAACACATTCTCTGGTTGGAGAATCTCATTTCAATCATTCTTTTCTCTGGTTCTGTTCAGAAATGGCCCCGGAAGATCTGCCACCAGGGACAGTTTTGGTGAAGGAGGAAGAGCTTGGATCCTGTGTAGAAAATGTATTTAAGGTACTGCATTAAACTTCCCTAACATCATTTGACGTCCATGTACTATTGTGTTTGGGTCCTTGGAGATTCTGTCTCCAGAAAAAATAGCCTCTCAATTGCTTTGAAGGTGGCAGAAGTTCCTCTTGTGATGCTTTACTATCACAGTTTCCTGCACAAAGTCATGGTCTGTTTATGAACCAATCATTGTCCTTCATGCTGTGTTCCATTGGAAATAATTCCCCCATATTTATTTACTTCATGATATATTGCATGGTAAACCTTGTGATTTGAAAGCAGACAATCATTATCCATTTTTCAAAACCACGGCCAAAGAATATAATTACCGAGCCTCAATTGAGACTCCGCAGTTGCTGTGTATGGGCCAGTCAGCAGTTTGGATTGGCTTGAGCAGTTTGCCGAGTGAACAGAAATGGGTGAAACGGAGCATTGCCACCTTGCCTTATATCTTGGTCTTGGCCTGGGGAATTGGGATTGGTGGGTCCAATCAGAGGAAAGGAAACTCAAGTCCAGGTCAATGGAGCCAAGGTGAGATTGTCAACCTTTTGAGCTCCAAGAGCCAAGAATGGAGAGGTGTTGGGAAGGTGCCCAACTTCAACAGAGCAAAGAAAGGGCCGCGTTTGTAGAGTGCTGCCTGTTAAGTGTGAAGGGCAAGAAGGCAGCTGGTTCGACAGGTGCCAGTTGGGCCAGAAACTGCAAGAGTGGGGCAGAGGAATCTCCTGGGTCAGATTACCTTGGTAGGAGTCCAAAGCTCTGGGGCCAGTGCCTGTTTAACAATAAAGGAGCTCAGCCACACACAGCCCGCAAATGAAGTCTCTGGCAGACACGTTGTCTGAGCCATTAAGTGCTGTGATGGTGCGGCGGCATCTTGGGCAGCAATGATCTGTTCTGACAAGCCGGCAGACAGAAATGGGCCCAAGAGGCCAGTCTTTGTGGGCAGAGCCTTTGCTGATCCTGCAGAGGAGCTGGAAAGGTTCCATGGGGCATCAAAGTCCTCTCCCATTTGGAAGTCTTCCTCTCGCACTCTCCTGGGAGTCTTTCATTGGTGTCAGTTGCCACATTCATCTGCATTCCTAATAGTTAACCTGTTTTGTTTTAACTTACATTGTAAACATCTTTGAGATTCATATTCAGAAAAAGGGAAGATATAAATCAAATATGTAGTGCAGCCATGGGCAAACTTTGGCCCTCCAGGTGTTTTGAATTCCAACTCCCACAATTCCTAACAGCCTACTGACTTAGAAATCTTGGGAGTTGAAGTCCAAAACACCTGAAGGACCAAAGTTCGCCCATGCCTGATGTAATGGCCAGAAACGTGTTTGTTTAAAAATTAAACAGCCCAACAAAAAATAAATTTTTGGTATCTTGGTTTTGAGGCCTGTTGCTGCGGTTCTTTGGAGCGCTGATTTGAGAAAATGTAATTGGATAGACTGCATTAGCGCCAGTTTCATAAATAGGGCTTGGAGCCCCTGGTGGTGCAGTGGGTTAAACCCCTGTGCTGGCAGGACTGAAGACCAACAGGTCGCAGATTCGAATCTGGGGAGAGTGCGGATGAGCTCCCTCTGTCAGCTCCAGCTCCTCACACGGGGACATGAGAGAAGCCTCCCACAAGGATGATAAAACATCAAAACATCCGGGCATCCCCTGGGCAACATCCTTGCAGATGGCCAATTCTCTCACACCAGAAGTGACTTGCAGTTTCTCAAGTCACTCCTGACACGACAAAAAAAATAAATAGATAGGGCTATCGTGGTTTTCTATGGTTGAGCAGATGGTGACTGGTAGATGAGATATGTTTTGTAGGTATTGTTCCACCTCAGAGTAGATTCACCTTGCTGAAGACACCAAACTACACGCAGCCAGAAGTCTTTATAGTTTATTCAGAATAAAAGGTAAAAAGTTCCAAAAGGCAAAAGTTAACGTTCCAACAGATCTAAATCACATAGCGCTTGAAGCTTAATCCCAAAAGGTACCAGCAAAGCAGAAACCCAGAAGAACATGACAAAGTCCTGAAACCATGAACACAATAACTGCAAGATAAATCAAGACAAACAAAGGCAAGCTTCCTAGTTGAACACAAAGTTGCTTTGACAAAGATTTGGTCTCAAACACACAGCTTAATACCCTTTGCAAATCATGAAGGTGTTTCTTTGCCCTCTGGCCTCCCTCTTGTTAGCTATCCTCTCACTCCTTCGAACTCAGAATTCCAAACGGTCAGCCCGATCTAAGGTTCCCATTTCGTCAAGGTCAGTCTGTTCGTTAGTGTCAGCCTGTTTCCCTGCTTGCTCATTATCAGGCTGAGAACTGTCCTCCTTTTCTGCCTCCTTTTCTAAGTCAATCTGACCTGCACCTGGCTATTTTCAGTATCAACACTCCCATGCCTAACTGTGGGAAACAGCACTTCTTCACTGTCTATAACAGGGATGTCTATAACAGGAACATCTTGAACCAAACTATAAACCTGAGTCTCATCATCCTCATCAGAGACACTCTGTGATTCCAGCTGAGTCACAACAGGTATCTCAAAAACTGAAGCTGATAGGGAGAAACAGGCGCCAGTTTTGAAAGTAGCAAGCCAAATCAACCCAGAAACAGGGCTAATATTTGAGGCATCAAAATTTATTTATTTATTATTTGTTTAGAGCTTTTATAACCCGGTCTTCTCGACCTCCGAAGAGGGACTCAGGCCGGCTAACAACAGGAAATTCATACACAAGTAGGATAAACATAATAGCACCGTAATATATTAATACATAAAATACAGATCATACAATTACAAAAAGCCAGGTTATCACAGTAAAATCACAAATTCATCACCATCCACCGGCGTGGTCAGCAGTTATTGACTCGATCATCATTCTGCAAATGCTAAATTCCAAAGCCAAGATTTTACCATCTTTCTGAAAGTCAGGAGGGAAGGGGCAGATCTAATCTCCAGTGGGAGAGAGTTCCAGAGCCAAGGGGCCACCACCAAGAAGGCCCTGTCCCTCGTCCCCACCAAACGTGATTGCGAGGGTGGTGGGACCGTGAGCAGGGCCCCTCCAGAAGATCTTAACAACCTTGATGGTTCATAGGGGAGAATCCGTTCAGACAGGTAAACTGGGCTGGAGTCGTTTAGGGATTTATAGGTCAGCACCAGCACTTTGAATTGTGCTTGGAAGCTAATTGGCAGCCAGTGGAGCTGACGCAGCAGAGGAGTAGTATGCTCCCTGTACCCCACTCCTGTTAATAATCTGGCAGCCGCTCGTTGAACTAGTTGAAGCTTCTGGGCAGTCTTCAGAGGCAACCCCACATAGAGAGCATTGCAGTAGTCTATACGGGATGTAACCAGAGTGTGGACCACCATGGCCAAGTCAGACTTCCCAAGGTACGAGCGCAGCTGCCGCACAAGTTTTAATTGTGCAAAAGCTCCCCTGGCCACCGCCGGGACCTGGGGTTCCAGGCTCAGCGATGAGTCCAGGATCACTCCCAAGCTGGTATGTTGGCTGGTGTTATTATTGATGAATTCCCATTCTGTGTCTGAGTTTGGGAACCTTACTCTTTTGGATTACGACTCCCATCAGTTACCCTTCAAAAAGGCATCCTTTCCAAGCTCTTTCATGAATTGTCATCAGCAAACCAAATCTCCCTCCCTCCTTCCTTTATCCCTCCATCCATACTCTAACATTCCCTCTCTCCTCCCAGCTGTATGTGGTTGGCAACGAACCCTCAGACCTGCTGCTGAGCTCCCTGCAAAGTGTCCTGGGCGTCCTCTTTTCCCTCTGGTGTTTTACAAAGCAAAATGTGTCCTTCTTACGGTAAGAAGTTGGGGCCAGAGTGGAGCTCTTGCCATTCTGCTTGGTTTTCCTGGGACAGACCTTCCTGGTGAGGGTCCAGCTTCAGGGGCTTTCTGTTGCTGATTAAGATGTACTACGTTGGAAGCAGACCATCTCCTTAATATGAGAAAAGGGACATGAGCCTGAGAAGTATCAATCTAACTATCAGGAAAGAAAGACAAACAAAGAGGGCAATGGGGAGAGAATTTTCCCTGCCAACTAATTCAGCTACGTATCTCATTAATGAGGATTAGAAACTTATTCAAGTTGTGGTTGAGTTCCATCACTGTCCCCTTCTACCCCACCTTTTCCCCAAAGTGGGGGGAAATCTAGAACCAATATAGGTGACTTCTTTTGAGCCTGTCCCCATCATAAAGGGTACGGATGGCCTGGTGCCTGGCTCCCTTCACTCACAGCCGGACTTCTTTCCCTGCAGCACTCCATGCCAGGAGATCTTGCTCTGGTTCCTGGAGAAGAGTGAGAGGCAGACAGCCCTCTCCATCCTGGAAGGATTGGCACAGATGGGAAGATCCGTACGCTTGCCCCCTCTTCTCTGTCAGTTTCAAGTTGGCAGTGAGGGTGGCGTCATGGCTTCCGTCAAAGCGGATCTCAGGTGAGGAATATCAGAAATATTAAATACTAGCTGTCCCTTGCCACGCATTGCTGTGGCCCAGTCTATGTATATATATTTGTGTGTATATATTTGTGTATATGTGTGCTTGCGTTTATATAGGTGGGTTTGCATATGCGTTGTAATGCATTTTTTTGTTTTTTGGCTTTTTAAGTCTTTTCCACTGTGTTTTTCAGTGTTTTTATGAGTGATAGTCACTCATTGGCCTGATAGGTGTCTTGTGTCCAAATTTGGTGTCAATTCACCCAGTGGTTTTTGAGTTATGTTAATCCCACATTATTTTATATAGATTAACTAGGCATTTTTTATTACGAAAATGTAAGTCAAGCACTGAAAGGGCTAAATGGATGCAACGACTCAGCAAAAGCAGCAATTCAATATAAGCAAGTGTGCCTGTAACTTAGTTGATTTCAGTCTGAGAGAGCCCTCAGTGGGAGAAAGGCCTCAATGTGAGGTAGGCCTCAGTGTGAGTAGGCCTCGTGTGAGATGCTTCGGTGAGAGAAGCCCCAGGTTGAAGGTCATCACGTGTGAAGGCTGCTGTGTGCATAAATCTAGTATGTGAAGCTCCTGTGTAATTTTGGTGTGAGAAGAGGCTCTGTAAGAGCGAAGCTATTTATCTGCATGAGAAAGAAGGCCAGCGTGGAAGCAAAGAAAGAATCTAAAGAACTCAGTGTGTTAGTAGACCTCAGTATGAGAAGGCTTCAGTGTTGGTTCACCTCAGTGTGTGAGAGAGATGTCAGTCTGAGAGAGCCCTCAGTCTGAGAGAGGCCTCAGTGGGAGAAAGGCCACAGTGTTAGTAGTCCTCAGTATGAGGAAGGCCTGGTGTGAGAAGCTTTGGTGAGAGAAGCTTCAGGTTGAAGTCCTCCAGTGTGAAGGCTGCTGTGTAAAAGGTACTGTGTGAACCTCCTGTGTAACTTTGATGTGAGAGGAGGTTCTGTGAGAGCTAAGCTAAGTTACTCTGCTGTACATTTAGGAGGAGGGTCGTTCATTAATAAGCCCACTTGCCCAACATTGGTGCAGATGGTAAGATGCTCCCTCTTCTCTGCCAGTTCAAAGTTCGCAGTGAGGGTAGCGTCATGGCTGTGGTCAAAGCGGATCTCAGGTGAGGAATGGCCAGCAGTGTATCATAGGAGAGCTTGTTGGGACTAGAGACCTTCTCCTTTCTATGGGTGTCGGTAACTAGCATCCTTCCCTCCCTGAGGTCTACTCTGAAAGGAGACAGAGTACTAAGAAGTTGCTTCTTCACCTGGACAGGATTTTAGCCTCGTGCTGGTGAAACTTGTGGTTTCTTGCCTCTTCCTTTCTGGTGTTCATGCCTGGTTGCAGGGCTTGAAAACAAGCCTTTGTATTTCTTGCACTCACACAAACTAGAGCTAACTTTGGCCCTCCAGGTGTTTTGGACTTGAACTCCCAAAATTCCTAACAGCCTACAGTTTTTAAAAGGTTGGACTGCCATATTTGTGTCTCTACTCTCGATCTTTGTCCAAAGGCCAAGTCTATCCACTTCCCTGTTTGGTGTGTACATGTCCATGTTTTGTGGCTGCAAAAGAGTGGCCCGTGAATGGGGTGATTCTGCCTGACTCTTTTTGAAAAACATGGACGTGTGTTCTTTGAGTCTTCTGTCTGAGCAACCACTCTCTCCTCTCAAGGACAGCAAACAATGTTTCCGTAAGAATGTGCTGGTGCTATCCATTGTGAGGTGTTGAACCCATGTGTGAACTCTGGGAAATGATGGCTGGGAAGGAAAAAGCTGGCCCCTTGAGATGGAGAGATTAAAGCAGAGTGCTTTTGTGCGCTTCCTGGTGGCTTTGTGCCTTTCGATGCTCTCTCAGCCAAAGGCTCAGGTGACTGAAACCAGAGACTGCATTACATTTGGCTGCACGGTAGACAGGTTGAGGCTGAGGCTTTTGGTTTCAAGATGCCAGGAAGCAAAGAGAAGGGAAATACCTGGCACTGGAATCTAAATGCCAACCCTGCAAAGTTCTATCATTATTATCATCTTCATCTTTTTTTCTATCCCACCTTTCTCTCCATAGGAACCTAGCAGTTGACAAACAAATGTTGTGCAAGTGGGCTTATTAACAAAAGACCCTCCTCATAAATGTACAGCAGAGTAACTTATCAACAGCAGCGTGACCCAGCACTAGTAGCCCAAAGTGATAAAAAGAACAAAAACACACAGACCAATGTTATCTCTTCCTTAGGAGGCTTTTCTTTATAGCAAAATAATATGGTTGAACTATTTACAAGAACAAGGTTTTATAACACAAACAAAGTTCTTTACACCTCCTTCTTTGCTTCCACGCTGAGCTTCTTTCTCATGCGGATTTAACAGCTTTGCTCTCACAGAGTCTTCTCTTAAACCGAAGTTACACAGGAGCTTCACACAACAGCTTTTTTACAGATAGCAGCCTTCACACACAAGCTTCCTCTCACTGAAGCTTCCCAAAGCAGGCCTACCCATACTGAAGCTTACTAACGCTGAGGCCTACCCCACACTGTGGCCTTTCTCCCACTGAGGCCTTCTCACACTGAGGGCTCTCTCAGACTGAGACCTTTCTCACAGTGAGGCGAACTTACACTGACGCCTACCTCATACTGAGGCCTACTAACACACTGAGGCCTTTCTCCCACAGAGACCTCTCACAGACCAAAGGCTACTAAGCTACAGGCACACCTGCTTATATTAAACTTCACCTTTTGCTGAGTCATTGCATTTAACCCTTTCAGTGCTTGACTCATGTTTTTGTAATTAAAAATACCTAGTTAATATTTAATATTTCTGACAATAAACATGCCTGATAAAAATTAAAATAAGACGGATACAAATATATATACACACACATACATACCTGAGTTGCCCTTCAAAAACAGCCTCTAGACAATGTTGAAAGTAAAAAAAAAGATGCTTTACTTCAGCAAACACAAAGGATAAACAAATGCAATTGAAAAGTGTAAAGGAAAGCAAGGAAGTATTAATCCAGACACAAATTAAAGTATCTTACGAAGTCCCAAAAGAAATACCAGTCTTCCATCAGGCAACGGACAATGAACTAAGTTCTTAGCAGCAGACACAAAGCAGCTTCCATTGGAGTGAAAACATCAGTATCAGGGTCGTTGTTACCAGCGAAAGCAGACTGCTCCTGCTACTGATTTATAGCCCTGACTACCCCATGCAGGAGGTGCCAGGGAGCCTCCCAATTAGCTCAGTGTTTTTAGCAGCTATCCTAGCTGAACGCCGTCTGTGCTGTCTCTTTTTGTCTCTCTAGAAATGTGGGCACTTTCAAACCCTCATTGTCTGATTCTTCTTCTCCCTCCAATTCCTGAACACTTCCCTGCTCCCCTTCCTCCTTCAAAGATGAGGAATCCCTAACACATACACACATTTGTGGTTGGATACAAACATTAAAAATAACAGTTGAATTACAAGAAATGCCATTACAACAACATTCAAAGCCATCCTATTCATTGTGTTGAGAGCTGGTTTCCTACCTGTTAGCTGTAAGAGTTGAGGGAAGCACAGATGCACCTATGCCGGTTTCCCGCAAACTTTGGTCCCAGGATTCTTGATTGTTGTCCAAGCTGGCTGGGGCTTCTGGGAGCTGAAGTCCAAAATACCTGGAGCACCAAATGTTGGGAATCATTGGTTCAATGCAGGTATGGGCAAACTTGGGCCTTCCAGGTGTTTTGGACTGTTGGGAATTGTGGGAGTTGAAGTCCAAAACACCTGGAGGGCCCAAGCTTGCCCATGCCTGGTTTAATGGGTTGCTCTTCCCTTCTTCCTTGCTTTGTTGCTCAGACGCTGCCTATTTTGTTTTCATTCTGCCCAAAGATCCCCTTTTGGTGAAGGAACCTGTCCCACCTGTACCATCAGGAAAATAATAATAATAATAATAATAATAATAATAATAATAATAATAATAATGTATTTGTAGACCGCCCTATCTCCCCAGAGGGACTCAGAGTGGTTTCCAACACATATGACAAACGTTCAATGATGGATAGGTGAGCTCTGCCAAGCAAATCCTTGTTTCCTTGTATTAACCCTTTGCCCTCCTGCTTTACAGCCCTGATGAAGATGAGGCTCTCTATGAGAAGGTGTCCTCAGAGCAGTGGCGGCTGGAGCAGCTGGTAGGCTTGTTGTCCCATTGCCAGAGCAGCGGCCTGGCTGGAGACTTCTTCCTCTGCTGCCTGAAGGTGGGTTTCTCTGGAAAAGGGGCCAGGAATTAGGCAGAGAGGTTCTGGGACCTTCTGAATGAAGGAGATCCGTTCAAGGATGGGTGCCCTTGGGCAGGACATCTTTCCTATAGGGCCAAGATAATGGGAGTTGTAGTTCATCCTTCATCCAGAGAGCACTGGATTTAAAATATTGGTGGGGTTTGAAGAGGCAGTGACAGGATTATGGGAGTTATAGTTCACACACTTAAATAAATATGTTTTATTTAAGTAGCTGTATTTCTTTAACTTTAACTCTTTGGTAATTAGTTTATTACTGTCCATTTCGTATTTCTGATGTTGTGTGTTGTGTGATTTTAAACTATGGCATTGAATGTTTGCCTTTTTATATGTATATAAACCACCCTGAGTCCCCTTTGGGGAGAGAGGGTGGTCGAGAAATAAATGATCATCATCATCATCATCATCATCATCATCATCATCCAGAGAGCCCTGTGAATCCCTCTGATAATGGATGTGAACCAAGCTTAGCACAAAGACCCATTGTATTTACTTCTTTATCATATCTAAAGCAAACTGAGGGTACAGTTGTAATGTATTTTTTTTAAAAAAAACACCGAATTTAAAAACTTGGCATTATACTAAATGTCCTTTAACTAGTAGCTGACCACTTGGGGTGCCTCTGGTGTCACCATGAGAAGGTCCTCCATTATGCATGTGGCAGGGCTCAGGTTGCATTGTAGTAGGTGGTCTGTGGTTTGCTCTTCTCCGCACTCACATGTGTGGACCACTTTGTGGCCCCATTTCTTAATGTTGGCTCTGCATCTTGTGGTGTCAGAGCACAGTCTGTTCAGCGCCTTCCAAGTCACCCAGGCTTCTTTGTGCCCAGGAGGGAGTCTCTCATCCGGTATTAGCCATGGGTTGAGATTCCAGGTCTTAGCCTGCCACTTTTGCACTCTTTCTTGCTTGCTGAGGTATTCCTGCGAGTATCTCTGTAGATGTTAGAAAACTATTTCTTGATTTAAGGCATTGGCATGCTGGCTGATATCCAAACAGAGGATGGGCCGGAGGTGTCATTGCCTTGGTCCTTTCATTATTGGCTGCTACTTCCCAGCGGATGTCAGGTGGTACAGTACTGGCTAAAAAGTAAAAAAATTCCAGTAGTGTAGGGCGTAGACATCCTGAGATAATGCAGCATGTCTCATTAAAAGCCACATTCACTGTTTTAATGTGGTGAGATGTGTTCCACACAGGGCGTGTGTATTCAGCAGCAGAGTAGCAAAGCGTAAGGGCAGGTGTCTTCACTGTGTCTGGTTGTGATCCCCAGGTTGTGCCAGTCAGCTTTTGTATAATATAATTTCTATCACCCACTTTTTGCTTGATATTCAAGCAGTGCTTCTTGTAGGTCAGAGCACAGTCCAGGGTGACTCCCAGGTATTTGGGTGTGCTGCAATGCTCCAGTGGGATTCCTTCCCAGGTAATCCTCAGAGCTCGGGATGCTTGTCTGTTCTTAAGGTGAAAGGCACATGTCTGTGTTTTAGATGGATTAGGGATCAGTTGGTTTTCCCTGTAATAGGCAGTAAGAGCCCCTAAAACTTTGGAGAGCTTCTGTGAGCTTCTGTTCTACCATCTCAAAGCTTCCTGCTTGAGCAGTGATGGCATGATCATCAGCATAGATTAAACTCTCTGTCCTTTCTGGCAGTAGCTGATCATTTGTGTACATGTTAAACATTGATGGAGCAAGCACGCTCCCCTGAGGCAGGCCATTCTTCTGGTTTCGCCATCTGCTTCTCTGGCCCTGGAACTCAACAAAAAAGCTCCTGTTTTGTAGCAGATTTCTTATGAAGCGGGTGAGGTGGTCATCCTTTGTGATATTATTGTGATCAGGAAAAGGCAATAATTTACAGTGTCATAAGCTGCTGACATGTTTATGAAGACAGCTCCTGTAATCTGTTGGACCCATTGTGACCAACTTAAAATACTGTTGGTTTGAGGGGGGTAGCCTGGAGGATGGGAGTTGTAGTTCACCCATCTCCAGAAATCACTGTGAACTCACTGACGATGTTGATGAAGACAAAAGTGTCCTCTGATCCTTTCACTCAGAGATGCAGCATTTGTCTAAATTTCAGGCAAAAACAGCATTTTACCAGGGCTCTTTTGGGGGGGGGGGGGGGCAACCTGTGAAAATGGAGAGATTCTGCTTTTTTCTTTTCTTTTTAAAGGGTGTTTTCAGGTTTAAGAGCTCCGAGGTGAGGCCGGGTTAAGCCCTCTTCCCCTGGGGCTGTTGTGTCAACAGCAGGATGTTTGAAGTCTAATGGAGGGGTTTACAGCTGCGCTAATCCATCCATCCATTGCCAGAGGAAAGGGGCTTTCCGGTTCCCATCTTTGTTTGTTTGTGTATCTGTCTGTCTGTCTCCACCCAGCCAGGTTTTCTTCCAGATCCTATCTGCCTGTTCTCAGGGTTCGGTTACTGAAGAGCACTTAACTCGTGATTTATAGCATGCCGGACCCTGAGGAAAAATAAGAAAATTAACATATAATACCCATACACTTCTGTTGTTAAAAATCTGGTCCAGAGTCTAGAATTTCTCTCCAAGCATTAAATGCTTGATTTGTTAGTTGGTTCTCTTTCTGAGACATATCTGAAGCAGAGTAAGGTAAGGGACTCTCTGACCCTGAAGATGTTGTTGGACTTCATATCAAATCATACTCTACCGTTGGCCAGGTTGCCTGACACTGATGGGACCTGGAGTCCAGCAACACCAGGACATAGCTATGGCCTGCTATGTGGAAGGAAGCAGAGGCTTTGGCTTCTGGAAAAGGGATAATCCCACTGGACCTCAAGGCTCTTCTTGTGACGCTTGGCCTATCTACCGTATCTACCTATCTTCCTTCCTTCTTCCTTTCCTTTCTTCCTCTATTTCTTCCTTCTTCTATTTTCCTTCCTTCATTTTCCCTCCCTTCCTCCCTTTTCCTTCCTTCTTTCCACTATTTCTTTCTTTCCTTTTTTTCATGCTTCCTTCTCTCCTCCATTTATTTCCTTCATTTATTTCTTCCATTTACTTCCTTCCTCCCACTCTCCCTTCCTCCCTTCTTTTCTTCCTGATTAATTTCTTTCCTTTGTTCCTTCCTTCTTCCATTTTTCTTCCTTCCTTCTTTCCTTAATTTATTTCTTTCGTTTCTTTCTTCCATTTTCCTTCCTCCCATGCTCCCTTCTTCTCTTCCTTTATTCTTTCATTTCTTTCCTTCGTTCCTTCTTTCTTTCATTTTCCTTCTTTTCTCCAATTATTTCCTTTGTTTCTTTCTTCCATTTTCCTTACTCCCACATGCCTTCCTTCCTTTTCTTCCTTCCTTTCTTTCATTTCTTTCCTTCGTTCCTTCCTTCTTCCATTTTCCTTCCTTCCTTCTTTCCTCCATTTCTTTCCTTCATTTCTTTCTTCCATTTTACTCCCTCCCCCCCTTTTTCCTTCCTTCCTTCTTTCTTCCCTTCCTTCCTTCCTTCCTTCCTTCCTTCCTTCCTTTCTTTCTTTCTTTCTTCCTTCCTTCCTTCCTTCCTTCCTTCCTTCCTTCCTTCCTTCCTTCTTTCATATTCCTTCCATCTTTCCTTTTTTCTTCCCTTAATTTCCTTTCTTCCTTTTTCTTCCTCCTACGCCCCCTTTCTCCTCCCACACTCCCTTCTTTCCTCCATTTCTTTTTCCCCCTCTCTCTCCCTTCCTTTTCTTCCTTCTTTCCTCAATTTCTTTCTTTCTTCCCTCCCTCCCTCCCTCCCTCCCTTTTCCCACCCTCCCTCCCTTCTCTCCTTACCTTTACTTCTCACTTTGCATCCTCAAATGAATGTGTTCGCTCAGTCTTGGTCTCCTTTTTCCCATCCTCCCATCTCCCCCGACTGTATTTATTCTTCCCATTAAATCAAAGAATGTTTTCAATTACCTTTCCTACTGCAGCAGGGAAGGCTGACTCTGGTCTGCTCCGTAAAGAGGCCATCCTGGCTGGGAGAGTGCCGCCTCCTTGGAGGCATGATTCAGGGCCTCTTTCTCCTTCCCTTCTTTCTGTTGCAGGAGCTGACCCTTGTGGCAGGTCAAGGGGCTTCTGACGCGTCCCCTGCCTGCCCCCAGAGCCCCCTGGACCTGGAGCAGAGCTGTTGGGCCCCCATGGAGCGCCAGGAGAGGCAGCTGCGTGGGTTGCAGTTGGTGGCCATGCTCTGCGAAAGCCTCTCCGAGAAGCTCTTCACAGACATTGCACAGGTGTGTCCAGGTCAGAAGGACCATGTCAATACCTTTTTATCAAAAGTTGTTTATTCCCACTCCAAAAAATACAATATATTCATAAACAAGCATGGGCATACATTACCAGACCAAACATAAATAGTATACCTGGGCTATCTGTAGAGAGCCAACACTGTAGTGTACCAGTTTCAGTGTTGGAGACCAGGGTTCTGGAGGCCAGGGTTGACATTTCCACTTGACCATGGGAAGCCACTCATCTATTGTAGTTTGGCTTTTGATTGTGCCTGCAACTAATCTCTGTGGGGATTCTGGGCCTGTTATACAATCTGATGACACTGGAGATTCTGGGCTTGCAAGTCAGCAGAGGAGCCAGCAAGAGATTTTAAGCTCTGGAAATGAGTGGTCTGTGTCTGAAGGCCACATTCCTGAAAGGCAGTTAGCTAGGGAAGCAAGGTCAGAAGCAGATCTGAGATCAGAGGATGATAATGAAAGTCCAGGTGTACAGTCTAATGAGCATTTAGATAGGAGATTTTGTTCCACCAACATAGGGCTTCTCAAGAAAGAGTACGAAGGTCAAGTCACTTATTAGACAAGAAATCTTTATCAGTTTCCCAGGGGAGAAGGCAGGATTTTCTCTCTATATTAGTTAGCCCAGCAGATGGGCTCGTTAGTCCAGGTAACGTTGGTGTTGAGTAAAGAAGGAAGGTGTAGGGGTTCAGCCTGTGAGTGTCTCTTTGCCACAGGACTCAAAGGAGAATGATCCTGTCCCTTCAAAGGTTCCCATGTCTGACTTAAATGATCAGGTTTCTGTTGATTCTCGGGGGTTTGTGAATGCAGATGATGGCCAAGAAAATACTGTTAGCCAGAGTGAAACTGAGGATTCTGGGATCGTTGGTTCACAAGGCAAAGATATCTCGACAGCCGAACAGTCAAGGTTAGATAGAGATAATGAAAGGAATTTACTAATGAGCAAACCGGAGGAGGCAAATTTATCAGGATCACCACCTGGATTTAGGGAGGAGGCACTCAGCAAGTTTAAGAGAAAAAAGGGGTCAGGGAGAGGTTTCCCAAGGGAAACGGAATCCTTTTGCTATGACTTTCTGAATAAATATAGGGCCTGTGAATCTATACTCTTCAGTGATTCCTATGTTTAGTTTTCATGCCTGCTCCATGCCTTCTTGTTCATGCTGAGATTCATGTAGTATCTTGCTTCGTATCCATGTTCATTAAAGAACATTGGTGTGTTCACGGATTCAAAGATGCCTACCGCAGCCTTGGTGTGCAACAGAAGGAAAGATGGAAGGAAAGAAGGGAGGGAGGAAGAAAAGGGAGAGAAGAAAGAAAATAAAAAGAAGAGAGAAAAGAAGGGAAGGAGGGAAGATGGAGGGGGGAAAGGAAGGGGAGGGAGGGAGGGAGGGAAGAGTCAGGAAATGGAAAGTCTGTTTTGGGTGCAAAACTTTCTTAGAGAGAGAGCCTCAAAGCACAAAAGTCCCTGATTGTCTGCAGCAGACTTGCTGAGTGCACAAAACCCTGTAATCTCTGGGCCGCTTTGTCTCTGGCTCCGATAATTAGGGAGCTCTGAAGCTTGTCAAGGAAGGTACTCATTGTCCAGCTCGGAAACCCGTTGTTTTTTCCTTCTTCTGGGAGGTGGCTGTTTATGGATTGAGTTACTAAGTGCTGTTCGTGCTAGGGCCACTCCACTCCTCCCTCGAAGGATCCCCGCAGATACATCTGGTTTTGCCACGTCTGAGTTTGCCCTTTCACCAGAGCCCCACTTAACGGGTTCCTTTCTTTTTTAAAATAAATTTTTATTAAACAGTTTAAAACATTACATGGAAAGAGGGGGAATATTCAGAAAGAAGATAGAAAAGTAGGAAATACAATAAGTAAAAACAAACACCAAAAAAGAAGAAAAAAGGGGAAAAAACCAAGAAAAAAACCCCAAAATACAAAAATAAAAAATAAAAATAAAGTAAAATGACTTCCATTCCAATCTCAGGATCTTCTTATCTTTTGTTTCATTATTATTTACCTCTTCTTTGTTTCTTTCTTTTTTCTATTTTTTTCATAGTCATAAAAAAGAACCCAATCTGTCTTTTTTATAGATTTTCCGGTATTTTTCTTTAGCATAAAAGTTAATTCGTCCATGTCTCTTATTTCTTTAACCTTGTCCACCCACTCATCAATCGTGGGGATTTGTTCCTTTTTCCACAGTTTTGCAAAAATAATTCTAGCCGCTGTTGTAATAAACGTTAACAGTTTGTCTTCATTTTCATCCAATTGTAATTCTAAGTCAGTAAAGCCTAACAAATAATACTCTGTTTTTTTCTTAAACTTTTTGTTTAAATTTTTTTGTGTTTCCTCATGGATTAAAGACCAATATTTAGGTGTTTCCTTACATGTCCACCACATATGATAGAATGTACCTACTTCATCACAGCATTTCCAACATTTATCAGATGTATTTTGGCTTAATTTGGCTTAATTTTTTTGGAGTGATGTACCAGCAACAAGCACACATACTGAGACATCACCAAGCAACAGAACCACAGCTTCTCTGAGTCACTGCATCCATTTAACCCTTTCAGTGCTTGACTCACATTTTTGTAATCAAAAATACCTAGTTTTTCTGACAAAAACAAGGCATCAGGCAGAGATGTCACAGGACTCCCTCTGTCCCTAATGGCTCTAGATACAAGTGTTGAGGTTTCTTCTTTTGGTCTGACCCAGCTTTCCTTTTGGGCTGTTGGAATGGTCAGAGAGGGCCTTGGGTGGGCAGTATTTATTTGTCGTGTCAGGGCAACCAGTCAATTATATTACATTTCTAACAGAACAAAGCAAACAAACAGACAAAATACAAAATTTGTGAGTTTGGTAGTTGGTTAAATGTTCTTTGACCAGTATCTGGCCACTTGGAGTGCTTCTGGTGTTGCTGCAAGAAGGTCCTCCATTGTGCATGTGGCAGGGCTCAGGTTGCATTGCAGCAGGTGGTCAGTGGTTTGCTCCTCTCCACACTCGCATGTCGAGGATTCCACTTTGTAGCCCGATTCCTGAAGGTTGGCTCTGCAGCTGCCAACTCGCTCTTGGTTGTCTAGATGCAACAGTCCCTTGGAGAAGTCATTCACGCTCCCATTTATCAGGGTGCTGTGGCTGGAGCATGTTGGGTAGTGCTCTCAAACTTTGATAATATGAGCAGGGCCCTGGTTATAACCCTGCAGGTGTGGGTTTGTTCAGATAAATGTACTGAGTGTCTTCAAGAGCTTGTAAATGACATTGTTATATACTTTTGTGTCTCTCTTTGCCCAGATTGTGGAGTTTGTGGCCACGACTCTGCAAAGGGCCACCGCAAGCCTCTCCAGCGGCTCTGGAGCCACCTCTGTGGAAGACCAGACGCTCAGCATGGCCATGGGATTGGTGGCTGCCATGATGGGGGGCGCAGTACAGGTGAGTTGGCATCACAGACTTTGGCATCACAGGCTTTTGCTGTGGCCACCATTGAAGCCCATGGGGTGAGTGAGGGTGGCCTCAGGCAAATCCTTTTGGCTCTCTTTCTTTGCCAAGACTTTGAGAACCAAGCCTGCGCTTGTCTAAGTGGGTCCCAGACATACCTTTCGTTCTCCCTTCCCTTTCTCCTCCCCCTCCTGCTGGCACCTTGTGCTCCGGAAGTCTACTTTGAAGTTTCTAGAAAGACTTTATGGCAGGCTTTGACTGATGGTACTTCAGATTTGAATGCAGAGTGCTCTGAATAAATACATTATTATTATTAATAATAGCCATCCCCTGCCACGTGTGGCTGTGGCCCAGTCTGTGTATATGTGTTTATATGTATATATATTTGTGTATTTGTGTATATGTGTGTGTATGGTTTTGCAGATGCATTGTTTTATACATGTGTGTGTGTGTGTGTGTGTGTGTGTGTTTTGGCTTTTTAAGCCCCTTCTGTGTTTTTCAGTGTTTTATGAGTGATGGTCAGTCGTTGGTCTGATAGGTGTATTGTGTCCAAATTTGGTGTCAATTTGCCCAGTGGTTTTTGAGTTATGCTAATCCCACAAACGAACATTACATTTTTATTTATATAGATTATTATTGTTATTATTATTATTATTATTATTATTATTATTATTATTATTATTATTATTTGAAACACAACAGACAAGATAAATCTGCTGGCTGTTGTATTGGATCACACATCGGACACTTCCCAAGTGTCTAGGACTGTGTGATGTATCGGCAAATAATGCTTTCAGGTCCCAGTAAGGTGGCCTTTTGCAGCTGGCAGGTGGTAATTTTGTCAGCGCCGATTGTGTTTAAGTGCATGCCAAGGTCTTTAGGCACTGCACCCAGTATGCCGATCACCACTGGGACCCCCTTGACTGGCTTGTGCCACAGTCTTTGCAGTTTGAACTTTAAATTCTCATATTGTGTCAGCTTTTCCAGTTGTTTCTCTTCAATCCTGCTGTCACCTGGGATTGCGACATCGACAATCCATACTTTGTTTTTTAACACAATTGTGAGGTCAGGAGTATTATTGTTATTATTATGTTTGGGATGTTGTGAGTTTTCCAGTCTGTCTGGCCTTGTTCTAGAAGCATTTTCTCCTGACATTTTGCCCATATCTATGGCAGGCATTCTCAAAGTTTGTGAGGTCTGTTAGAAATTAAGCAAGGGAGGTTTGTATATCTGTGGAAGGTCCAGGGTGAGAGAAAAAACTTGTCTGTTTGAGGCAAGTGTGAATGCTGCAATTCATCACCTTCATTAGCATTAAACAGCCTTGCAGTTTCAGGGCTTGGCTGCTTCCTGCCTGGGGGGGAGTCCTTTGTTGGGAGGTGTTAACTGGCCCTGATTGTTTCGTGTCTGGAATTCCCCTGTTTTTGAGTGTTGTTATTTCTTTACTGTCCTGATTTTAGAGGGTTTTTTTTAATACTGGTTGCCAGATTTTGTTCATTTTCATGGTTTCTTCCTTTCTGTTGAAATTGTCTAGGAAAGGGGCTACTCTTGTGTTTGTTGGGCTTTTTAAAATAGTAATGGTTATTAACAGCACAAAGTCTAGAATCTTTGAGTAGAGGCTGCATGACCATCTGTCTGGAAGGCTTTAATGGTGTCTTCCTGCCTGGCAACCCACCTCATCCTGAGATTGATACTTATCCCAAGGACCTGCATCTTCCCTATTTCCAGGCTGATTTGAAAAATCTCCCCAATTCCTTTCCCATCTGCTGTTTGCACCTTTCTGCTCAGGGGCCTGATTTTATCTCCTCCACTTAGATTCTTCTCTCTTCTTTTTTCTGACACACCTATAACGGTAAAGGCAGGAAGTGTCCTTCTTCTAACACTTCCTCCCAAAGCCCAGGGGGGAATTCTCAGGAGGAGCCCCAGTTGCCCTCTTGCCTTTCTGGCATAGATCCTAGAATTGGAAAGGATTCTAAGGGGCCATCCAATCTAACACCCTTCTGCCAGGTGGGAAGGCACAGTCAAAGACCTCCTAACAGATAGCTATTCAGCATTTGCTTGGAAAGTGCCAGAGAAGGAGATAGATAGATAGATAGATAGTTAGATAGATAGATAGATAGATAGATAGATAGATAGATAGATAGATAGATAGATAGATTCATAGAATCCTAGAATTGGAAGGGATGTCTTACACCGGAGCAGGAACACCTCTGACCTTAAACACCACACCAGCTTGGTAAAATCAGCAAGCAATTAAGAAGAATATATGTAGGCAAAGCAGTAAAAAAATAGCAATGTAAAGATCCAATATAAGAAATAGTCCATAGGCTTCAGAGGAAAACAAGATCTGAGTACATAAAAATCCATGAAACTAGGCACTTGAATCCATGAAACAAGATGGCAGGAAAGTCTCATTACACATCTTGAGCTTGGCAAAAATCTGACACGTGAAACTCAGAGCGCTTGAAATCAAGACCGTGATCAAATAACAGTGTTGGCCCGACTGAGGCCATGAATCATTATAAAGTTTTTACAGATCCCAAAACAAAAATAAAAGCATTTTCTTGACCTTGACCACCAGATAATGGTTTGTTATGATCGTCTCAGCCTCTGAAGACTTTCCCTCTGTTTACTACAACTTTGCTTTCTGTCCAAGCTTTCATTATCTTCTTCCTCATTAACTCAGGCACCTGACAAATCATGGTCAGATAGTTCTGAGAAAAGCGGTGAAGGGCCTCTCTCAAGAATGAGGCCTTGTGAATCTTCCTGAACCAGCTCTGGCATCTCTTCTGAACTTAACTAAACCCTGATCCCCAGGCCCTCTTCAGGAACATCACCTCCATTCCCATCGTGAACATCAGCATGGACATAAGACACAATCACAGGCTGAACAGGCTGACATATAGCAAGGGACCCCCAAAGGCCATCCAGTCCAACCCCCTTCTGCCAGGTAGGAAAGACACAATTAAATCCCTCGCAACACTTTCTGCATATCATCATCATCATCATCACCACCACCGTCATCAAACCATAGACTCCTAGAGCGTGAAAAGACCCCCAGGGCCATCCAGTCTAACCCCCTAATGCCAGGCAGGAAATTATTACTATTATGGTGTTTATGATGTTTATTTATCCAATGCTTTTTCTCTAAACAAGGAGACTCAAAGCAGCTTTGATGGTGCCTTCTTGCCTGGCAGATGAGATATAATCAAAGCCCTCCCAACAGTCTATGCTTAATAATAATAATAATAATAATAATAATAATAATAATAATAATAGAACCATAGAATCCTAGAGTGCAAAGAGACCCCAGGGGCCATCCAGTCCAATCCCCTTCTTAAAGGCAGGAAACATACAATCAAAGCCCTCTCAATACTCTCTGCTTAATTAATTAAGCATTGCACAAATAAATAAGTATATAACTGATAAAAATAAAAGAAGCACAAGCAGCTAAATAATTTTAGACCAAAATGGGCAATAATAATAATAATAATAATAATAATAATAATAATAATAATAATAGAACAATAGAATCCTAGAGTGCAAAGAGACCCCAGGGGCCATCCAGTCCAACATCCTTCTGCCAGACAGGAAAGATACAATCAAAATTTTCCCAACAGATGGCCATCTAGTCTGTTTTGAATCATAGAATCATAGAGACTGTGGCGCAGCTGGCTGGGATCACTACTGATCAAAAGTTCATGAGTTCGAAGCCAGCCCTGGTCAGAGTGAGCTTCTGACCAATATGTATAGCTTGCTGTCAACCTTTGCAGCCCGAAAGACAGTTACACCTGTCAAGTAGGAAATTTAGGTACCGCTTCTGCAGGGAGGCTAATTTACGATGCCATAAAAATCTCCAGAAGGCATGCAACAAATGAGGAAGTACTTCATCAGTGTCACAGATGGACGGTGAAACGACAGCTCCCCTGGTGGCCAGAATACCCTCATGAAAAAGCTAGAATGTTAAAGCCTCTGTGTGTCTGTCTATATATGTTGTGTGTCTATGGCATTGAATGTTTTATATGTATATTGTAATTCACCCTGAGTCCCCTGTGGGGTGAGAAGGGCAGAATATAAATAAGGTAAATAAATAAATAAGTGTTGGAAGGGACCCCCCTCCCATAGGTCATCAGAGCTAACCCCCTTCTACCAAGTCCACAATCAAAGCCCTCCTGACAGATGGCAATCCAGCCTTTGCTTTAAAACCTCCAAGATGTTTTTTACCTGTTGGTTCCTTCCTGTAGCTAAAATCGGTGGACTTTGCCACCCTGAAGCGCCTAGTGCCCCTCTTGGAGGAGGTCTCTCATGTTCACCCGGAGCCGGTCATCCAGGAACTTGCTGCTGACCTGCGCATCGCCATTGGCACCCACAAAGCCTTCTCTGCAGAAACCATCTCCTCCGCTGCGCAGAACACTCTGGGCAAAGGCTGTGCAGAAGCAGAAGCTCATACGAACAGAGAGCCCTCTGAAAAGCCTGAAAGGGGCATCCCTGAATCCAGTTTGCTTCCTCCACCAAAGGCTACAGGGAGTAGATCGGATTCTGGTTCTGTTTCTCCAAAGACACACCTTGCTGCAAAGAGCATGCCAGAAGCAAGGGACTCTGATCCTCCAGCCATACAGGATTTGCGGGAGCTCCTCCTGTCGGCTTATGACCCGGACATCCCGACCCGAGCAGCCGCTCTCCGTAGCCTTTCCCGCTTGATAGAGCAAAGAGACCCAGAGGCCCTGAAGACTCAAGAAACGCTGCTGAAGGTAAGTGGTCTTCCTTTCCTCCATCAGCCTTGACTGGCTTTCTGGGGTCACCCACAAGACACCACAAGGCACCTCCTGCTTCTTGAGACTCCAAAGGAGTAATGCCACCACAGATTTCTTTGCTTCCCGGAGAACTATGAAATACATTACAAAAAATGCACCCGACAATCTTTGGAAGCTTCACTGGCTTCTTCTTTAGGCAAAGATGGACGGGGTGCGGGGAGTGTGTTTCTTTCCATGAATGGTATGTATTGTAGCATTGCTGGGGCAGAGTGTGTGGCCTTTGGGGGCAAACATCCCTGCTGACCACAGGTCTTGATCTTTCTCCTTCCAGGTTTTCACTGAAAACCTAGAACACGAGGACTCCTTTGTATATCTCTCTGCCATCCAAGGTGAGTGGCTTGGTTCCATCTATTTGTCTCGGGGCTTGGGAAGAACAAATTAAAAGCTTTCTCCTTGCAGGTGGATTGTCGGCATTTAGCCTATGTGATGCTCCACCTAATACTGGAGCAGTGAGATGATGGTGGTGGTGGTGGTGGTGGTGGTGATGGTGGTGGTGGTGGTGGTGGTGGTGGTAGTAGTAGTAATAATAATAATAATAATAATAATAATAATAATAATAATAATAGATCCTGCACAGTTGGATCATCAAGTGCCTAGACACCATCGGGATTTGTAAAAACATTGGCACTTTTGTTGAAAATATGATTAAGCACTGGAAAATTGAACTGTTTGTTGGAAATGAAAACTTTGGATTTGTCAACATCAGAAGAGGAATTTTCCAGGGAGACTCATTGTCCCCACTGCTTTTCATCATTGTCATGATCCTTCTGTCAACAATCTTACAAAAAACAAACCTCGGCTATCAAACGTCTCAGAGATCTCACAAAACTTCACATCTGCTGTACATTGATGACCTGAAGCTCTACTGACATTTTCAATTAAACCAGGCAACGCCGGGTACCCAAGCTAGTATAATATAATATATAAACATTTCTTGAGGCTCCACGAGAAACTTTTGCTTCAAAAAGTGTTCCGCAGCTTTTTATTTATTTATTTATCGTGTCAGGAGCAACCAGACAGCTGAAAGTGTTTCAGAACTTTTGCTCTGTTCAGCCAGTTTCTCCTTTAGGGAGGAACCACAGCTAATTCCCCAAACAAAGGAAACTCTCACTGCCTTCCTTTGAAAGAACAGTCCCAGGATCAAAAGTAAGCCAAGCAGATAATGCTGAGCAAACATGAAGCTGGCCGCAGAGCCGGGGCTCCCGGAGGCCAGGGTTCGAATCCCCATTCAGCTGTGCCTTAAAACACCAGTGCGTTTGGGCCTACAAATATAAATGGAAATAGGAGCTGATGCAGTGCAGAGATTAGAGTCAGAATCATAGACATGGAAGGGGACCGCCAGTGGCCATCTGGTCCAACCCCTTCTGCCAGGTAGGAAGACACCATCGGAATTCTCCTGACAGATGACCATCCAGACTCTTATTAAAAATACATATCATAGAATCATAGACTTCTGGAACTGGAAGAGACCACAAATGCCCTCCAGGCCAACCCTCTTATTTCTCTCAGGTAGGAAAAGCACAATCCAAGCCCTCCTAACAGATGGCCATCCAGTCTGTGCTTCAAGCAGTGGTTCTCAACTTCCCTAATGCTGCAACCCCTTAATACAGTTCCTCATGTCGTGGTGACCCCCAACCATAACATTATTTTTGTTGCTGCTTCAGAACTGTCACATTGCTACTGTTATGAATCGTAAAGTAAATATCTGATATGCAGGATGTATTTTCATTCACTAGGCTGAATTTGGTACAAATACCCAATACGCCTAAATAAACACTTGGTGGGGTTGGGGGGCGGGAATCAATTTTGTCATTAGGGAGTTGTAGTTGCGGGAATTTATAGTTAACCTACAATCAAAGAGCATTCTGAACTCCAACAATGGAATTGAACCAAACTTGGCACAGAACTCCCACGACCAACAGAAAATACTGGAAGGGTTTGATGGGCATTGACCTTGAGCTTTGGAGTTGTAGTTCACTTACATACAAACAGCACTGTGGACACAAACAATGATGGATCTGGACCAAACTTGGCATGAATACTCAACACTGGTGGAATTTTGGGGAAATTGACCCTGACATTTGGGAGTTGTAGTTGCTGGAATTTATAGTTCACCTCCAATCAAAGAGCGTTCTGAACCCTACCAATGATAGTATTGGGACAAACTTCCCACACAGAATCCCCATGACCAACAGAAAGTACTGTGTTTTCTGATGATGTTTGCCGACCCCTCTGACCCGCCCCCTTGCAAGCCACTCAGGGGTCCTGACCCCCCAGGTTGAGAAACGCTGACTTAGAAGTTCTGGATTTTGTGCTGCTTATCATGTCTATTTTGGCAAAAATGCAGAAGAAATGGTGAAGAAGGAAACTTCAGAAGAACTTATGTAAGAAGTGGAAGGGGCCATGTTTTCCTGCCCAAGCATTCTGTGCTTGCCTTTGTTTCAGCATCATCATCATCATCATCATCATTATTGGTGGTGGTGGTGGTGATGTATTTATACCCTGCTTCTTTTCTCCCTAAGGAGTCTCAAAGTGTGGGTTTTGCCATGCCCTTGTAGGTGAAGGATGCTTCCTCTGATGTTCCAAATGCTGCTCTTGGCACACGGAGCAAGCTTGCAACAGTTTGGATGCAACAGGAGCAATGAGTCAGTCAGATGCCAGGGATTGTGAAAATGGGTGCAATATCTGCGCTACACAAAAAGCCAGGGAGAAAGTGAAGTAAATGCATTGTGTTTTCCTTCCAAATCCCTTTGCAGCCAGTTTACACCTTGACTTTCATAAAAGAAGACCTTTGCAGTTTCTGGGTCTGGAGGCAAGGCCAGATCTTCAGTTTGTTCCCCAATGGAGAGTCTCTGTGATCCTTGCAGCACTTCATTTCATCACTTTGTAAGATGGAAATGAATCATAGACAAGCCATTCCCTACTCCCCAAAAAGGCAAATTGGAGGCATTGGCAGGTCTCAGCCAGTCTGGACCAGGGCAGCTTAAATCATAATGTCAGCCAAGGCGCAAGCGATTCCTGCCACTTTGCACGTCTCCCATAGCCACTTCCCCCCTGTGATGGGCCCATGGTTTTGGAAAACAAGTGGAAAAGAAGAGCATTGCAGAACCATAGAATCCGAGAGTCAGAAGGGACCCCAAGGGCCATCCAGTCAAACCCCCTTCTTTCTGCAATAAAGGAAGTCACCATCCGATCCCTCCCGACAGGTGGCCATCCAACTTATTTTTTTAAATACTTTTTATTAGTGAATTACACAAAATATAATAAAATAACACACAACAACATGACATACAGTCATCTAAACACAATCATTATACAAACTACTATGCCAAACAAAGGAAAGAAAGAAAAAATGAAATAAAACAAAATTCTGACTTCCGTTCTATCTTCTTTTTGCCATTCATTAAATTGTGTTGCATTTCCATATTTTTTCTCGAAAGAGAGAAAAAAACAAAACAAAACAAAAATAGAAAAGAGATTTTCCCTGCAACTTCTATTCCTCTTATCCTCATTCTTTTCATTTAATGTTCATTTTTCATATAGTCCTCAAGGACCTTCCAGTCTGTCCTTCTCATTCCTTTTCCATTATTCTGTTTCAGCCAAAATGTCAATTCATCCATGTTCTTAATTTCCAATATTTTATCCAGCCATTGTGTCTTCATAGGGATCATTTCCTGTTTCCAAAATTTAGCTAAAATAATTCTAGCCGTTGTTGCAAAGAAAGTGAACAATTTTTCAGTATTAGTATCTTTAAATACTTCTGATTCAAACATTCCTAATAAATAGATTTCTGGTTGCATAGGGAAGTCAATATTTATTTATTTTTTACATCCTGCATGTATCATTTTCCAATATTCAGCAGTTTTATCGCAGGACCACCACACGTGGTAATAAGACCCCTCATGTGATTTATACTTCCAACATTTATTGTCCAAATTTTTATACATTATTCCCAATTTTTTTGGTGTACTATACCAGCGGTGCAGCATCTTTAACCAGTTTCCCTGAAGGTCGGTGGCCATCCAACTTCTTGACATTAGCAGATTCATGGAGAAATAGGCCTGTAGACACCAAAAAGTTAAAAGGGACCCCAAAGGCCATCCAATCCAATCCCCTTTGGCCATACAGGAAAAGTACAGTCAAAACCCTCCTGACAGATGGCCATCCAACCTCATAGATACTAACAGGTTCATGAAGAAATAGGGCTATATAACCAAAGAGTTGGAAGGGATCCCAAAGGCCATCCAATACATCAATGTCATCTGCTACAAAACAGGAGCTTTTTTGTTGAATCCCAGGGCCAGAGAAGCAGAAGGCAAAAATAGAAAAATGGCCTACCTCAAGGGAGCATGCTTGCTCCATCCATGTGTAACATTTACACAAATGATGAGCCACTGCTAGAAAGGACACAGAGTTTCATCTATGCTAACAATTGTGCCATCACCACCCAAACAGGGAGCTTTAAAATGGTTGAACAGAAGCTCTCCAAAGCTTTAGGTGCTCTTAACTGCCTATGACAGGGAAAACCAGCTGATTCCTAATTCATCTAAAATGCAGACGTGTGCTTTTCATCTTGAGAAAAGGCAAACATCTTGAGCTTTGAGGAAGATCTGGAAAGGAATCCCACTAGAGCATTGCAGCACACCCAAATACCTGGGAGTTACTCTAGATTGTGCTCTGATTTACATAAAGCACTGTTCGAATATCAAGCAAAATCTGGTACTAGAAATAATATCATACGAAAACTGACTGGCACAACCTGGGCGTCACAACTAGACACAGTGAAGACATCTTCCCTTGTGCTTTGCTACTCTGCTGCTGAATACGCATGCCCAGTGTGGAGTACAATATAATATACATATAATATATATTATATATACATATAATATTTATAATATTATAATGTAATGCAATATAATAGTAATAACAATATAATATTATAATTATATATTTATAGTACATGTAATATTACTAATAATATTACAATATTACAAAATAATGGCATAGCACAATATAGTATCATTAATAATGATATTGTACTATGCTCATAGTATAATATATTGTATGTATATATACCTTGTAAGCCGCTCTGAGTCCCCTTCAGGGTGAAAAGGGCAGCATATAAATGCCATAAATAAATAAATACATACATCACACCACATTAAAACAATGGATGTGGCTCTTAATGAGACATGCCGCATTATCATAGGCTGTCTACGCCGCACACCACTGGAGAAATTATACTGTTTAGCTGGTATTGTGCCGCCTGGCATTTGCCAGGAAGTAGCAGCCAGCAATGAAAGGACCAAGACAGTGACATCTCCTGCCCATCTTTTTTTCAGATACCGGCCAGCATGCCAATGCCTTAAATCAAAGTACAGCTTCCTAAGATTGAGAGAGATACTTGCAGGAACACCTCAGCAAGTAAGAATCCAAAAGTGGCAGGTTAAAACCCAGCACCTTAATCAGACCAGATGAGAGACTCCCTCCTGGGCAATCTGGAAGGCACTGAACAGGCTGTGCTCTGGCACCACAAGATGCAGAGCTAACCATAAGAAATGGGGCTACAAAGTGGAGTCAACGACATGCGAGTGTGGAGAGCAAACCACAGACCACCTACTACAATGCAACCTGGGTCCTGCCACATGCACAATGGAGGACATCCTAATACAACACTAAAGGCACTCCAAGTGCCCGCTTCTGGTCAAATGATATTTAGCAAAATGCCAAGTTTTAAAACTTTGTGTTTTTAAATACATGTTAACTGTACCCTCAACTTGCTTATGACACGATAAATAAAACTGGAGTTTGGTGATTGATGTGAGGTGCTTTGTTAGAGCAGAGTTTCTCAACCTGGGGGTCGGGACCCCTGGGTGGGGAGAGTCAGAGGGGTTGCCAAAGACCATCAGAAAACACAGTATTTTCTGTTGGTCATGGGGGTTCTGTGTGGGAAGTTTGGCCCAATTCTATCATGGGTGGAGTTCAGAATGCTATTTAATTGTAGGTGAACTATACATCCCAGTGACTAGAACTCCCAAATGTCAAGGTCTATTTCCCCAAACTCCACCATTGTCCACATTTGGGCATATTGAGTATTTGTGTCAAGTTTGATCCAGATTCATCATTGTTTGTGTCCACAGTACTCTCTGGATGTAGGTGAACTACAACTCCAAAACTCAAGGTCAATGCCCACCAAACCCTTCCAAAACTTTATGTTGGTCATGGGAGTTCTGTGTGCCAAATTTGGTTCAATTCCATCATTGGTGCAGTCCAGAATGCTCTTTGATTGTAGGTGAACTATAAATCCAGGTGACTAGAACTCCCAAATGTCAAGGTCTATTTCCCCAAACTCCACCAGTGTCCACATTTGGGCATATTGAGTATTTGTGTCAAATTTGATCCAGATCCATCATTGTTTGATTACACACTGCTCTCTGGATGTAGGTGAACTACAACTTTATAACTCAAGGTCAATGTCCACCAAACCCTTCCAATTCTTTATGTTGGTCATGGGAGTTCTGTGTGCCAAATTTGGTTCAATTCCATCGTTGGTGGAGTTCGGAATGCTATTTGATTGTAGGTGAACTATAAATCCCAGCAACTACAACTCCCAAATGACAAAATCAATCCTCCCCAACCTCACCAGTATTCAAATGTGGGTATGACAAATATTTGTGCCAAATTTGGTCCAGTGAATGAAAATACATCCTGCATATCGAATATTTACATTACAATTCATAACGGTGGCAAAATTACAGTTAAGAAGTAGCTACGAAAATGTTATGCTTGGGGGTCACTACAACATGAGGAACTGTATTAAGGGGTCATGGTATTGGGAAGGTTGAGAAACACTGTGTTAGAGGGAAGAGGGCTTGCCTAAGGAAATGCCAAGGCAAAAGGGCCCGAAAGGGAAACAGCTGGCATCCCTTTCATGGGGATGAACTATCCTTATATGCCGACTCACCCAACCGGTTGTTGCTTTTGATCCTTGGAGCATCTCCTCTCCCTGACAGATCAAAGCGCTGTCAGCAGACAGGTGTAAACTCAAAGCCTGGGGTCACCACCTGAGGCCATTAAGTGCATCTTTTCTCAAACAGAGCTGCCATTGACATGCTCCAGGAGGCTGCCTGGTGGCTCTGGCCCAGCATCCCCATTGTCTGGCATTGGGTGAGCATATGGCCGGAAATGCTTAGGTTGTAATTAGCCAGGGATGTAAGCGATAGCCGTGGGGAAGGAAGGAGCAAGGCCTTTGGAGCACAGAAGACTTGGATGTGATTCGTGGGTCTGGAACCCATATATGCAAAACATCCATGAAATGCCTGCCTTTCTCATGGAGGGGCCTTGCTCTATTTTCCATTGACCCTCCATTGACCAATAGTAGTCGTAGTAGTAATAATAATAATAATAATAATAATAATAATAATAATAATAATCTCTATTTATACTCTGCCACCATCTCCCCGAGGGGGACTTGGGGCGGCTAACATGAAGCCATGCTCGAAAACACAATACAGCAAAATAAAATGCAAAATGCAAACAACAAAAATTACATCACAATAAAATAAATACAATAGCAAAATAAAGTAAACAAAGCAAATAACATAATATAAAATCAAACACAATGGGCAGGGTAAAATGTTAAAACCCTGGATGAGGTAGGAGTAGAAAAAGTGCATTTGAGGGGAGCCCAAAAGGATGAACAGTGGGGTTAGGCTTTCAGTTTGGCTTCATGTATTTAGAATAATAGAATCCTAAAGTTGGAAGGGATTCCCAAAGGCCATCCAGTCCAACATCCTTTTGCCAGGAAAGAAGTCACAGTGAGTGAACTAACCACTCAATCTTAGAATCCCAGAGTTCGAATGGACCCCAAGGGCCATCCAGTGCCTTATGCCAGGCAGAAAGGCCCCATCTGATAATTCCTGACAGATGGACATCCAGTTTCACTTTAAGAGACTGTCTGGGATTGGGCAAGGCTCTCACTTTCAGGCACTCGCATCACCCCGTTGAAAATCAGTCCCAACCACAACGGCCTGCCTTATCTGCTGCTCACTTCCTTTGTGTTCCTGTTCCTCTTGACCTCCAGGCATGGCCTTGATGTCGGACGCCTTTCCAGACCAAGTCCTGCCCTGCTTACTGGCCCAGTACGGCAGCCCACAGCCCGGCGCTCCAAAAGAGGCATCAGTGGAGACCAGGATGAAAGTGGGGGAAGCCCTGATGCGCGTCACGCGGAGGCTGGGTGAGTTGGCCAATCCCCCAGAACTTCATGAGGAACAACGTAGGGAGCTGGGTCTGTTTAACTTGGAGAAAGACAAGTTGAGTGGTGCTATGACAGCTTAGATTAAAAGCATTTCAATACAATTTTGAAATATCCAAACATGAAAACAGAAGTAAATATCATTAGTATCAAAAAAAATCCAGTTAAAAACCATACACACCTTGGGGATGTGTTTACCTTGAACCTGTAGGCATGCAATAACAGCAGCAGAAGTGTAAAGGTTCCTTTTCAAAGGGTAACAAATAATTTCAAACTGTAAACCTGTAACATCTCAGTTGTGTGTGTGTGTGTGTATACACACACACACACACACTAGCTTGGACACCCGGTGGTGCCTGGGTTATTTGAAAAGGCATTGTTTGTTTTGGGGTGTTAGGTAATATCATTTAGTTGATTAGTAACACTCTTGATTAGAAAAAAGCCAGTCTTTTTTCTAATCAACAGAAAATACATAACAATGTGGGTAAACCCAGAATCATGGGTCAATCCTCCCCAAACCAGGCCTGTATGCACAACTGGCCACGTTGGGTCTGTGTGCCAAGTGTGGTCCAGATCCATAATTGCCTGGGTTCAGTGTTATCTGGATGCAGGTGAACTACAGTTCCCAAAATCAAGGTCAATTCTTTCACACCCCTGCAATATGTTCAGCTGGTAATGGGCGGCTTCTCTGTGGCAAGTTTGGTCCCAGTTCATTGTCGTTGGAGGTCACAGTTTCTCTGGCTGCAGGTGAACTACAACTCCAGATTTTCAGAGCAATCACCTCCAAACTCCGCCTGAATTCATAGTTGGGCATGTTAGGTCTGTGTACTAAGTTTGGTCCAGATTTATTATTGATGGGATTCAAAGTGCTCCGTATGCAGGATGAACTACAACTCCCACACAGAAACACCTCCAATAGTTCTGTTGGTCACCACGGTTTTGTGTACTATGTTTGGACCAGATCTGTCATTCGTGGGGTTCAGAATGTGCTGGGTGCAGGGAGAATTCAACTTGCATGCGGGTGGGGCATCCCCCCCACAAACACTTCCAGTATGTTCAGTTAGTCACCCAGGGTTCTGTGTGCCATGTTTGGTCCAGATCCATCATTAGTGGGGTTCAGAGTGCTCTAAGATCCATTAATGATGGATCTGGACCAAACATGGCACATAGGGCATCTGTCAGGAGTGCTTTTGTTGTGCTTTTCTGCATGGCAGAAGGGGGTGAGACTGACCGACATAGACACTACCAATAGGTCCTTGGTTGCCCAGCCTCTGCAGCCCGCAGGTCCATCTTGCTTTGTCCCTTTGGACCAAAGGGAGCAGAACCACAGCAGGAAAGGACAATCACATTCAGATGACTGGAACAAGGCCCTTGTGAGGGAAGGTGAGGACTGTTCAGCTCAAGAAAAAAGGGGGAGTCAAGGAGAGATATTTTCCCTCCAGAAATCAGATAAGAAGGTTATTGTTCTTCTCTTTCCGTCACACCTGAACGCAATGACCTTCCGCCCCAGCAGCTGACAGTCTAGAACGGAGCAACCCCAGGGGATGGAGTAGTTCCTCCTCTGAGGAAAAAAATACTACAAACATTTGGGACTTTGGCTTTGGAGCCAGTGCATATACAGTCCCTTATGCAGAAAGAAAATGGAGAAGGACGAAATTTTTAGTTTCATGGTACTAACATCCACTGAGATCTTCCACTGGGTGAGTCAGGGCAGGTGGAATACATATCAGGAATAGCAGATCTTCGTGATATATATAATCCTAACTTTTTCCTTCTTTTTCCTTTCCCTTCCTTCCTTCTTTTCTTCCTTCCTTTCCTTTCCTTTCCTTTCTTTTTTCTGTTCCTTCCTTCCTTCCTCCCTCCCTCCCTCCCTCCCTCCCTCCCTCCCTCCTTCCTTCCTTCCTTCCTTCCTTTCTTCCTTCCCTTCTTTTCTTCCTTCCTTTCCTTTCCTTTCTTTTCTTTTTTCTGTTCCTTCCTTCCTCCCTTCCCCCTTTCTCTTCCTTCATTCCTTTCTTCCTTTCCTCTTCCTTTTCTTTTTTCTTTTTCTTCCTTCCTTCTTTTTTTTCTTCTTCCCTTCTTTTCTTCCTTCCCTTTCCTTTCTTTTTTTTCTCTTCCTTCTCCCTTCCCCTTTTTCCTTTCTTCCTTTCTTCTCCTTTCCTCCCTGTCTTGTTTTTCTTTTTTTCTTCCTCCCTCCCTCCCTCCCTCTCTCCCTCCCTCCCTTTTCTTTCCTTCCTTCTTTCCTTCTTTCCTTTCCTTCCTTCCTTCCTTCCTTCCTTCCTTCCTTCCTTCCTTCCTTCCTTCCTTCCTTCCTTCCTTCCTTCCTTCCACATTTTCTCTCTCTCTCTTTCTTCCTTTCTTTCCCATTCTTTCCTTCTTTCCTTCCTTCCTTCCTTCCATCTCCAGCTCTAAGCAGGCCTCCCCCACAATGTCTCCAGGGCAACATGGCTCTCTTTGAGTCTCTTTCCTTCCTCCCTTCTCCTCAAACACATATCACCTTTCTTTCTCAGTGAAATCACAGAGGGCCACTTTACCTAGCAACAGCCAATCCAGTGATGTTACAGAGGGCCACTTCGTCTTGCAACAGCCTTTGGGGTACCAACAGACAGACAAACATGCAGACTTTGACTTTTATAGATACAGATAAAATTAATTAGATAGAACAAAGTACTTCACTGAATTCTAATAGGTGGATTCTGGCTTTCTGTGTCAGAAGGTGTAGCAATGGCTTCCCACGTAAAGGTGGGGTCATTGGTGGCTAGTGGTCTGGGTGGCTCTATCACCCCTCCGGTATTGTCTTTAAAGGCCTTCCCCTCTCCTTTGCTTCAACATGGTTATGCTCGGACATCAATCAATCTCTTTGAAACCGTGGGAAGCAGCTGTCAGTTGGGGACCTTCCCAGTTGCCAGCCTCTCCATGGAAGACTCCAGATGTCCTGCCAAGGCAGAGGACCCAGCCCTCTTTGCAAAGGCAATTAGGTGCATTGCAATGGGAAAGGGTTACTTAGAGTCAGGGGGAATGACTCACCTTTTCCCCCAAGGCCTAGGCTTCCATTTGAAAGCCTTGCATTGAATTTTCTCTTGGCTTCACTTCCCTGTAATTGGACCTTCACAGGGATTTGCCCCTTTGCTTCCTGGGTCTGTCCCCAGGCAGGCTTACCTGGCAAGGCACCTTTTCCAGGGGTTTGTATGATTTCAGGTTCTTGCAAAAGAGTCCCTCCTCCCCTTTTATTTTGCAAAGCATCATTATAAATTACGGCTGCGGTGCCTGCTGCTTCCTGACTGCTGTAAGACTCAGGCTTTGGGGCTTGTCTGGGCAGGAGGGAGGGGGTTGAGTGTCCCGTGGGGCTCTCCCTTCCCTTTAACAGGAGTGGAATCAAAAACCCTTCAAGGGTGTGTTGTCGAAGGCTTCCATGGCCGGAATGACTGGGTTGCTGTGACTTTTCCAGGCTTTATGGCCATGAAAATGAACAAAATCTGGCTACTAGTATTTAAAAAAAAATCTAAAATCAGGACAGTAAATAAAGAGCAACACTCACAAGACAGGGGAATTTCAGACAGGAAACAATCAGGGAATATTGTGTCCAACTCTGGGCACCACAATTGAAGAGAGATATTGACAAGCTGGAATGTGTCCAGAGGAGAATGACTAAAATGATAAAGGGTCTGGAGAACAAGCCCTATGAGGAGCGGCTTAAAGAGCTGGGCATGTTTAGCCTGAAGAAGAGAAGGCTGAGAGGAGACATGATAGCTATGTATAAATATATCAGAGGAAGTCATAGGGAGGAGGGAGGGAGCTTCTTTTCTGCTGCCCTGAGACTAGGGTGCATTGGAACAATGGCTTCAAACTACAAGAAAGGAGATTCCATCTGAACATTAGGAAGAACTTTCTGACTGTGAGAGCTGTTCAGCAGTGGAACTCTCTGCCCCGGAGTGTGGTAGAGGCTCCTTCTTTGGAAGTTTTAAACAGAGGCTGGATGGCCATCTGTGGGGGGTGCTTTGAATGCAATTTTTCTGCTTCTTGGCAGGAGGTTGGACTGGATGGCCCATGAGGTCTCATCCAACTCTATGATTCTATGATTCTAGGGCCAGCTATCACTTCCCAACCAAAGATTCCCCCAGGAAGGACACAACCAGACCTTGAAGTTGCAAGGCTATTCAGTGCTAATCAAGGTGGCCAGTTGCAACATTCACACTTGCCTCAAGCAGACAAGAGTTATGTCTCCCACTCTGAACATTATTCCACAGATATATAAGCCCCATTTTCCTAGTTTCCAACAGACCTCACAACCTCTGAGGATGCCTGCCATAGATGCAAGCAAAATGTCAGGAGAGAATGCTTCTGGAATATGGCCAGACAGCCGAAAAACCTACAACCCAGTGATTCCGGCCATGGAAACCTTCAACAATACAGTGTACTTTTGGCCACTGTGCATTGCATTCAGCAGCAAATACTTTTTTTGCTTTCAGGGATTTGAAAATGGAGATGCGCATGTGATTCAATGGTACATTAGACTTGAGTCAATATGGTCATTTGTGTTATCTGCTACTTGACTGTATACCCTACCTTTCTCTCCAAGCCCTTTTGGGGCGGGTGACTGTGAGCAAGTGCCAACTGGCTTGTAATTGCATTTGAGGGTGCTTTAAGCACCCATGGGATGGAGCAGCTGGATCAATGGCTTGTACTTTTTAAAGCCTGGGGTCCTGGGCAATCAATTGCTTTGGACTGCAAGCCAAGGTGACTCTGAGGTTATTTCTGCAGTCACTGGCCACATGATTCGTTTGGGGGCTTGGAAAATGCGACCGATGCTCCTATAATCTGTGTTCTTTGGGGTTGACACTGCCTCTAACTAAGTCCCTGGAGGCAAGAATGGCAGCATCCCGTGGTTTCTATGGGAGTTGGGAGGTTTGCGCTGGTGGGAGGGGTTATTAATTGCACAAAGCACATTGGAAATGGTGCTGAAAACATGGCAGCTCCTCTCTTTGACCTTGGCTCTTCTCTCCATTCCTTTTTGCCACAGTAAAGCAGAGCAGATGCCATTAGTTTTGGATAAGGGTCAGCATTTCTGTGTTGCACTCCAAAACAGGAATAACCCTCTGACTTTAAACACCACACGCTGAATAGGAAAAAAAAACCCAACAATCATTTTATTGAAGATAATGAAAAAGCAGCAAAGTAAAAAGCACTTTAAAGAAATAGGTAAATCCAATTAGGTAAGAAGATAAGCAGAAACAAATTAGTCCAAGTTAGAGTTAGTCCAAGCCTGGTAGATCGCCTAAGCCTTTGCACAGCCCTCCTGTTTTGACTGAACTCTTCTCGTCTATCTCTTGGCTCGTTATCTATTTGCCCATTGATTTCTGCAGGTGCATCCCCACACCCCTCAGGGACATGCTCATGGGAAACTACAGGGATCTCCTGGTCATTCTCTGCATCAGTTTCACTGACCAAACCATTGCCATCTTGAAACACATCTTGAACTTCATTAACATCATTCCCCACATCCAAGGCACCCTGATCCTGAAACACAATCACAGGCAGAACTCCAACATTCTGTTCATTCCTCTGTGACCCAGGTCCCACCATAAAGGAACATAACTCCAGTAGTAGTAGTACTACTAGTAGTAATTTATACACATAATAAAAGTGAAAATATGTATACGTGTGTACATATAAACCCTGTGTACACTGATAACCCAAACACTGATGGATCTGAGCTAGACTTGGGGGGAACCGACCTTTTCTGGGAGTTACAGTTTACCCACAACTGGAGAAACTGTGACCTCCATCGATGATAGACCTGGACCAAACTTGGCACACAGAAAGCCCATGACTCACTCAACATACTGGAGGGGTTTGAGTGGACTGACTCACCATAGTGGGAGTTGTAGTTTACCCTACAGTCAGAGAGCACACTAAACCCCATCCAGGATACATCTGGAGCAAACTTGCGCAACATAATAAACTTCAATTTCTGATGGAGTTTTTCAGGGTTAACCTGGCATAGTGGGAGTTGTAGTTCACCCACAACCTTATGCATTTTGTACAATTTAAAATTGACTTTTTCAAATAACCCGAGCAACTCCAAGTCCCCAAGCTAGTACTAGTAATATAATAATAATAATAATAATAATAATAATAATAATAATAATAATAAATGGAACTTTGAAAAAGGAGACGGAGGGCCTGATTCTGGCAGCCCAAGAACAAGCCATTAGAAAAAATGCTATCAAAGCCAGAATTGAAAAGTCAACGACTGATCCCAAGTATAGACTCTGCAAGGAAGCAGATGAAACAATAGATGACATCCTCAGCTGCTGCAAGAAGATCACGCAGACAGACTATAAGCAGAGGTATAACACCGTTGCTCAGATGATTCATTGGAACTTGTGCCACAAATACCATCTGCCTGTGACAAAGAACTGGTGGGATCACAAGCCGGAAAAAGTTACAGAAAATGAACACGTCAAACTACTCTGGGACTTCCGGATTCAGATAGAGTTTTGGAGCATAACACTCCTGACCTCATGATCATGTTAAAAAACAAAGTATGGATTGTCGATGTTGCAATCCCAGGTGACAGCAGGATTGAAGAGAAACAACTGGAAAAGATGACACGATATGAGGATTTAAAGATCGAACTGCAAAGACTCTGTCACAAGCCAGTCAAGGTGGTCCCAGTGGTGATCGGCACACTGGGTACAGTGCCTAAAGACCTTGGCCTGCACTTAAATATAATTGGCACTGACAAGATTACCATCTGCCAGCTGCAAAAGTCCACCTTACTGAGATTTGCACGCATTATTCGCCGATACATCACACAGTCCTAGACACTTGGGAAGTGTCTAGGACGTATGATCCAATACAACAGCCAGCAGAATGTCTGCTGTGGACTCATCTAGTAGTGTTTCAAATAATGGTAATAATAATAATAATAATAATAATAATAATAATAATAATAATAATAATAATGAAAAATTGAGGCAGGGCACAACACAGTTAAAATACATAGGTAAAACATGTGATAGTGAGGCCCTGTCTCTCGTCCCCGTCAACTGTGCTTGCGTAGGAGGCGGGACTGAGAGCAGAGCCTCCCCGGATGATCTTAACCTCCGAGATAGTTCATAGAGGGAGATACGTTTTGATAGGTAAGATGGGCCAGAACCGTTTAGGGCTTTATGGGCTAATTCTGGCACTTTGTACTGAATTGTTCTCAGTAGCAGACTGGCAGCCAGTGGAGTTGGCATAACCCCACTCTAGTGAGTAATCTGGCTGCCACCCATTGGACAAATTGGAGCTTCCAAACAGTCTTCAAAGACAACCCCACATAGAATGCGTTTCAGTAGTCTATATGGGATGTAACCACAAATGCAAAGCAATAGTGTTATTAAAGTATGACTAAATAATTAAAAGTTTAGTGATGGATGATAATGATGAAGTGCCATCGTATGCTCTGTGTGTGTGTCCCATTGCAGATACTCTCTAACACACAGCATGACTGTTTGATATTCTGAACCTGTCTCCTTTTTCTTTCTTTACTGCAGGAGACATGGTCTTCCTGCATCGAGAGGACCTGATCCATGCCTTCCTGCGGGGAGCAAAGGACCCTGAAGCTGCCCTCCGAGCCAGCAGCCTCTCCAATCTGGGGGAACTGTGCCAGATCCTCCGTTTCCAGCTGGGATCGGTAGTCCATGAGGTATGGCCCTTTTTTGTATGGGAACGTACACATCCTTTCTCCCATCCATTAAACACTTTTTGAAGTGGAACACGTAGAAGCACAGCACATAGATGGGGTTCCACAATGGAGGCCTGGGTCCCTGCCTGCACCAAAGGGGCATGAGGGACAAATTCCTCCTAAAAAACCCAAGCCTAAGGATCATGCCAGTATTCTATCATTTTGATCTGTATCCAACCAAAAATGGGAACTGCGGGCAGCCAAAATTATGTTCTCCTACATTCATCCCTTTGGGGTGTGGTTTTGAGGCCACTTTCTTGCAATCGGTGCTCCTGAAACCAGAGTGAGGTTCGGGTTCCAGAGCCACAAGGGGATGTGCTATGCTAATAATACGATACGATACGATACGATACGATACGATACAATACAATACAATACAATACAATACAATACAATACAATACAATATAATATATTGTATATACATATAATATTTATAATATTATAATGTAATGCAATATAATAATACTAATAATACTATATTATAATTATACATTTTATATTACATGTAATATTACTAATAATATTACAATATAATGGTATCGTGCAATATAGTAATATATAATACTGATATTGTATTATGCTAATAATATAATATAATATATTGTATGTATATATATCTTGTAAGCCGCTCTGAGTCCCCTTCGGGGTGAGAAGGGTGGCATATGAATGGCGTAAATAAATAAATGTGTACCCATTGGACATATTGCGTGAAATCCTGGCTATGGAACGAGGCCTTCCCAGAATAATGACCGAGCCCGACAATTGAACAAAGTTATTGACCACATGTGGACTGAGTTCGGACATGATTTTACTGTTGGCGAATTGGCTTATATGTATATTATGTGTTTTATTCTATATGTATTTTAATTTTTCTGTTGATAAATGTTGTTTTAGACTGTATTGTAGCATTGAATCCTTGCTGTTATCCGGTCTGAGTCCCTCTATGGAGGTTGAGAAGATCGAGATATAAAAGTTTTAAATAAATAAATAAATACTGCCTGTTAGGAATTGTGGGGGTTGAAGTCCAACACAACCAAGAGGGCCGGAGTTGGCCCATGCCTGGTGTACATGGTATTGATTGATGCTGTGAATTGAGTTATACCCCATCTTTCTCCTGGTGTGAGCAGGCAGCTCTCAGTAAGAGTTTAAACTGGAGGCTTGGGCCGGAGGAGTGAAGCTGCCGTATGGAGATGTGGACATCAAGGTTTCCTCTTTGGCCTTTGGCTCAAGGGCCTGATGTTCGTCTCCATTGTACAAAGGCATGTTGTAGGCTTCAAGGCACACTCTCTTTCCCCTTTGAATGAGGGAGGAGGAGGAGGAGGAGGAGGAGGAGGAGGACTCTTCATCGACTGCAGCAGGAGGCTAGTTGCCAGCTGAGTCAGCAAACACTGCTGCAATGGAGCTGCAGCAGAGGAAGAGATGTGCATGGCATGGCAATGCCCTTCAGCTCCAGGAAAAGTGTAGCGGAGGGTCTCTTCCCTGCCTTTACTCACTGCCAAACCTTTAATTGGGGCACAGTGAAAACCATTCTGAGAGAAATTCCATTATTCAGATGGGATGTAAACCTTCCAGGAAAGCCAGGGTACCTCCTGCATTTGCCTGCCAATCTCTAAAACAAAAGCTGACCTGTGTTGTGGCTGATTTTGTCCATTGTTCTCCCAAGGAGTGGGGGGGGGGGGGGACGGGACACGATGACTTCTGAATGTGTTTCCTATTTGTTCCTTAATTGATCATAGAACCCTAGAGTCGGTAGAGACCACAAGGGCCATCTAGTCCAACCCCCTCCTGCCAGGCAGGAATAATAATAATAATTTTATTATTATTGTATTGTCGAAGGCTTTCATGGCTGGAATCACTAGATTCTTGTGGGTTTTTTCGGGCTATATGGCCATGTTCTAGAGGCATTTTTCCTGACGTTTCGCCTGCATCTATGGCAAGCATCCTTTATTATTATTATTTTGTCGTGTCAGGAGCGACCTGAGAAACTGCAAGTTGCTTCTGGTGTGAGAGAATTGGCCGTCTGCAAGGACGTTGCCCAGGGAACGCCCGGATGATTTTGATGTTTTATCATCCTTGTGGGAGGCTTCTCCCATGTCCCCGCATGAGGAGCTGGAGCTGATAGAGGGAGCTCATCCGCCTCTCCCCGGATTCAAATCTGTGACCTGTTGATCTTCAGTCCTGCCGGCACAGGGGTTTAACCCACTGCACCACCGGGGGCTCCAATAATAATAATGATAATAATAATGATAATAATAATGATAATAATAATAATTTGAGGAAAAACTCAGTCGTTATCAGGACCTCAAAATCGAATTGCAAAGGCTCTGGCATAAACCAGTACAGGTGGTCCCAGTGGTCATCGGCACACTGGGTGCTGTGCCAAAAGATCTCAGCCAGCATTTGCTGTGACATACTGTTTTTGTGTCAGTAAAATAATAATAATAATAATAATAATAATAACAATAATAATAATTGGGACTTCCGAATTCAGACAGAGTTTTGGAGCACAATACTCCTGACCTCACGATCATTTTAAAATCAAAGTATGGATTGTCGATGTTGCAATCCCAGGTGACAGCAAGATTGAAGAGAAATAACTGGAAAAGCTGACACGATATGAGGATTTAAAGATCGAACTGCAAAGACTCTAGCACAAGCCAGTCAAGGTGGTTCCAGTGGTGAGCGGCACACTGGGTGCAGTGCCTCAAGACCTTGGCCTGCACTTAAACACAATTGGCAAAATGACAAAATTACCATCTGCCAGCTGTAAAAGGCCACCTCACTGGCATCTTCGTGCATTATTCGCCGATACATCACACAGTCCTAGACACTTGGGAAGTGTCCAATGTGTGATCCAATACCACAGCCAGGACAGGAAAAGCCTTCTGACTTTAAACACCACATGATTGGATGGAAAAAATACTTTATTGTAGGTAATTAAAAAGCAGTAAGGTAAAAAACACTTTAAAGAAATAGGTAAATCCAATTAGGTAGGAAGATAAGCAGGAACAAAGTAGTCCAGGGCACATCCAGGGCTTCTTCACCATTTCCCACAGCCCACAGCCAGGGCTTCTTCACCATTTCCTTGTCTTTGGTGCAGGTGACTTCATGCTTGATAGCCATTGTGAAGACTGATCATGAGGCAGAGGTGCGGAGGGCCGCTATCCACGTGGTGGTGCTTCTGCTTCGAGGGCTCAGCGAGGAAGCCCTGGAGGTGAGGAGGAGGCCCCTTCATTGTATTTCTCTTATGCCCCCTTCTCTCCGTGGCTTATTTGTCTTTAAGTTGAGCCTGATGCTTGTTGGGGATTGGGCTTATTAACAAAAGACCCTCCTCATAAATGCACAGCAGAGGAAATTAGCAGCAGCGCGACCCAGCACCTATAGCCAAAAGTGATAAAAAGAACAAAAACACACAGACCAATGTTATCTCTTCCATAGGAGGCTTTTCCTTATAGCAAAATTATATGGTTGCACTATTCACAAGAACAAGGTTTCCATAACACAAATAAACTTCTTTACACTTCCTTCTTTGGTTCCATGCTGGGCTTCTTTCTTATGCAGGTAAACAGGTATTTACTACAGAACAAGGTTTCCATAACACAAATAAAGCTCAACCGTCATGCTGCAGCTTCACACACCATACCTTCTCATACTGAGGCTTACCTCACACAGAGGCTTCTCTCACAGATTAAGGCCTACCTCACACTGAGGCCTTCTCAAAGACTGAGCCCTTTCTCCCACTGAGGCAAACTAACACAGAGGCCTACTAAACTAGAACAAAAACACACAGACCAATGTTATGTCTTCCATAGGAGGCTTTTCTTTGTAGCAAAATAATATGGTTGCACTATTTACAAGAACAAGGTTTCCATAACACAAATAAAGTTCTTTACACTTCCTTCTGTGGTTCCATGCTGGGCTTCTTTCTCATGCAGATAGATAGCTTTGCTTTCACAGCGCCTCTTAGCACACCGAAGTTACACAGGAGCTTCACACAGTAGCTTTTACACACAGCAGTCATCACATATGATGGGCTTCTCTCACCAAAGCATCTCGCACCAGGCCTACTCACACTGAGCCTTCTCATACTGAGGCCTACTAACACACCGAGGCCCTTCTCCCACCGAGACCTCTCACAGATTGGAGGCAACTAAGCTACAGGCACACCTGCTTTCCTCACACAGAGGCTCCTCTCACAGACTAAGGCCTACCTCACACTCTGAGGCCTTCTCACAGACTGAGGCAAACTGACACAGAAGCCTACTAAACTACAGGCACACCTGCTTATATTGAACTGCAGCTTTTGTTGAGTCATTGCATCCATTTAACCTTTTCAGTGCTCAATTCTCATTTTTGTAACTAAAAATACATTATTTTTTAAATATTTCTGACAATGCTCTCTGCATAGAGCCAGTGATCTATCCCACCTGAGACATACAAGGACTCTCTGCAGGTGCCAACCACATAAAAGAAATTGCATACATCACCTTTAGGACTTTGACTCCCACAATCCCCCAAAGAGAATGGTTGATTTCAGCTGCTTAAGGGAAAAGGAAGGGGCCTGAGGTTGTTAGGAATGATGGGAGTTGAAGTCCAAAACACCTGGAGGGCTGAAGTTTGCCTGTGCCTGCTGTAACGCCAACTTTAATCAAAGGGTTTTCTCAGCCAGATTCGTTCAGAGGGCTTTTGCCTTTGCATTCCTTTGAGGCTGAGAGAGTGTGACTCACCCAATGGGTTTCCATAGCCGAGCAGGCTCGATGTTGTAATCTCTGGCTGTCTGCCAAGCAATACTGAACTAAACATAATTAAATTGGCTGCTACACCTACTGTGACATTGACCATTTCATTCTTGCACTGCCATATTTGGGCAGCAAATGACTCTCTATGTGTGTGTGTGTGTGTGTGTGTGTGAAACTATAAATGTTGTAAATAAATAAATATTTCCCCGTGCAATCTACTGCTGTCTGCACAGGCTGTGTCGGAAACATTCATGGGATGCAATTGGAGGATGCAGTGCTCTTTCGAAGTATTTTTCCTGCTGCACTCGGATTCCTCTGTAATTGCATATTGTGGAGTCCCAGGATTTGTCGGGTTGGCGAGGACATCGCCATCCAATAGGAATCCTTGTCCCGCCCCCATGAAATGTTCCTTTCCATCCCAAAATTATCAGCATTGCAGTCACTTGAAACTTCATCTGAGCATTTAGATAGAGAATTTAGCCATCCAAAGCAAAGCAAATGGAAGAGTCTTTGGTTTCCACCATTTCTGAGGCGCCACTTTCTGCATTGTTTGAAATTTATGGGCTGAGGATATATTTCTTTTGCATGGAAGAAGGATTCCTATTTCTGCCTGTTGGAATTCAACCCCACACTGCCCAAGTCTCAAGTCCTCAACAAGGAGCAGTTAGTTAGTTTAGTATAGGCCAGTGTTTCTCAACCTTCCTAATGCCACGACCCCTTAAGACAGTTCCTTATGTTGTGGTGACCCCCAACCATAATATTATTTTTGTTGCTACTTCATAACTGTAATTTTGCTACTGTTATGAATCGTAATATAAATATCTGATTTACAAGATATATTTTCATTCACGGGACCAAATTAGGCACAAATATCCAATACGCCGAAATTTGAATACTGGTGGGGTTGGGGGGATTGATTTTGTCATTTGGGATTTGTAGTTGCTGGGATTTATAGTTCACCTACAATTAAAGAGCATTCTGGACTCCACCAATGATGGAGTTGAACCAACCTTGGCACACAGATCTCCCATGACCTATAGAAAAAAAAATTGGAAGGGTTTGGTGGGCATTTTATTTATTTCTTTACTTACTTACAGTGTTTATATTCAGCCGTTCTCACACCACAGGGGACTCGGGATGGATTACAATGCACATATACATGACAAACATTCAATGCCAATTAGACATATAACATGTATAGAGAGACACAGAGGAAACTTAACATTCCAGCTTTTTCCGGCTTCATGAGGGTATGCTCGATTCCGGCCACAGGGGGAGCTGCCACTTCACTGTCCATTGTGTCCATTGAGTCCTTCGATGGAGTACTTACTCATTCTTCTGAACAAGTTTTTTATGGCATCGTAAATTAGTTAAATTAGCCTCCCTGCATAAAGCGGTACCTAAATTTCCTACTTGACAGATGCAACTGTCTTTCGGGCTGCATGTCGACAGCAATCTAGACTAGTGGCCGGAAGCTCACTCTGACTCAGGCTGGCTTCGAACTCATGACCTCTCGGTCAGTAGTGATTTAATGCATCTGACCTTGAGTTTTGAAGTTGTAATTCACCTACATCTAGAGAGCACTGTGGACTCAAACAATGATGAATCTGGACCAAACCTGGCATGAAGACTCAATATGCCCAAATGCGAACACTGGTGGAGTTTGGGGGAAATTGGCTTGCCATTTGGCAGTTGTAGTTGCTGGGATTTGTAGTCCACCTACAATCAAAGAGCAATCTGACCCCACCAACGATAGAATGGGCCAAACTTCCCACACAGAACCCCCATGAGCAACAGAATAAATAAAAATAGTGGTTTGTTTGTTTTTTAAAGAATTTTGGGGCTTGCACAAATCTTGGCCCGGCCTTTAAATTTTTTAAATTGCCTTGAAAAGGCAGGATTACTTTTAATATATGTGAGTTATGGCAACAATTTTTATGCTTATATTTTGTTTTGTTAATCTTATGGTTATGTTGTTTTTTACTTTGTATGTTTTGTGATGTTACCTTGAGATGGAGTGGTATATAAATAATAATAATAATAATAATAATAATAATAATTATTATTATTATTATTATTATTATTACAACTCCCAAATGTCAAGGTCTATTTTTCCCAAACTCCACCAGTGTCCACATTGGGCATACTGAGTATTTGTGCCAAGTGTGGTCCAGATCCATCATTGTTTGAGTTCACAGTGCTCTTTGGATGTAGGTGAACTACAACTCCAAAACTCAAGGTCCACCAAACTGTTCCAGTATTTTCTGTGGGTCATGGCAGTTCTGTGTGCCAAGTATGGTTTAATTCAATCATTGGTGAAGGTAAGAGTGCTCTTTGATTGTAGGTGAACTATAAATCCCAGCAATTACAACTCCCAAATGATAAAATCAATCCCCCTCAACCCCACCAGTATTCAGATTTGGCCGTATTGGGAGTTTGGTCCAGTGAATGAAAATATATCCTGCCTATCAGATATTTACATTATGATTCATAACAGTAGCAAAATGACAGTTATGAAGTAGCAACGAAAATAATGTGATGGTTGGGTTTCACCACAACATGAGGAACTGTACTAAGGGGTCGCAGCATTAGGAAGGTTGAGAAACACTGATCTAGTTTCTGTCTGATGTGAAGACTTTTGTTCAACGTTTGTTTGAAGACCATGCATGACCATCAGGACTGTATTTTCTGCTTCACTTATTGCATTATTTTGGCTGAAATAAAGCCTTTTATTATGTCTAAGGCTGTTTCTGGTGAAAAACTGCACAGGTCCTGCTTTGCATTCAGGTTACGACCCACAATTCTTCTCTCTCTCTCAATTGCAGGTCCTCAGGGATGTCGTGCTGGGCCTCTACCGCCTGCTGAAGTCCGTGTTGAGGCACGAGGAGGACGGGGCCACGGTGCTGCAGGCCCAGCTGGCCTTGGAGGAGCTGGACGGCATCATGAGGCAGCTCCTCTTCCCGCCTCAGGTCCTGGAGAAGAAGATCCAGGTCCTTCCATAGAGCCAGTAGAAGAGCCTCAGAAGCCAGTGCCACTCATGAAAGGGGTATGGCGGGACTTTCTGTGGGCAGAGACCCCCATTGCCTTCCAAAGACCCAACTCTGCCCCAAAGACAGCTCCTTGCATTGACCTCACTCTTTGGAAACGTAATCCCGGCATCAATCCGAGGGTCACCAGAGCCCTGTAGGAGTTTCTTCCTTTCCAGTGATGCTCGTAATGTCCTTTCCATCAGTAGTGTCCCTCCACAGGCTGCATTGATTGAAACTGCAGCATCGAACACTTCTGCGCTGCAGGTATGCAGCTGCTCCCAAAATCTGCCCGGAGCAGAAGCGGCCACCCAGTGTCCTCAGTTGACCAGCATTTCCTGCAAAAGGGATAGATCTTGTCCCTCCAGGACCCTGAAATCAAAGGCAAGCAGGGAGGCAGATATGGAGAAAGCAGAGGCTTGCAACCGGACCTCTTTTGGTTCAGTTCCAGAAGGAAATGAGGCTTCAGGAGAAGCCAAAGCCTGGGAAGAGAGTGGGCTCCTCCTCCTGCCATTATAGCCCCCTTTTCCTAGAAATTGAGGTGTCGTTGTGCCTTCAAGTTGTTTCCAACATAGGACAATCCTAAGTCCAATGCGTCCCAGGATTTCCTTAGCCAGGTGTGTTCAAAAGGGATTTGTATCCCTTCCTCTGAGGCTGCAACTCCACTGAGGTTTCCACGGTTGGTTGAGTCGTGGGGGTTTGCTCCCCTCCTCCAAATAAAACAAACCAAATGACCAGCCTGATTGTGCGGGAGACTTTTGGGAAGGGGGGAGGGGCAGCTTTTGGTGCAAGACAGATTTGTAAGAGGGAACAAAGCCCTCTGCAGAGACAATGGCTGATGCTGCCCTGGTTGCATTCCTCTTGCCCTTGGAGAATGGCACTTTGTGGGAGAAGCAGAAACCGGATCATATGAAGTCTCTCCCCCCACCCCACACACACCCCATTGCCGTAGGTAAAGGTAAAGGTTTTCCCCTGACATTAAATCCAGTCGTGTCCGACTCTGGGGTGTGGTGCTCATCTCCATTTCTAAGCCGAAGAGGCGGCATTGTCCATAGACACCTCCAAGGTCATGTGGCCAGCATGACTGCATGGAGCACCGTCACCTTCCCGCCAGAGCGGTACCTATTGATCTACTCACATTTGCATGTTTTTGAACTGCTAAGTTGGCAGAACCTGGAGCTGACAGCGGAAGCTTACGCCACTCCACAGATTCGAACCTGTGACCTTTCAGTCAACAAGTTTAGCAACTCAGTGGTTCAACCCACTGCGCCACCAGGGTCTCCCCATTGCCATAGATATTCCTAAATAGGCTCTAAATCAGTGTTTCTCAACCTGGAGGACGGGACCCCGGGGAGGGGGGGGGTCGTGGAGGGGGTTTCAGGGGGGTTGCCAAAGACCATCAGGAAACATATTTCTGGTTATAGGAACCCCTTTGGTAGAGAAGGCTGAAGATCTCTCCGCCTGTCCTTCTTTTCCTTTTTGGAAACAGAGGGCAAATCCTCTCACTTAAACCCCTCCTTTGCTGTGATTGACCAGCCTCTCAGCCAAGGGAGCGCTGTTTTTGAGACTCCAAGCAGAGAGAGGAGAGCAGGCGTGCTCAGTGCGTGACAGCATGGTGTGCATGTTCGGGCGAGGGAAAGCATGCGAGGTTCGAGGGAGGCTCACACCAGCGAGTCCCTTCAAGGCACGGATGTTCTGTGTGGGAAGTCTGCCCAATTCTATCGTTGATGGGGTTCAGAATGCTCTTTGATTCTAAGGTGAACTATACATCCCAGCAACTACAACTCCCAAATGTCAAGATCTATTTTCCCCAATCTCCCCATCAGTGTTCACATTTGAGCATATTGAGAATTCATGCCAAGTTTGGTCCAAATCCATCATTGTTTGAGTCCACAGTGCTCTCTGGATGGAGGTGAACTAAAACTCCCAAACTCAAGGTCAATGCCCACCAAACCCTTCCGGTATTTTCTGATGGTCATGGGAGTTCTGTGTGCCAAGTTTGGTTCAGTTCCATTGTTGGTGGAGTTCAGAATGCTCTTTGATTGAAGGTGAACTATAAATCCCAGCAACTACAACTCCTAAATGACAATATCAATCCCCCACAACCCCACTAGCATTCAAATTTGGGCATATCGGGTATGTGTGCCAAATTTGGTCCAGTGAATGAAAATACATCCTGCATATCAGATATTTACATGACAATTCAAACCAGTAGCAAAATTACCGTTATGAAGTAGCAACGAAAATAATTTTAGAGTTGGGGGTCACCACAACATGAGGAACTATAATAAAGGGTTGTGGTTGAGAAGGTTGAGAACCACTGCTCTAAAGGAACCCCATTCTGCTCCCACCCCCCACGAGAGGGCCTAACCAGGACAATCTGCTCAGCCTTCCTGCCTTTCTTTTGTGAGCCCAGAGAGGGTCCCATTCTCCCCAGATGACTCCTTCACAGACCCTGTAAAGAGCCTACCGGCCTCCAACCGGTGTCTTTTGGGGGGGGGGGGGCAGGGGGAGAGGAATCATAGAATCATGAGTCTCTTCAGAGAGAAAAAGTGGGCAATAATAATAATTACAAAAAGAAGGTTGGAAGAGAACCCCAAGGCCATACAGTCCAACCTCCTCCTCTCATAAAGGAAGACACTATCCAAGCCCTCCTGACAGATGACCATCCTGCTTCTCATAGAATCTTAGGTAAAAGTTTTCCCTGGCCCTGACATTAAGTCCAGTCGTGTCCAACTCTGGGGGTTGGTGCTCATCTCCATTTCTAAGCCTCAGAGCCGGCGTTGTCCATAGACACCTCCAAGGTCATATGGCCGACATAACTGCATGGAACACCGTTACCTTCCCGCCGGAGCGGTACCTATTGATCTACTCGCATTTGCATGTTTTCAAACTGCTAGGTTGGCAGAAGTTAGGGCTGACAGTGGAAGCTCACCCCACTCCCCAGATTCGAACCTGCAACCTTTCGGTCAGCAAGTTCAGCAGCTCAGCGGTTTAACCCACTGCGCCACCTTGGGTCATAGAATAGGAAGCAACCTCAAGGGTCATCCAGTCCATTCTCCTCCTCTCATAAAGGAAGACACGATCCAAGCCCTCCCAACAGATAGCCATCCAGCCTCTTATAGAATCTTAGGGTCATAGTGTTGGAAGTGACCTCAAGGGTCAAGCCCCTTCTGCTAGGCAAGAAAATACAATCCCTCCTTCACAGATGACCATATAGCCTCTGCTTACAAGCCTACAGAGAAGGAGACTCAATTGGATTCCGAATCCAAGAGTTGGAAGGGGCACCCAAAGGTCATCCAGTCCATCATGCTTCTGTTATGCAGGGAGATACAATCCAAGCCCCTCCAGAGAGATGAACAGCCTCTTTTATTAGAAACATAGAATCCTAGTGTTGGAAGAGACCTAAGGGCCATCCAGTTCAAACCCATTTTGCTATATAGGAAGACACAATCCAAGTTCTCTTGACAGATAGCCATCCAGCTTCTGTTTAAAAACATTCAGAGAAGGAGACTCCAATAGACGTCTAGGCAGCTCATGAACAGGCGCATAACTGCCTCCCAGGATGCCAAGCCAAGGAGGACCCATTTGTGAAAACTCACAGCAACAAAAGGCCCACTATATGGTTCAGATATGTGGGTGACACCTTCACCATTTGGCCCAACTCTTGATTGGGTTTGTGGATGACTCCATTTGGAGCCATGGAGAAGAAGAACTCAACCAGTTCCTGGACCACGTCAACAGCATCCACACCAATTCACTATGGAAAAGGGAAAGGAAGGAAAACTGCCATTTCTAGATCTAGTCATCCACAAACCCAATCAAGAATTGGGCCACACAGTCTACAGAAATCCTACACACAGGAATAGATACATAAGAACTCCAACCATCACCCAAGTCACAAAAGAAGCACAATTAAAGCTCTGGAAGACTGTGCAAAAAGAATCTGCGAAGCCCACCTCCTCCAAGGTGAACTGAACCACCTCAACTGGGCTTTACAGGCCAATGGAGACTCCACCATTGACATCAGAAGAGCTGCAAGACCAAGAACAAAACACAAGAGTCAAGACAAAGACCCACCCAGAGGAAGAGTTTTCTTGGCATACATCAAGGGAACCACTGACCACATAGGGAAGCTGATGAGGAAACACAACCTACAAACTATCGACCCACTAAGAAAATCCAACACATGTTACATTCAGCAAAGGACAAGAGGGATTCTCTCGCCTCTAGAGGAGTCTACCATATACTAAGCAGATGTGGACAAGTCTGCAGAAGGACCACCAAACGTAGCATTGCCCAGACATTAATTAAGGAACATGGAAGGCACTTCAGACTAAATCAACCAGAGAAGTCAGCCATGACAGAGCACCTGATGAACCAATCTGGAGAACACAGAAATGCTGGACCACTCTGACAACCACCATGTCAGATTACACAGAGAAGCCATTGAGATCCACAAGCAGGTAGATAATTTCAACAGAAAGGTGGAAACCATGAAAATTAACAAAATCTGGCTACCAATATTTAAAAAAACTTTAAAAATCAGGACAGTAAATAAAGAACAACACTCAAAACCCAGGGGAATTTCTGACAAGAATCAATCAGGGCCAGCTAAAACCTCCCAACAAAGGATTTCCTCAGGCAGGAAGCAGTCAGGCTTTGAAGTTGCAAAGCCATTCAGTGCTAATCAACCTGGCCAATTGCAACATTCACACCTGCCTCAAGCAGACAAGAGTTCTTTCTCCCACCCTGGACATCATTCCACAGGTATATGAACCCCACTTGCCTAGGTAAATATAAAGGTTTTCCCTTGACATTAAGTCCAGTGGTGCCCGACTCTGGGGGTTGGTGCTTATCTCCATTTCTAAGTTGAAGAGCCGGCGTTGTCCGTAGACACCTCCAAGGTCATGTGGCCGGCATGACTGCATGGAGCGCCGCTACCTTTTCGCCAAAGTGGTACCTATTGATCTACTCACAATTGCATGTTTTTGAACTGCTAGGTTGGCAAAAGCTGGGGCTAACAGCGGGAGCTCACCCTGCTCCCCGGATTTGAATGGGTGACCTTTTGGTCAGCAAGTTCAGCGGCTCAACAGTTTAACCCACTGTGACACCAGGACTAATCTCCTTGGTGCCACTTGCCTAGTTTCCAACAAACCTCACAACTTCTGAGGATGCCTGCCATAGATGTGTGGGGCTTTTTTGTCATATCAGGCGAGACTTGAGAAACCGCAAGTCGCTTCTGGTGTGGGAGAATTGGCCATCTGCAAGGACGTTGCCCAGGGAACGCCCAGATGTTTTGATGTGTCACCATCCTTGTGGGAGGCTTCTCTCATGTCCCCGCATGAGGAGCTGGATCTGATAGAGGGAACTCATCTGTGCTGACCCCGGATTCGAACCTTCAGTCCTGCCGGCACAGGGGTTTAACCCACTGCGTCACCGGGGGGTTCCACGACCTGCAGGTTGAGAAACACTGATTTAGAGCCTATTTAGGAATACCTGCGGCAATGGGGTGTGTCTGGAGGCTCCATAGATGTGGGTGGAACGTCAGGAGAGAATGCTACCAGATCATGGCCAGACAGCTCAGAAAACTCAGAGCAACCCTTTTGGGATTGCCGTCTAGCTGCCCTCTGGGGGATCCTTTGCCTGCCAGGCGCATGAATGGAGATTGAGCACCATGCTGCTCCGTTCCCCTACAATACCCCCCAAAAGAAAAAGAAGAAAGCATGAGTGAGTGCATGAGAAGGGAGTGAAGGGTGGGTTGCGAAGTGAGAAGAAGGTGGCAAAGGAATGGATGCCAGGGAAAAATGTGCAGTCTGTGCATGACTTGAAGTTGCTTTGCTGTTGGCTGACAACCCATCTCTTCCCAGATTCCTTTGCAGAGGGAGGGCACCCATTATTATTATTATTATTATTATTATTATTATTATTATTGACACAAAAGCACAGTATGTCACAGCAAACGAGATCTATATGCTGGATTTCGTATCAGAAAATCACAAGTCGAACTTTCTAATAATAATAATAATAATAATAGTAATAATAATAATAATAATAATAATAATAATAATTTTTATTATTGTTGTTATTATTATTATTTCCTTGCCTGTTTCTCCACTGAAGCTTTGTCTCTCTCTCTCTCTTCTTTTAGATCCCTTTCCCCCCTTTTTGCTCCGCCTGCTCTTCCCTCCCTCCCTCCTTCCTTCCTTTCCCCAACCGGCTGGCGCTTGAATGGAAAGTCTCTTTGGCTGCAATGATTCTGCCTCTGCAAGAACAAGGCGAGGAGGGGCGGGCATCTGGATCCCACCTTGGAAAGGCGTTGCTGCCTCTGCTGCTGCTGCTTCCTCTCCCCCCTTTCCTCTCCCCTTCCCCAATCCCCCCACCCCAAAAGGAGAGGCCAAAGAAGACCCCAAGCCAGGAGGAGGAGAAGCAAGGGAAAGGTGAGCACAAGGGAGCATCCTTACCTGCAGGGGATGAGGTGGGCGTAAAGGTTACCTGGCTGCGCTCCTTGCGGCAGAGAGAGCGCCAGGCTTGGCACCCCAGATCCTTTCTCTGGCAATCCCCCTTTGTCTAATAATGGGGAAGGGTCTCTCTCTTTTGAGTGGTCCTCCAAATGCTTCCGCTCCTATTTGGGGTACTCATGAGATGGCACAGAAGAGCCGGTGCTGCTGTCCGGAGAAAGAGAAATATTGTATTATATTATATATTCCTTTACAGGAGGCCCAAGCCTGCCTCTTTCATTGCGTCCTGGCCGCAAAACGATGCTGTTTCCTACCTAGGATCATGGAATCCTAGAACTGGAAGGGAACCCCAAGGGTCATCCAGTCCCACCTCCATTCTGCTAGACAGGAAGGCACAATCAAAGCTTTCCCGACAAATGTCGACAATCAGAATAAGTGAGAATAGATCCTAAAGGCCGCCCAAAATAACCCCCTTCTGTCAGGAAGGAAGACACAATCCAAGCCCTCCCAATAGCCATCCAGCCTCTGCTTAGTTACCTCCAGAGAATGATTGTAGACTCATAGAAGAGATCCCCCCCCCCCCGGGCCATCCAGTCTAACCCCCTTCTATCAGGAAGGAAGACACAATCAAAGCCCTCCCTACACATGGGCATCCAGTCTCTCCTTAGTGTCTTCCAGAGAATGACCATAGACTCATAGAAGAGAACTCTTAAGAGCCATCCAGTCTAACCCCCTTCTATCAGGAAGGAAGACACAACCCAAGCCCTCTTGACAGATGGCCATCCAGCCTCTGCTTTGTAACATCCAGAGAATGATTGTAGACTCATAGAAGAGACCTCTAAGGGCCATCCAGTCTAACCCCCTTCTGTCGGGAAGGAAGACACAATCAAAGCCCTCTCTACAGATGGCCATCCAGTATCTCCTTAGTATCTTCCAGAGAATGATTGTAGACTCATAGAAGAGACCCTCAAGGGCCATCCAGTCTAACCCCCCTTCTGTCAGGAAGGAAGACACAACCCAAGCCTTCTCAATAGATAGCCATACAGCCTCTGCTTAGTTACTGCCAGAGAATGACTCATAAAAGAGAACTCTAAGGGCCATCCAGTCTAACCCCCTTCTGTCAGGAAAGAAGACACAATCAAAGCCCTCCCTACAGATGACCAACCAGTCTTTCCTTAGTATCTTCCAGAGAATGATAGTAGACTCATAGAAGACTCCCAAGAGCTATTTAGCCCCAAACCCCTTCTGTCAGGGATGAAGACACAATCCAAGCCCTCCTGACAGATGGCCATCCAGTCTCTCCTTAGTATCCTCCAAAGAATGATTGCAGACTCAGAGAAGAGACCCCCAAGGGTCATCCAGTCTAACCCCCCTTCTGTCAGGAAAGAAGACACAATCCAAGCCCTCTCAATAGATAGCCATACAGCCTCTGCTTAGTTACCTCCAGAGAGGTAACTCTAGACACATAGAAGAGACCTCTAAGGGCCATCCAGTCTAACCCTCTTCTGTCAGGAAGGAAGACACAACCCAAGCCCTCTTGACAGATGGCCATCCAGCCTCTGCTTTGTAACCTCCAGAGAATAATCGTAGACTCATAGAAGAGACCACCAAGAGCCATTTAGCCCCAACCCCCTTCTGTCAGGGAGGAAGACACAATCTAAGCCCTCCCTACAGATGACCAGCCAGCTTAGTAATCTTCAGAGGATGATCATAGAATAATACAAGAGACCCCCAAGGGCCATTCAGTCTAAAACCCTTTCTGTCAAGAAAGAAGACACAGTCCAAGCCCTCCCGACAGATGGCCATCCAGCCTCTGCTTTGCAATCTCCAGAGGGATTGTTGGTCGTGGGAGTTCTGTGTGCTAAGTTTGGTTCAGTTCCATCGTTGGTGGAATTCAGAATGTTCTTTGATTGTAGGTGAACTATAAATCCCAGCAACTACAACTCCCAAACCTGTTTTCACATTTGTGTATCTTGAAGGTTGAGAAACATTGTGCTAGTACATCCATGAGCACACTTGGACCCTCCATGTGTTTTGGACTGCAACTCCCACAATTCCTAACAGCCTACCGGCTGTTAGGAATTGTGGGAGTTGTAGTCCAAAACACATGGAGGGCCCAAGTTTGCCCATTCCTGGTCTATAATTTCATTTTTGGGGGGATTTTTTTTTTTTTTTGGTAAAAATGCAATAGGATTCCTTCACCTCTTTTGTTTGTATTTTGGAAGGTTGGTCTCCTTCCGTTCATGGTGCCGGAATTACTATCTCCCGGGAAACCTCTGCCGTCTTTTGGCTATATTTAACTTTTCCTCCTCCTCTTCTTTACACGTCTTACATGCATGAAGTCTGCGTGTGGGCTAGAAGCGGCGGGCAAGTGAGGACAGGATCCTAGATAGGAGGAGGACGACGGGGCTCTGAGTACGGATCCTTTGCTCTGGAATGAACCCTATCGAGTCTCATGTGCATTGATTGTAGGTGAACTATAAATCCCAGCAATGACAATTCCCAAATGTCAAGGTCTATTTTCCTCTACCAGTGTTCGCATTTGGACATATTGAGTATTCAGGCCAAGTTTGGTCCAGATCCAGCATTGTTTGAGTCCATGGTGCTCTCTGGATGTAGGTGAACTACAACTCTAAAACTCAAGGTCAATGCCCACTAAACCCTTCCAGTATTTTCTATTCGTCATGGGAGTTCTGTGTGCCAAGTTACGTTCAATTCCATCATTGGTGGAGTTCAGAATGCTCTGGGATTGTAGGTGAACTAGAAATCCCAGCAGCTACAATTCCCAAATGTCAAGGTCTATTTTCGCCAAACTCTACCAGTGTTCGCATTTGGGCATAATTGAGTATTCCAGCCAAGTTTGGTCCAGATCCAGCATTGTTTGTGTACACGGTGCTCTCTGGATGTAGGTGAACTACAACTCTAAAACTCAAGGTCAATGCCCACCAAACCCTTCCAGTATTTCCTCTTGGTCATGGGAGTTCTGTGTGCCAAGTTTGGTTCAATTCCATCATTGGTGGAGTTCAGAATGCTCTTGGATTGTAGGTGAACTATAAATCCCAGCAACGACAATTCCCAAATGTCAAGGCCTATTTTCCCCAAACTCTATCAGTGTTTGCATTTGGGCATAATTGAGTATTCGGGCCAAATTTGGTCCAGATCCAGCATTGTTTGAGTCCACAATGCTCTCTGGATGTAGGTGAACTACAACTCCAAAACTCAAGGTCAGTGCCCACCAATCCCTTCCAGTATTTTCCGTTGGTCATGGAAGTTCTGTGTGCCAAGTTTGGTTCAATTCCATCATTGGTGGAGTTCAGAATGCTCTTGGATTTTAGGTTAACTATAAATCCCAGCAACGACAATTCCCAAATTGTAGATCTATTTTCCCTAAACCCTACCAGTGTTCACATTTGGGCATAATTGAGTATTCTATTGTCGGTCGGTTTCAGAATGCTCTTGATTGTAGGTGAACTATACACCCCAAATATCAAGGTCTATTTTCCCTAAACTCCACCCGTATTCATGTTTGGGCATATTGAGTATCCGTGCCAAGTTTGGTCCAGATCCATCATTGTTTAAGTATACAGTGCTCTCTGGATGTAGGTGAACTACAACTCCCAAACTCTAATGCACACCTCAATTTTCAAAACCCAGACATTTATGGTCCAGCTATAATCAAAAAGCATTCTGAACCCTGAAGGGGAAAAGGAAGAGGCCTGAGGCTGTTAGAAATTGTGGGAGTTGGAATCCAAAACACCTGGACAACCCAAGTTTGTCCCATCTACACAACTTTTGGGTTGTAACTCCCAGAATCCCCCAATTCACAAAGAAGAGTCGTGTGTCCCCCGCCATGGGTTATATTTCGGCAGGCGGTTCTCTCATTGCAATGGAAACTCATTTATTATTGATTGGTTACTCCACTGCAGTTGCTCCCTGGATGGAGAATGAGGCCACAGGTGAGCCGGCAGAGGGGCCCAAAGGTGACCCTTACCTAGCCTAGGCCCTTACCTGCATCTCCCAGCATCCACAAGCATCTGCGTTTGGGCAGGAAGAAGAAGAAAAGGGGGCGGATTAAGGCTTACCTGTATCAGGTGTGCCTTTCCTTTCCATCCTCTTCCCAACTCACCTTTATTCCACCCCAAAATTGGCATGAATTTAAATCTCATGTCTTTTGTATTGTCGAAGGCTTTCATGTCTGGAATCACTGGGTTGGTGAGAGTTTTCCGGGCTGTCTGGCCATGTTCCAGAAGCATTCTCTCCTGACGTTTTGCCCACATCCTCGGATGTTGTGAGGTGTGTTGGCAACTAAGAAAATTGGGTTTATATATAACAGGTGTGGATGTTGCAATTGATCACCTTGATTAGCATTGAATGGGCGTGCAGCTTCAAAGCCTGGCTGGTTGCTGCCTGGGGAATCCTTTGTTGGGAGGTGTTAGTTGGCCCTGATTGATTCTTGTCTGGAATTCTCCTGCTTTTTGAGTGTTGCTCTTTATTTACTGTCCTGATTTTAGTTTTTTAAAATAGTGGTAGCCAGATTTTATACATTTTCAAGGAACAAAATCTGGCTACTAGTATTAAAAAAGCTCTATAATCAGGACAGTAAATAAAGAGCAACACTCTGAAAACAGAGGATTTCCTGTCATGAAACAATCAGGGCCAGCTAACATCTTCCAACAAAGGATTCCCCCAGGCAGCAATCAGCCAGGCCTTGAAGTTGCTAGGCCATTCAATGCTAATCAAGGTGGCCAATTACAACATTCACACTTGCCTCAAGCAGACAAGAGGTTTTTTTTCCCATTCCACAGATATATAAACCCCACTTGCCTAGTTTCCAATAGAACTCACAACCTCTGAGGATGCCTGCCATAGATGCAGGCGAAACATCAGGAGATAATGCTTCTGGAGCATAGCTAGACAGCCCGGAAAACTCACAGCAACGCATTGAATAATTGCCTATATGTAAGCCACAAGGAGTTCCTTTCAGGGTAGAGAAATGTGGGGTAGAAATAGGGTAAATAAATAAATATTATTGTCAAAGGCTTTCATGGCTGGAATCACTGGGTTGTTGTAGGTTTTCCGGGCTATATTGTCATGTTCTAGAAGCATTCTCTCCTGACGTTTTGCCTGCATCTATGGCAAGCATCCTCAGATGCTTATTAATATTAATAATAAAAAATATTAATATTAATACTTATTAGTATTAATAATAATTATTAAAAGTATTAATAGTAATGTATTGTCGAAGGCTTTCATGGTTGGAATCACTAGGTTCTTGTGGGTTTTTTCGGGCTATAGAGCCATGTTCTAGAGGCATTTCTCCTGACGTTTCGCCTGCATCTATGGCAAGCATCCTCAGAGGTAGTGAGGTGAGACCTCACTACCTCTGAGGATGCTTGCCATAGATGCAGGCGAAACGTCAGGAGAAATGCCTCTAGAACATGGCTCTATAGCCTGAAAAAACCCACAAGAACCTATTAATAGTAATGCTTATTAATAATAAAATTATTAATATTAATATTAATATTTATTAATATTATCAATAATTATTAAAATTATTAATATTAATGCTTATTAATATTATTATTAATAAATATTATTTAATTAGGTCTTTTGCCTCCCTCCCCTCCAGTAATGCTTATTAATAATAATAATAAAATTATTGATATTAATGCTTATTAATATTAATAATTATTATTACAATTATGAATAGTAATGTTTATTAATATTATTAATAATAATTAATATTATTTAATTAGGTCTTTTCCCTCCCTCCCCTCCCTTCCCTTGCAAAATGCATTCATTTCATACATCCATTCATTGGGGATGTTTTGCCCACCTGCATCAGGTGTGCACCCTCCCCATTGAAGCCTTATTCACCCCAATTCCTTTCACTGCACCCCAATATTTCCATTTGCTCCCCCCTAACTTTTGTTTGTTTGCTTGCTTGTTTAAGGTGAGGCTTTACTTGCAAAGGTTGCCTCTCTGGAATCCATCCATCTCTTCATTCATTCATTCCCTCCTTCTTGGAGAACTTGCTCTTTGCAAAGGGGAGGGGGGACCTTGAAAGTGGGGAGCATTTGGCTCCTCCCCCTTCCAGGTAGCCACGCCTCTTCACCCTCCCCTCTGCTTTAAAAGTTATGAGCTTTCACAGGAAGGGAGCCACGCCACGGTGAGTGGGTCTGTTTTCCAGGGAGGGGTCTGGGGAGGGTCTTAATGCCTTTAGGGGGTCTCTAGGGCACCCCTTTCCCCAAAAACAAAGCCCTAAGGCACTCTTTCTGGAAACAGAAAGGTAATGAGGACTAGAAACTTGGAAAAATTTGGAAAGATGCAAACTTCTTAGCAGCAATCAATCTCACTTAAGCTGCCTTTGGCTCAATTCTAAGGCATCCTGGGAGTTGTAGTTTGGAGAGGCCTTTCACCTTCTCTGTCCCAATTCGGCTGCTGCCCCAACCAAACTACAACTCCCAGGGATCCCATAACATTCAGCTCTGGCTGTTAAAGAGGGTTCAAACTGCATTTATTCTGCAGTGTGGATACAGCCTTAGTCCTACAATTCTCCATCTCAGCTCAGTTTTTGGAAATTGGCTCACTGATTGTTAGAAAAAGGATGGGATGATAATGATACTTACATTGCTCAATTAATACAATATAATACTACTAATAGTACAATATAATTATATACTAGCCGTTCCCTGCCAAGCGTTGCTGTGGCCCACATGGGGGTTCTGTATGGGAGGAGGTTTGGCCCAATTCTATCGTTGGTGGGGTTCAGAATGCTCTGTGATTGTAGATGAACTACAAATCCCAGCAACTACAACTCCCAAATGTCAAGATTCTATTTGATTACGTTTTCTTGCCCTGATGAAGGGAGTTGGATTGGATGACCTTAAGTATTTTCTGTTGGTCATGGTGGTTCTGTGTGGGAAGTTTGCCCCGATTCTGTCATTTGTAGCGTTCAGAATGCTCTTTGATTGTTGGTGAACTGTGAATCCCAGTGGCTACAACTCCCAAATGTCAAGGTCTATTTCCCCATCTGTGATCACATTTGGGCATATTGAGTATTCGTGCCAAGTTTGGTCCAGATCCATCATTGTTTGAGTCCACAGTGATCTCTGGATGTAGATGAACTACAACTCCCAAACCAAAGGACACTGCCCACCAAACCCTTCCAGTATTTTCTGTTGGTCATGGGAGAACTGTGAGCCAAGTTTGGTTCAATTCCATCTTTGATTGTAGGTGAACTATAAATCCCAGCAACTACAACTCCCAAATGACAAAATCCATTTTTTGAGTGAAGGACATACATTGGGTTGTTAGGTGTCTTGTGTCCAAATTTGGTGTCAATTCCCCCAGTGGTTTTTGGGTTCTGTTAATCCCACAAACGAACATTACATTTTTATTTATATAGATTTTATATTACATGTAATATCACTAATAATATTGCAGTATAGTGGTATAGTAAAAGGTAAAGGTAAATGTTTTCCCTTGACGTTAAGTCCAGTTGTTTCCGACTCTGGGGGGTGGTGCTCATCTCCATTTCTAAGCTGAAGAGCCGGCATTGTCCATAGACACCTCCAAGGTCATGTAACCGGCATGACTGCATGGTATAGTACAATATAGTAACATATAATATTAATATTGTGCTATGCTAATAATATATTATATGTATATAACTTGTAAGCCACTCTGAGTCCCCTTTGGGGTGCGCCGTTACCTTCCAGCCAAAGGGGTACCTATTGATCTATTCAATTTGCATGTTTTTGAACTGCTAGGTTGGCAGGAGCTGGGGCTAACAGTGGGAACACACCCTGCTCCCCGAATTTAAACCAATGTTTGGTCAGCAAGTTCAGCAGCTCGGTGGGTTAACCCGCTGCCCCACCAAGGGGTTCTATATCTTCTTTCTTCTATATATATAAAAATGTTCTGTGCATAATGAGTACCTTAAAAACAAAAGAACCAGTGAACGAAATCACACCAAATTTGGCAACAAAACGTCTCACAACACAAGGAGTGACCATCACTCAAAAAACTATGATTCTGCCATTTGGGAGTTGTAGTTCCTGGGATTTATAGTTCACCTACAATCAAAGAGCATTCTGAACTCCACCAACAATGGAATTGAACCAAACTTGGCACACAGAACTCCCATGACCACAGAAAATACTGAAAGGATTTGGTGGGCTTTGACCTTGAGTTTTGGAATTGTAGTTCACCTACATCCAGAGAGCACTGTGGACTCAAACAATGGTGGATCTGGCCCAAACTTGGCACGAATGTTCCATATGCCCAAATATGAACAGAGATGGAGTTTGTGGAAAATAGACCTTGATATTTGGTAGTTGTAGTTACTGGGATTTATAGTTCACCTACAATCAAAGAGCATTCTGAACCCCACCAACAACAGAATTGGGGCAAACGTCCCACACAGAACCCCCATGAGCAATAGAAAATACTTCAGGCCATCCAGTCCAAATCCCTTCACCAGGACAAGAAAACGTAATCAAAGCCCTCCTGACAAAAGGCCATTCAGCCATAGATATAGAGAGATATATACGATTCACAGACACAGATATAGTATCATAGATTTGAAAGGGACCCCTAAAGAAGGGCAATGATCTGTTGCATGTTCCAGAGTAGGCAAACCAGACAATCTCCACATCAACACTGACAAAGGAACAGCAAGAAATACTGTTTACCCCCAAGCATCAAGAAATTACATATATTAGAAACTAACACTTTCTGATTACTTTTCCAGATCACCAGACTGGGCCACAGCAACGCGTGGCAGGGGACAGCTAGTATACATATGAAAATGTAAATTGTATAATTGCTGCATGCATATATATATATATATATATATATATATATATATATATATATGCAAATAGAGCGAGGACTGCTGGGTTGTTGGGTGTCTCCCTGTCTCCCTTCCCTCTCACTCTCAGGTGCTGGGTAGCCATCTGTTGGGGGTGCTTTGATTGTGCCTTTTCTGCACAGCAGATTGTTGTTGGACTAGATGCCCACTGGGATTGTTGTTCTTGTTGTTCTTGTTATCATTATTATTACAAAGGCTGGGTGGCCATCTGTCAGGGGTGCTTTGATTGTGCTTTTCCTGCATAGCAGATTGTTGTTGGACTGGATGGCCCCTGGGTTTGTTGTTGTTGTTACTATTAGTACTATTACAAAGGCTGGATGGTCGTCTGCCAGGGGTGCTTTGCTTGTGCTTTTCCTGCATAGCGGATTGTTGTTGGTCTGGATGGTCCCTGGGGTGGTTGTTGTTGTTACTGTTATTGCTATTATAAAGGCTGGGTGGCCATCTGTCAGGGGTGCTTTGACTATCCCTTTCCTTCCTGGCAGATTGGAGTTGGACTCAGTGGCCCATGCAGTCCCAATGACTCTCCTGTTGTTCCTCCGCAGATGCCCTTGAGCCTCTCCTTGGTGCTGCGTGTTCTGGGGACCGGCCTCTTTGCGCTGGCGGTGCTGGGGGCCATCCTGGCGGCCTACGTGACCGGCTACCAGTTCATCCACACGGAGCAGCACTTCCTCTCCTTCGGCCTCTATGGGGCCATCCTGGGCCTGCACCTGGGCGCCCAGAGCCTCTTTGCCTTCCTGGAGCATCGCCGCATGCGCCGGGAGCCCACCCGCCCCCTCAAGCTGCCTGGCCCACGCGTGGCCCTCTGCATCGCCGCCTTCCAGGAGGACCCCGGCTACCTGCGCCAGTGCCTGCGCTCCGTGCGGCGCATCTCCTTCCCCGGACTCAGGGTGGTCCTGGTGGTGGACGGCAACAGCCGCGAGGACGCCTACATGCTGGACATCTTCAGGGAGGTCCTGGGTGCCGATAGCAGCGGAGGGAGCAGCGGCTTCTACATCTGGAGGAGCAACTTCCACACTGACGGAGATGGGGAGACTGAGGCCGGGCGGCGCAAGGCCGAGAGCCACATCCAGGGCTTGGTCCGGCTCCACAGCTATTGCTGCATCATGCAGAAGTGGGGCGGCAAGCGGGAGGTCATGTACACCGCCTTCCGGGCCCTCGGGGACTCCGTCGACTACGTTCAGGTGGGAACACAGGCACCGAGGATTGAATGCAGTTTGACACCACTTTCACAGCAGTAGCTCAGTGCTACAGGGTCCTGGATTTTGGCGTTGGGTCCTGGAACCCAACTGAGGCGTAATGTGGATTATTAGCTGCCTTGAGTCCCCATGGTTTAACCCAGGGGTCCCCAAACTAAGGCTCGGGGGCCAGATACGGCCCTCCAAGGTCATTAGCCCGGTCCTCACTCAGGGTCAACCTAAATCTGAAATGATTTGAAAGCACACAACAACAACAATCTTATCTCATCAGCCAAAAGCAGGCCCTCACTTCCCATTGAAATACTAATAAGTTTATATTTGTTAAAATTGTTCTTCGTTTTAATTATTGTATTGTTTTAAGTTTTTTTGCATTACAAATACGATATGTGCAGTGTGCATAGAAATTCATTCATGGTTTTTTTTTTCAAATTATAATCCAGCCCTCCAACAGTTTGAGTGTCTGTGACCTGGCCCTCTTTAAAAAGTTTGAGGACCCCTGGTTTAACCAATCAGGGCTAGCTAACAAGAATCAATCAGGGCCAGCTAACACTTCCCAACAAAGGATCTCCCAGGAAGGAAACAGCCAGGCTTTGAAGCAGCAATGCCATTAAACGCTAATCAAGGTGGCCAATTAGTAACAATCACACCTGTCTCAAGCAGACAAGGATTCTTTCTCCCGCCCTTGACATCATTCCATAGATATATAAACCCCACTTGCCCAGTTTCCAACAAACCTCACAACTTCTGAAAATGCCTGCTATAGATGTGGGTGAAACGTCAGGAGAGCATGCTACTGGAACATAGCCATACAACCTGGAAAACTCACAGCAACCCATTATTATTATTATTATTATTATTATTATTATTATTATTATTGCTTATCGTTTTTGTTGTATAACCATGATATTGTTTTGAAGTTGTGTGTTCTTTAAGCGTTTGGACTTTGGTTTCTTTCTGACAGTTGCTGTTTTGTGTGTTTTGTTTTTGGTGGGTCTCTTCTCTTCTGCTCAGGCTCTGACAATATTCTCTTTCATATGGATGTGCATATATGTGTGTGTGTGTGTATATATATATATATATACACACACATACACATATACATATATACATCTATATCTCTTTCTATATATTTGGCAGGTGTGCGACTCTGATACTGTTCTGGACCCGGCTTGCACGGTGGAGATGCTGCGCATCTTGGAGGAGGACCCCCGTGTTGGTGGCGTCGGTGGAGATGTCCAGGTGAGGGTCTACACCAGCATTTCTCAACCTCGAGGTCAGGACCCCTGGGGGAGGTTGCAAGGAGATGCGGAAAGGGTCACCAAAGACCATCAGAAAACACAATATTTTCTGTTGGTTATGGGGGTGCTGTGTGGGAAGTTTGGCCCAATTCTATCGTTGGTGAGGTTCAGAATACTCTTTGATTGTAGGTAAACTATAAATCCCTGCAACTACAACTCCCAAATGTCAAGGTGTATTTTCCCCAAACTCCACCAGTGTTCGCATTTGGTCATATTGAGTATCCGTGCCAAGTTTGGTCCAGATCCATCATTGTGTGTGTCCACACTACTCTCTGGATGTAGGTGAACTACAATTCCAAAATTCAAGGTCAATGCCCACTAAACCCTTCCAGTATTTTATCTTGGTCTTGGGAGTTCTGTGTGCCAAGTTTGGTTCAATTCCATCATTGGTGGAGATCAGAATGCTCTTGGATTGTAGGTGAACTATAAATCCCAGCAACTACAACTCCCAAATGACAAAATCAATTCTCCCCAACCCCACCATTATTCAAATTTGGGTATATCGGGTATTTGTGCCCAAATTGGTCCAGTAAATGGAAATACACCCTGCAGGCCCATAGCCAGGATTTTGATTGGGGGGGGGGGGCTGAGTTTCGGTGGGGGCTGAGTCTGAGTGAAAGAGGGTCTACCCTAGCAAACCTTTTGTATCATTACCCCAATACCCCCATGCATATATTATTGAGTATGGTGATCAGATCATGATATGAATAAACATAACAGTTTAAATAATGCACCAGTAAGGCCTTTTCGCGAACCACCATGAGAATTTCGGGGGGGGGGGGGACTGAAGCCCCTCAAGCCCCCCCCCCCCCCCCCCCCTGACACCCTGCATATACAGTATGATTCATAACAGTAGCAAAAATACAGTTGTGAAGTAGTAATGAAAATAATGTTATGTTTGGGTGTCACCACAACATGAGGGACTATATTAAGGGGTCGCGGCATTAGGAAGGTTGAGAACCACTGATCCACACGGTTCTTTAAATGGCGGTTTCTAAGGGCTGCTCCATCGTGTCTTCCTGCATGATGGGGTTGGACTAGATGGCCCTTGGGAGCCTCTCCTGGCTCTAGGGTTCACTCTTTCCACCTGCTGTAATTCCGTAATGCAAGAGATGCCCCAACAGGTTTGATCTGGCATAAAAGCTTATTTGGATGGCTGCCCGTCTTGTTAGAGCTGGCAGATATATTTCCCGTTGGGAGAGAGATATTTATATACCTGCTGAAGTGGGTGCAGGAGTGCGGCCAAGAATGGGGAGGCAAAAGGTGTCTGCAGGTGGGGATTGCAATGGTTGTCGCTGCAGACGATGGAGGTGATCCCAACAGGGTATTATTATTATTACTATTACTATATTATTATTATTACCACATTTCTTAAATGATAAGAGGCTATTGTTTGTGAGTAGGTAAAGGTAAATATTTTCCCTGGCATTTAGTTGTGTCCAACTCATCTCCATTTCTATGCCGAAGAGCTGGCATTGTTCATAGACGCCTCCAAGTTAATGTGGCCAGCATGTATGCTTGGAGGACTTTTACTTTCCCACCAAGGTGGTACCTATTGATCTCCCCACATTTGCATGTTTTCGAACTACTAGATTGGCAGAAGCTGGAGCTAACAATGGGAACTCACCGCACTCCACTTGCTGACCTCATCGCTGAGCCTGGAACCCCAGGTCTCGGCGGTGGCCGGGAGAGCTTTTGCACAATTAAAACTTGTGCACCAGTTGCGCCCGTACCTTGGGAAGTCTAATCTGGCCAGTGGTCCATGCTCTTGTTACATCCCGAATAGACTACTGCAATGCACTCTACGTGGGGTTGCCCTTGAAGACTGTTTGGAAACTTCAACTGGTCCAGCGAGTGGCAGTCAGACTACTCACTGGAGCATCATACAGGGAGCACACCACCCCCCTGCTGTGTCAGCTCCACTGGCTGCCGGTTCAGTTCCGAGCACAATTCAAGGTGCTGGTTTTGACCTACAAAACCCTATACGGTTCCGGTCCAGTGTATCTGTCTGAACGCATTTCCCTCTACATCCCACCCCGGAGTTTGAGATCATCTGGGGAGGCCCTGCTCATGACCCCACCGCTATCACAAGTGAGGTTGGTGGGGACGAGGAGCAGGGCCTTCTCAGTGGTGGCCCCTCACCTGTGGAACTCACTCCCGGGGGAAATTAGGGCATCAACATCCCTCCTCTCCTTCAGGAGGAAAGTAAAGACGTGGTTGTGGGACCAGGCCTTTGGACAATCTGACAACTAGATAAGGACAATCAGACAATTAGGACTGACAGGACTGACAATGTGGAATTGGAATTTGGACTATGAGATAGCGAACGCTGACCGTCAATGAGGAGTAATTGGGTTTGTATTGGTTTTATTGTTGTAATGCAGGAACTGTTGTTTAATTTGTTAATTGTTGCTATTTGTTTACTACTGTTATGTGATGCTGGCATCGAATTGTGCCTTTGTAAGCCGCCCTGAGTCCCCTTCGGGGTGAGAAGGGCGGGGTAGAAGTAACCGAAATAAATAAATAAATAAATAAAAGTTCAGCAACTCAGCAGTTTAACCCACTGCGCCACTATATACCTATATCTTATGTGTATAGATTACTACATTATTATTACTGCATTTCTTCAATGGTAAGAGGCTATTAATTGTGAGATGAACTCTAATTTCAGTACTGTCGCCACCAATAAAAATACACTGCAATTTTTAGATATATTTATTATATGGGAGGAAAAGTGCGTTAGAATGGAAGAAATGCATTATTATTATTATTATTATTATTATTATTATTATTATTATTATATTATCTCTTAGGTGCCAATGGAAACCATGGGGTGCTAATCCTTCCTTGCTTGCTTGCTTTCTCTCTCTCTATCCCTCTTTGCAGATACTGAACAAGTACGACTCATGGCTGTCTTTCCTGAGCAGCGTGCGCTACTGGGTGGCCTTCAATGTGGAGCGGGCCTGCCAGTCCTACTTCGGCTGCGTCCAGTGCATCAGTGGCCCGCTGGGCATGTACCGCAACACCTTGTTGCAGCGTTTCCTGGAGGACTGGTACCAGCAGAGCTTCCTGGGCAGCCGCTGCAGCTTCGGGGACGACCGGCACTTGACCAACCGGGTGCTGAGCCTGGGCTTCCGGACCAAGTACACAGCCCGCTCCCGGTGCCTGACGGAGACGCCCACTCGGTACCTGCGCTGGCTGAACCAGCAGACACGCTGGAGCAAGTCCTACTTCCGGGAGTGGCTTTACAGCGCCCTCTGGTTCCACAAGCACCACCTCTGGATGACCTATGAGTCGGTGGTGACCGGCTTCTTCCCCTTCTTCCTGGTCGCCACTGTGGTCCGGCTCTTCTACCGCGGCCGCCTCTGGAACATCCTGCTCTTCCTGCTGACCGTCCAGCTGGTGGGCGTCCTCAAAGCCGCCTACGCCTGCCTCCTGCGCGGCAGTGCCGAGATGCTCTTCATGTCCCTCTACTCCCTGCTCTACATGTCCAGCCTTCTCCCGGCTAAGCTGTTTGCCATCGCCACCATCACCAAATCCGGCTGGGGCACCTCCGGCCGCCGGACTCTGGCGGTCAATTTCATTGGCCTGGTGCCTGTCTCACTCTGGGCGGCCGTGCTGTTGGGGGGCCTGGCCTACACCGCCTGCAGCCAGGACCTCTTCTCCGACACCGAGCTGGCCTTCCTGGTCTCTGGTGCCGTCCTCTATGCCTGCTATTGGGTCGCCCTCCTTGCCCTTTACTTGGCCGTTGTGGCCCGGCGCTGCGGCACCAAGCCCCAGGAAGCGTGCGGCCTGGCCTTCTCAGAGGTCTGAGCAGCCTCAGGGTGGGAGGGGAGGTGTTGTAGGGAGGGGGGAGGGGTGTGCAATAAGGGGGAGGGACCAGTGGTCTCCGCTTCCCGTGGCCTTGTCTCTGTGCCGAAGATAGCCAGCTCCAGAAGGAAGCTGGATGATCAAGAAGGAAGCTGGGATTCCAGCCTTGGGGGGAAATGGCTTGGGCCACCTTCACTCTGCTTTAAGGACATCCGGCCCCCCGAAACAGATGGCAAACTCAAGAAGGAAGCTAGGATCCCCATCTTGGAAACTCTTGGAACTTTCACAGAAGGTACCCAGACCCAAAAAGCCATCTTGGAAGCGATTGGGATTTTGACAGAAGGTCTCCAGCACCAAAAGCCATCTGGAAGGTCAAAAAGGAATCCGGGATTGCCATCTTGGAAGCTCTTGGGATTTTGATGGAAAGCATCCATCTCCAAAAGCCACCTGGGAGGTCAAGAAGGAAGCTGGAATTTACATTTTGGAAAGGTCTTCATACTTTGATGGAAAGTATCCAGCCCCAAAAACCATCCAGAAAGTCAAGAAGGAAGCCGGGATTCCCATCTTGGAAGCTCTTAGGACTTTGATGGAAGGTATCCAGCTCCAAAAAGCCATCTGGAAGGTCAAGAAAGAAGCGGGATTCCCATCTTGGAAGCTCTTGTGATTTTGATAGAAGGTCTCCAGCACCAAAAGTCATCTGAAAAGTCAAGAAGGAAGCCAGGATTCTCATCTTGGGGAAGATGGCTGGAGGATATCCTTCCCCAAAAAGAAGATGGCAAACTCAAGGAAGAAGCCAGGAATCACATCTTCGGATACTGCTCAATGTGTCTCGGTGCTGTTCTTGTAGAAATTCACAGATGCCTGGATCCACCTTGTTTGGGGTGGGACTTTGATGGAAGCTATCAAGTCCCAAAAGCATGATGGCAAACTCAAGAAGGAAGCCAGGATTCCCATCTTGGAAGCTATTGTGACTTTGATAGAAGCTTATTCAGCCCCAAAAGCAAGCTGGAAGGTCAGGAAAGGAAGACAGGAATCCTATCTTGGGGGAGAATGTCTTGAGGCCCATCTTGTCTTTTGTTTTGAGGATATACAGCCCCAAAAGCAAGATGGCAAACTCAGGAAGGAAGCCGGGATTCCCATCTTGAGTGCTGTTGGGATGCTTTTTGGTGCTGTTCCTGTAAAAAGCCCACCGACTCCAGCGAAGCTTCCACTGCCATCGGATCTGTATCCTTCGCCAGTACCATTCCGCTCAGAGGACACTGCCGCATACAGCAGGGTGGCAACAGGGCAACGAGGGCCCTTCTGTTCAGGGTATAATCAAAACGGAAGCCAGGGCGGGTGGGTTGGGGTCCTACCTGGAGCAATAGCCTTTTTGCGGGCCAATCGAAGAAGTGTCGCTATTTACTTTGGACTCTCCTCGGGGAGTTCTTCAAGGAACCTTTAAGTATTGATTCCTTTTCTGACAAGCAAATGGGGGTCCAAATGGGGCCGCTTTTTTATTCCAGTGGGGTGACAATGGGGGAGCTGTTCCTTGCCTTTGGCTGATTTGCGGCTTCTGTAGGAAATGGTCAAACAGAAGGGGAAAATCCCCCTTATGTTGTTAAATAAGCCTCTTCTGGGTTTTTGGGGAGGGCAAATAGCGTGGGGAAAATGTTCCCCACGTTGCTTTAGAGGCAAATTTTAGAAACAATTATGTTTTGGACAGTCAGGGTTTGGCCCTCGAGGTCTCCTTCGGGGCGAATGTGGTTCCTTCCAAGGAACGCTGTCCATTTGCGACATGGTGCTGAAGGTGGGCAAACCAGCCTCTTTCGGCACCAACAGAATACTTGAAAAGTTTCCCAGGGTCCTTTTTGTGGCAAACCCACAGCCAAAATGAATGTGACTAAACCAGCTGTAAACTTGTAAACCTTGGACCAGGGCAGCCTCATTCATGGGAAGTGGACTGGTTTTTGGGTGCTGTAACCCTCGAGAACCCAACTGCAGGCTCGCTCTCCAAGTTTCCATGACGCAAGCCACTTATTCCTACTTGCATTTGGAGACTATTCTTGCAGGGAATGGGTTCCCCTTGAAACCTTCTTTTGTGGTGCTCCGTTCTTACATCCGGCCCATGGCTTGCACCAGCAGGGAAGGCAAAGAGGGTCATCCAAAAAGGGTTCAGGCCCTTCCCAAAGTCATGCAGAACCTAATACTGTGATCCGGGCCCTTTTCCTTGGTGCTTCTCTTCCAGCACTCTTATTTCCCTGGTGCTAGACCAACCCAAGGCACAAGGCATTTCCAACTCAGAGGAAAGAGAGAGCAAAAGAAGCGGCACTGCTACCTTTCTTGCTCTGTCTGAAAGCTTCACCTTTGGTTCTTGACCTATTGCTCTCCCTTTAAGCAAAAAGGCATTCCAGGGGAGCAGAGGGTAGATGGCACCAAGCTCTGTCCAAAGGAGGTGGGCATCTTTTATGGCAAAACTACACTATTGGGCTTTGTATTGTCGAAGGCTTTCATGGCCGGAATCACTGGGTTGTGAGTTTTCCGGGCCGTGTGGCCATGTTCCAGAAGCATTCCCTTCTGACGTTTTGCCCACATCTATGGCAGGCATCCTTAGAGGTTGTGAGGTCTGTTGGAAACTAGGAAAATGGGGTTTATATATCTGTGGAATGATGTCCAGGGCGGGAGAAAGAACTGTTGTCCATTTGAGGTAGATGTGAATGTTTCAATTGGCCACCTTGGAATGGCCTAGCATTTTCAAGGTCTTGCTTCTTATGGCATGGGGGAATCCTTTGTTGGGAGGTGATTAGCTGGCCTTGATTGTTTTTTGTCTGAAATTCCCCTGTTTATTTACTGTTATGATTTTAGAGTTTTTTAAATACTGATAAATAAAGAACAACACTCAAAAAGCAGGGGAATACCAGACAAAAAAACAAGTAGGGCCAACTAACACATCTTGTCTGTTTGAGGTAGGTGTGAATCTATGGCAGGCATCCTCAGACGTGGCCAATTGCAACATTCACACCTACCTAAAAAGACAGAGTTCTTTCTCCCACCCTGGACATTCCACAGATATATAAACTCAATTTTCCTAGTTTTCAACAGACCTCACAACCTCTGAGGATGTCTTCCATAGATTCAGGCGAAATGTCAGGAGATAATGCTTCTGGAACATGGCTATACAGCCCAGAAAGGAACTCAACTATTGGGCTTTCCTGTGTGTTGCTGGGCACTTGGAAGACAGCACGTAGCTACTCGGAATTACTTCTCGTACGTTTAGTTGTGGACAATTCAGATTCTTGAAAATGGGCTTCCTATTCTTCCTTCAGTTCTGAAAAACACATTTTTTGAAAGGCAAAATGATCCGTGTTTCACAAAACATTTTGATAACGTTTGAGCAATAGTTGTGAAAGAGTTGTGAGCGAATGGCAGTATCTCTGCAGTATCTGGATGCGACTTCTTTTATGACCATTACCTCTCTTCACCTCAATTTTGTGGTGAAAATGAATTCCAAGTCATAACCTATTAAGATACAAGATACTAGATTCCGAATGAGGTGTGCAAACCTTAATGGAATTTGGTTTGACTTTGCAGGGTCTAAGCATTGGGCCTTCAAAGGCACAGAAGTAGGGCTCTGTTTATATTTTCAGCAGACCGGAGGAGAGAAGACTTACTTGCGCACGTCTCAGGTGGCAGAAATACATTCTCTCTGTAGGGCTTCCAAGCCAAACTGGCCTTGACCAGACTGGTCATCTGGTCAGTCAGTGGGCCGTTTAAAGCCCATCCTCGCCCAACACTGTGACAAAAGTTGGGACACCATCCCCACAAAACCCCAGCTTGCTTTCTTGCAATGAATGTCTGGTTATGCTGCTTTTCCTCTTCCCAGCTCCGCTGCCCTCTGCTGCCTGTGCTGGTTCCAGGCAAAGCGAAGGGAAGGACTCTATGTCCCATCAGCCCCTTCCTCCGGCCGCTTTCCCTCCTCGTCCCACTCCTTTTTCTATGTTCATGTTTTTCTTATTTAAGACAACCTTTGTAGGACCTTTTGTCCAGCTCTTTCGTAAGGACAACAGCCGACCAATTCAAAGCGATTTGTACAAACGTATTTATTTTTTAACCTGTGTTCATTTTGTACTTTTTTTAAAGGGAGGTCAAGGTTTGGGTCCGTTTGGTTTTTTACGACAAATGCCTTTGTTACAGTTAATAAAAGTCCTTGGAAATAAGATGGCTTCGTTTGGAGTTTGTTTCCTCCCAACTTCATCCGGAGACGGAGGGTGGCAAACGAGAGGGTCCATTCCTTTGTGTTCCTTAGTTCGGGGACTCTGTCCGTAGCAGGAACGTGCCACTTCAGGCCTTCTTGGCCATGTTGGTGATGATGGGCTTCGGCCTGGTTTTGAAGAGGAGCTTCTTCTTGATGAGGGCGGTCACTGAATAGCCGCTTGCTTCGCCCGGCTTTGTTAGGACGGCAAAGGGCTTCTCCAGGCGGACAACTTTCCCATAGAGGATGTGGTGCCCCACAATGAGCACAGGAGTGCCCTGAGGACAATCAAGGGGGGCAAGTGAGACTCAAGTGGGGGTCCCTTTCAAATCTAGTGGAGGCATGGGCCAACTTTGGTCCTCCAGATGTTCTGGACTGTAACTCCCACAATTCCTATCATTTATTTAATTATTATTATTATTATTATTAATAATAATAATAATAATAATAATAATAATAATAATGGGCCAACTTTGGTCCTCCAGATGTTTTGGACTGTAACTCACAATTCCTATTATATAATATTAATAATATTAATAATAATGGGCCAACTTTGGTCCTCTAGATGGTTTGGACTGTAACCCCCACAATTCCTATTATTTATTTATAATAATAATAATAATAATAATAATAATAATAATAATAATGGGCCAACTTTGGTCCTCCGGATGTTTTGGACTGTAACTCCCACAATTCCTATTATTTATTTATTTATAAATAATAATAATGGGGCAACTTTGGCCCTCCAGATGTTTTGGACTGTAACGCCCACAATTCCTATTATATAATAATAATAATAATAATAATAATAATAATAATAATAATAATAGGCCAACTTTGATCCTCCAGATGTTTTGGACTGTAACTCCCACAATTCCTATTATTTATTTATAATAAATAATAATGGGCCAACTTTGGCCCTCCAGATGTTCTGGACCGTAACTCCCACAATTCGAATTGTGGGAGTTGCGGTCCAAAACATCTGGAGGGCCACAATTAGCCCATGCCTAATGTAGTGGAATCTAAACTACCCGGGAATCCATTGGAGCCTCCTCCTCTGGAAGTTTCTAAGCAGAGGCTGGGTGACCATCTGTCTGGAGGGTTTAGAATGTGTCCTGCCTGGCAGCAAGAAGGGTGCTGGACTGGATAGACTCTGGGTGCCTCTCCCAAGTCTATGATGCTCACCTCCTTGGTGTAGTGGAGGTCCCCCAGGAGCTTTGCCTCCAGCCCTGCCCCGGAGCGGGCCTCCAGCTCCCCTTGCAGCTCCATCAGGACCCACTCTGGAAGGCTTGCGTCCCCCTCCGCCCTACAACAGGTACAAGAATAATAATAATAATTAGAAATAATAATGATACTAAAATATATACTATAATTTATTTTATAGTGCAATATATCATATAATACTAATATAATATACTGGTACTGCATTATATATATATTATATAGTCCACGCTCTGGTTACATCCCGTTTAGACTACTGCAACGCTCTCTACGTGGGGTTGCCTTTGAAGACAGCTCGGAAGCTCCAACTAGTCCAACGCTCGGCAGCCATGATTTTAACAGGAGCGGAGCGCAGGGAGCATACAACCCCCCTGTTGCGCCAGCTCCACTGGCTGCCGATCTGCTACCGGGCTCAATTCAAAGTGCTGGCGTTGGCCTTTAAAGCCCTAAACGGTTCCGGCCCAAGCTACCTATCCGACCGCATCTCTGCCTATGAACCCACCAGGACTTTGAGATCTTCCGGGGAGACCCTGCTCTCGATCCCGCCTGCTTCTCAAGCTCGTCTGGCGGGGACGAGAGATAGGGCCTTCTCGGTGGTGGCTCCTCGGCTGTGGAACGCCCTTCCTACGGACATTAGACTAGCACCATCTCTAATGGTATTCCGCAAAAAAGTGAAGACCTGGCTGTTTGAGCAGGCGTTCGAATAATTAGTGCAATGATTGGTTAATGAACACTGGAATGGAACAATAGATGACGAATCTGGAACATGTTTTTGATGATGAGACGACAGTGAATGGGTATTGTAGTAACTGTTTATTAATTGTGTAATGTGTTAGGTTGTTAACTGTTTCTATACTGTAGCACTGAATTTTTGCTGTTCGTATTTGTTGTGAACCGCTGTGAGTCGCCTTCGGGCTGAGAACAGCGGTATATAAGTAAGGTAAATAATAATAATAATAATAATAATAATAATAATAATAATAATTGTAGTATTATAATATGGTTAAATATAATGTATAATAATAGTATATATTATATATAGGTAAAGGTAAATGTTTCCCCTGACATTAAGTCTAGTTGTGTCTGACTCTGGGGTTTGGTGCTCATCTCCATTTCTAAGTCGAATAATAGGCGTCGTCCATAGACACCTCCAAAGTCATGAGGCCAGCGTGATTGCATGCTGTGCCATTACCTTCTCGCAGGAGTGGTACCTATTGATCTACTCACATGTGCATGTTTTCGAACTGCTAGGTTGGCAGAAGGTAGACCTAACAGCGGTAGCTCACCCCACTCCCCAGCTCAGCAGTTTAACCTGCTGCACCACCAGGGGCCCCTGGTATAATAATATAGTCCATATATTATTATATTAAACTGTGTAACAATATAGCCCAATATATAATAATACATAATAATAGTATATATTACATATAATAAAAGGTAAATGTTTCCCCTTGACATTAAGTCTAGTTGTGTCCGACTCTGGGGGGTGGTGCTCCATTTCTAAGCTGAAGAACTGGCACTGTCCATTGACACTTCCAAAGTCATGTGGCCAGTAGAACTGCATGGAGCACCATTACCTTCCTGCAGAAACGGTACCTATTAATCTGCATGTTTTCAAACTGCTAGGGTGGCAGAAGCTGGGGCTAACAGTGGGAGCTCACCCTGCTAACCGGATTTGAACTGGCAACCTTTTGGTCAGCAAGTTCAGCAGCTCAGCGGTTTAACCTACTGCACCAGGTTACATACAATATTACTAATAATAAAATATTACATACAATATTACTAATAATATTTCAGCATAGTGGTATAGTACGATAAAGTAATATATAGTACGAATGTTGTGCTATGCTAATAATACAAATGATATACACATAATTAAAGGTAAAGGTTTTTCCCTGACATGAAGTCCAGTCGTGTTTGACTCTGGGGTATGCTGTCGAAGAGCCAGCATTGTCCGTAGACACCTCCCAGGTCATGTGGCCAGCCTGACTGCATGGAGCATACACTTTTGATAAAACTATTATAATGTAATACAATGTAATACTAATAATAGTACAGTATAATAATTTATAATAATATTGTAATACAGTAATAGTAATGCTTTAAATATAATAAAGAGCGATAATATATTTATTTATATTTATATCTATATATATATATAAATGCTCTGTGCATAATGAGTACCTTAAAAACAAAAGAACCAATGAACGAAATCACACCAAATTTGGCAACAAAACGTCTCACAGCACAAGGAGTGACCATCACTCAAAAAATTATGATTTTGTCATTTGGGAGTTGTAGTTGCTGGGATTTATAGTTCACCTATAATCAAAGAGCAGTCTGGACTCCACCAACGATGGAATTGAACAAAACTTGGCACACAGAACTCCCATGACCAACAGAAAACACTAGAAGGGTTTGGTGGACATTGAACTTTGAGTTTGGGAGTTGTAGTTCACCTACATCTAGAGAGCACTGTGGACTCAAATAATGATAGATCTGGATCAAACTTGGCACGAATACTCAATATGCCCAAATATAAACACAGATGGAGTTTGGGGAAAATAGACCTTGACATTTGGTAGTTGTAGTTACTGGGATCCACAGTTCACCTACAATCAAAGAGTGTTCTGAGCCCCACGAATGACAGAATTGGGGCAAACTTCCCACACAGAACCCCCATGACCATAAGAAAATACTTAAGTCCATCCAATCCAACTACCTTCATCAGGGCAAGAAAACATAAAGTCCTTCTGACAAAGAGCCATAGAGATAGATAGATAGATAAATAAATAGATAGGGAGTTGTAGTTGCTGGGATTTATAGTTCACCTACAATCAAATAGCATGACAGAATTGAACCAACTGGGGCATACAGGACTCCCATGACCAACAGAAAACACTAGAAGGGTTTGGTGAGCATTGACCTTGAGTTTGGGAGCTGTAGTTCACCTACATCCAGAGACTACCATGGACTCAAACAATGATGGATCCGGACCAAACTTGGCACGAATATTCCATTTGCCCAAATATGAACACAGATGGAGTTTGCGGGAAATAGACCTTGACATTTGGGAGTTGTAATCACTGGGATTCACAGTTCACCTACAATGAAAGAGTGTTCTGAACCCCACGAATGACAGAATTGGGGCAAACTTCCCACACAAAACCCCATGACCAACAGAAAATACTTAAGGCCATCCAATCCAACTCCCTTCACCAGGGCAAGAAAACATAATCAAAGCCCTCCTGGCAAAGGGCCATCCAGCCATGGATATAGATATGATTCACACACACACACAAATATAATATCCTAGATTTGAAAGGGACCCCTAAAGAAGGACAATGATATGTTGCCTGTTCCAGAGTAGGCAAACCAGACAATCTCCACATCAACACTGACAAAGAAACAGCAAGAAATAGTGTTTACCCACAAGCAGAAAGACATTACATATATTGGAAACCAACACTTTCTCATTACTTTATTTTCCAGAGCAACAGACTGGGCCACAGCAACGCGTGGCAGGGGACAGCTAGTAATAATATAGAATGATATACTGTTTTATTGTTGTGTATTTGAAGTTGTAATGTTTTTGATTGTGATGGTGGAGAGCTAAAGCGAGATATAAATAAATAAATTTTAAAAATGAGATGCAAAGAGGGTGCCTCCAGGCAACAACAGCCAGGATCTGCAGGGAGACTCACCTGGAGGCGACCACCAGCTGCACCATGGCAGGAGAAAGCCAACCAACCCCTTCGCCGGAAGTCCCGCCCCCTCGGCTTTCAAATGGGTTCGCCTTTCCCGCGCTTTCCGAAGTGGGTGGGGGAAAGGAACCTTCTTCCGGAAGTCTCATTCTTCCGGAAGTCCCGCCCCGGATGGGAAGCCAGTTTCCGGTTTGGGGAGTTGGAGAGGGACACGTGTTTCTCTTCTTCGTGTCCGGCCATGGGGGAGTTCGAGGTGCACCGGGCGCGGCTCTTCAGCTTCGTGCCCTCCGGGGTGCGCTGCCTGGCCTTCGCGGGGCCTCCCCTGCTCGCTTCGGGGCCTCTCCTGGCTCTGGCCCGCCTCGACGGCGCCCTCGAGCTCTGCCACCTCCAGGCCAACGCCTTCCGGGACAAGGTAGGCCCTTCCCGGGGGGTCCTTTGGAAGCCCTTCTGGGGGTATTTATTTATTTATTTATCGTGTCATCAGCAACCATACCATTGTGTTACAATTCTAACAGAACAAAACAAACACACAGATTAAAAAGAAAAAATAACACACAGATTTTGCAAACTTGGTAGTTGGTTAAATGTCCTTTGACCAGTATCTGGCCACTTGGAGTGCCTCTGGTGTTGCCGCAAGGAGGTCCTCCATCGTGCATGAGACAGGGCTCAGGTTGCATCGCAGCAGGTGGTCAGTGGCTTGCTCTTCTCCACACTCGCATGTCAAGGATTCCACTTTGTAGCCCCATTTCAGAAGGTTGGCTCTGCATCTCGTGGTGCCAGAGCGCAGTCTGTTCAGCGCCTTCCAAGTCGCCCAGTCTTCTGTGTGCCCAGGGGGGAGTCTCTCATCTGGTATCACCCACGGATTGAGGTTCTGGGTTTGAGCCTGCCACTTTTGGACTCTTGCTTGCTGGGGTGTTCCATCGAGTGTCTCTGTAGATCTAAGAAAACTATGTCTTGATTTAAGTCGTTGACGTGCTGGCTAATACCCAAACAGGGGATGAGCTGGAGATGTCACTGCCTTGGTCCTTTCACTATTGGCCGCTACTTCCCGGCGGATGTCAGGTGGTGCAATACGGCTAAGCAGTGTAATTTCTCCAGTGGTGTAGGGCGCAGACACCCCGTGATTATGCGGCATGTCTCATTAAGAGCCACATCTACTGTTTTAGCGTGGTGAGATGTGTTCCACACTGGGCATGCATACTCAGCAGCAGAGTAGCATAGCGCAAGGGCAGATGTCTTCACTGTGTCTGGTTGTGATCCCCAGGTTGTGCCAGTCAGCTTTCGTATGATGTTGTTTCTAGCACCCACTTTTTGCTTGATGTTCAGGCAGTGCTTCTTGTAGGTCAGAGCACAGTCCATGGTGACTCCCAGGTATTTGGGTGCGCTGCAATGCTCCAGTGGGATCCCTTCCCAGGTAATCCTCAGAGCTCGGGATGCTTGTCTGTTCTTAAGGTGAAAGGCGCATGTCTGTGTTTTAGATGGATTAGGGATCAGTTGGTTTTCCCTGTAATAGGCAGTAAGAGCACCTAGAGCTTCGGAGAGCTTCTGTTCACCATCTCAAAGCTCCCTGCTTGAGCAGTAATGGCACGATCATCAGCATAGATGAAACTCTCTGTCCCTTCTGGCAGTGGCTGGTCATTTGTGTAGATGTTGAACATGGATGGAGCAAGCACGCTCCCCTGAGGCAGGCCGTTCTTCTGTTTCCGCCATCTGCTTCTCTGGCCCTGGAACTCAACAAAAAAGCTCCTGTTTTGTAGCAGGTTTCCTATGAGGCGGGGGAGGTGGTAATCCTTTGTGATATTATACATTTTTCTCAGGAGGAGGCGGTGGTTCACAGTATCATAAGCTGCTGACAAGTCTATGAAGACTTGGGGGTTACACTGTGGCATTCAACATTGGCTCCTCATAAATTAGTTAAATTAGCCTCCCCACATAAATTTCCTACTTGACAGATCCAACTGTCTTTCAGGCTGCATAGGTCAACAGCAAGCTAGACTATGAAGGGTTGGGAGCTTACTCCAACCTGGGCTGGCTTCAAACTCATGACCTCTCAATCAGAAGTGATTTAATGCAGCTGGCTACTAACTAGCCGTGCCACAGCCCGGTCTTCACAACAGGCAGTCACAACAGCCCTTCATGGGTAGGACATATTCAACAGTCTCCCAGAAAGTGAGGCTCTTTGCCCTTCTCACCTGGTGCATATTAGGATATTGCAATATTAGTAATATTACATATAATATTTAACCCCCTGGTGGTGCAGCAGGTTAAACCGCTGAGTTGCTGAACTTGCTGACCAAAAGGTTGTCAGTTCAAATCTGGCTAGCAGGGTGAGCTCCCACTGTTAGCCCCAGCTTCTGCCAACCTAGCAGTTTGAAAACATGCAGATTAATAGGTACCGTTTCTGCAGGAAGGTCATGGTGCTCCATGCAGTTCTACTGGCGTTGTCCTTGGAAGTGTCCATGGACAATGCCAGTTCTTCAGCTCAGAAATGGAGATGAGCAGGATCAGTGTCATTTCTCTACAAGCAAGGGCAGGAGTCTTCGGACAGGCAGTGCCCAGGATTGCACCCTGAACCTTTGAGGTGCAGGCTCTGCAAGCATTCATAATAATTGCAATAAAAAGTATTTATATTCTGCCACCATCTCTCCGAAAGGACTCGGGGCAGCTTACAAAGCACTCCAGAGTGCACGTATAATATACAACCGGTGAAAACAGTACAAAAGTATAAAACAAGCCACATAAAATTATAACAACAACCACCCGTCAACGCATGTTAAAATCAAAATAATAAATTTTTAAACAACAGGAGATGAAATTAACTGCTGTCAGTTCACAAGGTGCCGAGTGTCAGCGTCATATGGGCCCATTCAGCCAAGGTCAAAGGCCTGTCTGAACATCCTTGTTTTCAGGTTGGAACGGAAGGATTGAAGGGTGGGGGCTAAGCTAATCTCTTTTGGGAGGGTATTCCAGAGCCAGGGGGCCACCACAGAGAAGGCCCTCTCCTCAGAAACCACGCTTGAGACAGTGGTAGGACCGAGAGAAGGGTCTCCCCTGTCAATCTCAGAGCGTGCGCTGATTCATAGAAAGAGATGTGATCTTGAAGATAGGTTGGACCTGAAGTGTATAGTTCCTTACAAGTAATAACCTGCACCTTGAAAGGACCCTCTGTGTCTGTAGTAGTAGTAACAAAAGTATGTTATCAAGCATCCTTTTCAGCCCCTGGAGAAGATACCAAGCAATTTCTCCTTTTCCACTCCTACTTTCCTTGATATGTGTCATCCAAGGAGCAAATGGTTTTGGGCAAGCGGGCTTATTAATAAAGGACCCTCCTCATAAATGTACAGCAGAGTAACTCAGCAGCAGCAATGTGATACAGCACCAGTAGCCCAAAGTGATAAAAAGAACAAAAACACACAGACCAATGCTATCTCTTCCATAGGAGGCTTTTCTTTGTAGTAAAATAATATGTTTGCACTATTTACAACAACAAGGTTTCTATAACACAAATAAACAAATACACAGTACCTTTACACACAGCAGCCTTCACACTGGAGCTTTCTCACACAAGGCTTCTCTCACACAGAGGTTTACCTCACACTCCTTGGGATGACACTAGCTTTGGCCCACTGACTCTAACAGGCTTTGGCATACTCACTCTTTCAGTGCTTGACTCACACTTTTGTAATCAAAAATACCCAGTTAATTTTTAATATTTCTGGCATCCTCTGGGTGGGATTAATGGAAATAAGCAAAGATAAGCTGTCATGACTCCATGCTCGCATGGAATGAGTAATATGGCAGGGGAACAAGTGGTCTTTTCTGCAAGAGTCAGAATATTTTGGAAGTTAAGTCTGCTCTTGAATGACTTGCAAGCTTCCACATTTGTAAACATTAAGGGTGCTCCCAAAGACAGGCCAATGGCTTCCGTCTTTCTCAGAATCATAGAATGCCATTTTGAAATGAAATGATGTTGGGCCTCTCCCTCCATGATGTCCTCGCCTTCTTCTCTCCCGGCAGGTGATTCCTGGCCACGAGACGCAGGTCCCGGAGGCACTCTGCTGGGGGGCAGGGGGCCGCCTGTTTGGCGCAGGCCTCAGCGGAGACATCTTCGAGTACGACCTGCAGAGGCTGTGCATCAAATATTCCTTGGATGCCTTCGGAGGCCCCCTCTGGAGCATGGAGGCCCATCCCAATGGGACCCAGCTTGCGGTAAGGCCTGTGGAAATTCCTATTGAGGTTGGATTAGATGACCCTTGGAAGTCGTCCCCTCTTTCAAGGCATATGCAACCAGAGCTGTGCCCCAAGTCTCAGTGTCATTCTTAGTGCAGAAGACCCACAATTTGAGTACTTGATGCAGGCCCGGGCCAACTTTGGCCCTCCCTCCAGGTATTTTGGATTTCAACTACCGGTTGTTAGGAATTGTGGGAGTTGAAGTCCAAAACACCTGGAGGGAGGGCCAAAGTTGGCCCAGGCCTGACTTAATGTCATGAGTCCCTATATCAGGATGAAAGTAAGGGAAATAACTACAGTAAATTACTGTAAGTACCATTGGTTCACATGGTCTTGTGTAACTGGGACTAAAAGCAAAACTACTTTGATGCTGCCTGAATTTAAATCAACAGTAAAGACCATTCTCTTACAGCCGGCCTGCCCAGATTGAAAATAAATTGTGATCTTCAAGTATGTGTTGATGGGTTTCAATATGCCTTGGTTTTGTATATGCACAGCCCAAATAATGGATTTTATAAAATATAGTCCTATGACGTTGTCTGTGTTTTGTTTGCTTCCTTGATCCATCAGGAGAGGCAGGTCATTAATAATTTATCATTATTATTATTGGGTTTTTGGGCTATATGGCTATGTTCTAGAAGCATTCTCTCCTGACAGTTCTCCTGCATCTATGAGGATGTTTGCCATAGATGCAGGCAAAACGTCAGGAGAGAATGCTGTATTTATTTATTTACTTACAGTATTTATATACCACCTTTCTCACCCCTAGGGGGACTCAAAGTGGAATGGCTTCTAGAACATGGCCATATAGCCCGAAAAAACCTAAAACAATCCAGTGATTCCGGCCATGAAAGCCTTCGACAATACATTAATATTGTTTAAGATCCTTTGGAGGATTGTTCTTAAAGGATAATTGTCTGGATTCATTGGTGCAGGTTGGCTGCGATGACGGCTCCATCAAACTCTTTGTCATCTTGCCGGACCGAATCCAATTTGAGCGGCAGTTGGACCGACAGAAAGGTAGGTTACGGGCATCTACGGATCTACAGGGCGTCCCAAAAAAAGTATACACACTTTAATAGCTGATAGTCCAATGGGTGTTTTTTCCTTTTCCAGGTTAAACCCATTGGAATAAACAATAGAAGCCAGACTAAGCTTTGATCAAGGGAAATTCATTTCAAAATGATGCTGGAAGTCTAAAAAACATAGTTAAAGTGCAAAGACCATTGAGGGAGTTTCAAAGAGATCTAGTCACGCGACTTACTGTATATACTTGAGTATAAGCATAGTTTTCAGCTCCTTTTTTTAGGCTGAAAAGGCTTCCCTCGGCTTATACTTGAGTCAAGGTTAATTATTATTTTACTCTGTTATTACTGTTATTTTTATTACATTTATTATTTTACTCTATTATTATTATTATTATTATTATTATTCCATTTACATTATTTAAGCTATTATTAATTTTATTACAATTATTATTTTTCTCTTTATTACATTTATTACTTTACTCTATTTATAATTGTTATTATTACATTTACTATTTTACTCTATTACTGTTTTTATTACATTTATTTTTCTCTGTTACTGCTGCTATTACATGGCCATTATTTTACTCTGTTATTATTATTATTATTGCATTTATTATTTTCTTTTCTTTATTATTATTGGAAGGATATGTAAGCAAATTTACAATGAAGAAGGTTAGAATAATGGACAGTCTGGGTTTCCCTATTCCTGATTTAAAGTGTGTATACATTTTTTGGGGGGAATCCCCTGTATTTTAAGTCAGACAAAGAGTGGAGTCTCCTGGTGGGGGATTGAGGGGTGTTTACCTTGGTTGGCCTCCCCCCTGAGACCCTCACTTTGTGCTCTTCTTTTGTGCCCATCAGGCCAAATCCTGTCCCTCTCCTGGCACCCTTCTGGCACCAAGATCGCAGCAGGTTCCCTTGACATCATCCACATTTTTGAGGTCAAATCAGGTGAGTTCTGGAATTGGGCTTCAGGCAATTGGAATCAACCTTGCCCCTCCTATCTCTGGCATGGCCCTTGAGACATTTTGCCCTTATTTATTTTTAGTTATATTTGTTCCTCCTTTAAACTGTAAAACTAAAGGTTTCACCTGACATTAAGTCCAGTTGTGCCTGACTCTGGGTGGTGGTGCTCATCTCCATTTCTAAGCCAAAGAGCTGGCATTGTCCATAGACACCTCCAAGGTCATGTGGCCTGCATGACTGCTTGGAGCACCGTTACTTTCCCGCAGAAGTGGCACTTATTAATCTCACATTTGCATGTTTTTGAACTGCTAGATTGGCAGAAGCTGGCCCTAACAGCAGGAGCTGAACCTGCTCCCAGATTCAAACTGCTGATCTTTTGGTCAGCAAGTTCAGCAGCTCAGCGGTTTAACCCACTGCACCACCAAGGGGCCTTAAGCTGTGAACGTGACATAAAATAAAAATAGAGCAGCTGCATTGAAGTACAGTGTATGAATATTAAAAATTAAGAAACCATCACATTTGTGTGTCATGGAACAGCGTATAAAAACAACACATACTCCAACACTAAATCCCATATGTGGTGTGTGTGTTTGTTGATCATGATAACTATCATATTGTGCTGTCGCACGCTGGGCCTGTGCATATGACTGTAGACAGGACATAAATTCCGTGTGCCCAACGGGACGCCAGGGCTGCCTCAGATTAAAGGCCTTTGGATTTCCTAAAACACAGTCTCTAGAATGCTTAAAGATTCAACAAAGTTCTTTATTGATGAAAACAAACAGGTACTTTAAAGCTTTCTTAACGGTCTATTGGCTCTTGCAATCTTGCTCACTGGGAACAGGCACTATCTTCATAACTGTATACTAACTAATGGGGAAATTCTTAACTTCTAATCTGGGCAGTCTGTACTTGCCTCTGTTGGTGTGAAGTACCTGCACCCGGTACCAACTGCGTCTGGCTTCCGCGAGCGACCCTTACCAAGCAGAGCTTTGTAGACTTCCAGGGGAAAAGAAGGAGCTCAGGTTTCAGTGATGGCTGGCTGAAGTCCTTCAGCAAAGGAGCTATAAGGCTGTAAAATCCTCAGCCAAGCTGTGGGGCCTTTTCTCCCCGGCCAAGCTGTAGGGCTGTATAACCCCGGCCAAGCTGTAGGCTGTATATCTCCCCGGCCAAGCCATAGAAGACGAAGCTTGCTACAGGAGCTCTTGGTTTTATGTCCTGTGCAAAAGGCTTCGCTGTGTGGACTGAACAAAAAAGGCTCCTATTCCCTCCAAAAACCCAAAAAGGGGGCGGGACCAGGGAACCTAACTATAATTGACGGGTGGCTTGCCCTATGATTGCAGCCAAAAGAAGCCACCTATCTGCAGAGAAACTTGGGACTATAACAAACATTCAGTGCAAAGCAAACAAAACTGGAGCTCCTGGAACAGCTGTTACAGAACAAATATATTGTTGAAGGCTCTCATGGCTGGAACCACTGGGTTGTTGTAGGTTTTTCAGGCTATATGGCCATGTTCTAGAAGCATTCTCTCCTGATGTTTTGCCTGCATCTATGGCAAGCATCCTCAGAGGTTGTGAGGTCATAATAATCGTAATAATACTTTGATTTCTTACCTGCCTCTCCTCGAGATGGGTTACAACATTCTTAAAAATACATAGTCATGGTAAACATTTTATAAATACACATATTAAAGCGTATTTCTATGAAATACATATTATAATACACAAAATTAAAACACAGAACATGAGTTTAAAATTTATGATTAAAACGAACTGGGTTTTATGTTGCTATAGTATAAACTTTGGGGTACAAGCAAATCACTGGATTCTCTCTTTTTGTATATAAGTAATAACCTTTACAACAGGTATGGGCAAACTGGGGCCCTCCCTCCAGGTGTTTTGGACTTCAACTTCCATAATTCCTAACAGCCGGTCCAACTTGATCCATGCCTGGTTTAGAAGAACAAGAAATTGAAGTATTTGCTGGGCAAGTGGGCTTATTAACAAAGACCCCTCCTCCTAAATGTACAGCAGAGTAATTTATTAGCAGCAGTGTGACCCAGCACCCATAACCCAAAGTTATAAAAAGAACAAAAACAAAACCATGGACCAATGTTATCTCTTCCTTTGGAGGCTTTTCTTTATAGAAAAATAATATGGTTGCAATATTTACAAGAACAAGACTTCCATAACACAAATAAAGTTCTTTATACTTCCTTCTTTGCTTCCATACTGGGCTTCTTTCTCATGCAGATAAAAAACTTTGCTGTCACAGAGCCTCTTCTCACACTAAACTTACACAGAAGCTTCACCCAGTAACATTTTACACATAGCAACCTTCACAGTGGAGCTTCACACACAAGGTCTTCAACCTGGGGTTTCTCTCACAGAAGCCTTCTCGCACCGGGCTTCTCACACGCCGAGGCCTACTAACTCTGAAGCCTACTAACCCTGAGGTTTACCTCAGGCTGAAGCCTCTTCATATTGAGGGCAAGTAACACTGAGGTGTACTAAGCTATAGACACACCTGCTTATATTTATTTATTTATCATATCAAAATAATTGCATAAATTAGTATAAAACTGATAAAAATAGAAAGAGCGCAGGCAACTAAATATCTTTTGACAAAAAACGGGCAACAAGCAATGGCATTGTCTGTAGCCTCCAACAATTCTTCCTCTGTACATGAGGCAGGGCATAGTGGACAAGCATACAGATGTGGAGTTGTCTGTTCTGCTCCACAGTCACCCAAGGTGTGGGATTCTTTTAGGTTGTGCCATTTTGCCAGGTTGTCTTTTGATCTGCCACTCCACTTCTGAGTCTGTTCAGGGACTTCCAAGTTGCCATTCTTGGTTTGCCCCTGGAGGAAGACCCTTGTGGGGGGCCATCCAGTTGGAATTCCTGGTTTAGCTGCCCAGAGGGATACCCTTGCTGTTGCTGGGGGACGCCAAGAGGAGTGGTAGTTCTCATAAAGCTTTTCCTTGATTTGAGTCTACTGGGAGGAGGCTGGTAGCCATGTAGTGGATGGCTTTCACGTGTTCAACCTTATTTCTCTCACATTTAGCAGCAACTTCCCGTCGCACATTGGGGGGGGGGGGGCAATGCCAGCTAGCTTGTAGAGTTTATCAACAGGTGTAGGTTTAAGACATCCTGTGATTATTCTGCACGTTTTATTCAATGCTATGTTCACGCAGACCTATGCCAAACAGGGCGGGCACACTCGGCAGTTGAGTAAGCCAAGGGTAGGGCTGATGTTCTTACTAATTTTGGGTCTGCACCCCATGTGCTGCCAGTAAGTTTCCGCAGGATGTTATTGCGTGCAATTACTTTGTGCTTGGTGTTCAAGCAGTGTTTCTTCTATGCTAGTATTCGATCTAAGGTAACACAAAGGATGGAAACAGTGTTCAAGCTCTTGACCTTTCCAGGTGACTTTCAATTTCCTGTTGGCTTCACGGTTGTATAGGTGGAAAGCACAAATTTGTGTCTTGGCAGGGTTAGGCTTCAGGTGGTTATCTTTGCAGTAGATGGAGAGATCTTTCAAGGCATTAGTAAGTTGGATTTCAACTGTTTCAAAGTCTTTTGCTTGTGTTGTTAGGCCAAGGTCATCAGCATATTGTGAGTGGTGGTCGTGGCTGATCGTTAGTGCAGCATTTGCTCAATCCTTGTATCCATTTAACCCTTTCAGTGCCTGACTTACATTTTTGTAATTAAAATACCTAATTAATATTTAATACTTCTGACATTAATTACTATTATATTGATGTATATCCCACTTCCCTTTCCTAAAAGGACTCAAAAGTCCAAGCTGCTTGCTGATGTGTCTCTTGCTATCACGACCTTTGTGTGATGAATTTCTTCTCGAATTTTGGAAGTCTGAATGTGAAGAGTGTCTTTCCCCTTTTCCAGGCCATTGCACTCAGCAGATCCGTGTAGAGCGGGGGCTACAGGCCCCTCAGGGCCAGAGCTGTGTGGTCTGGGGCCTGGCCTTCCTCTCGGACAACACCGTGGTCAGCGCCGACTCCTCCGGGAAGGTCCAGTTCTGGGACTCAGAAATGGGGACGCTGCTCTCCAAGCATCCGGTCAGCAAGGCAGCGGCCCTCTGCGTGGCAGTCTCTGAGGTGGGTAGCTCTCGTGGTCATTGAAGAACAGGTAGTGAGAGGCTCTTTGGGGTCTTGGGCTGGATGGTGAGCGCGAACGACTAGAAGTCACACCAAAGAGGAGTCTGGGCGAACCGGGTCGGAGTGAGTTTGCATCCATTTATCTAGCTTGCTGTCGACCTTTGCAGCCTGAAAGACTTGCATCTGTCAAGTAGGAAATTTAGGTACAGCTTATGCAGTGAGGCTAATTTAACTAATTTACAATGCCAAAAAGCTTTCCAGCAGTGTGCAAAGAATGAGGAAGTACTCCATCAGTGTCACAAGTGAATGGTGAAGCGAAGGCTCCCCCGGTGGCCAGAATTCAAAAAGCATACCCTCATGAAACTGGAATGTTAAATAGCATCTGAGTCTCTGTCTATATATGTTGTGTATCCATGGCATTGAATGTTTGCCATATATATGTGCATTGTGATCCGCCCTGAATCCCCTGTGGGGTGAGAAGGGCGGAATATAAATGCTGTAAATAAATAAATAAATAAATAAAGGTTTGGACGCCATGGATCCTTCTGAGGAGTGGCTTGATGGATCCGACCTGGGTATGTTTCGCTTCAAGATGAGAAATAGACCTCAAGAGTCCACTTGAGGAGGGGGATGGGGGCAAGCTAGTGTTCCGCTCCTCTAGAGACTAGGACACAGTGGAACCATGGATTCAACCTATAGGAAAAGAGGTTGCACCTAAACCAGTGGTTCTCAACTTCCTAATGCTGCGACCCCTTAATACAGTTCCTCGTGTTGTGGTGACCCCCAACCATAGCATTATTATTCTTGCTACTTCATAATTGTGATTTTGCTACTGTTATGAATCATCATGCAAATATCTGATATGCAGGATGTATTTTCATTTACAGGACCAAATTTGGCACAAGTACCCTATGTGCCAAAATTTGAATACTAGTGAAGTTGGGGGAGGGGCTGATTTTGTCTTTTGGGAGTTGTAGTTGCTGGGATTTATAGTTAACTTACAAACAAAGAGCATTCTGAACTCCACCAAAAATGGAATTGAACCACATTTGGCACACAGAACTCCCATAACCAACAGAAAACATTGGAAGGGTTTGGTGGGCATCGATCTTGAGTTTGGGAGTTGTAGTTCACCTACATGTAGAGTACTGTGGATTCAAAACAATGATGGATCTGGACCAAACTTGACACAAATACTCAATATGCCCAAATGTGAACACTGGTGGAGTTTGTGGAAAATAGACCTTGACATTAGGGAGTTGTTGTTGCAGGGATTTATAGTTATTCTTCGTGTCGTCCGTGAAATGCGCACCTATGGGTTCTTCCTTGCGCATGTGCAGAAACTCGGAACATTTCTAAGTTAAATGAATTAAAAATGATTATTTTGAGCCATATAGGCTCCGCCCATCTCCCCGCCCCCCGGATATAAGCGCCAAGCGGCGCCGCCATTATCTAGTTCCTTTTTCCGCGCTAAACTAGCAGCATCTCGGAACAGCTCTCCTCGATTTCTTTCATACGGACTGACTTCAACTGACTTTGGACTGATTTTTTGACCGACCTGCCTCTCTCCAACCCTTGACTCGGACCGGCTGACTACTCTCCTCCTTCACCTCAGGCTAGGATGTCTTCCCTTTATTTCAAAAATTGCTCAGCTTGCGGAGCCACCCTCCCCGAAGCCGACAGGCATTCAAAGTGCCTCCTTTGCTTGGGGGAATTCCACAATCTCCAATCCTGTGAGATTTGCCTTAATTTCACTACAAAGGCTCGCAAAACGAGAGATGCCCGTTTAAAAGCTTTGCTTTACGAGCGCGCTCTGGCTCCACAATCCCTCCCTACCCCCTCCCTATCCCCAATACTGGAGCCCTCTCAGCCTCCCTCCCCACGCGCTGGGGAAAGGCGTGATTTGGATCAGGCAAACGCTCCCTCTGTGGAGCCGCCTGCAAAAAAGCAAAAATCTTCCAAACAGGCCACGAGGCCTGGGAAAACGAAAGAGAAACCAAATAAACAAAAAAAGGGACGGCAACTCACTGACTCACAGTCCTTGAGCCCTCCCAGACTGGAACCGATGCTCCATTCCTCCGGTTCCGTGATGCACCTCCAAGAGCCCCTCCCCACCATGCTCCACCTGGATGACCCCTCCCACCTCCCTCCACTCGAGCTCCTCGCCCCTCCCTCGGAGTTGGAAGCTCAGACCTCCGCAGGCCGGTCAACCTCTCCGCCACCGCTTCCCCTCTCCCAAGCCTCCCCCCTCCCATCCCCTAACCTTCCACAAACCTCGGGCCCGAGGGAAACTCCTTCCCCTGGTTCCATCTGCGCCGATTGCGCAATCCTCACGCCGCCGCCGCCGATCCCCTTCTCCTGAGGCGGAACCGGCAATGCCCTCCTCTCCTCCTCCCAAAAGGCCCCGTCCTCGCTCCTCCGAGCACCCTCAGCCATATGGGTACCCAGAATACCCTTACCACCTTTACCCCCCTCCTCCTCCCTTCCCTTACCCTTTCTATTACCCTCCCCACCCTGATCACTATAGAGGTTTTGATACCTCTCATGGTGAAGACCCTAGATACCCCCAGCCCCCCCGTGCGCCTCCCACGGCCACACTCTCTCACCCTCAAGAACATCACACTGAGGCCCTAACTCATCCAACAGAACAAGATCCCAACAACCCACCCTTACCAGACTCAGAAACCATTGACATTGAATCCAATGATGATACACCTGCCATTCTAGACACCCAACCTGAACCTGACCCTTCCCCCAAAAATTTGGAGGAATTTAAGAAATTCTCAGCTCTCTTAATAAGACTGACTAGAACTTTAAACTTAGCTACTCCGGAACCTACCGATACGGTAGCTGACCCGTGTTTTACTTCTACTGAACAACAACAACCCTCATCCACTGTGTTGCCCACTCTACCTTACTTATTAAAGATTCTCAAAAATAATGGAGTTGCCCCGGCTTCGGTTCCGGCAACTCCTAAGAGGCCTGAAAACTTGTACCGTATTGATCTTTCCTCAGCTTCATGGCTGGCTAAAATGCCTAAAGCAAATTCTGTCGTGACTGATGCTCAACCTAAACCAACTCAAATTAACCAAACCTCTCCCTCTGATAAAGAAGGAAGGAAATTGGATGCTATGGCCAAAAAATTCTACTCCTCAGCATGCCTCTTTGCACGCATGGCTCACTATGGAGTATACATGAGCGTATACCAGACTGCCTTGTGGAACAAAATAGCTCCCTATTTAGACCTATTACCTCCAACCGAACAACCTCTGGCCACAGCTTTTAAACAAGAAGCTCTCCTTTTGGCCTCCCTACAAAAAGACCTCTCCAAAAATATTGCTGACACCGCAGGCAAACTCATTGCAGGATCAGTGGCCCTTCGCCGCCACGCCTGGCTGAGAGCAGCTATCCTTTCTCAATCACAACGCACCCTGATTGAGAATCTCCCCATGGATGAAGCAGGCCTTTTCAATCCTGAAACAGATTCTCAATTGAAATACTCCCATGAAATGAAACAAACAGTATACAAGTATGACCAACAACCATACTCTTACCAGCGCCAGCGATGGGGATCCTACTACTACCGCCCTCAATATTACAATAGGCCCTACAACACCTCATTCTACAGGGGACGACAGAGGCCTTACAACCCCTCCACATCGTCAAGATGACCGCCCTTGCCATCCAGAGGTCAGTACCGCGGTGCCAGGCCCCCCAATACCAACAAACGTCGTTTTTAACACACCTACACCTACTGCCATTCTCCTACCCCACATCCAACCACTTACATACCTGGACAGATTACTTACCTTTCTCCCGACATGACAGTCCATAACCACAGACACCTGGGTCTTGGACATCGTTGAAAGGGGCTACGCCATAGAATTTGACAACTACCCTCCAGTGGGCAATATACTACTAACCCCACCTTCCCAAACCATTTGGGAAGAGATTCACTCTCTCCTTCAAAAAGGCGCCATCTCGCCTACTTCTTCACAAGATGCAGACACCTGCTTTTTCTCCCGTTACTTCCTGGTAGATAAGAAAGATGGTGGTCTACGCCCCATCCTTGATCTACGTAAACTCAACACTTTCATTACACCACGTAAATTTCGCATGGTAACACTTCCCAAAATTCTCCCCTTCATACCCAAAGACTCCTGGTTAGCCACGGTTGACCTCCGGGACGCCTACTTCCATATTTCAATTAGACACTCCCACCGCAGGTTCCTTACCTTCGCGGTCCAAAACAGATTCTTCTCCTTCAATTCTCTCCCATTCGGACTGTCCACAGCACCAAGAGTATTTACCAAGTGCATGTCTGTTGTAGCCGCACACCTCCGCCAACAAGGCGCCACAGTTTTTCCTTACCTGGATGACTGGATGTTCTGCTCGTCCTCTCGACCACAATTGTGTAAAGATATTGATTATACTTTATCTCTTTTGCAGGATCTGGGTCTGGTCGTGAATCACGAAAAATCTCACCTGACCCCAACACAACGCATCCAATTCATAGGAGCCGTTATAGACTCCACACTTCAGAAGGCCTTCCTCCCAGAAGATCGCTTCCAAAACTTGTGCCAATCTATCCTGACCCTACAACAATCCCGCCAAACATCAGCTTGGGCTATCCAGTCTATCCTTG
>NW_026847993.1:29213004-29230504 GCF_025583915.1 Anolis sagrei ordinatus
ATTTTCATATGTCGCAAGACATTGTTCTACCAAACTTTTTCCCCAACCCATCCTCCCAGTTGGAGGTAGTTCTGCACTCCCTTGATGTTAAAAGAGCACTTTCCTTTTACTTACATAGGACTTCCACCTATAGGAAGTCTCCCAGATTGTTTTTGAAATACAGGAAAGACGTACTTGGCCACCCTGTGTCCTCCCAAGGACTAGCCTCCTGGATTGTTGCGACGATCCGTCTAGCCTACCAACTCGCAGGGAAGGACCCTCCATCCCACCTGGTGGGACATTCAACACGCGCTGTGTCCACATCTCAAGCATTTCTCAAGGGAGTTCCCTTGGACCAAATTTGCAAAGCAGCTACGTGGGCTACACCGTCCACGTTTGCCTCTCACTACAAGCTTGACATACAAGCAAAGCAAGATGCCGGCTTCGGCAGAGCAGTTCTTTTCTCCTGTGTGGCATGACCCACCTCCAGGTCAGTAGCTTGCTATTCACCCATAGGTGCGCATTTCACGGACGACACGAAGAATAAATAAAGGTTGCTTACCTGTAACCGTATTTCTTCGAGTGTCAGTCCGTGAAATCCGCACGACCCGCCCGTCCTCCCCTCTGTCATGCCATTCTCCTGGCCGCTGTTTAGCGCTAGGAACTAGATAATGGCGGCGCCGCTTGGCGCTTATATCCGGGGGGCGGGGAGATGGGCGGAGCCTATATGGCTCAAAATAATCATTTTTAATTCATTTAACTTAGAAATGTTCCGAGTTTCTGCGCATGCGCAAGGAAGAACCCATAGGTGCGGATTTCACGGACTGACACTCGAAGAAATACGGTTACAGGTAAGCAACCTTTATTTCTCGTACAATCAAAGAGCATTCTAAACTCTACCAATGATGGCATTGAACCAAACTTGGCACACAGAACCCCCATGACCAATAGAAAATACTGGACAAATTTGGGATGAATTGACAGTGACTTAGAGGAGATGTAGTTCACCCACCTCTGGAGAACACCGTGATAGTCTTTGGTGACCCCTCTGAAACCCCCCCCCCCCCTTTAACCCTTCCAGGGGTCCCGACCCCCAGCTTAAGAAACATTGGCCTAAACATTAGGAAGAATCCACTGTTGTTCAGAGCTATTTGGCTGTGGATTTTGTGTGATGGATGTCTTTTAAGTGGAGACTGGATGGCCATCTGTCGGGAGAGCTTAGGTGGTGTCTTCTGTTGTGGTAGGAGGAGGTTGGATTGGATGGGTACCTTCCAAATCTATGATCTTTGTCCCTCTTCCTTCGTCTTCATTGCATGGCTTTGGCCTGTGAATTGGGTGTTGCCTTCTCTGTCTACCTGGAGAAAGGCAGCCTTTGTTCTACTCTGTTGGGCCTTTTTCCTTCTCTCAGCTGCCCTTCTTCCTCTCAGGCGGGGGACAGCCTTGTGGTGGGCACCTCGGAGGGCACCGTCATCCAGTTCCAGCTTCTCCCAGCCCGCCTGGGCCATACCGAGCTCCAGTGGGTCCGCACCCGGCAGTTCCATCACCACACGCATGACGTCCGGACAGTGGCCCACAGCGCAACCGCGTTCTTCTCCGGAGGTAAGAGTCCCAACCCAACCGCTTGGGGTCAGAGTGTCATGGACCCAATACTTTCCTGCAGACCAGGCATGGGACAACTTCCATCCTCCCTCCAGGTGTTTTGGACTTCAACTCCCACAATTCCTAACAGCCTACCGGCTGTTAGGAATTGTGGGAGTTGAAGTCCAAAACACCTGGAGGTAGGGAGTTGGCCTATACCTGCACTAGAAAAGGCTGAAGTTGGCCTATACCTGCACTAGAAAATAATGGAGGGGGGTGTATGTTCTATTTTATCTTTGCTGCCTCCAGGTGGCGCTGTTTGCCATTGGGAATTGGCCCATATTCAATTACGGAGGCATGGATGCAAATTGCAGCAAAAAGAGATTCCACCTAAATATTAGGAAGGATCTCCTGACTTTAAGAACTGTTCAGTAGTGGAATATGTAGGACGGATATTTCCTTCTCCAGAGGTTTTTAAGCAGAGGCTTGATGGCCATCTGTCAAAGTGGCTTTGATTGTGCCATCCAGCGTGGCAGAAAGGAGTTGGACTGGATGGCCCTTGGGGTCTCTTCCAACTAATTTGGGATGAATGGATATTTATTTATTTACAGTATTCATATTCCATCCTTCACACCCTGCAGGGGACTCAGGGCAGATTACAGTGTACATATACATGGCAAACGTTCAATGCCATAGACACAAAACATATATAGACAGACACATAGAGGCTATTTAACATTCCAGATTTTTCATGAGGGTATTTTGACCACCAGGGATCTGTCGCTTCACTGTCTGTTTGTGACACTGATGATGTACTTCCTCATTCTTTGCATGCTTGCTGGAAATTTTTATGGTGTTGAAAATTAGCCTCCCCGCATAAGCGGTACCTAAATTTCCACCTTGACAGATGCAATTCTCTTTCGGGCCGCTAAGGTCGACAGCAAGCTACGCAAATTGGTCGGAAGCTCACTCGACCCAGGCTGGCTTCGAACTCATGACCTTTCAGTCAGTAGTGATCTTAATGAAGCTGACTCTCAGCCAGCTGTGCCACAGTCCCAGTGATTGATAGATAGATATCATTGAATCCTAGTTGGAAGGGACCTCAAGGGCCATCCAGTCCAACCCCATGATAGACAGACAGACAGTTATGTAGGTAGATACAGACACACAGGCAGGCAGGCAGATACATACATACGCATACAAAGGGTTGGACTGGATGGCCCTTGGGGTCTCTTCCAACTAATGTGGGATGGATGGATGGATATCATAAAATCCTAGTTGGAAGGAACTCCAGGGGCCAGGGACGGACGGACAGACAGACAGACAGACATAGAAATAAACACATACATATTTATATACACGCACATAGGGTTGGACTGGATGGTCCCTGGACTCTCTTCTAGTTTCTATGGGATACACACACACACACACACACACACACACACACACACACGGATGGATACACAGGGTTAGACTGGATGGCCCTTGAGGTCTCTTGCCATTTTTATGGGATGGATAGATGGATGGATGCCTATATACACACAACACACGCAAACAGATAGGGTTGGACTGGGTGGCCTCTGGGGTCTCTTCCAATTTTTATGGGAATTATAGATTGATACATAGATGGATGGCTACATTACAAACAAGTAGGGTTGGACTGGATGTTCCCTGGGGTCTCTTCCACCTCTATCATCCCGTGATCCCCAGCATTCCTCTCTCCTCCTCTTCCTCAGGGCTGGACGGGCAACTGGTGATCCGACCACTGATGGAGAAAGTGGAATTCAAGAGCTATGAGGCTGCCCTTCGGAAGATCACCTTCCCTCATGTGAGTTTCCAAAGCCCTGCCCTTCCTTTCCAACACACCCATTTCCAACCATTTGGGAGCTCATGCCTCAGAACTCCCTCCTCGAAAGTCACCCTCACTTCTCTTCTTCTTCCTGTAGAGGTGCCTGGTGTCCTTTGCGCGAAAGCCCCACCTCCTCCTCTTCCAGTACCCGCAACACCTGGAGCTGTGGCGCCTTGGAGCCACTGATGCCACAGGTGAGAGGAAGAGAGGCACCTGCCTTGGGGAGGGGGGAGAACTGTGGGCTCTTTTCCTCTTGTGATCCAATGGGGTCTTTCCTTTCTCTCTGCAGGAAAAGCAGGGGACGTCCTCCCTGTGTCTCGTCCTCCGGAGCACCTCTTGCAGCTCAAGGCCAAGGTGAAGGGTTTTATTTATTTATTTACAACATTTATATCCTACCCTTCTCACCTTGAAGGGGACTCAGAGTGGCTTACAAGTTATATGTACATACAATATATTATAGTATTAGCATAGTACTATACTAGTGTCATATATTACTATTTTGTACTATACCACTATACTGCAATATTATTAGTAATGTTACATGTAGCATATAATATATAATTATTATATTATTACATTGTATTATTAGTAGTATTATATTACAATACTATGATCAATATTATATGTACATGTGGGAGTTGAAGTGGTTAGGCCAAAGCTCTGAGAGCTCCTGCCTTTGCTGTGGAGTTCCCCAGGGTGCTATCCTCTCGACCCTGTTATTTAACATCTACATCCGGCCGCTTGCTGGACTGGTGCGGAGCTTTGGCATAGAGTGCTACCAGTATGCAGATGATACCCAGCTACTCTTGCATCTCGAACCTGGGACAACCGCGATTCCTGAGAACTTTAGGCTGTGTTTGGAAGCAGTGATAATTGGCTGCGAGCGAGCAGACTGAAAGTGAATCCTGCTAAAACTGAGATCCTCTGGCCTGGCCAGCCGCCAGAATTAATCAAGTCTCTGCCTGATTTCGATGGGGAAGCTCTGGTTCCGTCTGCCACTGTTAAAAGCCTTGGGGTTGTGTTGGACTCATCGCTGACGATGGAGGCCCAGATCACTGCCATAAGTAAGAATTCTAGATAAGATCCAAAGTGTCACTCTTGGAAGTCACAACATACAAGTCCCTGATGGAAGGTGAGGAATATTGGGCAAATGGGCTTATTAACAAAGACCCTCCTCATAAATGCACAGCAGAGTAACTTATTAGCAGCAGTATGGTCCAGCACTAGTAGCCCAAAGTGATAAAAAGAACAAAAACACACAGACCAATGTTATCTCTTCCATGGGAAGCTTTGCTTTGTAGTAAAACAATATGGTTGCACTATTTACAAGAACAAAGTTTCCATAACGCAAATAAAGTTATTTATACTTCTTTGCTTCCTTACACAGGAGCTTCATATAGTAGCTTTACACACAGCAGCTTTCACACTGAAGCTTCATACATGAGGCCTTCTTATGCTGAAGCCTACTAACACTGAGGCTTACCTCACACTGAGGCCTGATGAAGGGTGAGGAATGTTGGGTGAGTGGGCTTATTAACAAAGACCCTTCTTATAAATGCACAGCAGAGTAACTTATTAGCAGCAGCATGACCCAGCACTAGTAGCCCAATGTGATAAAAAGAACAAAAGCACACAGACCAATGTTATCTCTTCCATGGGAAGCTTTGCTTTGTAGTAAAACAATATGGTTGCACTATTTACAAGAACAAAGTTTCCATAACACTAATAAAGTTATTTATACTTCCTTCTTTGCTTCCTTACACAGGAACTTCATACAGTAGCTTTACACACAGCAGCCTTCACACTGAAGCTTCACACATAAGACCATCTCATGCTGAAGCCTTCTAACACTGAGGCTTACCTCACACTGAGGCCTTTCATCATTCCCCTCTCTTTTGCAGCTTCTTTGTAAACAGGCATGCCCACACCAAATCTTTAAAATCAATATTTTGGACTTCTGCTCCCACAATCACTAATAGTGAGTAAAATGGATGTGATTTCTGAGAGTTGAAATTCAAAACACTAAAGGTGGGCATGAGCCAACTTCAGCCCATGCCTGACCTAGAGGGCCAAAGGCTGGGAACTACTGTTGTTAAATTCCTGTGTAGAAGCAGTCTGAGGGGTTTGCAGGACTTTGTCTAAGGCCTCCGGAATGGGATTTGGGCTAACTTGTCTGTCTGAGCGTCTCTCTCTGTCCATCTCCTTCTCTCCAAGGGTCCGGAGCACATTGGCAGCAGCTGCCTCTCTCCCTGCGGCGGGTGGATCGCCTACTCCTCTGCCTCCAGGTTCTGCCTCCACCGTGTCCGGATCGAGGGTGGCCAGGTGTCCCTCCAGAGGGTGAGCTTGGGTCCTCCAAGTGAGGTTTGGGGTCCTGAGACAAGGATCGGGGCCTCTTGGGGCCATGTAAGATGTCAGTTCTTGCACAGTGTGCTCCAGCAACAGGCAGAGTCAGGGTCCAAAAGGGACAGGCCCAAAATGACCAGTCTTATATTAGCTTCAGGCTTCGGGGTCCCAGAATTCAGCCTTAGAATCAGCAAGGACGCCTTTTAAAATGGGCAACGGACTACAAAAGCTACCAAACAACTGACTCACAGGATAACAACAATAACAAGTATAACACTACATTTTATTTGTGGTGCCCCACCGAGAGATGATTTACTTACTTAAACAATACCTCGTAGTCTGAGGGTAATGGCCCTATGTTGGATACGTAGGTGGCTGTAGAGACCTATTTTTGACTCACATGTTCTTCCACAGTGAGGGAATCAGTTTCCAGGTGGAATGCAGTCCTGATCAAGGTTGGCTTGATGTGCCTTCCTCTTGGCATGTTTCTCCCTTTCACCTTCCATTTGTGCCTCTTAAAATTCTGCAGCACCGCTGGTCACAGCTGACCTCCAGCTAGAGCAGTCAAGGGCCAGGGCTCTCAGTGTCTATGCCACAATTTTTAAGGTTGACTTTGAGCCCATCTTTCAGTCTCTTCCTGTCCACCAACATTACGTTTTCCGTTCTTGAGTTGGGAGTAGAGTAACTGCTTTGGGAAACTGGGGGCATTCAGACAACGTGGCCAGTCCAGCGAAGTTGATGGTGTCAGAGCATTGCTTCAGTGCTGGTGGTCTTTGCTTCTGTAAGCACACTGACGTTTGTATAGATGTCTTCCCAAGAGATTGGCAGGATTTTTTGGAGGCAGCGCTGATGGAATCGTTCCAGGAGTTGCTTGTGACGCCTGTAGGCGTATAGCAGGGTTGGGAGGACAATAGCTTTATAAACAAGCACCTTGGTCTTCCTACGGATGTCCCGGTCCTCAAACACTCTCTGCTTCATTCAGGAAACTGCTGCACTCGCAGAGCTCAGGCGGTGTTGTATTTCAGTGTCAATGTTGACTTTGGTGGAGAGGTGACTACCAAGGTAGCGTTAATGATCAACATTTTCTAATGTTACACCATTAAGCTGTGTTTCTGGCATTGGAGAGGGATTGGCCGGTGAATGTTGGAAGAGCAATTTGGTTTTCTCGATGTTCAATGAGAGGCTGAACTTCTTGTATGCTTCTGCGAAGGCGTTTAGAGTGGCTTGTAGGACTTCTTCTGAATGTGCACAGACTACATTATCATCAGCATATTGGAGTTCTATAACAGATGTTGTTGTGAACTGTTGTTTGGGCTTTCAGTCTGCTGAGGTTAAATAGCTTGTCCGATAGATTTTTTCCACTCCGGTGGGAAGCTTCCCATCAACAAGATGAAGTATCATAGCGATGAAGATGGAAAATAAAGTTGGGGCAATAACACATCCCTGTTTGACACCTGAATTCACCTTAAATTGTTCACTTTGGGAGCCATTGCTGTCCAAGACTGTTGCCTAGAGGTGAACTACAACATAGTTGAAATACATGGATCCGGTTCTGGGTGTCTTCCCACCTCCTCTTATTCCATTGTTGAAGTGTTTTATCTTTAATTAAAATAGGAATATTTTCAATTAAGTGCAATGCTTTAAGGGGAGGGGGAAAGAAATAATGTGTCTTACCTAGAGCAAATATATATGGCTGGAGCTACACTTAAAAATAACTTGCGGACTTCCTGTAATAAGAATTATACGGGAACCGCTGCTCTTGACCTTCTCTTCCTTTCCATTCTCTTCCTAAAGGTCCCCAATGTCCCGAAGCTGCTCCGTTCTGCTCACTGCCTGCTCTTCTCTGCTGATTCCACCCGGCTCTTTGTGGGGTCAGATCGTGGCTGTGTCCACGTCCTGAAGCTCCTGAAATCGAGGAATTCCTGCAAACACCTGCACACTCTCCGCCCTAATACAGGTAAGTAGGATTTGGCCAGAAGAGACTTCATCGTTGTCAACATAATCTATATTCTGCCTTGTCTCCAGAACGAGGACCCAAGGCAACTCACACATTAAGCCAAATGCAGTAGGTTAGAACATGTAAAAGACTCTTGGCATTAAATTAAGTATTAAACTATAGAATCACACTGGAGGACCTCAAGATTCCTAGAAAAGTGTTGTCTCATGGATTTTCCACATTTGGGGGGATGCTATGCCCCTAAATCCCCACAAAATTGCACAACCATGTGCAATTTAAAGTAGTAATAAGCAGTTCTGAAACCCTACCAACACAATAATAATAATAGTAATAATAATTACTATTGCAAAGGCTCTGGCATAAACCAGTACAGGTGGTCCCAGTGGTCATCAGCACACTGGGTGCCATGCCAAAAGAGCTCAGCTGGCATTTGGAAACAATAAACATTGACAAAATAACGATCTGTCAACTGCAAAAGGCCACCTAACTTGGATCTGCGCACATCATTCAAAAATACATCACACAGTCCTAGACGCTTGGGAAGTGTTGGATTTGTGATTTTGTGATACGAAATCCAGCATATAGATCTCATTTGCTGTGACATACTGTGTTTTGGTCAGTAAAGTAATAATAATAATAATAATACATTTTATTTGTTACCCGCTGCTTCTCACAGCTTGAGGCAGGTGTAACCGTGTTCAGGCACATCACCATAGAATACATACCATAAAATAAAATACACACATAAAGACACCACCACAAAATACATATATTAACGTAAATACTGAAACTATTAAAATGCAATACAAGTAAGTAAAGGTAAAGGTTTCCCTTGTTGTGTCTGACTGGAGGGTGGTGCTCATCTCCATTTCTAGGCTAAAGAGCCGGCGTTATCCATAGACATCTCCAAGGTCATGTGACCATTGGCATGACCGCATGGAGCACCATTACCTTCCTATTGATCTACTCGCACTTGCATGTTTTCAAACTGCTAGGTTGGCAGAATCTGGGCCTAACAACAAGAGCTCACCCTGCTCCCCAGATTTGAACCGCTGACCTTTTGGCCAGCAAGTTCAGCAGCTCAGCAGTTTAACCCGCTGCACCACCAGGGGGCCCTGCAATACAAGTACATATATTAAAAAGCAAATAGAATGTATTGTTGAAGGCTTTCATGGCCGGAATCACTCAGTTCTTGTGGGTTTTTTCGGGCTATATGGCCATGTTCTAGAGGCATTTCTCCTGACGTTTCGCCTGCATCTATGGCAAGCATCCTCAGAGGTGAGGTCTGCCGGAGCTGGGAAAAAAGGGGTTTATATATCTGTGGAATGACCAGGGTGAGACAAAGGGCTTTTGTAAGTTGGGCTAGGTGTGGATCTTTCAACTGACCACCTTGATTAGCATACAATGGGCTGACTGTGCCTGGAGCAAACTCTTCTTGAAAAAATTCTAAAATTGCAACAGCAAAAACAGCAGAGAGAAAAACAGGCAGGGACATCTAATCACCCTTCAAGAAAAAATATGGCTGTGAAGGTGATGGGACCTTTCCTGAGGATCTCGGGAAATCCTTGCTTTTCGTCCTGTGGCCTCACTTATCTGTCCTTCTCTGCAGAAACGGCAGAAGCTGTGTACTTGCTGGCTGCAAGTGCCGATGGCAAGTGGTTGGCAGCAGCCAGTGGAGACCGGGAGATCAATGCCTACAGCTTGGAAGAGTCCAAGGTGAGCCACATAGCTTCCCTTTCTGGATGGAGTTTGAAACATTTGATTTTTGAAAAGCATCTGGTCCCTATCAGCTGTTAGGAATTGTGGGAGTTGAAGTACAGAATACCTGGAGGGAGGGCCAAAGTTGACCCAGACCTGAACTACACAGTATAGTTAATGGGGCTCTTAGGTAAAGGTAAAGGTTTTCCCCTGACATTAAGTCTAGTTGTGTCTGACTCTGGAGAGTGGTGCTTATCTCCATTTCTAAGCCGTTGAGTCGGCATTGTCCTTAAACACCTCCTACGACATGTGGCCAGCATGGAGCACCGTTACCTTCCCACCTATTGATCTACTGACATTTGCATGTTTTTGAACTGCTAGGTTGGCAGAAGCTGGGCCCTAACAGTGGAAGCTCTCCCCGCTCCCTGGATTTGAACCACCGACCTTTCAGTCAGCAAGTTCAGCAGCTCAGTGGTTAACCTGTTGTGCTACCAGGATGCTCTCAAATAATAATAGATCTTAAATAATAGTAATAATAGTAATAATAATAATATAAAATATGAATAGCCAACTGATTTATGGCATATTTGTCTTTTGGATGGTCTTGTTTTGAAAGATTTAGATCAGGGGTCCTCAAACTAAGGCCCGGGGGCCGAATACGGCCCTCCAAGGTCATTTACCTAGTCCTCGCTCAGGGTCAACCTAAGTCTGAAACGACTGGAAAGCACACAACAACAACAACAAATCCCATCTCATCAGGCAAAAGCAGGCCCACACTTCTCATTGAAATACTAAGTTTATATTTGTTAAAATTGTTTTTCATTTTAATTATTGTATTGTTCTAAGTGTTTTTTGTACTACAAATAAGATATGTGCAGTGTTCATAGGAATTCATTCATGTTTTTTTCAAATTATAATCTGGCCCTCCAACAGTTTGAGGGACTGTGACCTGGCCCTCGGTTTTAAAAGTTTGGGGATTTAGATCGTATGAATGGTTAAACCACACTCTTCCTTTCTGCATTAGCTGCATTGCACTGTTCCTGCCTACGACTGTCCAGCCTCCGCTTTGGCCATTCACCCTCTGACCAACAACCTGGTCATCGCCCATTCAGATCAGCAGGTAAGCTCCTCTTCTCAATTGGAAGTCTTTTTTTCAGTGAAATGTAAGAAGGACAGTTGCCTCTCCACATTTTTTTTTTGCAGTTTTGACTTTTGTGGATTTGATTATTCAGATTTGGTTGGGTTTTGCAGTACAATTTTGTGTTCAGTTTCCAACAAAAGGTGACCATAGAGTTGTTGTGGAAGACCTAGATTTTATTAGTAAAGGTAAAGATTTCCCCTGAAATGTCGTGTCTGACTTTGGGGGCTGGTGCTCATCTCCGTTTCTAAGCCAAAGAGCCAGCCTTGTCCATAGACACCTCCAAGGTCTATGGACTGCATGGAGCGCTGTTACCTTCCCGCAGAAGCGGTCCCTACTGATCTATTCCCACTTGCATGTTTTTGAACTGCTAGGTTGGCAGAAGCTGGGTCTAACAGTGGGAGTCACCCTGCTCCCCGCGTTCAAACCACCAGTCTTTTTGTCAGCAAGTTCAGCAGCTCAGTGGTTTAACCTACTGCGCCACCAGGGGGCCCTAAACTGCAAACAACATAAAATAAAAAAATAGAGCAGCTGCATTGAAGTATATGAACATATAAAATTAAGAAACACTCACACTTGTGTGTCATGGAACATCAGTATATAAAATGTATTTAAAGCTACATTAAAAATGACACACCCCTCAACACTGAATCCCTTATGTGTGTGTTTGTTGATCATGATAACAATACTCTGATTTCTTACCTGCCTCTCCTCAAGGTGGGTTCCAACATAGTTAAAACACATAATCATGGTAAACATTTTATAAATGTGCACATTTAAGCGTATTTCTATGAAATACATATTATAATATACAAAATTAAAACACCACCAGGGGGCAAAAATAGTTATTTCTTTGTTTATGTTTTTTTCATAGTCACAGGGATCCTGTAACCCCAGTGAATGCAGAAGGACGGCTGCAGTTATTTATTTATTTATTTACAACATTTATATGCCACCCTTCTCTTCCCAAAGGGGACTCAGAGTGGCTTACAAGATATATATATATATACACATCTGTATAAATAAAAATGTAATGTTTATTTGTGGGATTAATATAACTCAAAAACCACCGGGTGAATTGACATAAAATTTGGACACAGTATACCTAACAGTCCAGCAAGTGTCCATCACCCCTAAAACACACAAACACAAAACCCCAGCAGAACAAACTTAAAAACCCAAAAATACACCATATATACATATACACATACACTCATATACATATACACATGCACACATTCATACACACACGTATATATATGCACAAACACAAATATACACATATAAATATACATATACACATATATACATATACATATGCACATACATATACACATACATACACACAAATATGCATATAGACAAGCACACATATACAATATGCATTTATACACACACACACACATATATACACACACAAACACATACATACACAAATATATACACATACAAAACACATACACACAGACTGGGCCACAGCAACACGTGGCAGGGAACGGCTAGTACAATATATTATATTATTAGCATAGTACAATATCAGTATTATATATTACTATATTGTACTATACCATTATACTGTATTATTAGTAATATTACGTGTAATATAAAATATATAATTATAATATTATATTATGTGCAATGTAATGCAAGACATAATAATGAAAGAAAGATGTAGTAATTCAAATGGGCCAACTTCAGCGCCCTCTGGTGTTTTGGACTTCAACTCCCACAGTTCCTAACAGCCTACAGCTGGAGGGAGGGCCAAAGATGGCCCATACCTGATCCAGACATTAGAATCTGATGATGCAACCTACGATTGCCTTGGCCTTTTTGGCTGCTGCATCACACTGCTGTCTCACGTCCTTCCTCCCTTCTCCCTCCTTTCTGCAGCTGTTTGAGTTCAGCCTGGCCAATCGGGAATACACTCCCTGGAGCCGGAAGGTGCAGCAGTCGGGCTTGCACAGGAACTGGCTGGAACGGGACACCCCCATCACCCACCTGGCCTTCAGCCCCCGGCAGGACACCCTCCTCCTCCTCCATGACACATACATGTTCTGCATCATAGACAAGACCCTGGTAAGAGTGGCCTGCCACACAGGGAGGGAGGAGCTGACCACAAGGGGAGGGGGAGAGAAAGGGAAACAAGGGGGGACACTAAGCAAAACGCACAAGAGGAAAAGGACAGACGTTCCAGGAGGCTGGAAAAAATTGGCTTTTTGTTAGGAGGACATACCTTTGCGTTACTGCAAAGGAGGATGTGGTCCACCTAAGGTTAGGATGGTATGAATTGCTTAGTCTTTCATGGAATAGGTCCCGTTTATTTTGAATTATTTTTCTTCTTCCTTTTCTTCTCACTCGTTCCTTCTTTTCCTCTTCTCTGCTTCTTATCCTTCATTTTTCTCTCTTCCCTCTCCTTCCTTCTCTTCTCTTCTTTGTTCTCCTTCCTTTTCCTCTCCTCCTCCTCTGCCTTTTTTCTCTTCTTTCTTTTCCTTCTTCCTCTTCTTCTTTTCTTCCTCCTCTTTTTTGCTTCTTCATTTTTCTCTCCTCTTCTGCTCTTCTTGTCTTCTTTTTTTCCTTCTTTCCTCTTCTCTTCCTCCTCCTCCTTTATTTTTCTCTCCTCTTCTGCTCTTCTTTTCTTTCTTTTCTCCTTCTTCCTCTTTTCCTTCTTCATTTCTCTCTCCTCTTCTGCTAGTCTCCTTTTTTCTTTTCCTTCCTCCTCTTTTTCCTTCTCCTTCATTTTTCCCTCCTCTTCTATTCTTCTTCTTTCTTTTCCTTCTTCCTCTTCTTCTCTTCCTCCTCCTTTTCCTTCTCCTTTATTTTTCTCTCCTCTTCCGCTCATCTCTTTTTTCTTTTCCTTCTTCCTCTTTTTCCTTCTTCATTTTTTCTCCTCATCCACTCTTCTTCTTTTCCTTCTTCCTCTTCTACTCTTCTTCCTCCTCTTTTTTGCTTCTTCATTTTTCTCTGCACTTCCGCTCTTCTCTTCCTCCTTTTCCTCTCTTTTTCTTCTTCTCTCTGTTCTTCCTTCTCCCTCCCTCCTCTTTTTCCTCTTCCTCCTCTTCTTCTCCTCCCTCTTTCTCCTTCTCTTCTTGCTCCTTTTTTCCTTTTCCTATTCTTCTAATACTTCTATCTCGTATGAAAAGATCTCAAGGTGGCATACAAGAGACACCAATGCAAAAACAACCTTTAAAAAACAATAATAATTTGAATGGACTAAAATTATAGTACATATGATTAACAAATGTAAAAATAGTTTTGGGTGGTTTTGAATTCTTTGGATAGCTGAACCACTGTTGTGTTTTGTGACTTGCCATCACTCTGCCTCCTCCTCCTCCTCTCTTCCCAGCCGCTGCCCAGCGAGACGTCCGTCTTGAGTAACCAGCTCTCCCTCTTGCAGCTCCCTCGGGCCGCCCAACGTTCCGCCAGCCATGCCTTCAAGGTCTGCAAGAAGTACCAGGTGGGTCTCAGAAAGGAAGGGTCCCAAAGATTTATAGAGTTGGGACCTCTAAAGGCTATCTAGTCTAACCTAATCTGCATTCATGCAGGAAAAGCACAATTTAAGCCTTCCTGACACATGGCCAATCAACCTGTTTAAAAGCCTCCCAAGAAGGGGCCTCTACATCAGGCATGGGCCAACTTCGGCTTTCCTTCCAGGTGTTTTGGACTTCAACTCCCACAGTGCCTAATAGTTTACGAGCTGTTCGGAATTGTGGCAGTTGAAGTCCAAAACACCTGGAGGGGGAGCCAAAGTTGGCCCAGGCCTGATCTAGGACCAGAAACCCATCTACACTGCCATATAATCCTGTTTCTGAGTCCAGTTTATCATCTGTTTTGAACTGGGTTATGTCGGGTGAGTGGGCTTAATAACAAAAGACCCTCCTCATAAATGTACAGCAGAGTAACTTATTATCAGCAGCGTGACCCAGTACCAGTATCCCAAAGTGATAAGAAGTATTATCTTCCTTAGGAGGCTTTTCTTTGTTGCACTATTTACAAGAACTAGGTTTCCATTTTTTGGTCATGTCAGGAGTGACTTGAGAAACTGCAAGTCGCTTCTGGTGTGAGAGAATTGGCCATCTGCAAAGACATTCCCAGGGGATGCCAGGATGTTTTGATGTTTTATCATCTTTGTGGGAGGCTTCTCTCATGTCCCTACATGAGGAGCTGGAGCTGATAGAGGGAGCTCATCTGCGCTCTCCCTGGATTCGAACCTGCGACCTGTCGATCTTCAGTCCTGCCGGCACAAGGGTTTAACCCACTACGCCACCGGGGGCTCCTTAGGTTTCCATAACACAAAAATAAACAAATACATAGTAGCTGTACACACTGGAGCTCTCTCACATGAGGCTTCTCTCACACTGAGGTTTACCTCACTCTCCTCAGGACGACACTAGCTTTGGCCCACTGACTAACAGGCTTCGGCCTACTAACTCTTTCAGTGCTTATAATAAATAATACCCAGTTATTTTTTAAATATTTCTGACAGATTATATGGCAATATAGACTCATATAATCCAAAAGCAGTGAATCTGAATCAAGAAACTGGATTATATGGTAGTGTAAATCCAACCTTGGTTCAAAGGAAAATATTAGGGGAATATTGAAAAGAGGAAACTGCAAGAACTGAATTGAGGTCACAATAGTGGAATTTTTCTTATTTTTTTATATGAAACATTTATATTCCACCCTTCTCACTCCAAAGGTGAGGTGCCCCCAGTGGCACAGTGGGTTAAACCCTTGTGCAGGCAGGACTGAAGACCGACAGGTTGCAGGTTCAAATCCGGGGAGAGGCGGATGAGCTCCCTCTATCAGCTCCAGCTCCTCATGCGGGGACATGAGAGAAGCCTCCCATAAGGATGACAAGAACATCAAATCATCCAGGTGTCCCCTGGGCAACGTCCTTGCAGGCGGCCAATTCTCTCACACCAGAAGCAACTTGCAGTTTGTCAAGTCACTCCTGACAGGACAAAAAAAAAAACAAAACCCAAAGGAGACCCAGGGCAGAGCACAACACATATATGGCAAGCATTCCATGCCAGGACATAAAATAACTATAAATATACCCAACATTAAAATCAGTTTTATCTACTTTAAAATCAGCTGTTTAAAATCATTTCAAGATACCATGTGTTAATATTCTTTGTATATGCTTAACATAGCACATCTATTTTTAGCTCGTCGAGTACATTAATAATAAATGATGAATAAATTATAATAGTTTGATAGATTCCTTGGTGAATAAGGGGGATGTGGTAGAATTTCAAAGCCACGGGAGCATGCTTCTTCCATTTGGGCAACATGTGAGTTGTGGACTGGGGCATTGTCTTGCAGAAGGCAGACACCTTTAGGGAGCATGCCACATTGTCTCTTGGTTTTGATAGCCTCCTGCAGTGAAGCCTAGTCTGCCCCAGTGGTCATGGTCCCCTTTGCTAGGAAATCCATCAGTCCTACTCCGTGCTGGTCACAAAATCCTGTGAGCATGACCTTGCCTGCTAAGAGTTGGGCACGTGCCTTCTTTGGAGGTGGTGAGTCAGAATGCTTATATTGCATCGGCTGGACTTTAGTCTCAGGATCAGAGCGATGGACCCAGCTTTCATCCTGTGGGATAAGTCTGAGGAAAAAGTCCTCCTGGTTTCCATGGCACATCATTGTCAACAGAGCCTGAGAGCATTCGACCCGTTACTGCTTCTGGAAAGGTGTGAGCAGACAGGAGACCTGGCGAGCGGATCCCTTATTTATTTACGGCATTTATATGCCGCCCTTCTCACCCCGAAGGGGACACAGAATGGCTTACAAGATAGATAGATAGATAGATAGATAGATAGATAGATAGATAGATAGATAGATAGATAGATAGATAGATAGACAGACACACACACACACAAACATATATATACATACACATACACAATATATATTATATTATCAGCATAGTTACTTAGACGATCCCTCGTTGGCCGAGTAGGATAGTCTTCCAGGATCAGTATTCTGGTGGGTCCGTAGGTGACTGTGGAGCCCTATTCTTGATCTGCATCTTCTCCCGCAGTGAGGGCATTGGTTTCCAGTTGGAAGGTGGTCTCGGTCGGGGTTGGCTTGACGCGCCTTCCTCTTGGCACGTTTCTCTCTTTCACGCTCCATTCGTGCCTCTTCGAATTCTGCAGCACTGCTGGTCACAGCTGACCTCCAGCTGGAGCGCTCAAGGGCCAGGGCTTCCCAGTTCTCAGTATCAGCATAGTACAATATCAGTATTAAATACTACTATATTTTATTATACCATTATATTGTAATATTATTAGTAATATTACAAATAATATAAAGATGAAGTACTTTGGCCACATCATGAGAAGAAAGGAAAGCTTAGAGAAGACAATGATGCTGGGGAAAAATGGAAGGAAAAAGGAAGAGGGGCCGACCAAGGGCAAGGTAGATGGATGGTATCCTTGAAGTGACTGGATTGACCTTGAAGGGGCTGGGGGTGGTGATGGCCGACAGGGAGCTCTGGCGTGGGCTGATCCATGAAGTCACGAAGAGTCGGAAACGACTGAACGAATGAGCAAAATATAATATAAATATATAATTATAATATCTTATTAGTATTATATACATATAAATATTATATGTAAATACAGTATATTATATTATATTATTAACATAGCACAGGAGACAAGGTGGAATTGACTTCTGCTCCCCTCTCCACTCTGGCCCAGGGCAGCAGTTGGTGTTGAGAGAAGAGGTCCCCAGCTGATGACCTTATGCATGTGAAGAGGATCTTGGATGATTTTTTCCACGGACCTCACACTCACCTTGACATTTTGGGCTAGCTGGAAAATGGTTATGCAGCAATTTTCCAAAATGGCAACCTCCACTTACTGGGTGATGTGTTCATCAATATCAGAGTGGGGTTGCCCTGGAAGTGGAGTTGTTTCCACCAAAGTCTGATCACATTTGAATTGACGATGCC